>OU342498.1:4980000-6222500 GCA_910589525.2 Ennomos quercinarius
TTGACAACTTAAGATTAACTGAATAAGTATAAAAACTGTCATTATTTGTGTGCTGGTCGGAGTGGGTGCGACAATAAGCATATTGGCAATGTGTTAAAATATGGGTTGTCCGTGCAGTTCCGTGCTTCAATAAAATGTTAACATGTTAGTATTTGAGCTCTCTGAGAGCATTTCGATATAAAATAAATAAAATAATATAAAATTAAATGTTGTCCATTGGCCGTTCGCTTAAGAGATCTACAAAACCATCCATCCAGTAAGGAGGCGGTTTGCTCAAGGGTGCCCGGAGAGGTTTGCTTGAGCTGGTACTGGGAGTATAAGGATGGGAAGACTATGTCTAGGTAGTGTGAGAGTAATTCCTAAAGAATGTTACCAATCGAATGATGCTACTGGAGATAGGTCCGTCGACCTCGCTGGACTTAAATGCACAAAGCCTTAAAACACTTACTTATGTAGTTGTTGGTTTTGTCAAGTCGCGTATTTCTCAACTCTGCTCATCTCGGGTACAAAGTGGCATTAAACTAGAGCATGACATCGATTTCGCACGTGCCTCGCATAGGCAGAGTTTGTCAATGGCCAGTGCACCATATGGCAGAATCTGGAGCTGATAGTTTCGTAATGTTACGTGGCCATTGCTTACGCATATATACATATAGGTACGCAAAATTGCTTGAGTTCATTTTCGTGTGGCAACCGTAAATGCGTAGGGGCTTTTAGACATGTTATTTTGAAGGATTTGATTCCTTTAGTACCTACTGTACAGTGCCGGAATAATTCTTGTCAGTTTAATTGATTCATTTAGCGTGTACTTGTGCTTACTAAAGCACAGTCATGTTACCTTTTCAAACTATGTATATCACCAAACACACCATTGAATAAAAAACATGTCTAACGGTTAGACAATACAGTTCAAATTTAATTTAATTAATGGTGCTTAATTTTTTTGTCAAAGGAGATTATCAATTTGTTGATTATCAGTTTGTACGATTAGAGTAGGTAGTAATTATTTCTTTTAGCATTGACACAAAGTGGTTTAATGTAATTAGTATAATGGAGTCTGTAAAACAAAATTTGACACTTACATATCATACAAGACCGATAAAACTCGGAACTGGGCAATTTCTCTCTATCTACGCTTCATTGGTGGAATTGTGGAAACCTTGCAGAAGCCATAAAAAGGAGTTATGTTTAAGACACTCGTGCAAGCAAAAGTGGACCCTATAGTGACGGCCCTTTTTTTCTTTGAGTGTACACATGAACAAATAAATCAAAACTTGCGTATTTTTTCTGTATTATTAGGCAATGTGGTGTACTTTAATTGATTTAATTATATGTGAATCGTTTTACATAATATTTTTTGTAACTTAGGGGCAATTAAAGGTTGTATATAAAGAAATACGCGAGTCGCAGGACGCAGCTAGTAATAAATAAAATATTATAATTACTGTCATTAACATTGCTGTATAAATAAATTGCATTCCGAATGGTGTAGTACAATAAGTAGCAAATAAAATGACTAATCATGTACCTTAATAATACAGCTTGTCCATATCGATACGATGCGCGTTGAAGTCTTTTCTATGGCCAACTGTTGCAATGAAACGGGTTACCTATTATTTAATAATCTAATTTGGTAATAGGCCCTTTTTAATGTAAAAATAACTGATATTAAAAACTATTTAAATAGTATAAAGGTTAACAAAAATCTGGGCTATTGTGATGAACTGAGGAGCTTTTTGATATCATCCTGGCGTCGGTGTTCTATCACCGTACATCACGCCACCGTCAAAAGGCTCATCCACATATCTTGCAAGAATGAAAATCACGCACGACTCGCTTCATGCGTTCATTTTTACCACGCACGTGCAAGATGTGGAATAATCTTCCCCCGGAAGTATTCCCGCAATGCTACAATATGCAGTCTTTTAAAAAGGGTATCAAAAACAGCCTTACTGAGCTGGCAACGCGTCGACAACGCCCCTAGTGTTGCAGATGTCCATAGGCTACGGTTACCGCTTTCCATCAGGCGGGCCGTATGCTTGTTTGTCGCTCTTAACACAAAAAAAAAAAAAAAACTTTTGGTGAATTATGATATTAATTTATGGAATGAGATTGGCACCCTGCCAATTTCGTCTCATATCAAAAAGTTTGAGACAGGTGATGACTTGTCACTCACTAAATGGGCCCCTTATAGTGGCTACCGCATATTAGTGCCGACGAAGCAACATTGGTGTGGGTGGTTTACTTTCACTGAACGCTCGCGGCGTTACGGCCTTTAACACTTCCACCCTGGAGCTTAAGCTTTTAGATCTTGCAACTTCCACCCCCAGACAGCTGGTTAAGGCAAGCCAGGGGTCAGGAGTCTCATTTAGCCCCTTGAAATCAGAGTGCGTGGTGTCGCCACTCACCGGCGACGGCTCGCCACAAAGCCGCCCCTGCGTTTTTAATAATTATTACTGCGATTTGTTAACTTATTATGTGTGTATACTATAAAGGAACTGAAATCATCATTACGCAGTGATTTTACAGATAATAATCATCGTTTTGATAAACAGCGGAAGCTGCAACACAATAATTTACAAATTATTTACCTAAGGCTGTCAGGAAGGCATTTTAATGAGGGAAGCGATTAGATAATGGGATTGTATAAATATTAGAAACATTACTACGTTATAATAGAATTGTTATGTAGATTATGTAAAGTACTTAGAATAGAATTATGTTTGGGGTTTTATTGTTTAGTTTTAGTGGAGAACAATAATTGAGGGACCCCAAAAATTAAGTAGGCGTACCTATGGCGTACATTGTCAGTAATCTGACTGTAAATAAGATTAAAAGAAAGCAGAAACAGAATAAAAGAAAGTTAAATAAATGTAAAATTTTGTGTAATAATTAAATTCAATTAAAAGATTAACTAATTTAAATAAATAAATGATTAAATATAAGTAAGTGACCTATTTAAATAAAGTTAATTTCTTTTGCCTTTTTTTTCAGGGATGCATTCTAAGGAATAAATATAGGTAGGAAATGTATGAAAATACATTGCGTCAATTCAGTTACATTAGTAATTGCCTACGCGGAAATCTATCCATTCATTCTAATGAGCTTTGCCAAAGGACACGGCATAACATTACGAACCATTCTATTATCGTCTTTACTTACGCGTGATAATGATCAAATTTGCATAAATGTGGCAGATGGAATTAAAGTGTTTGCAGCCTGGAGCGAGATGATTACTTAGCAATAACAAGCAGCGATTTCTAAAAGTGGTTCTGGGAAAGTCGTACCTAGTCGGTCACGGTGTAATATTAATATGAAAAGCGAGAAATACAAATGACAGCATAATTCGTAGGGATGAAATAGAGAAAGGTAGGTATACTTAGTGCTACCCTTAGCCTAATGCCTTTCTCTCCCTTCTCCGCTAATAAAAGTTAAACGTTGTTGTTTTTTTTACTTTGTCAGGGTTTTCATATAATAAACCAATGGTATTCTATCACCCGCGGTCATGTGTTGCATTGCATCCCTGTTAGTGTTTGTAATTGGTAACTATACTATAATCATAGACATAAGGTGGAATTTTTAATCCGTAGTGAAGGTAGGTTTAAAACTAACAAATTTTGACCATTGGTTAGAACTTGGAGTTTTTAACCATTGGTTACTCTAACCAAGGATCCAAAAAACCAACCTTAGAATCATGACATCTAACAGCCTGAAGACGTCCACTGCTGAACATAGGCTTCCCACCACAAGGCCACTTTGAGTGGCTGCTCACCATTGCATCCATTGACTACCCCGCGGTTCTGACCCAGCAGGTTCATGTAAATAGGGCGAATTCTGTGCCATAAATAGTTTTTTTTTTTTGGTTTACCAACGGTCTACATTGATACATTTTATGTAAAGTATTATCTTAGATGGCAGTATTATAAAGTGTTATGTAACAACCCACTAAGAGACAAACATAGTATTATGATTTATTAATATCGAAATATTTAAGTAGATAGGTACTTAGGTACCTAACTAAGTACCTATATTTCATTTGTTCCACACAGTCGGATGTTTGCAACTTTCACCTTTAGGTATTCATTGGTCATTAAGGGCTTGTGCAAGGCCAGCGCGAATTCAAGCCAAAGCCACAGAATAGATGTACAGTACTAGGCCAAAACGGGGATGAGCCAGGGGCCGAGCGGCAGGGGCGGTCTAAGTTAAACTGGTTCCAACGCGCAATAGTTTAGGTAATTTATTGTTACACTGAATATAAAGGGTATTTTAAAAATCCGCTATACATAAGACCTCCATTATATTTAGTTCAACTACTACACAAAGTTTCATGATCTTATTTAAAGTATTCATTGAATAATCGCTGTTTATTTGTACGGTTTGGAGGTAACTTTGTAAGTTTTTTCTATCGAGAAAGTTTTATTAATTCGTGTTTTCACTATACATTTGCAGTAGCATTAGTCCTGAACTTTACCATATATTAATTTCAAAGTCATTGTTGCAATATTGTTGACAGGAAACTGCTTCAAGCTAAGCCATTTTAAGCATTTTGGCGTTGTATTGGCTCTTAAGAGTAAAGTTTTTAACATAAGTTTTGTTTGTATTATCAATGAACTGCAAAACGCAGCTGTCAATGCAATTTAATTACTCTGCCCCAAATCCTCTAAGGCAATAATTGTGTTCGCACGACATAATGTCTTGAAGAGAATTATTCAATAGTTGCAACATTTCATTATGTTCTAAGCAAAAGTAAAATTTTATCGTAAAAGCCATTATTTCTTTCTAAATGCCATTAGTCAAACTAAACTTTTGTGTCTCAAAAAGATTACGTACTTCACAGATTTCATCAGAACACAGACTAACTCAGAGGCACAAAACGCATAGAAAGGGATTACAAAAACAAGCGACAGTCGTTAAGTTAACGTATTCAAATAACAAAAAGCTGATCACTGGCTACTGCTAGCATTTACAAATGCATACTGCAACAGTGGTTTATAACACTAGTCAAGATTCGCGACTCTCCCTGTAGTATTAGTGTAAAAAAACAAGAGCAGGATTGCTTTTTTATGTCCATCTTTATATTAAACTAGATGCGCCCCGCGGTTTTACTCGCGGATAACAATTAGCTAATGTGTTAATCCACTGTATAAGCTATCTTTATTCCAAATTCCACCCAAATCTGTCCAGCCGTTTGAGCGTGAAAGAGTAACAAACATACACACAAACGCACATACAAACTTCCGTCTTTATAATATTAGTGTGAAGTGTGATGTGATACTGTGATGGTTAATGGTTATTAATATACTGAATAGTAGAAATGAAGAGTTTAACGCCCTCTGAAAATCCGCCCTCACCTCGTTCCGAGTCCACTATTTTATATTTATTTTTTATTCATAGCACTACTGCTCTGCTCAGGCGCGGATACAGGGAGGGCGCAGGGGGCACGCGCCCTCCCCTTGGCGCAGGCAGTCCAGCACCAAGCGCGGTAATTAGCCAATTTACCAGCAAGATATAAGTGCATGGAACTCATCAGGACCCTAATTCTGTATGACCACTTTACGATTCCTTGCTTCAAAACCACGCGAATTCCTTGGCTTACATAAGAAATCTGCAAAAATCTATTCTCTATGAAATGAGAATGAAACCGCGCGAAATGAATGTGGAATTAACTGAGATTGGCGCGATTTGAACTGTCAAAAATCATATGTTCAATTGAGGCGCGTTCCGAAACATCAACCCGTCCAAAATTACCACCACTTATGTCAATATTAATTATTCAAAATAAAACTAATTTTAATGTAAATTGAAGGTATTTCTAAAGGTTTTCTGTCAATTTTTAATAATTACCCATGGCTTTGTTATATCACAACATAAATATAAGCCATTACTTTATTTTACATTTCTACTAGTTTTGGGATGAGAAATCCTTTAGTTCTAATTCGGAACGCCCTCGAGGGTTAAAAACCTGTCATAGTAATTTGTCTTAGATTATACAGAACACAAAAATTGGCAATTTCATGCTGTGACACGATTTGAACAAGACACGATAACGACGTGGTTTCTGTATCGTGTGGAATCTGTGTTTTCATACAGAATTATGGCCCAGTTAAGGAAAAGAGCACAAATTGGTCTTGTATCGTATACTTATGTGTTTTACCACCATATCCCCAAATTTCCCTCTTGGACTGCTCCCCAACTATAATGATTTGCGCGCCCCCCCTTAAGAAATTTCTGTATCCACGCCTGGCTCTGCTCTACTGACTACATTCTATTTTAATCGTATAGATAGACCAACGAGTAATAACGTAACGCTAAAAGTACAGGGAAACAGACAGAACTCTAAAATATAAGCGTAAAGGATGTTGCAAGAGCGTTAACCTATCAGATGAATCATAAAGCGAATATGTGTCTAATTTGCATTCAACTATGAACAAAAAAGGCGTTTCACGTAACAATGTCATAAAGATAAACATTAAGATAAAGGTTATTATTTAGATTGGTGGCTGTGGGTTACTGCTGAATGAGGTTAGTGTTACTAGTTTTTTAGCATAAGATCTTTTATAAGATTTGTAATACGTTTGTGTTGTTGGCAAGTTGAAATGGTAATGGGCAGAGAACGGACAACTTGTAGCTAGTGAAATTACTGGGCAAATGAGACTTTACGAACTGATCTCACAGTCTAGAAAACTTTTTTACACTGTGTGATGTCTCAGGATGGCGTGCGCAGTGCGCAGTGTTACTCGAAACTTTAGTTTGGAGTTCCGAGTGGCACTGCAATCTGTTATGGGCGGCCGTGTCGCTTAACACCAGGCGAACGACTAGATCGTCATGTCATTCGTTTAAAAAAAAAAAAAAAAAAAAAAAAAAACTAATAGAAAAGAAAGGTTCTCTTATAGCGACTATGAACCAGAACCGTACATAGCCGTCATCCCTAAAATAAAATATAAATAGTTTATTTAGCGCATAGAAGTAAATGTACTACGTACTAGAGAAGCTATTCGAAGCACAAATAGTTACCATTTTTTGTACAATTAAACTAAAACCCGCTACAGCGCTTTACGAGATTAAATCGTCTAATCAACGATCCCAACACGCAGCGCTAGTGCAATGGCACATTTTTACTGCTATTTACTGCTGCACGTGCTTTGAGTGCTGAGCATCGTATGAGCGAGAAGATGCTCGTTAACCATTGGTTACCTTTACTATGGATCCAAAAACCCACCCTTAGCTAGTGTTAAGTTTTCGTTTTATAGTAGTTAAAGAGTTATACAAGTATTCAAAAGTCGAATCAAAATCACGTTTAAAACTAATCTAGTGATGGTCAATTGGTCATGTCAAAGTCAAGCTGTACGTTCAGGTGCTAGACCTAAGCGCTAGACACGGTAGCACAGTATTACAATTCTTATGATTTTAAAACTATGACAGTAGTCAATTGTTTCTTCTCTAATTTAATCTGTGATGCTAGTACTATTACTACTGCTTCAGTAAAGAGGTGGATACTTTACTTATGCTTCTATGGAGTTTTAGAAAGAACCGTCACGTATTTCGTTTAATATGATTTGCTTTTCACGTCTACACTTTCACGAATACTTACTGGTATCCATCATTATTACGCATTAACACTCGAAATTATATGCGGAGCCACACGTTTGCCAAACCTCATCAAGCATCTACAAATTCTAACGTGTAGATAAGATGTCTTGGCTTGGCTTGCAAAGGTTTGCATGCGCCGAGCTTTGCAAGCGAGCAAGTCCAAACGTTTGTAGAGGCTTTAATTTGCGGCAAGTGGCAAACGTGTGGACCCTAGATTGGCCAGTTTTGCAACTCAGTTAAATACAATTCAATTGTTTTATTTACACAAAAGTATGATAACATAATTTAAATTTAGAACATTTTTATACAAACTACTTTTTAAACCAATTTAATTTATTTCCACTAACTGCCATAATTTGTCTGCTTTTTTGTTTAGACTAAAGTGTTCCGATAAGGATAATAGCAATAAATACCAATTCAATGTCTTTTGCACCAAAATAAACGATGTCTATAATCACCATTATATTTTAAAATATCACTGAATATGGACTAAGGATAATGTGCCATTTTTTTTTGGTCGATTTTTATCTGCGATCAGTCTTCGGACTATGAGCTGGTTTGTTGTAGGTAGTTTGGCGTTTAAAAAAAGTGGTCCAGTGATCACATCTCCTTTTCTTTATGAATCATCTCCGTCCAGCTCCATGATGTGTTGTCTGCGCAACCTCTTCGGGTAGCTGATAGTCGTGAGCTGTGTCGCCAAGGGATTCGGATGCACATTAAGTCGCTTTTTGTATCTGGATGATTGAAGCTTTATCTCATCGTTGACTGTGTTCATTTCCAGTTCGTTATGAAACTCGGTAGTCATCAGGAACCATGGAGCATTTGATATGTTTCTCGGAATGTTATTCTGTGCTCTTTGTATGATAGAGGTGTTCGATTTGCAGGTGGATCCCCATAGTTGAATGCCATAACACCAGAAGGGCTTTAATATGAGCTTGTAGATCAATAGCTTGTTGTCCGTACTTAAGACTGAGTTTCTGCCTATCAACCACAGAAGGTTTCGGTATCGGATATTTAACTCGTCTCTTTTTTTCTGTAGGTGTGTTCGCCAGGTCAGTCTACGGTCCAAGTGCATTCCCAGATATCTGACAGACTCACTGTGTGGTAGTGTATTTGCTCCCAGATTAACGGGTGGACAGTCTCCTTTGCGAAGGGCGAATGTAGCATGTGTTGATTTTGAACCACTAGCCTTAATTCTCCACTTTGTTAGCCACTGCTCTATTTTGTCTAGCCCCTTTTGAAGAGACTCCGATGCCTCTTTCGGGTCTTTGCTACTAGCAAGGATGGCAGTGTCGTCAGCGAAGGTAGCAGTAACTACCCCTGGAGTTTCAGGTAAGTCTGAAGTGAAGATGTTGTATAGGACAGGGACAAGGACAGATCTCTGGGGTACTCCTGCTTCTATATCCTGAAAGTTCGATGTGTACTCCCCATCTTTTACTTGGAATGTGCCATATAAATAACGAAAATGGTTTGATTTTATTATGAATATAGGTACATAAGTTGACATAAGTGACCCACTGTTTTCCTTGAAATTTGCCTACCGTAGTATATACAGGTAGATTTCACATCACATCAACAGAAGACGCCCACTGCTGAACATATGGCTACCCCATAAAACGCCACTATGGGTGCTTATCACAGGGGTAAGTACCTATACCATACTCACCACGCGTGGCAGGCGTCTTTGATCGCAGAAGATTTTTAGTACCAAAGAAAATGCTGCTGCCCATTCCCTGAATATTCCCTTAGCCAGCTCTTACGGTACCTGCGAAAGAGATGATGTGATACACATCTCACATGGCTGATCACGGGAATGGGTACATCTAAATAATTTTCCAAAATTAAACATTGTATTTGTTTCGGCAGTGCAAGAAATCTGCGTACAAAATTAATGCATTTCATCCAAATCGAATTGGACCTTTCGACGTGAAAAGCGCACAAATAAATAAACAGGCAGCGATGCACATTTTCGACTCTTTTTCGATTCGACTGGCCTGATATAGCTCAGTTGGTAGTAGCTCTGCCTTCTGAACTATAGGTTGTGGGTTCGATTCCTACTCAGGACAAACATTTATCTGATGAACATCGATGTTTGTTCTGTGTGTGGTTACATTGTGTTCTATGTAAGTATTCACAAACAACAAAATCTAAGTATTCTATCAGTTATCTGGTTCCCATAGTACAAGCTATGCTTAGTTTGGGGCTAGATGGCATTGTGAAATGTCCACACATTTATTTATTTAAATATCAATTTACAACGGTTAAGGATAAACGTCGTGCGGAATCGAGGCATGTTCAAGAATCACAAAGCTCGAGGACATTGTGTCATCCAACCTGCACTTGGCCGTCTTAGGCCTGTCCCCGTCCGTGGCCGCCCGTAACACGATATGAAGAGCAAGTGTGGCTTAGCGATAACCCATGTGACTTACAAACCGACGCATCTAGGTTTAAATCCCACTTGGCCCTGCACCGATATACCGCTGGCTAATTACGTAACTCGCAACAAGTTTGCAACAGGCGTAAATTTCGCAGCCATTGCTCTCAAATATCACTTTGGCAGAGCAGAAAGCGATCGAGCGCTAGATCACCGTCTGTCGGACGATCGATGAACTAAAATGTGCATTATTTTGTTTCCATGTATTGGCTGTTTTGTTGCTAGTGGCGCTATTATCAAAGGCCAAAGTGCATCACCGACAGGCAAGCAACAGGCGGGCTACTCACGATTTCCAGTGACATCTGGCGACCGATTGCTAAGTGTTTGCAGTTTGCTGTCGGTTTGCTACTGCTGTTGCATTGTTACTACTGTTGTGACTGAGCACAAACGCCACAACTTACAATGTGCTGATTTAGCACACGCCCTTACAGTAACGGAAAACATCATGAGGAAGCCGGCCTATGATATAGAATCAAAAATTGCACAGGACATCTGTGGTCATCCACTAAGTAACCTGCACTTGGCAAGCGTGGTGAAACGCATGGGCTGGTGAAGTATAAACATCAATAAATTACACCATGTCGCCTATTAAAACCATTATCTTATACTTAATTAAAAATGACATAGGTATCTAATGAGAAATGTGGAAATATATGCGTGTGTGAAACTTGATATTTGTTTTTGAAATTTATTATTGATTTATATCAAATGTGTCTTCTGTTACAGCATTTTTTCCATAAATTATCATTAATTAACGTGAAATCGCATCAAAATGGTATAGTACCATTTTTGTTATTAATAAAAGCATATGCCTTTTATACCTAAAAGTTCTTAAGATTAGTTAAGAAAAATGTATTGATTTTAATATCATTGAATTGAAAAAAATCCATGTTGTGTAATGTTAAGTTTTCTACGTAGTATAAATTTTAAGTACATTAGTATAAGTTTTTTGACCTGTAGTTAAGGTAACTAAAGGTTAAAAAATTGAACGAATTCTAACCAATGATAAAAAAATAGAATTTCCAACCATTGAATTTTTAACTCATTAGAACGCGATCATTTTTGGATTGTTCTCAATTTTATTTATGTCTATTTTGTATACCTCTTATGATATTGATATGTTTACAATAATTAATCTGGATTTGTACTAACTCGGCTAATACAAAGTATAGACATTATACCTGCTAAATTTATTCCTCAGCTGACCCAATCAAGCGTGGATTGCAAAACTTCCATTATTTACACCAATTACCAATATCTTGGCATGTTTCGTGGTACCTTAAGCTTTCTCTTGACCTATGGCACAGTTACAAAACTATTTTATATATTTTGACGAAAAACGCATATTTTTCCTAACTCGGTCATAGGTCGATTAGGTCGTTCTATTTGTGCTATTCCGCTCATCTCAACATTGTTTGTTAATAGAATACGCAATATGATAAATTCTAATGGCTTTTGTTATGATAAATGTTATTGATATGCTACTGATAAATTCTTTGGGTTTTTAATCCGTATTAGTTAAGGTAACCAATGGTTAAAAGATTTTAGAAATTCTAACCAAGGATCATAATTTCTTAGAGTTTTTAACCCACCCGTGGCGAACTGTAATTTTTCTTACATCTGTTTTTGTTATCATTACAATTCAAAACTAACCGCGGTGCATCCAACCGGAACAGAAAAATGATTGCGGGTGCAAACCGGAATTTCATTAGAAAAATGCATAGCAGTGGGTCATTTGGGCTACTCCCGCAGTACTCCGATCCCTGAGGCCCACGATTTATTTTTATCATCATAAACTCAATGAAAAGACAGTTGAGCTTAAAAGTTCCGTCAGCAGAGTAAGCGTTAAATTTTGATTACAATGCTAAAATTATAATACCTACTTAACTTTAAGAATCAGGAAAAAAGATAAAGTCATGCTTGGTTAAGGTAATTAGTAATACTTTAATTAGAGAATAGAGCGTTAGGTTTCAATTATTATCACAATAGTTCTCAATACAGAAAATCAAAATACCTACTAAAAACATTTGGGATATCAACCCGCAATAGACCGGTTTTTACGACCAAAAACAAAAGAAGATCATTACGATATTGTAATAAGTAATTATTATCTATTGTTTTATGATTTATACATATAAATATGTTATAATATGGGAATTATTAAAAATATTATATCCTAATGCGGAGTCGCAGTCTAGGCTGACCATCCTACTATAATATTATAAATGTGAAAATTTGTGCGAATGTTTGTTACCATCCACCTCCGTAACTAATAAACCAATTTTGATGTGGAATGCAGGCAGCTTATTACGCATGATTCACATTTATGATAGGTACTTTGTATTTGCGGGTGACACCGCGGGACTCAACTAGTGTTACATAAAGTTCTTGTAAGGCCCCCCATACACGTTCAATTTTATTGATCAATTAAATTGACGAGCCCCCCACTCGGTGGACCGACGATCTGGTGAAAGCCGCGGCGAGCCGATGGATGCAGGAGGCGATCAGCCGCTCAAGGTGGCGCGCTCTGGGGGAGGCGTATGTTCAGCAGTGGACGTCTTCAGGCTGTTAATGATGGAATTGACGAGTCTACTTCCGTCAATGTTTTCTCCGTACAGTAAACCGAAAAACATTACTACACGATCAATAAAATTGGTCATCACAAACATTGATCAATAAAATTGAACGTGTGCCAGAAAATATTCAATTTATATTAGTTGCCATGTTAATTACGTCCGTTAATTATTACAATATTGCCATATAAAACGACCATATCCTGCCAGTCTAGTTCGTGACATACTCCTAAGTAAAGCAAGTTTTTTTGCAGGAAATGTACGGTTTACGGATACCGCAAACCACAAGGTACATTAGATACATACTGGACAGTGCTGTGGTTGGTTCGTATGATATAATGATCAGGTTTCTCTAAGAACTTCATTTGAAGAATGTATGACTCCCACTTTCACTTAGTACGACCTATTTCAAAATGTGCTATGTGTTGTGATTATGGATCGCTTATAAAGTGATAAACAAACTGGGTTTTCATCTTTCTCGACAGTTAGTAACTACTGCGTCGTCGGAGGTGCTGGCCCAAAAACATGCACGTGGCATAACTCGAATAGCAACTCAGCACCCATAGACTCTCATTTCGTATGCCGATCGTGCGGTTGCTGCTACGGCTCCCGTAGGTATAGGCTTATTTAGTCATGAGCGGAGGTGTAGCTCTAACTCCCTGTGATGATGATGATAGTTAATATTAGGTACGCTTTACTATTGTTTAAGGGGAGCATTTTATTATATCAGCTATTTTTAGAACCCAGTGTAACATTTCAATTTTTGAGTTGTGTTCATTATCTTCATCAACAGGTTCAGCCTTCTTATATCAGCCCAATGCGTTCTCACTAATGGGTTAAGGCCCTTCTCTTACAGAGAGAGAATATTATGTAAGCCATAATAACCCAGTTGGTAATCGATGACACATGTTTTCAAATTCTGTGATTCTAAAACATGCTGGTTTCCTCACGATCTCTTCATTCGCCGTTGTTCTTTTTTATGTAAACGATTGACGTGACGAGCTAGTCATTCGCCTGGTGTAAAGCGATACGGCCACCCATAACTGATTGCATTGTCACTCAGAACTCCAAATTAAAGTTTCGCGTGACACTGCGCACTGCGCACGTCATCCTGAGACAAAACACAGTCTAGAAAAGTTTTCTAGACTGAGATCAGTTCATAAAGTCTAATTTGCCCAGTAATTTCACTAGCTACAATGCCCTTCAAACCGGACCACAGTAGTGCTTGCAGACTACTAGCTGCTTGGCGGCAGAATAACTGGCAAAGCGGTGGTACTTACCTAAGACACTGCATCCAACCATAAGTTCAAAAACTTTGACACTTCTAACCGAACCCATTAACCAAGTAGATAGAGCGGAAAACACCTATCAACCGACAACACACGTGAAACCCGATACGTAACCGCTACGTAATCGAGAGCTAATGAGACACAACATTAATCACTGGCAATCTTAGATTACGAATGCATGCGGTATGCGATTGACCTGTGACTCTATCGAAATATAACATCGAAATCTTTGAAACTTGGAATAATATAGTTCTTATATATCTTATATATTTTTTGTTTTGGTAATCTAGTAAACATTGGTCAAAATTACAAAGTGGATATGAAAGGTCTAGAATGTATACGCATGAACACACGTTTTTTTTAACTTTGAATGGGTTTGAAATTTCACATCTCATATCACGCAAAAGGGGCCTAGTTGAAGCCACTGCACAGCCCGCGCATCAACTGACTAAATATTCATCTCACTTTATAAAATCACACCGGGTGTTAAGAGATGCAAGAGGTCGAAGATGGAACTGGCTTACTCAGAATCTTACACTTCCTTTCTAGATATAGAAACCGCAATAGTTTAAAAAGTATTTAACTGCAATGGATTCATTTACCAAATTACCTACGTTTAATTTAAGCTTACAAAATCGCCTTAAACAAAGAAGCATCACACACTCACATTTAGGTTAGGTATACCAGTAAAATAATATCATTACAAGTTAATACAATTCAATACCTAAGAGCTAATATAAACCCACTTGCATAGGATACAAAGTAATCTATGTCTAATGTCTATGACATATAATACAAAATAGTTAATAATAAAAGAAGTAATGATACTCTAGATGTAGATATTAAGACGAGATGTTGATGACTTCTACTCATAACGAGATTATAAATCTTATAATGTATTCTGTAATAGAGGAGGTTATACAACAAGGAAACATTATGAACTCAATGCGGTAGCAACTTCATCGTAAGGACGTATAAGATACCGTCATTTATCTGGTATACATGACATAAAGCCTACAGATCTTTGCCATAATTCATTCCTACATGTTACCCGTCACTTCTTCCACCCACTAGAGAAATAAAACTTCATTACCATGTACCATGTGTTATTTTATCTTGGTTACCTATCATCCATCAAAACATTATCATTTGCAATTGCATAAGAATGTGGGTACAGATACCTACACCTAATATCAAATTGCTTTTAGACTGGTCAAGGTCTACGTACTTATATAGACTGGTTTACCTAGATATCGATTTACGTTCATACACGTTTCTAGACCTAGATAAATTCACCACAAAATTCAATGTCATACTAATAGAAAACGTTTTATTGTTCCAGATGAAACCAGTGACCTGAATGCGGAGTCATCAGAAATCATATCAGAGGTCGTAGCACCGCCTCCTTATCACACGTTTGAAGAGCCAGCCACCGCAGCGACATCTGACCACACGGATCACACAGTAGAGGTCCTCGGCGACTCGCAGAACTTCTTCCCGACCTTCGCAAACCTCTTCGAGCCAAGGCAGAACAACTTCAGATTGGGTTTTAATAACCAAGAAGCAGCTTACAGCCAGAGACCCAACTCCTACCGATCGTTGCTTAACTACCCGCTCTTTGGAGGCAACAGAAACGTGGACTTCTTTGGAAAGCAAAGCTCCCCTGCTACAGCAGCACCGCTTGTCGATGCCAGCTCCAGTGTACTCGGATCTGGAAACTTTGGAATCATCAGAGGAGGAACATTCTTTGCTCAAAATGACGAGGACTCCAGCGAATTAGATAGCTACAACTCTTATTATAATAATGGACATGGAAGGCCCTCGTACGACTTAGGATACGTTGCCAATCCTAGACCGAATTACAATCAGGATCAATTCGCCAACTTCAGAGATTTCGCAGACATCAATACACCATCTAACTCCGCCTATTCACACTTTGTCGTTGTATACGCTAACAAGAACTCCACAATGGACGAGATCAGCGAGGAAACTAAAAGAGTAGTATCAGAGCCTAAAAACATAATAGAAACATTAGAACGACTAGATGCGACGACGACGACAGCGCCAAAGCTGTCGAAATCAAAAGCGAAATTGGAACTGACGAAGCAAAAAATGATAAACAAAAAGGATCAATGGAAGAAGATTAACTCAAAATCCTATAGCTCAAAGCACGACCCTGAAGAACCTCTATTAGCGTTAAGTTAAAGCTAGTGAATACAAAGACTTGAGTTACATAAGTGACTGAATTACCATTAGAAATATTGTGTGTGACATCGTTACCGATGTGTGTGACGAAAGCGAAAGGAGTCCACTGTCTAAATTTTAACTTTATGCAGTATGTTGAGTTTTATGGTTGTGCAAACGTTATAGATGTACGCGAGATGAATGAATGTGTGTTTGTATGGCAACATGACGATATAAATAAATTAATTTTGTAAGAATTTTACCTGTTTTCTTTCCTATTTTCGTTGACAATACAGACTTTATAACGTGAAGAAAATAAATATAATTCCATACATTTAGGTACCATAGGTACCTTACCATTACCAATACCACCAAGGTAGGTAATAGGTATACCTAATTACCTACTCATTAGTAAAATATATCTCAATAATTATAGTCATGAACTTGTAACTTCCCTACCTACGTAGGTAGTTAGGTATTACAACTTACGCAGTATAGGTATAGGTAGGTATAGGTACCTCATCATCATCATCAGCCTGAAGACGTCCACTGCTAAACATAGGGCGCCAAAGAGCGTCACTTTGAATGGTAGCTTGCCTCCTCCATCCATCGGCTCCCCGCGGTTCTCACCGTCGTCGGTCCACCTAGTGGGGGGCTGGCCTACGCTGCGTCTTCCGGCTCGTAGTCGCCACTCGAGAACCTTTCTTCCCATCGGTAGTCAGTTCTACGAGCGATGTGGCCTGCCCACTGCCACTTCAACTTGCTAATTCTAAAAGCTATATCGGTGACTTTAGTTCTCTTGCGGATTGTGATTGTAGGTACCTACATCACAATCCGCAAGAGATATGTGAAATATATATATATATAGAGTGGAAAGTTTGAATACGACCTTTGAGCACAGATTAAATTATACTAATTACTATACCTACTAGTACTGGAGGGACGGAATTTATATGTACTTGGGTATGCATAATATGCATAAATTAGTTACTAAATTAAAATAACTAAAACTAAAATCTAATACAATTCCCAAGCTAAGCTATACTTATATATTCTCAGACCTAGAATATTTTCGTAACTCTCATCCTAGGTCTATGGTTATATTGGTAAATAACTTATTTTATGAAGTTAGTTTATTTTAATTATTATATTACTCATACATGCTCATTGTTTTTCGGAAGCTTAGCAAACGTAACACAGGGTAACCTAGTACGGATGCTAAAGTACTTTTAGATAATCTTATGTAAGTACTTATAATTTAATTACCCACTTATGTTAAAATTATTAATATTAGACCACATAATTATACCAGCATAAGATTGTAACTTATATTTGGCAATAAATTATTATTATTATTATTATTATTGGTGCTCGTACTTTCTATACAAGCCTCACATCAAGCTTAACGAGAAAGAAGGAAGGAAATCAATATTTCATAATATTTTCAAAATAAAAAAATAGGCCCGTCCGAGTTTTTGTCTCATTAAATTATATCAGCGCCATCTGCCGCTGAGTAGCAACACCAATCACATGGACATCTAGTGACAGCTTTTACAACCAATTTGTTTTTTTAATAAACTGCAAGGTGTCATTAAAAGCAAAATTAATATTTTAATATCGCTAAAAAATCAAAATAAAGAATTATAATGGGCATTATTAAATTCACATCAATTTTTTAATGTTTTTTATAATACTTTAATATGCACCACCATTTTTGTGAACTTTATTATAGCCACAGATTATAGCTCATGTGAAGATGTCTTTTCTATAATGCTCTGTAATCTGTGGAAGGTGTTTGAAAGTGTTGCTATTACATAGAAAGTTTCGTTTACCTGTAAGTTTTTCATATAATAGATCATTGCAATAATAACAATGTAAAACATTCTAGATGTATTTCACTGTTATTATATTATTATTGAAATTATTGAAATGGAAAAATTCCACAAGTTAGGGAAAAAAACAATCGTCTAAATGGGGATAAGTCTTCAACGTAGAAATGGCAACATAACTATAAATAAAAAAGAAAAAGAAAAGTGTGCTTTTGCTGATTGAAAGAAAAATGATTTTTGTTTGAGAATACATATATATTTAAATTCTTCACGTTTCATGTATTTCAATACACATTTATATGTACTGTGCTATGTTTTTACAAAGGCGTTCATTTTTATTGTGTAAATGATCAAACTGTAGCCATCATGTATTCAAGTAAAGACGCCGCAAACCCTGCGTACCCTACGCAGTGGGCGCTCAATCCTACCGCATATCAAAACGTAGATACTAATTCAGTAGACTGGGCAGCTTTAGCTCAGCAATGGATCGCTATGAAGGAAGCTGCGGCGGTAATGGCCGCGCCGCCGCCGCCGTCAATGAAACCCGACGAAGAAGGCGAAGCTCCCATGGAGGTCGAAAATGCAGAAAACAACGATAGTTCAATCCCTCCCGGAGCGGAGTGGAACCCAGCGACCAACTCTTGGAGCAGCGGATGGAATCAGTGGGGTATGAAGCATAGTAGTTCCATAATCAATACTTTATTTTCTGCATAATTAATTTGACCCTCTAATCACCGGTAGGCACTAAAAACTTCCTCCAAGGTGTAAGTGACATGGGCTGTTTGTTTTTATGTGGTATTGAAGGCAAAACAGCTGGGTGTTTTGCATTCAGAAAGTTTACCTGCGCTACAAAGGTAGGCAGATTTATAATCCTAAAAAATTAAGATTGTAAATCTTGCTGCCAAAGCCCCCTTTATCAGTAAAATGAGTTAGTGACTTACTGACAGACAGACTGACCCAAACTGCTGGAAATTGTAATTAATATTTGGGGAGAGTCATTCATTTACACCATATAGTGTAACTAAGAAAAGGTTTTTTTTATTCAATCCATATAGTAATAAAAGAAATCAAATGGGATAAAGATTATTATGCGGAAACGTAAGTGATATTGTGGGCTGCCTAGCATCAAATAAGTGTGTAGAAATTCACAGTGTAGTAAGTAATGTTAGTGATTTTCATTTGGTAAGTATGTTGTAATGTGGAAAAAATGGTAATTTTGGGATTTTGAATTCCTTGTTTGGCTTAACTTTATGTTTTGGCTGTGTAATCTTGCTATATTGTTCTGCTTGTTTTGAGCTAGTCACTAACATTGCCAGTGATTAACAAAGCATGGCACATTGAAGCCAAGGCCATGCTGTTTTAACTGGTTTGTTTTTTTATTAACAATAGGCTAACATTTGACCACGGTCTCACCTGATGCGGTCAATGATGGAGCATGCTTGCCCAGAAGATACCGGTTCACTCTAGCCTTAAAAACTCCCAGATCATATTTGTCTGGAAACAATGATGCTGGTAAGGTGTTCCATTCCTTTGCTGTCCAAACTATAAATGAGGAATCAAAATGCTCTGCCCTTAAAAACTTGGAGATTATATTTGTCAGGAAACAATGATGCTGGTAAGGTGTTCCATTCCTTTGCTGTCCAAAATTATAAAAGAGGAATCAAAACACATTGTATGTATTCAAGGAATTTCTACCATATATGGATGCCGTGTTTCCGTGCATCCAGTTGTACGATGGTAAAAAGGGGATGGGGGAATGAAGTTGTGCAATTCCATTGCACACTCTCCGAAAAGCAGCTAAAAATAAACTGAAATGAGTTGCACTCAATCAAACATTAATATAACAGTAAAGGACCATGCATATAAGGGTGGGGTGCATTGCTACACATCGCAAACAAAATTCCTGACTACCACTTTCATATATTTTATTGAACTATGGCGCACTACAGGTTTATATGAATATATTTTACAAAAAATAAATTACTAGGTCAATATAAACTGTATGAAAGTGATGTAAGAGGATTTTGTTTGCAGTGTGTTTCGAAGCATTGTGATGTGGCCCACCCTGTGTGTAGGCCTTAATAATGCAACTTTTTAACTTTGGAATTCTTAAATGAACCCTAACTTGAATGAAATCCAGTTATAATCAACATTTAAATAAAAGGTTTGTTCAAAAAAACTCATATTCTATAGATCAGATATGTCTTTGGGCTCCATGTTATTCAATAATGGTGAAAAATGTTTGTTACTATAGGTGTATACATTAGTAGATGAAGGATGATCATGATCATCATGGAATACATATTGTCACATTGTATTCCATTGGCTTATTATTTTCCTTCTGCAGGCCTCTCTCTTTCTCACACACACACCCACACACAAGTGAGAGAAAGAAAGAGTGAAGCATGATCTTTAATCTTCTATGATAATGCACTTCCGAAGCCCGCTTCTTAAAAAAAAGCACATTTTTACCCCAGTTTTTAATTATCTGTATATTTAGGATGGGGATGGCCTGGCTCTGGTGGAGTGGATCCCAAGATGGCTTCTGATCCAGCAATGTCAATGGCACCCATGATAGATGGTTACCCAGTACCACCAGATCCAACTGCAGCACCAATACCTGGGTAAGTCTCTTTATTATACAATGATTTTTCACAGTGACTGATACAATAAAGGCTTATAATTATTAATAAAGTCTTGGACTCCCAGTGGCTCGATACTGAGCCAGCGTACATTATTATTCTATTGTTATGAAAAATGCTAGTATTCCAGATGTTAATATAAAGTTTGTGCCTACAATCCCAGAGAGATAAATATACTTGCCCAAGCAGAAACTTTAGTTTCCTTTCCACTCTTTAAAGCAAAAGATTACATTTAATTCAAGTGCAAAAGGGCCAGACTAAATTCAATGGTTATCATGAAGGTGTCATGTTGTATAAGGTGATCATAGAGGCCCATGTTCCACAGTGGATGTCTTCAGGCTGATGATGATGATAAGGTAGTTGGATATCTTTCCTCATAGAGTTTCTGTTGTTGTTAGTATGTTATGTTTTAAATTATCATATGCTGACCATGTACAAACTAGAGATGTCACAATACAATATCATTTTCCATTTGCTAAATTTGCTGAAGACCAATTAAAACAGAAGCTCTGTTGGCACGATTCCAGTTACACAACCGGTCCGGTCCCGCCGCCGACGTTCCAGCACGGGTACTGGACTGTGCCTCAGCCTGAACAGCAGAGTTCCAGTAACCGTGGCACCAGTCGCAGCAGGGACCGCCGCTCCAAAAGCAAGAATAGAGAGCATAAGTCATCCAGAAGTTCTAGGTTACCAAGGTAAGCAAAGAAATTGTTTGTGAAACTCCACTGAAATATACATATAGAAAAATGTAGAAAAACATCATGGTGAAATCATAATTAAGTAGATTATCAAGGGGTAAGAGAGTTTTGTATGATATAGTTTATTAGGCTCACTTAGCTGGCTGGCTACCACTTTCAAGTCAATTCAAGACATGTGGATGCACTCCATAATGTATGCAGCATTTAATTATAAATCCATTGTTATGCTTTGTTTTTTATGCTATAGGTAGCAAACAAGCAAATGGCCCTCGAAATGGGAAGAGGTCACCATAGCCCATGGACATCTGTAACACTAGACGTGCCACTGTTGCTTACCCTGTGCCAATACTCTTTTGAACTTTCTTTTAAATCATCATTAATTTTATTTTAAAGAGTGCTTGGTGACAGCAGGCTGCAAGCATCAATTGAAGGAAATGCCATCTTCCATATTGTCACTTACCATCAGGTTAAATCTGGTCAATGTATTATCATCAATTCATCATCATCATCATCATCAACAACCACAGCCTAAAGCCGTCCATTGCTGAATAGGCCTCCCCCATAGAGCGCCACTTTGAGTGGATGCTTGCCGCTTGCATCAATTAGGTCCCTGTGCTCCTGACCAGGGGCCTTGTTGTGTAAGTCTGGTGGCGATTGTGATTTGTGTGCTGTCTTGCTCGCACTCACGGACTTGTAAATGGGCGCGTGCAGGATGGTAGGCGATGTTCATTACCACCTAGTAAGGGGCCGGCGGTACGAGGAGATCCGCAGGAGAACTAAAGTGACCGATATAGCTCTTAGAATTAGCAAGTTGAAATGGCAATGGGCAGGCCACATCGCTCTTAGAACTGACAACCGATGGGGAAGAAAGGTTCTTGAGTGGCGACCATGAACCGGAAGACGCAGCGTAGGCCGCCCCCCACTCGGTGGACCGACGATCTGGTGAAAGCCGCGGGGAGCCGATGGATGCGGGAGCCGAGCAGCCGCTCATGGTGGCGTATTCTGGGGGAGGCCTATGTTCATCAGTGGACGTCTTCAGGCTGTTAATGATGATGATGAAGGGGCCGGTCTACGCTCGTCTTCTGATTCGTGGTCGCCACTCTAGAACCGTTCTTCCTTATCAGTTGTCACTTCTGTGAGTGATGTGGCCATACTTGACATTGCAAAAATAAATTGTACAAACACTGTCACGTGTAACTGTTTCTGTTTTTAAATATTTATGATTAATAGCAGTTTCGCTTTAGAGTAATCAAAGCCTTTTATTCATCATCAACCGGAAAACATCCACTGCTGAACATAGGCCTCCCGCATACAACGCCACTTTAGACACTTATCATAGGTTGCTATAATATCCACACTTGGTGATCACACAAGATTTTAATATACCGAGGAGCTGCTGCCCATTCCCTGGATATTTCCTAAGCCGGCTCTTACGGCACCAGCGGGAAGAGATGTAGTGGTACTATTATCTAACCGGTACCACACGACAAATTTTTACAACATCAACAAGCCTTTTATGAATGTTATTTAAATATTATTTGCAGAGAGAAGCCAACGGTCGTGGTGGCTCCGGTGGCGCCACCTGTGCCCGCGCCGTTGGGAATGCCGACGCCTACCATCGACGCGGCTAAGCGGAGGCAACTACCAGCATGGATCAGGGAAGGTGAGGGAAAAATTAATAAGGTCCATGGACAGAACAGCCTTGTGGTCCCGGCATAACAATTAGGCATGGATCAAATCACAAGGAGCAGCTGAAAAATCATTCTGCTACTTTTGTCAGACACTCTGCTACAAATCGCAGTGTAATCACACTTAACTGAACCGTGGCTTCGGATTTCATAATACGAGAGTAGCATAGGCGGTGAATATCAAAAGATATAATTTTATTTATGCTTCAATAAACAAACTGAGACCTAAAGAGTATAATTTTATTAACATTGTGGTATAGCGGTGAACTTTGGTCTTGTTTAACTTAAGAGAGCAACGTTAGAGTTACTTGTAATCATTTGTAGCAGGTTGCAACTGCACTAGGTTGCTCCTAAATCACATCTCTGTTCCATTTCATATAAAGCACAGCCAATCGCCATTGATCATAAATTCATTAGGCATATGAAAAATCACAGGTGAAATCACAGTGACTAAACTAAATCATATGATGAAATGACAATGATTTTAAAGTAGCAATCATTTCCATGCCTGGTAACAATAGGACCACTCCATATCTTCGTGGATGCCGTAGGAGCCGGCTCAGGGAATATCCAGGGAATGGGCAGCTGTTTTCTCCTTGGTCTGAATTATAATCTCTGCGATCACCAAGACACCTGCCAAGCCCACGCTTTGCAGGTGTCTTGGTCTATGGCCTATGTTACATAGGTCATAATTACCACTAATTGTGACCTATGTAACTTAGGCTTAATTACCACGCTAACATGCCTATGTTCAGTAGTGGATTCAAAAACGCTGCTGATGTGATGTGATAGGAGTAAGACAGCATCACGTTTTTGTACCCCTAGCACCTGAAGATTTAGAGGTACGGCTTTCAGTGCTAAAGTATGATATGATCTGTGAATTTGCCACCAGCAAGGATCTACATTCTATTGCTTGCTGGCATACCCTGACTGTCATCATCATCATCATCAGCCTGAAGACGTTCACTGCTGGACATATGCCTCCCCAGAGAGCGCCACTTTAAGCGGCTGCTCGCCTCCTGAATGCATCGGCTCCCCGCGGCTTTCACCAGATCATCGGTCCACCGAGTGGGGTGTCTACGCTGCGTCTTTCGGTTCGTGGTCGCTACTCGAGAACCTTTCTTCCCCTATCGGTTGTCAGTTCTTTATTCTTATGCTTCTGCAACAATAAATAAATTCGAATAAGACTTAACAGTTTTTAAATTTGCATACAACTCTGTTTTAGGTCTTGAAAAAATGGAACGCGAAAAACAAAGAGCAATAGAGCGGGAAGAAGAAAAGAAATTACGCGAAGAAGCAGAGAAAGAAAAGAAGAGGTTAGAAGAAGAAGAATTGCAGAGGTTGAAAGCAGAGGCAGGTGGACAACCTGTGCTGCCGCCGAGAAGCAAATTTGTAAGTAAAGAAATATTTAACACAATCATGATCACAGAGTGTGTGTGATGCGAATGGAAGAGATTTCATGCTAATGCATTTTTTTACTAATGCAAATCAATAAAAATATAATAGCATACCATTACAGATAATCTTATAGTCAAAAATTATCCAGAAGACCCTGGTGGAGGGGAATGTTCCCAGAACGCTGGCTGCATTACCACGATGTATGGCAATGCTGTTTTTTGTGCAAAATAAGAGCCAGCCTTCTGGTCACTGGTTGCCTCCACCAAATGCTGATTTTTTTTGCCATAGTCAGCAAACAAGCACTAATGCATTGCTTACCTTGTGATAATACTCTTTTGACCATCCGTTTGAAGAGCTGCATGTTATAGCTCTGGGGAAAACTGCTGGTGGAAACTCATTCCACGTCTTACAGGTGTATAGGTCCGTCTAGGTGGGGTCCGATTCTAATAAATCCTAATATCCTCAGGAATCAGACTCCGAAGATGGAGACAAGGTGTCAGAAAACGGCGATCCCGCGTCGTCGAGCCCCGCTAGAGAGGACTCTCAGGAAGAAGCTGCAGAAGAAGACGTTCGGGAAGAGGCGCCGCCGCCGCTAGTCAAGAAGAGTAGAGAAGAAATCATGCAGGAAGTGGTAAGAATAGTATAGTTTATAGTGGCGTCGAGGAATGATACGAAGACTCCTTAAAGTTAAGGGGTAAAAATTATTCTTTGTTGGTTAAGGGTCAGTTCAGACAGAGCTGCAAAATGCTCGAGCAGTTTTTAAGTGCTATATGAATATCAACCTTAATCTATTTATTTTAGACAAAGCTGAAAATAGTATGCAACATTAAAATCTTACCTATTTTAATGTTGCATACTATTTTCAGCTTTGTCTAATTTGATATTCATATAGCACTTAAAAACTGCTCGAGCATTTTGCTGCTCTGTCTGAATTGAGCCTAAGGCAACAATTTCTGTGCAAAATTTTCTGACCCACCCTAACAAACAGACATGACTCTTTTGTATATTAGTAGGTAAAGTATGGTATAGATCCAGAATATAACATTGTTATAGATGCTCGCCGTCCGTCGGTCGCTAACGGAAATCCTCCTTGAAGTGACCGACCAGGAGATAGAAACGGTGAGCCAGGAAGAGTTCTACAGATATACCGCCGCACAAGGTATTACCACTCAACTATGCTTACTCCAGATCCAGAGACTTATCAAGACATTATTCTGTACAACGTGAACCATGCGATACTGACTCTAAAACAAACTGTGATACTACTGTGATGTGTTAAACTAAAATGTGTTTTAATCATCGCTAATAAAGTCTTATTTCAGATGTTACGGAATACATGTGGTTGTGATTAATAATGGTTTTATTTATATGGTAAAAGCGTCGCGACTCAACGCGGTAAAGGCGAGCAAGTCCAAGGCACTCGCTGCTATATCTGGCCTTGGTGAGTACCGTGCTTCGCTCTTTGATATCAAATATCTCGCAAACGGCAAGAAAAATCTTTATTCATAATTCTTCAATCTGGTTTACTGTTAAGTTTGCTAGATATTTTGTGAACGTGCATGGTGGTTACTAAAGTTTACCTTTTCGTTGAAGTGTCATGGTTATGTGCTTTATATATGACCGTACTACTGACGCCATTAAAAATGTTCTAAAAAGAGCAGACATTTCTACTGCCGTCTCACTCCCGCTACACTTTCGACATAGCGGTGGAAGTGAGAAACCATTTCTACTATGACAAGTATTATGGTAGGTATTCTGACCTGCCAAGGTGATTCTAATAATAACTCGTGGTGTTGAAGTTTTATAAACATTCCTACTGCTTTCTCACTTCTACTACATAAGTAGGTTTATTTTGGTGCCGCGACCAGGAACACTGTCAATTGTTGTTTGGAATAAAACGCAAATGATAACCACCATGCATGCATCCTATAACATTCCATTTCAGCATAACTACAAAAATAGTATCCCCATATGATAAAACCCTAAAAATGTGGTAAATATTTTGCGGAACATTGGTAAGAAAAATTAATATACCTAAAATGAAAGTTTTTGTGTTACTTTGATGTTCATATGTATAAAAAATGAACATACTTTGTTATTGAAATAGATGTAAAGATTTTTATGCATGTTATTACAAAAATGACAAACAGGTGAGCGTTTTTCTATGTTGTGATATTTTCCCTCCTAAGTATTCCCACACGTCACCTGTGGATTCTGAAACGCACCGGGCGACTTTATTCTCGTTATTGAATTGTAAATGTTAGAAAAGTACTCGCACCAAAATGCAAAAACTGCAAAAATGCCAATACTGCTTGCCAGACAGATAAATCCCAATTTATGTGGTCAGAAAATCAAACGAAAAGGCGTGCTGAGGTGAATGGTGTTTTGTCTGAAAATTGTCCGTCAATTAGGTTTCGCCCGGGTTTGGAACACAATTAAAAATAATCACCTGTAAAAGTGTAAATTTCTGGAAAATACCACTGTGGACACCGTATGGCGAAGTTCTGCCAACAAACATCAACTTGACAAATCGATCGGGGTTTTGATTGAATTTCCGAACTTCCACGCAGTTATGGATAAATTGCTATTGACGTAAATTAGCAACAATTCTCCTTTTTTACAAAGACACTACTGGTGGCGCTGGGTAGAGAGGGCAAATAAATTGAACTCTACCGAAGCACTACTTGATTTACACAGCGCACTATTTGTTCATTTTGCTACTACGTTGGGTCTCAGTAGGTCCTCGCCAGGGCTCAAGATATTTGCACCTCGCCTCAGCTTATTTGCCAACAACTTTACCGAATAGACAAGTAACTTTGTCAAAATCAAGGAGACAGTTTAATACAACTTGGATGATATACCAAGTATGGCACTCACAAATGCGCGTGGACACGTTGGTATTGGTTTGTCTGTGTGTGCAGGGCTGGGCGCATACGAGAGCAGTAGTGAAGAGAGCGACGAAGAAGATGAAGTAAACGACCTATCTGACCATCAGTTACAGGTACCTATTGAATGACTCAATTACTTTTTTACCTATTTCCAGGTATCTATTCTACTTTATGATCTTCGGAATATACAAATGATTGCCATATTCTTACGGCTGGTTTTAGAAAACGAGCTGTGGATAGACTATATCGATAGGTTAAAATCTTCGTCTTGATTAGTTTAATTATTGAATTTAATTGAATCGTAGTATCTTCTGCGCCAAGTTCACCACAATTTCGTAAATGTCATGTACAAAGATCAGACTATCTGTAATTATTGTTTCAGCCAATTAAGACAGATCGATTTTAATCTACAGTTTTTATCCAAATATAGTTAACTGGTTGTTGATAACATAGTTTTATTCAAATTGTCAAACTCATTTGAATGAAGTTTATTTGTGTTGTGTATTTGTGTGTTGTTCATTCGTTCATTACACGCTTCAACAGTTAAAATACAGCAAAAACAAAACAAATAATGTTCCTATAAAGTTCAAACTGCGTTGATCTGCGGTAAAGCGAACGAGGTGTTTTTTTTTTATCAAAAGTATTTATTTTAGGAAATCATACGTCGAAGAAGGAAAGAGTTCGAGCGCACAGCCCAGGACATCGAAGCGGAGGTGAGGCGAGCGGAGGCGCGAGAGGCAGGAGACGACCCACCCACGCCCAACAGTGGGACACCGGAACCTCTAAGAAGATCCTCCAGTAAGTGACTCTTACGTTTATGGTGTAAGGTTCACTTTTCAGAGAACTTTTTAGGATGCTATGAAATATTTGTCGTTGGGTTTTTCAGTCGTTATTTCATGATGGAAACAGTTTTTCGGGATAACAAAAATCGTATTCCAGTTGTTCTAGAATCTCAAGTACTTATCTACAATCCGAAAATAAAAATCCGCCCAGTCATTTCAAGAAACGTTCTCATTGTTTGTTTACAGGATCTTCAGCTACTCCACCGCCTTTCGATAGAGACACCCCAGAGAAGATCCCAGAACGTCTTTCGAGAGAGAAAAGGAACAGTTACAAATCTGTAGACAAAGTCGACGGAGTGAGAAAATCGGACACAGAAGAGAAAACTAAAAAATCGAAGAAAGAACGCTCTTCAAGTCCCAAAAGCAAGTCGAATAACAAGAGCTCAACAACCAGTGATTCGGAAGACTCGTCATCGTCATCAAACGACTCGTCATCGGAATCCGAGGCGGAAACAAAAGTGGATAAACCGAAAAAACGGAAGCGACGCAGCTCAAGCTCCGACTCGCAAAAGAGGAGAAAGGACAAACGCAAAAAATCGCACAAAGAGGACCGTAACTTGAAATACGACGAAGACAGATCGGACAAGTCTAAATACAAACGGAAAGACGATTATCACGAAAAACGCAGATCGAGTAGGGATTACGACAGGCACAAGGGATATAGGGAGGGATCAGAAGAAGAAAGGCCGAGGAAGCGGGCGCGATCTGGAAGCTATTCATCGCGGTCGGGGAGGCGGCGGTCGCGCGATCGTTCCCGGCGCCGCGACAGGCGTTCCCACGACCGCGATAGGCGATCCCACGACCGCGATAGGCGTTCCCACGACCGCGATAGGCGTTCCCATGACCGCGACAGGCGCGAACGCTCCTACGACCGGTTGCGCGACTACGACAAGCACGATAGGTATGAGCGGTCTAGGGACTACGAGAGGCGACGATCGCGCAGCGGCAGCCATCGGCGGGATCGACGCTGAACACCAGGTTACCTGCGTAAAAGGTTGTACATATTTTGATTATATATTTTTAATGTTCATAAAATGTAATTTTGATACCCAGACTTTCATTATAACTCAGACAGAATTTTTGTAAAAATGCCATCATAGAAAGCTATAATGAAATTCAAATTACATTACTTATTAATTTTACGTGTTGATGCACAATACACCCTGAGCGGGATGTCAGCCCCACGCCCACGTAAAAATAGAAAATTACATCAGTGTTTTTTTTGCTTAATGGACAACATTTCATTTATGGAAGGTACCGAAATTCGAAAAATAATTCCGAGATCATTATCAGAGCTCATAGTAAATAATACCATATTTTTATATTCAGTATATTTCTCAAGTTTTTAAAAAATTAAATGTGAATTATCACAGCGTGTGAAGCCTAATTTGTACAATGACTACCATGAAAGACTGAAACAAAGGTTTTCAATTTATGCTTCTGGCTTTTAAAAAAACCTCCATACGTAGTACAGTATGCAATTTAATTCAATAGCATTGATTACATGATAGTACATCATTTATGAATGATTATTTTTTTAAATACTATTAAAAGTTTTTTACCTTGTATGTAATAATTAAAACAGTACTTAATTATTTTATTTTAATTTTGTACTGTACCAGTTGATTAAGTTATTCCATTTTTTTGGAGGTATTATCAATAATGAATAGATTAGTTATCAAACTTTGGTCCACACGCGGTGTCAGTAGTAGGTACCTAGTTTCAAAGGATGGTAATGAATTCAATTACACTCAGTATAAGTTTTTTTTTATGTGATTGAATGACGTGACGAGCTAGTCGTTCACCTGGTGTTAAGTGACACGGCCGCCCATAACAGTTGCAGTATCACTCGGATCTTTAAAACAATAAAGTTTCGCGTTACACTGCACTGCGCACGTCATCCTGAGACATCACACAGTCTAGTAATCAGATTACTAGACTGTGTGATCAGATCATATAGTCTCATTTGCCCAGTAATTTCACTAGCTACAATGCCCTTCAAACCGGAACACAGTAGTGCTTGCACACTACTGCTTGGCGGCAGAATAACTGGCAAAGCGGTGGTACCTACCTAGATGAACTTTGTAGAAAAGTCCTACCACCTAGTAAAAGTAAATATATTATGTGATTTAGCAATAGCAACACTTTTAAATACAGAATTAAAAATAAAATAATGAATACGTGTCTGTTATTTTTTAGCTTTTAATTAAACATTGGGGGTTAAAAATTTCAAATGTTGTCCATTTTAAATGGTTTGTTTACAAAGATTCTAAACCGAATTTTGCACAAGTATTATCAAACCAATGAATAATTTAGACTTTTATCTACTCGTATATTTATGTGTTATCGGTTTGAGTTTGATCACAGGTCACCTGTTAAATATGCAAAACATGCTTCCTTCTATGTACAAAGATGTCAGAAATGTATAGTATTATCAAACAAATCACACTAGTTATCTTATCAGCGAACTCTTCGCGAAAATAGATACTGCCGAATCTGTAAATTCAATGTTCAGATTTTTTTAAACTAAGATCGTATATAAACATGATATTGGTATAATAATAATAAATGTCTGGACATTTGACACAGCGCCATCTAGCCCCAAGCTAAGCATAGCATGTACTATGGGACTTTTTTTTTGTAAAGACATGCGTAGAATACAATAAAACACCCAGACAGAACAAATACCGATGTTCATCACAAAAATTGTTTGTCCCGGGTGGGAATCGAACACACAACCTATAGTTCAGAAGGCAGAGCTACTGCCAACTGAGCTATCAGGCTAGTATCCCAAGATGGTTCAAAAATTATTATTGTTGTGACCTCATGTAAGAAAGTAAATGCTATTTTTAATGTGTTTGCAAATGCACCACCTAGAGAATGATTTTCAAGCTGTACTTATTATCTGCTACAAAATTAATTTTATTAAGTAACATTTTAATTATCTACTCTACTATAGATTAAATGAAAAGATTAGTAATATTTAATAACCAATTAGTAATTTGATAATGAATCTGACACACGGTCATCATGAGAAAGAAAATTAAACTTTTAATATATTTGAAGTTGGGTAATTAAAATAATGTAGGTACGAAAGCTTATTTTAAGAGAACAATGGATGGCTGCAGTGTGAGAGCAGCCCGTTTTCAAAATTAACATATTTAAGAACTCATTAACACGTTTTTATATATCCCATCGTACAATCTATGCTTAGTTTGGGGCTAGATGGCGCTGTGTGAAGTGTCCACACATATTTATTATATAGAGATATAAAAGATACATGATATAAGGCCGATAAGTTATTTAGGAGTTTTGGTTTTAGAGTTATTGGTTCACATGTCAAAATGTCCAAATGATTGATTGTATCATGGTCGACATGTGAAAGCGTCGTATAAATGGTAAAACGTCCAAAACGTCATGGTCGCAATGTTTTTGTGACAAATTACCATAATAAATGTACAGACTGCAAAAACGTTTGTATTCGCGAGGTCTACCGTTCGCGGAACTACTAGTGATTGTACAATCATAAATATTAATATTGCAGTATACCTACTATTTATAGCCGTGTAACGAAATCTTATTTCTAAGTAACGAAATGTTAAAGATATACTACGAATCCTACTAATATTGTAAATGCGAAAGTTTGTGTGAATGTTAGTTACCTTATATCTCGGTGACTACTGAACCAATTTCGATGAAATTTGGAATGCAGATAGCGTATACGCTGGATTAACACATAGGATACTTTTTACCCGCGGATGAAACCGCGGGGCGCAACTAGTTGGAAATATTAGAAATACTCATTGGTTTACAAGAATCTGAACATTGTTTTGGTATTAACACAATAAAATAAAAGAAATACGCGCTAATATTTCTTCGGTTTGTGTATTTAATTTGAATTATAATTCAAACGAGAATACATTTCTGACACCTGAAAGACAAAGGCTGTGATATATTATTTTTATTTTTTTCTGTTTCAGATTGGTGCGCGGTAGTGCTTGAGGTGTAAATATTGCGTTTTGTGAATAGTATTCTAGTTTGCACAGGCATTATTCCAATAAACATTATGAACTTGTCGGATTTCTATTTATTTTTACCCTTTAGTAACACGTGTGTATAATTAAAAGTATGTACCTACTAGCTGACCCGCCCCGGCTTCGGTTCACGGTTATTTTACGTTTTAACCCTGTTTATGGGTAAGAGGGAAGCGAAAGGGGAAAGGATGACTGGATGAGCCGGCGAAAGAAGGCAGGCCTCCCTTCTATTGCCATCCAATTCATTCAACCTTTTCCCTTTCCCTTCGACAACGAGTGAAAATAAATTACAATAACTTATTGCTTCGTGCAACCTGCACTTGGCCGTTTAAGAAAACAAAGTATCCTAAAAAAATTAGCTATATCCACACCAAATTTCAGCGAAATCCGTACAGTAGTTCCAGCGTGATGCGTGTACAAAGGGACAAAGAAAAAAAAGATTCTTCTACTTCTATATCGATAAAGGTTGTTCACTTTCTCTCCACCAGTGAGGAGCAATGGGAAAAAGAAGTGTAATTCAACCAAAATTTTAAAAAAATATTCAATGTACAGATTTAGCCCAGCAGGCAGCAGTACTAAGTATAGATTGCAGGTATTATCACAGAGCATTGAAAACTATGACGCTTCGCAGGGGGCGAAGCGTATTTTTTTTCTTGCTCTGTGGGTATTATGAATTCTTTGCCCATTTGTATATTCAGTGGGACTGGGAACAGAACTTGTGATAATGGCAAGAAATAACAAATAGGCCTGTACTTTCCTACTAATGTGATAAATATCAGTAACCTCATTTTAAAATTAAGCAAAGGTATGAACCAAATACCTATTCTTGTACTATTATTTATGTTGTGTCTGTGGGCAAACCGTTTCAATAAGGTACCAAAAAGTACTGAAATAAATGTTGAAACCTTATCGATAGGAATAAAATTGAGCTATAAACTTTACTGCTTCTGTTTAATAGTCAACACTTCAACGAGGTTATTGGTATTTACAAAGTGACCTAATAATGCGAGAAGGAATGAATAAATAAAACGCCCAACGATCACATACATAGATCCTGGACCCTAACTAGGATTCCCTGTATCTCGGGACCCAGGAACTACGAGGGCCATGGTATGGTCCCACAACACCCAGACACAGAACAAGTATTTATGCTTTTTTTCATGTGCACAAATACTTGTCTGTGCGGGAATCGAATCGAAATCAAATAAACACAATATAAATAATATGTATCAAGCGTTTTATTTTTATAAATGTAATCGCCATGACTTATTTCAATATTTTTAAATCAAAACTTTGTTTCACTTTATATATTGCAATGGTAAAAATATAAAATATCTGTAGTGGAACATGAATAATATAAGAAAAATTAAATAAATTTATCATAATTATGTATAAAAGGATGATAGTTTTAAGTATTTACTAACATACAATCTTTTTATTTATTAGCCAATACAACCTTTATACACAGTGTGCTAAGGACTAGTTTACACTAATGAACAATGATACATTTTATTTAACAATGTATCTTTCCTTTTTTCCCCTTGAAGTTATTTATACTTTAAATATTGAATATACTTTTATAGATTAAAAAAAATATTGCCACTTACAACAGGTAAAGCAGCACATATTTAGTATACAAGATTTCTGACCATATTTAAAAACATATTATTACAAGGTAGAATTATTGTTTGTATAGTAGGTATACATGTGTATTGTGAATGTATATGCCTGTAGGAGGTAATAATCTCTGGAACTACTGAACCATTGCTAAAAATTCTTTCACTGATAGAAAGCTACATTATCCCTTAAAGGACCCTAGTTAGGGTCCTAAATCCGCCCTTACATTACACAAAATTTAGTGCCTGAATCATTTAGGAGCCTGAATTTAGTGTTATGTAATTGCGGCATTCAACATATTACACTTATGTAATTGCAGCATTCAACATATTACAGTTATGTAATATTTAATTGTGATACTACTACTAGCTTCCGCCTGTGGCTACGCTCGCGTTACATATCATACCAAGTCCATAAAGCACCTTAATAAAATTTAGAATGGAATTAACGCTAGGTACTTTTGTATCCTGATACCACACATGTAACTCGGCGGGCATAAGCCAGTATTAAATAAAATGATCTCTATCACACCATGATGCAAGTAAAATAAATAGTGGTTTATGCTACAAATGCTCAATGACAGCTATATTCAGGAATGGTGTACAAAAATATGTCACAATCACTGGACTGATAAAACTGTACACTTTGACTATCTCATGACATAATGGTGATAATAAACACGTAAACTATAAAAATAAAATAAAATGGTACATATACATTGACAATGCACATTAACTCACACTAGGCATAACTTTACAGAATAGATCACACATTAATTTAACTAAAATAGTTTACATCATATTATCACCATTATGTCAAACTAAAATTAAAATTTCATTAATCTTAGGCCTACATTTGGCGTTAGTTTTCATCCTTCATCATTTACCAAATCTCTGATCACATTTGTTATATCTGTACAAAGCACCTAAGAAACTGTCTATATTTATACTATGGTCTATTGAAAGCTGAATAAATTCCGTTAGTCTTATTTGCCATGGTAGAAAACCATGTGTACAGCATACATGACCTGTGTACAAAATTAATTCAGGGCTTGGAAAGGAAGGGTACAATAAACTAAGAACTTCATCCAAATCTTGGGCTGTAAAATCACTAGAATTATTCTTCAAAACGATCTTCTCTTTAGCGATTTCTCGTATGCATTGTGCTATCCGCGGTCTTCCATCATTCAAGGAGAAAATGTTAATAGTCACTGTATGTGCTAGAGCCCCGTTGGTATAACCATTTAAATCTGGTTTGTTTGACCATTTTATACACCCCGGTATGCCTTTTTTACATTTCTCCACTTTTAAGAAAAGCTTCTCTTCATTTTCTTTCAATTCACCTAAAAACAACACAATATTAGAAGATAGTCATTTTTATTGGTTAGTAAATATGAAACTTTAATGCATAGGCTTCGTGAAAGTGATTTGTGGTAGACACAGGTGCATGATGCAACAATCTGCAACAAATTAGGCAATAATTTCTGGTGTCTTAGAGGCTTTTGTATTATTTCTCCTATTTATGTGTGTAATAAACCTTAGCCCTTAACTAGAGCCAGAGCCATGGAGTGAACATTGAGGATAAGTATTTGTTTTTTGGAAAAAGTAGTTATGGATTGGCATAACTTTTTAAGACTTGATGTATCATTATAGGGATGAAGTAGAAGGGAATATCTTATTAGTAACAAAAGAATTGACATATTTTTGTATGGAAATAGCTAGCAATCGTGGTCAAAGTTACTTCTAGTTGTTTGGTTTATTTACCTGTAATATCATGAAAACTGACGAAGGGTATCCCAGCTACAAGGCTCCAAATGATCACTTGGGCGAGATCATAATATGTATGATTATCCATGTCTGCAAGAAACACTAAATGCTTCAAACTTTTGGTAACCTTTTGCTTATGATCTATTAACATCCTTATTTCACTTTGCTTCTTCTCTTCTGCTGGCAAATCGCACTTTTTCGACGAATATTGCCGACAAAATTTTCGAACAGCAACAAGTACGTTTATAGCGAAATGAATGAGATAAATTAGTATATGCCGCAGTAGTTTCGACAGCATCTTTAAAGCTTATTTTTCTACGCGTCAATGAAAGGGAGAAATAATTTATTTACACATTTTCCAAAATAAAATTAAAATCATATCGGAGAATGATCACACAATCACACGGCACGTTGACAATACTTGACATTCGTCAGCCGCTTTTTCTGTTAGCCAATCACGAGCTATAGGGTGTAAAGAAGAATAGGCAACATTATAAAACCAACTTATGATTATCGAGTATGCGAACACAGATTAGAGAAAAATTGTGTAGGTGAACGAATGATACTTAGATTTTAGCTGGATAATGCTCGTCGAAGTCTCAGACCACTTTCAGACAGACCCTGACTGACCCTATCACGCTGACTTTATGTGTATGACCTCCATCTGCCCTATCACATTGTTTTTTTCGTTAGCATGTTTCTCTGTTCTTATCTTCGATAAAATTTGCTTTGACGACGCAACGTCAAATTCACTTCTTAGCTCCTTATGTTGCGCGAAACTAACGTTGATGTTATCATAGATTTTAATACGGTCCAAATAGTTATTTTGTAAGTTAGATAATAAAGGCACTGGCTAAATAAGCTGATAACGTTGAGCCAAATTAAAAGAAAATTATTTAACGATTAGTCGATTTTTTAGTGTACATCTCTATTAATTAAAAAAAGTAGCAGTATTTCCGTCCGCCATCTTTGTTTCTTTCTCTTGTCAAAGTTGATTGATAAGGTTAGAATTTTGGTAATTTCCACTTAAATTATATGTTTATTCCTTTTTACATAAGCTTCTTTTAATAAGGGTGTTACTAGAACTGTCCTCAAGCAATAAAGTGAAGTTTTGTTGAAATACCTAGCTTGAAGATCATCAGCAGTTTGTAATTTTGTGATATCGTGTGCGGTGCGGTGACCACGCTGTAGCTTATTTGCGTTCTTTATTTCAGAAGCCTCAAGATGCAGCTGCATATCAGAGGGCAGACTACGCACGTTCTAGATGTCAATGGAGAGGAGACCATTGGACAAATCAAGGTACTACTACATAATACATAGATAAATTGATGACCACATAATTTCTGTATGATTCAGGCACTTTCAAGCTTCAAGAATTGATTATTACCAAAATTTGTAATAGGGAAATTCTTTCAACGTCTGGTGGCTGATCTGTAACTAGGGTCGTAGTTTGTTGCAAATTTTGTTATTTCATTTCTGGCAAAAATGTATATTGCAGGTTAGGTTTTGCTTCAGAATTTCAGTCAGAATCTCACAGCATTCCGATTTAATTTAGTAATTGTCCTTTGTGTCCAAAGTAGCCTCTATCTCTTATACTATATCCACAGACCAAGTAAAATTATATAGTACAAGAAACTACTGTAAAACAGCTGTTAATTATTGTGAAATGATAATTTCCAGGATCGCATTGTAGCTGAAGTAGGTGGGGAAGACTTCACCCTCTCAGTTTGCGGTGCCCCCTTGGAGGACTCCTGCCTGGTGTCGGAACTCACATCTACAGACCTTGACCTCACTGTTCCACTGCTTGGTGGTAAAGTGCACGGATCATTGGCTCGTGCTGGTAAGTTGGATTATACCTACATGCTAATTTAGGATTATTTTTGAAGCTATGAATCGGAGTTGTCTATTCTACATTGTGCCGGATTGCTTGCACCTGTGGTGGAAAACAGAACTTTTTTTTTCTCAAACTCACATTATTGCTAGGTATATAGGTATAATATTTGACTTACCACACTTTGTGATTTTATATGCTCAGTATTTTCAATAATTTTAAATAGGTATTTTAAATACCTAATCTCATTTGGCTTTTGAAAGTGCTATGAATAGCCTATTTGCAATAAAACATTTTGATTTTGATTTTTTGATTTTAGATTTTGAACATAAGTTGTGAACTCTTATACTCTATTTTTTTTAAGTTTAAATGTATGTGAAACCTTTATGAGGTATTATTCTATGTTATATTTATAATATGTTATTATTCTTAATTATCTAATGTTTTTTTTAATTAGTTTACATGCCCTGACAAATCATTTATTAGCTACTGAAAAGACATTTCAACTCTTTATAAAGGTGGTTATTGTAAGGATTAGTTTGAGTAACCTCAATAATATGTAATTCCATATCATTTGGGCATCTGCTCAAAATAGCTCTGTGTTTATCTTATAGTTTGAATAGAAATTAAGAAAATAAATTACTTGTGCTTGATAAACATTTCTCATTAAGGTACTCTCAGGAAATCAAAAGATTATTCCACTTTTGCTTGTACAAGTCTTTGTTTTATGACTCCATTGTGTCAACAATGTTACACAACTTATGTCAATTCTGTAAAATGACCTAATCAATAATCTACAAGTAATAATCTTTGCCAAGGCAAACAATCAAGGTTCCAATTTCTAGTAGTAGTTGTTATTATTGTATTAGTTAGTGTGAATAAAGGTGCTCTGCCTGTTAAATAATGTTCCAATCCAAGTAAATTTGAACTATGTTGTTTAATAGTTAGACATCATTTTCTATGCAACTATCCCCCGCTTTCTCATACATTTGTTAAAGTTAAACTCATGATGTCAACTTAAAAATACTACACACTCATTGGTTGCCTGTTGATCATCGGCTGTCTTCAACCAATGAGTGTATAGTATTCAGTATGTTAAGTTAACATGAATTTGACACAAATGTACAAGAAATCGGGGGCATGTGTTCTATGACATCTTGATAAGGTAACATGTGCTCCCCACCCATCATCATCATTAACAAACAGCCTGAAGACGTCCACTGCTGAACATGGCCTCCCCCAGAGCACGCCACCTTGAGCGGCTGCTCGCCTCCTGCATCCATCGGCTCCCCGCGGCTTTCACCAGGTCGTCGGTCCACCGAGTGGGGGGCCGGCCTACGCTGCGTCTTCCAGTTCGTGGTCGCCACTTGAGAACCTTTCCCCACCCATTACATAATAATAAACTTATAAATCTATTCATTTCTTGACTACATTTCAATTTTTATTTCAGGTAAAGTCAAGGGCCAGACTCCCAAGGTAGAGAAACAACAAAAGAAGAAGAAGAAGACCGGCCGTGCCAAGCGCAGGATTCAGTACAACAGGAGGTAACTTTTTTTCTTTATTTCTTTTTTTATTGTTGATAGGCAAAGCATTTGACCACTGCCTGTCTTGATGGAAAGTGATGACGCAGTCTACGATGGTGCATATTTGCCTAGAAGATACCTGCTCACTCTCGACTTAAAGACACCCAGATCATAGTTAGCTGGAAACAAGGACGCTGGCAAGGTGTTCCACTCATGTTGTTCAACTATTTGTACTATTGTTTCACTGAAAGATAAAAGATTACAGGTAGCATGAGCTAGAAATCGCCATATCTGTTTTCTCGAGAAAGCTTTGACCAATGAGAACGCAACAAATGGTTTATGACGTGGCCGGCGTCATCGCTCATTGGTCAATCGCTTTATCGAGAGAGTAGATATTATTATATCGATTTCTAGAGCACATGCTATCTGTGAGACCTTTTCTTCACCATTTCATTACTAAAAATGAAGTAGTGATAACTTCGAATAATGAGCAAGTAATGAGCATGGAACACTTTACCAGCGTCTTTGTTTCCCGGTAAGCACAATCTGGAGCTCTTCAAGTCGCGAGTGAATAGGTATCTTCTAGGCAAGCATGTACCATCGTAGACCGCGTCGTCACTTTCCATCAGGTGAGATTGCGGTCAAATGCGGGCAAAAAAATTATTTAGTTATAGTTTTTAAAAAAAGGTGATTTTAGCCTCATGGCTTTTGGCTCTCATGGGGAATTTACGGGAATCTTCTTCTCGTGTCTCGTCGTAGGCAAGTGGTCAACCCTGGTGTCAGAATTTTTTGGCTGCCCAAAAGCTTCTGACTTGGCTTAACGACTATTGTCTTACGAAAACAGCCGGGGTTGACGGCTTAATGTGCCTTCCGAAGCACGGCAGCGCTCAGTTGTAAATACTGCTATATTTGCTCGCTCTAGCGGTCACCCATCACAGTAGTGACCACAGAGAATGTTGCTTAACTTTCTTTTTAACTTTACCGATAGGTTAGAAACGGTAATGTAATGGTTAAATAACGTAACATACATATTTCAAAAATCTTCAACTTCTCTCTCATTATAGATTCGTGAATGTTGTGCAGACCTTCGGCCGCCGTCGTGGACCCAACTCCAACTCATAGATATAACATTTTGTAAATATAAAATGCAAATATAACATCTTTTGCGCCAAATATCTGTTTCTTTTCTGACGTCGTAAAAGCACCCATTTACCTTATCTATATAATATAATAAATAAGATAAATATAAATAAATAAATATGTGTGGACATTTCACACAGCGCCATCTAGCCCCAAACTAAGCATAGCTTGTACTATGGGAACCAGATAACTGATGTAATACTTAGATACTTTTTGTTTGTACATACATAGAATACAATATAACACCCAGACACAGAACAAACATCGATGTTCATCACACAAATGTTTGTCCCGAGTGGGAATCGAACCCACAACCTACAGATCAGAAGGCAGGGTTACTACCAACTGAGCTATCAGGCCAGTCAAAAATAAAATAAAATATTTGTGGACAATTCCTACAGCGCTATCTAGCCCCAAACTAAGCAATGGTGGTACTATGGGAGCCAGATAACTGATAGTATATTTATACGTTTTGTTTGTAAATACATACATAGAATACCATATAACACACCCAGACAGAACAAACATCGATGTCCATCATACAAATTTTTGTCCTGAGTGGGAATCAAACCCACAACCTACAAGATCAGAAGGCAGGTTTACTACCAACTGAGCTATCGGGCCAGTCAATATATAAATGAACCCCTATTTCTCTCCCTGTAATTTGAGAACGGCTTTACCGATTTCATTCATCTTTTTTTAAATGTATTCTAATACTTCGTAGAAGGCTCTTACATTTAAAAAAATATTTATACTCATCCTGTCGAAAGGAAAAGGATGAATGGATGGGACGGCAGGCGAAGGGTATACATTTTTACTTTCATCCCCTCTCCCAAGGGGAACCGTGTTGAATTTCGGGATTAAAAGTATCCCAAAGCCTACCTCGTAATATGAGCTCAAATCATGCCAAGTTTCATTTGAATCCATTCAGTAGTTTCGGCGTGATGCTCAGCCAAGATACAGACAGACAAAAATGAAAAACAATAGTTTTGGCTTCAGCATCGATAATAGGGAGCCCTCCAAAAAAAAATTTAAAATATCTTCAATGTACAGAATTGGACCTGTCACAGCTTTATTATAAGTATAGATTGTGACCTAGGTTACTGCTAACTGTATATTGAATTCGAACCAAGCAAAAGTTTTCGTTTTGTCTTACGATATTCTGGAACATAGGACTAAGTAAAACAACAGATCTCAGTAACTTAATTAAAAACGTTTAATTGTCACAATAATTCTATTAGATGAAGTTAGATATACGTGAATTGTAAGTAGTTCAGATACAACCATCACCAACTGAGCAGAAAATACTTATAAATATACAGCAAACTGTACCCTACATAAATTTAAGAAGTACGTACCTAATGCCCGTCTGCACTAAAGTTAGAAAACTCCTAAGCTCGCACTTATCTCTCTAGGATGTACTAAATGCATTCCAGTTATATAAGTTGGTAGAGTAAGTACGAATTTAGGGGCTGTTAAACTTCAGCGAAGACGGGCATATTAAGTACCAACTTTTATTTTAGCAGAAGGAAATCATAGATAGAACATGCAGTTTTTCTTAAGTATTTGTATGAGTAAAATAAGTATTAAGAACCTACCTAGTCATTTCTATAGGAACATAAAAACAATCAATAGACTTTCGCAGAGTTGAACCATCCCAGTCAAACATTGACTATAAATCCAGTTGGCCGATGATGCAACTTGCCCCTCATACGAAAATGAGTGGTGTATTTCAACCACTAATTTCTAATAAATCACGGGAACCCGTTGATGTCTATTGTTCCATCCTGCTTTGTTCTTTGTAATTTCGTATGACTTTGTCTCGTTCACGAGCTATCAACGGTGAACGGGCTTTATAATCTTTGCAGTCAAATGATAAATTTTTAGGTAAACGGTACCTACCTTCTACACCATAATTAGGTAGGAACTTGCCTATTTTCTGTGATTTTACTTGCACATGCAATTTTTATTTATTTATCGTCTGTTCGTCGTCTGATAATTAAATATGATACATACCTACATAAAATAATATTAATATCATGTAGGTAGGTAGGTACCCATTGTTCTCAAGATCTCCACTGTTTTGCAAGGGGTGGTTCAATACGTAACTGCAGTGGTCAATTCATAGATTTTAAAAGTAAGATTTGGAACTATGAAACAATCCTACAATCAGCATAAATAAATACACACCTATAGGTAGGTACAGCATGCAAACCTATACACAAAATTGTACTTCAGCCGTAACTTAGACCGTTAGACGTAAAACTATGCTGTGGAGTTTGAATAAGATACTATAAAGCGAAGATCTTAGCGAATATAATTATTATGGTTTGAGCATAGATAACATTGACTTACGCTCATTAAAATAAGGAGGTAGTCCGCTTTCGAACATATTATATAAAGTGGAACAACAAAAGGCAGGTTAATAGATATAAGTACATGCTTTTATTTACAAAATATTAAGTTTAAACATGATATTTCAACGATTAAATGGTTCGCGTAAAGATAACACGGTTTGCGCCAGATCTTGCTCCCGCTTCCATGCGTCTAGATATAAAACCGTTAGACCAACACAGCCTCAGATGTCTCACAGCATCTTATTCTATATCTACCCACTACATGAAACAAAAATATTAGTTTATAAATTCATTGCAATATAATGGACTCTGAAATAAATGAAGTTGATCGTTTTATTAAGACTACGTATTAAAACAAAACTAAGTAATTAGTATCACTTTACATAATAAGGCACATGCATCTTTCCAAACTAATGTATATTTTCATATAAAATATAATTCACACTCGCACTCTGATTATGTTAATTAGGTATAAAATTAAGTAATTAAAATGAGTCTTAATTATATGCACCGCTTTTAAGTACCTATGCCTAATTAAGGTACACGCATAGGCTATAATTATAATTAAAAACTAATTTAAACATTAAAGTACATTTTGGCTTTCAGATCTCCCGCTCGGACGATTTCGACAAAACTGCATCACTAACTAATATTTCGAGTCTTTGTACTGTAAAACTTCTAAATCTAAATTTAAATGCATTGCACTGACTTAAACCGATCTATTGCATTGAATAGCAATATCACTTGCAGTTTCGCCGAATAACTATAAGGAATGTAGGTACTAATTTCTACATTTTCACAAGGCACACTTTGAACTAGGTAAGTATAACTACTATTACATCGAATTACTACGATAATAATTTCATAGAGTGTAAACTATACTTCAATCTCTTATATACGAGAAGAAGTATTTTATATCACTTATAATAACTGAATTATTATTGCTCTTGATATTCATAATCCTTTAGAGGCTATGAAGGAACTTGGACAACATACAACATATTGTATTATTTGCATATATACCATTTTTTTACTCATTATCTAAGGCATACGAGAATGCTCAACTATTTCATAATATATAAAAAATAATTTTAAAACAATCCGTTGTAATAATCCGTTCCGATACTATAATAGAAATTCTCAAAGTTATGCACTGTAAACGTTCCACAAGGGAAATTTGTAGAAACATCTTCAACTCTATTATTCATGAACGAATTAGAGAGAATCATACACATCCACAATAACACTTAAATTAGTCATCCATGAATAGAGGAGTTGAGTATTATAGACGAAACTGAAGCAAGAAACGATGCACAACGTTTAGAATTATAGATATACCAACCTACCTAAATCTTCATAAATATAGTTAACGATTTTTCACTATAAAAATACAATAACGACGTATTCAAATCTTAGTAAATATTGATCTTAAGGGCAAAAGTCACATAGGTGGTAAGTATTTATACGTTTGTAAATTGACTTACAGTCCTACATGATAAAATATCTCCATCTAGAAAATGAACCAAATGCAAAAAATTGCAATTGTTATTCCTACAATTTATTATGTTTTCCTTGAAAGATATTAAATAACTAAGGGCTAAGAATGGCGCCCTCAGGCAGTCCCTATAGGCAACTACAACCTGTTTAAAAAGGAAGCGGTGAATTGACTTAGGGCTCTATAATCTACGTTTGACTATCTCTATTTTGCATGTGTATTTGACACAAAGGTTTTATAGTGTTGAAAGTCTCGACACTGTAGGATAATTTTGGCACCGATGCAGACTCTTTGACGGTTCAAACTTTAGGCGAAGAATTTAGTTTGTTTCTTGACTTCTCCCACCTACTGACGATGTCCACGGGGTAGCACATAACGGCAGAGAAGAGAAGGAAACCTCCGGAAACGTAGAAAGATAGATCGTAGTTTCCTGTGCAATCGTAGAGCATACCTGTAACAATGGTTTTGAATTGAAAAACACACCTGGAATAACTGTTGATTACATATTTTTAACCGGGAGGATGGTTTTAGGTTAGCTTCGTCGTGGAACCCGGTGTTGGGCAAGTGTTTGCGTCGTAGCTTACGCCTGGACAAATTAGATACTGTTAGTGTTGTGTGTCGTGACAACTCAACGTGTGTTTACAACAATTAAGTTCAAGTGCGGGTAGTTTTGCATAAACAACTCGTTCTTCTGCATCTCCAGTCTACTCGCGACCACGGCCAATGCCACTTGGCTGAAACGTCGAGGTAAATAAATAATGTTTTTAGCGCAATAAGTTCTGTGTTAAGCAAAAACTATACATATTTTTATCTAAACACAGAACCATGCCAGGACTACTAGTAGCAGTTATGCTAAACGAATTCGTATCTGTGTAATGATTATCGTATAACTTGATAAGTATAATATTTATGTGTAACATAGAGGTGTTACCCTAGGTCATAGTTAAATACATACGGGCACGCGAAGGTAGGAATTTGGCACTGCGCCTGTAATCTAGCGGGTTAGATCAGAAATAGCACGGCGCCAAGCATTAGGCAATACATTGCACTAATTACATCACATATACTAATAAACAACGCCTACGTCGGCTAATATATAGTTGTCGCGCGAAAACTTGTCGAAAGATATATGATCCGAATCTGCTGATATATACCTAGCTGCCTAGTAAATTAGATTGAGAGTTATTTGCACAATGTTCTTTTGTGCTTCAAAATTTGATAAAATTAATTAATGTAGCTCTAGGTATACTAACCACCAATAGGAGCGCCTAATAAAGCTCCAAGTCCTTGGAACAACAGGAAGAGACCGAAGCAGTTGGTGAGCTGTTCCAATCCAAGATATTCTACGACCAAGATTGAGCGGAGAGAAGCGAAGCAGGCTGAAAGGCAAAAAGAACATGATTACATACAAACATTTCATATTAAATCATACCTACTACTTTACTAAAAATATTTTGGGTAGAAAACGACAGAAAAAAATCTTAGAAATATGAAAAAAGAAAAGAAAAAAGCAAAAAGAACATGATTACATACAAACATTTCATATTAAATCATACCTACTACTTTACTAAAAATATTTTGGGTAGAAAACGACAGAAAAAAATCTTAGAAATATGAAAAAAGAAAAACTTACCAACAGCAAGGCCGAATACGCAGCAGTAGATATACTGGAAGTACATGTTATAGCTCACGCCGCTCAACATGGTCGCGATTCCTCCAGCTGACAGGGCGATATTGTTCACCCAGAGTGGAGACATCTTGGGCACTGAAGAAATCAGCCCGCATAGGATACGACCGACGATATTCGCCACCCCAATCACAGATACCAACCAATACGCTGTAGACTCTTCTATGTCGTTCACAAGGGCTCTTCTCTTTACATACACAAATGGCACGAAGAAACCCAACATCGTGAAGAAGCCACTCACAGCGAGAAGGACAAAGGTTGGTGATCGGAATAGGCTGACATCCAACATAGTAGCCAGAGCTCGTTTGATGGCTTCGGGACAGAACCGGCACTTTCCAGATTGCTCCTCTTGAGCGTCTTCCTTGGTCGGAACGTGAGTGACATGCAAGTGGTAGCCGAGGGAAGTTCTTGACGTATATTGGGGTAGTCTGGTCAAGCTTGCTCCGAAGAAAATGTCATCCCTGTAAAAAGGTCGGGCGACTAAATCGGCGTGTGATCGACGGTAGTTGTTATGATTCTGCGTTGGCACAATTTTTAGAGGAGTTCCGATCAAAGGTTCAGTGTTGTCGATATTGCTGTTGGAATCTTCTTGTTCGTCTTTCTCTACGACTGGCACGTCGATAAACAAAGGTTTAGTCCCGAGGTTGTTTTTGATGGCGCCAGCGTTGGCTGAGGAACGACGTCCGAGTTGATTGTTGCTGAGGTGTGAGTTGCTGCCCCGAAAGACTTCTTCGGCCGTTGGGTAGCGGGTATTATTCGGTACACCCATCCAAGTGTGAGGATTGACTTTGTTCGTGAAACGCATTTCTGGAGACATGGATATTCCAGAGTCAAGTTTATTGTGAAGTTTCAGGATGGAATTCAGTTTCTCCACGGCTTCTTCGTGTCGACGCGCGGTATCTTCCTCTTCAGGGTTGTCAGCGAGGGTCACTCGGACTGGTTTAATTGGACGGAACATCGCACCGAAGATAATGCAGAAGAGAAGTAAACCTGGAAAAAATGAGTCATTAGAACAACAAACAAAAGTCCGACGTTTCAATGAATATACTAACACAGCATTTGGGCAGGTGTAGGGGTCAAAGTTTAGAGAAAAATATTCTAAATGATATCAAACCTGCATGAACGAGAATGGTGAGCTCCCATCCTAGCTTTTTGTTCAGCATGTCGGTAAGTGGGGCCATTAGGAAGGTTCCGACTCCGGACCCGCAAAGCGCGAGACCGGTAGCTAGGGCTCTCCACTTTTCGAAGTAAAATCCCACTGTCAGCACTGCTGGCATGTAGATCATGCACAAACCGATACCTGAGAAGAATAAGGAGGTTATTATCATGGGACTTCGGTAAGTCTAAGTAGGTAGGACTTGATATTTTTGCACAATATCCCCGTGCACAATATCCCCCCTTTGACAAATGTTGGTCAGCCGCTTGCGTGACGACATCAAACCGTGTATTAACCCGTGGGGTACCTACCTAGGTGATTTATGTTATATGCTATGCTAAGGCGGGTGATCGTAGGGCGAGCGATGTGGACTGCCTTTGCCATTTCCATATTATGTGTGGAATGGAAGTAAGAAAGAGTATAGGTTACTGAAGAAGTTACTTACCTCCAAGGATGCCGTAGACAACGTAAAGGTATTCCACGCGGTTTGCATAGTAGGATAGAGCAAAACAGGCACTGGATATTAAACTACCCGCAATTGTAACTACCCGGAACCCATACCTAGAACAAAACAAAGATAATAAATTCTAGCTCTAAAACAACAAGCTAGGAATAAATAGGACAATCCAATGGACATTGTACCGGATTGGATATGTACCGGACGTTATGAAAGATCCCTGTAAACTTCTACCACTGTTTTAATATAAGTTAAGTACTCTACTATAAGTAATTTTACTTTGATATTCGCCTCCTGAAAACATAAGATTCTAAATTGTTTCTTTGCTGGTTTTTAGTCATGCATTAATTTACGTAGGTATCTTTTGCTCAGGTTCTTAGTCAATTGTGCAGTGCCTACTCCACTTGGTAGGTACTTAAGCATAATAAGACCATACCTTAAATTGTTTTAACAATAATGATCTTTACGTGCTTTATTATAGTCAAAACAAAACGTATTTTCAAAAACATTGCAATTCAGGGTATCTTACTTGTTAGCGAGGGCCGAAACGAAGGGTCCAGCGAGCAGATAGAAACCACCGAGCAGAGAGTTCACTAGCGCTACTGCAGCTTCACTGATCTAAAACAAATAGAAAACACATTGTAGGTCTGTACACGTATATTTCAGAGTGGAAAGTTTCGAAGCACATTGAAAAAATCCCGGGGATTAGATATCTATCTAACTACTATGTTGAAAATTCTTTGGCAGCATTTGAAGATGTGAGCAATTAACAAGCGGCGCCAGATTGCTCACAACAGATAAATTCAAATACTATTTTATTTCAATACTATTTTACACGTAAAAACTTTGTGTAAGGCGTCTTCATTGTTTTCAGTGATTTTTTTTTGCTAATGGGCATACGTTTGACAACATCTCACATGACGGTAAGTGACGAAGTTGTCTAAGGTGGAGCACGTTTGCCCATGAGATGCCCATTCACTCTTGACTTGAAAAGACCCAGGAGGAAACACTGTTTCTGGAAGAGCATTCCATTCCTAGGCCGTTCGGACTATGTAAATTTGACTTGTAAATTATTTTTTACCAATAAATTCTGTATTCTGTATTCTGTATGAATGACTCAGCAAAATTCTTAGTGCGGACTTGTGGTACACTAACGACGTAAGGATGTGAAGAATCACCAAGCCTTGTAGTTGTATGATGGGAAGGGGATGACGGAATGAGCTGATGAAGGGCATGCGCACACTCCAAAGTGTAACCGATAGAAGACCGACAGACCGGCGACCTTGCGTCTGTGTTCAAGACTTTGAATTCTACCTTTAACTAGTCTCTCATCGTTGTTGAATGAAGAAAACGTCTTATAATTTCAGGATAATGGATCAATTAGCGTGTTCCCACGGCTTCGCTCTGTTCGCAACCTTGATTTGCATTAATTGGGTAGACTTTCGATTTCAGAGGTTGCAATTAATGTAATCGATCCATCTAGAACAAATGAGTTTGCTCATTATTTGCCTACTACCTATAACTACTTAGAGATACTAAAATCACCGTCAATATAAATATGAACCAAAAACCAAGTTCCTTCACTTCTTATTGTTGCCTAAGTATAGGTACCCGCTTACAAGTACGTAGTATTAATATAACAAGTGTTGCTATGGTTCAGTCTCTACCTACAAATACAACTGTAAAGATTTTGTACAAAAATAAACGATAAAGTCGGTTTAATGATTAAAAATTATTTAAGTAAAAATACTAGACGCGTACAAAAAACCAGAAAAACGACTCACGAACTGGTTATACAACATAACTGCATTCAAAATTATTTTAATAATCATGATATAAAATGTCTAATACATTAGGTAGAAATGGTAGGGAACGCTTCATTTCCGTAGTAGGTATCCCTTGTAGATGTACCAATGACTGATCCACCGGTGAAAACCACAGGTTAGGTATATTTAAATTAAAGTTATATAATACACCTAAGTAAGTAGTGTTATTTTAACCGCATTCCGAGCTAAATCATTTATTTTACTTAGGTCATATAGATACTTACTAATATAATATTCCTTCTATTTATATTCTGGACAATATCACAATACTGCCCTCAGCTCTATATACAGGGTTAATTTTAATTTACCAAAACAAAATGTATAGTACCTATCCCTACTTTTTTATTTTGGCGTACGTACCAAGAAATTAATCATAATGCGAGTCAGTGCTCATTTAAATAGAGTAATAAGCTCTGTACCCTGTATGCATAACATGCAAAAAAAGGAAACTACTTTTTACATTATATTGGCGAAAATATTAAGATTAGAAAAAAACGGTAGAACAAAAGTTGTTTATTTAAATGATGTGAATAACGCCCTACAAGGTTTCCGGTAAATTAAAAATAATCCTGTAAGTACCTATACCTACCTCTAAATTGTTTGAAAACCCTTAATAACCTAAGTGCCCACTGAGTTAAAACGACTCATGAACATAAAACTAAAACGTTACAACTAACTACTAAGCAAACAGGGTAGGTCTTGTTTACAATGCCTAACTGTCAGGTACGCAAACAATGAACCTGGTGTACCTACATAATGTAAACCTGGTACCGTAACAATGCCTGAACATTTGCAAAGCCTAGGCACGTCTTGCCTATCTAATACTAAGAGGCTAAGCACTGTGTGCGATCCTATTTGTCTAACCAATGTGCATTGTGCATAGCTACCGTCGGCGCTATTGACTTGTTTTCCTAACGGTACATAAACATCTGCCCAGTGGGAAGAGTGAGTAAATTTAATTCCGTTACGATTTACGAGCGTTTGATATCGTAAAAGGAAATGTTATAAATTGTAAATCAACTGAAAACGAGAACATGGTGTATGAGCTAGGGGAAATGAGTGTTAGTTATGAGTATTCAAGTTTTAAGAGCATGTCTATACTTAGGTTGTTGTTGATAAGAAGATTTTTGTATGCAAATAGTCGTAGACATAAGTAAGTCCAGTTCCAAACTTTAATTTTTTTTTAAATAATTTATAGGCATAGCATTTGACCACTGTCTCACCTGATGGTAACTGATGCCGCGGCCTACGGTGGTGCATGCTTGCCTAGAAGATACCTGTTCACTCTTGGCTTAAAGACTCTCAGGTTATAGTTAGCTGGAAACAAGGACGACGGCAAGGTATTCCACTCGTTCACTGCTGCTTATGCGATAAGGCTTTATATTTATTATTTATAGAGTTAAAAGTATTCGCCGTATTCATTACGTTTACCTATCTTTCTTCTGTTTTGTTCATTCGTTTAAAACTGTTTTAAAAGATTTGAATTTACTCGTCTGATTTTTCCAAGGAATTAAATTGTCCATAGAATTATACATTAAACAAATGCGACACGCATCGTTTAAAATGACAAAAAAGACAAGGACGTTTGATGTCATGGAGAGTACGTTTTTTAAATTGAAAAGGGTAAAAAGTTAATAACAATAAAAATGCTGTTAATTAAGGCTCTACTACCTACCTACTACCAAATCCTGGTGGATTCATTATAACGCAATACCATGGTAATTAAATAAATTTAATAAACTAATAACATATAACATATTATATGTTTGTTTATTAAAAGAGTAACATAGGCGCTGTTAACCTGGTATAGTCACTTGTTTACTGTAAGTTCTATGCAATCTTAGACTGTGTCTAGTTTGTACGCGGTGTTATTATGATTCATAAAGAACTTTTAAAAATCAAAAAAATCAATCAAAATCAGATACCATGGTACTTTCACGTAGGTATATTAAAATAAAACCAATTTTATATAAGGAGTTTGCAATAATCCTTTTTTTACCAAAGGTATTTGCACCACTTATACGCTGTTATAATAGGCACATAACATGGTCTATCGTAAGATATGGTCACCTTTCTTTAGTTTTCTAACAATACTTAATTACCTCTTCAAAAGTATTATTAGCCTACAGTCACCCGTAACTAACAGAAAGCAAGGATATTTTGATTCATAATAAGGTTGTATCCTTAAAGTATGCATAAGCAAGCTATGCTTATATTGCTTATGTATACTCTAAGGTTGTATCAGATATTTAACCCCGCAGACACTTATAATGACAGCTTACAATTAAATTAACGGTTTTTATTAACTTTGATAATATCTTGAACTATTTGTCTAGTCTAGCGTGGCTCAACAGCTAATAGCAGGAGAAGAAAAGTATGAAATATGAGCTGTCGTTGCTGTTTTTATTACAATAACAATACTTATTAGCTATTGTTTTTATCGCGCACCGATTCGCTACAGCGCGAAGCGTGGTTTAGGACTAATAGCATGTACTCTGTGACTGAATTAACACGATAAACTTTGCTCACATCCAGATTAAACCACACTGTTTTATTTAAATACACCTACGAGTAGGTATATTCTGTTTTATTTATGTATTATCGGTAATTCAATTTCAAGGCTTGTGATAGCCAAGAGATTCAATAACTTATTTACAAGTCAACATAACGTTGAGCTTATTTAAACTTAATTGTGATATTTATACAGTTACAATATTTATTTAGTTATTTATTTATTATTGCATTCATGTACCTACATCATTGTTATAGGTAATATACAATAACAAGTATTATATAATACACAAGATCTTAAATAATTAGTTGGTAGGTTGACATGAGCCCTGGAAGGGCGTTTGCAAGTTTAAGTGACTTGTGAGTCAGTCCAAAAACAATAATTTACATATGTGTCAATATTACTATTTTACTATTTTACAATTCTATGGTAGTTCTTAACATTTATCATTTTTTCCCTTCAATCTGCGCATTAGGGATTAATTTTACTAGTCAATTTCAATAAATTAATAATGTTTACCTAATAGTTGGTTTTAATATATTCTTCTAATATACATTCTCATTACTAAATAATTAATTAAAATAAATAATAAATATGAGTAATTATGTACGTATAGTAAAAAGTTTGTTTAATAAGTTATTTATAATCAAGAGATTGAGTCATTTGTCTAAACTTTTGTCAGCCTTAAACTCTTCTATGCTATAATAACATTTGTTAAGAAGATAACACTTTAAATTTTTATTGAAAAGGGAGGTACTTTGTTCGTTTTTCAAATACTCAGGAATACTGTTATAAATGGATATTAATCTATAGTTTGGGCTTTTCCCGAATATGTGTAGTCTTGTTGTCGGTAATACAATTCTGTTTTTGTTACGTCTGTTATAATTTTCGTGTATTTCACCATATGATTTAAAAAAGGTCCGATATTTCCTAACAAATAGACATATCTGTAAAATGTACATACATGGTAGACTCAGTATTTTTTTCTCAATAAAGTGTGGTCTGCATCTTTCTCGTCGTTTAATATTTACAAGGATGCGGACACATTTCTTTTGCATAATAAAAAGATCAATAAAGTCCGTACTTTCACCCCAAAGAATTCCGTAATTTAACCAAGCATATGCATAGGCATAGTAGGCGGACAACGCAGATTCGTAATTAGTGTTGGACTTTATTACACTTAAAGCGTAGGTAAATCTTGATAACTTTGTCTTTGTATTTTCTATATTTTTCTTCCAATTCAAGTTAGTTAGTGTCCAATGTAATACCGAGAAGAGTAAATTCATTAGTTTAGTAATTCATATCTTCTTCTATCGCCTACTTGTCAATCCATCATCATCGCTCTTGTGAGATCCTTGTTTTTTTTCCTTAGTAGGTACCATTACCAACGTTTGGTCCCTTACGAGTATAACTAACTGTCAAAATGCTAGCTTTTAATGAGATTTGTACCTTCTTTTTTGTTTTAGTAGAAGGCGTTTGGAAGATTTCTATAGACTTACAATAATTCCTATTAGAAGGTAACTAATCTTTACCTTATTTATAGTGTTTGGATTGCTAACGCAAATGAATGGTGATCCGACGAAACATGCATGCTTGACCCTGCGCGTGCAGTTTGAATTGCAAATTACTTGTATGTTGTACGTACCTTACAGGAAATGTATAAACCTGGAAAATTAAGAGTTCTAAAAGTGCGAATGACGTTGATATAGGTAATAATTATTCAGTTTTCTCTATAGTTAAATTAACCAAGCAAATCTTGTGGTGCAAACAGTTTTAGAGTTCGATATTCATGAGTTTTCAGTGGTTATTTACCGTGATCATGTAGGTAATAACTTTTTCCCACTGTGGATCATATATTAAATATCTATGTAAGTTTACATAACAAACATCTTGAATTTTAAGGAATGCCTAACCTGTACCTACTGTAAAGTTGTAAAAACTATATCTAGTTATGTAAGTATACCTACTTATTCTAAGTGTGAAGACTTATTATAGACTTCATTGTTATGCAATTTTATTGTATATTTTAGTCTAGAATAGTCGATAGTTTTCTGAAACATAATAAAAAATAAATGTATATTTAGTTTAACTTTTATTAACACACCAATATCTAGCATGAAATTATAAATAAGTACCTGCTTTACAACTCCTAAGTATAAGCCAACATAATTATGGTAATTTAGGTAGAAAGTACCAAGGATTATTAGTTAATTAATTATTCATAAGTTTTCAATTAGATCTAATCGCTTTACTAGATTTATATGTCCGCGTCTCTTCTAGAGCTTTTATAGGAATTGCTGTATGAATCTAAAAACTATAGACCTTCTTAGAACGCCTCCTACGGTAAGTACCAATAAAACAAAACAAAGCGCGTCGTACAGTATTATAATTATAATTCCCGAAGCAATAGATAACACGACAGCGCCGCGCGATTGGAAAATTTTCCGTTTGTTATTTGCCTCTACATTTTGTTAGTAAATAGGTATCTTGAATAATTCTTATTAGGTACATTCTTATAGTATGACATCCAGTCGTAAGTTACGCAATGACGATGTGATGAAATAGAAACGTTTATTTGTTTCACTTCTATTTAACTCTGGCTGTGTTCCAAAGGTGAAGCGTCGTTGTGTATAGACAATTTTATTAAATTTATTTTTATAAGACGGTATCACCCCAACGTCTATTGACCGTGAGGTCAAAACAATATAAGACATATGCAGATAATATCGAGAGAAATGTATCAGCAAAAAAATATAACTGAACATTATTTTCGCACACACTTGTGACATTTTGGAGGTTCACTAAACAATACATTTTACAAAAGAAAGCTATTTTATTTTCTTTTTATATTATCTCTAGGACTGTCATCATCATCATCCTCTTCGCCTGTTCCCATTTGTTATTGGGGTCGGCTCCCAATCTAACCTGTAGCGGCAAGCTACAAGAATTACACGAGCGACTGCCATCTGATCTCACAACCCATAAGGAACCAGTAACAGGGATGGTTAGAACTGTGTAGTAGGTAGGTATATACCTAATTTGGAAGTTCACTAAGCAATAAATTTTCAGTAAGTAACCTATGGTTTTTTATATTATATCTGGTACTGTTTTACTATTTTATTGCTTACATAGTGAACTTGCAAATTCATATAAATTTGGAAGTCCACTAATTAGTGTATCTATGGGAATAAGAGAGTCGTACTATATCGTCTCACTCATTATGTTATATTTATATCTACTAAACGGATGTCTGGGCATAAATCATAACCCATGATTGACCGATCAAGTCGGGCAGAGATACCCCAAACCATTCAGTTAATAGCTTCGTCTTATTCATTTGACATTTACAAATCAATGACCACAGGAACGTGTTTTGTTAAATACGTCACTTCTTCAATCTCCTCTAAATTATAATTTATAATTTGTATAAATAAAAGTGCTAAAAATTTAATTGAGTATATGACTGACTATAATACCTAATAAGTACCTACTAAGAAGTCGGGTAAGTAAGTAGGTATACTTATTTTTAATAACCATACAATCAATTTTATTGTTAGACGTAAGCCTACCTAAGTGTTTATTTGTTTATTACGGCTAATATTACAAACGCAAGTTTATGTGTGCATGCAGTTATATCAATGTGTATAAATGTTTGTTATCACGTAGGTAGGTACCTATAGCAGTGCAACAGCTAAACCGATTTTGATAAATTTTGGTGTGTGGACACAGTACCTACCTATAGTGCTTGCACACTACTGAATACTGCTTGACGGCAGAATACCTATCTGCCAAAGCGGTGGTACCTTTGGTCTTTTTTTAAATGTAAATGAATGACGCGACAAGCTAGTCGTTCGCCTGATGTTAAGCGTTACGGCTGCCCATAACAGATTTCAGTATCACTCGAAACTCTAAATTGATATAGATTTGCGTGACACTGCACTGCGCACGTCATCCTGAGACTTCACAAGTTCACACTGCGTGATCAGATCATAAAGTCTCATTTGCCCTGTAATTTCACTAGCTACAATGCTCTTCAAACCGGAACACAGTACCTAGTGCTTGCACACTAGGTACTAAAAATTGCTAGGCGGCAGAATAACTCGCAAAGCGGTAGTACCTACCTAGACAAACTTTGCAGAAAATTCCTACCACCTAGTCTAGGATTTCCTGTAAAAAGTCAAAATCCTATGTTGATTCCAATCCGTGTGCAAAATTTCATCCATATAATTTCAGCCGCTATGGTATGAAAGACAAACAAACAAATACAGTACGCAACGCAACAGACAGACGATATTATATTAAAATAAAGATATGAATAGATAGACCGTTAGATGCTAGTTGCAACGTCAGTTATCATTATCAGTTATTAGAAGTTTATTAGGTAGTGACTGCTAAAAAACGCACAGTGGGCAAGCCAAGCGCAGACCGCAGTCTCGAGGCCGTGATCGTTCGTTGCCCTCTCACTGTGGGAACTTTGTGTACACTACCACATTCGCGAGTAGTGCTGTAACATGTCCCGAGTTGTGCGGGACGTCCCACTTCCCAAAAACGACATGAGCTGTACGAAAAAATCTTCGTTATAAATACTTGTGCTCTTTTAGTTTTAACTTCAGTTGTTGTTGGAATTGTTGGTATAACATACATCTCAAAAATTTAGCCATCAATCGGTTTTTTAACAGATAACAAGGTAAAAATAATATTTCTTCAATCTGCTGCACTAAACGAAAGCTTTTATTCAATTATACCTACTAATATACATATCCACAAATTACGTGAGTTGTTTAAGGGGGAGGGGGGGTCGAGTCAAATCTCATCTAATCTTACGTTGGAGAGAGGGGGGGTCTCGGCAAATATCACGCAATTTTTTTTCTTATTGAAACAAAAAAAAACTATACTATTTTGACCCATTATCCAGATTCTAAAGCCGTCCCGGACAGAAAGTCGCCGTCGGGAATCGTAAGAAACTGTAGATTTCCGAAGAACCCGAAGATTCCCGACGGCGACTTTCTGTCCGGGACGACTTTACATGCTTAAGATTTAAGCATAACTGTAATACGATTAAGATCATTCACTAATTCATTCATACTTCGACGTTATACATTACTACTGACTGTCAAACTACCATATTTGTTTTATACCAAATAGTTCAATTTAATCAGAGTTTACGATACAGTGTAGCCCGTCCTTTGTTTTCGCGCCACTGTCAGCCGAACGCGCGGCTCGATGAACGAGAGCGTACGAGCTGAATGGCAGCGACACACGGACAGGTTCCAACCTGCTTTGCTTATTCTTGCAAATGTTTTACTCGACTCAGTATATGCTCTCACTAATTTAAAATGAGTTATCAAGATTTTTATAATGCATACGTCAAAAGATACGTCTATAAGACGAAAAAGTCCTGCCAGGACGAAGTGATAAAATTATGGAATACAGCGAAACAAAAATTCCCGAAGAAAGAAGAGTTAACACAACACATTCAGCATGAGATTGAACGTCTTCTTAGGGAAGCCACTGAGAGAAAAGTTCGGTCTACTTTAACATTTCTTCAAAAGGTAGGTTAAATATATTTTGTTAGGAAAATTCTTTTTTTATACAAACTTTATTGTTACAATTAATAGCATAAAAAAATATAATTAAAAAAAAATAAAGAACACGCTTTAAAAGCACATCAAATTAAAAAGTAAAAAATAATTCTTAAAATGAGTCAATAACAATAATAAACGAAAAATGCTAATATAATTGTGAAATAAATTTTAATGAAGATAAGTATAAACAACAAAAAATATATTTAATTGTAAAAAAAGTGTGGGGTGCTTTTTAAGATATCAAAATGATTGTCCTGCTCATATCTATAATTATGTATTTATAACTACCGACACCGTGCATCCCACGCTTTTTTTACAATTAAATATATTTTTTGTTATTTATTCTTTTCTTCATTAAAATTTATCTCACAATTATATTAGCATTTTTTGTTGATTATTGTTATTGACTCATTTTAAGAATTATTTTTTACTTTTTTACTGGTGTTCATAGTAAGTTATTTTGTGTTAATCTGTCTTTTTAATTTCATTAGATTCACTTCTTTATTATCATATTTTGATTTCAGACTAATACTAAGATCTCTAGCAGTTCTTTAATTCAGGCTGAGACAAGCACTGAGAGTGTTCCAAAAGTGGAATGTGCAGGTCAGATTCAGATCAATGATCATAATATTCAACACGCGAAATCTGCGGTTCAGGATGAGATTAATGACCAGCAGTCAGAAGATCAAGATTTGGACGTTGGTCCTCAACCGGCAGGTTAGTATTCGTCTTTTTTTCTATAGGTGACGTTCTTCATTTTTTGCTATTCTAAATTAAAATTTTCTGCATTTTACAGGCGCTTCGAAACGGAAAAATCAGTCTCTTGTGATCAGCGATGATGAGGATGAAGCTATATCGAACACTACACCGTCCAACATACGTCCCACTCCAGCACAAGATACTATGAAGAAAAAGATTGCTAAGCTGCGTATGGAGCTTGACTTAACGGAAAGGCGCAAAGGGTCTCTTGTAGCTGACGGCACTGAATTTGATAAAGCACGTAATTTGCGGCGAGAAATTGACATTTGTGAGAGAAAGCTCAAGCTTAAAGAAAAACAGAGAGTGTACTCTATAACGCATAGAAAAAATAAAAAACAAAAAATAATTGAATTATGTTTAAAGAATCCCGATGCAGCTAAGTCGTTGACGCCTCATGTTGGCCCTGGACGCCCACGTTTAGAAGAAGAACAGTCTGAATTGCTAAAAACAATAAGTGATTTAGCCCTGTTTGGTGCTTCTGCTGAAGAGCGACGTCGTTGTGAGATAGTTCGCACGATCCATACGCTTTCAGAACTTACAAATAAACTCAATGAACTGGGATTTAATATTTCGAGAAGTGCTACTTATATTCGACTGTTGCCTAGACGGGCAAATACACGTGAAGCTAAGCGCCATGTAGTGACTGTGCCGGTGAAGCTGAGTCGTCCTGAAGCTGACCATCATAAGGCACACCAAGACCAATACTTTTCTTTGGCCTCTATAAGGTCGTTGGAAACGATAGCCTCCGTACTTGGTCCTGACTCCGTAACTTTTTTATCTCAGGATGACAAAGCCCGCGTTCCCATCGGCCTGACAGCGGCAAACAAGCAGGCGCCATTATTAATGCACGTTGAGTATAAAGTGTCGTTACCAGATCACGACTTTGTGATTGCATCGGGGCACAAATTAATTCCAAGCGTATATGCTTTGTGTCAAGTGAAACCCAATGAGATAGGACGACCAGAAGCTGTTTCATATAATGGACCGACTTATATAGCAATACGAAGTGGCAAGCACTCTTCGTCAACTGCAACTAGTCACGCTCAAGACTTGGACACTCTTTTAACAATTGAGTCTTTTTCCAAATTTATAAAGAATATAGACAGCAAAGTTAAACCTGTTCTTATTATTTCAAGTGACGGTGGGCCTGACGAGAATCCGCGATATCGCAAAGTGATCGCACACGCCATAGAGCATTTTAAACAATATGATTTGGACGCAGTATTTATTGTGACTAATGCCCCTGGCAGGAGCGCATTCAACAGAGTAGAGAGACGCATGGCTCCACTCAGTCGAGAGCTAACAGGCGTTATTCTTCCCCATGATTCTTTTGGGAATCATCTTGATTCCAGCGGCAGAACATTAGACGAAAGTCTAGAAAAGGATAATTTCAAAAAGGCAGGGAATATTTTGGCTGAAATATGGTCTGCAGTGTGCATTGACGGACACGAAGTAGTTGCTAAATATATAGACCCGAATAATGACACCTCCAGCGTTCCAGACCTGCCAGCCGAAGTATGGTACACTGAGCACGTTAAAGAGAGCCAATATTTACTCCAGGTACATTACAGTTGGTTCATATCAAAATTTTATGCGTGCCTATTTTTTTTTTTTTATTTTTAACGAGCGCGAACGTCAACAAATTTTTATTAAGAGTTACAAAGGGAAATTGTTTTTAATTTTTTTTTAGGTTGTGAAATGCGATGACCAGAAGTGCTGCAGCCCACGCCGAAGTGATCTGCATATGATTCTTCACGACCGTTTTCTGCCACCTCCATACCCTATCACTCAGATTGATGGACATTTGACAATTCCGGACTTTAAAGAGCATGACGGAAAGTCATTTGCTCCATTTCTAATACGCCACTGTCTACCGATTCAACCGCTGAATGCCTTCATCAGCACACCTTATGATCTCTATTGCCCAAGTGTACGTGATGATTTAGAGAAAAGATGCTGCAGTACATGCGGCATTTACTTTGCATCTATCACAAGAGCTGCAGAGCACAGGCGAGCAGCCCACATTGCACCAGCTAAGCAAGCGCGTATGTTCCGCAAAGTGCGACCCTCACGGATTGTTACAAGACGAGCTAATGAGTTACTGTGCGCAAGTGTCAACGGCTTAGAGTGGCTAGATGAGAATGAAGTTGAAGGAGCAGATGATTTTATTGAAAATCATATGGACATGTTGGTTCCAATAGTCTCTCTTGAGACCACGCATGATTCACCATGGACTGAATTAGAGTAGATATTTTTTTTTAATCGCATTAGTTACGATTTAAGTATTCTATTGTTAAATTTTTATTACACTTATAACTCAGCAATATTGATTACTAGTCTTAACTAGTCGTAAATAAAAGTACGAAGCAAATTTTTTTTTTTTTTTTTACAATAACACTCCAACACGTTTACATATTTAAGAAACGCACATTTTGAAAAATCTCACGTGAGATTGGGGGATGGGGGAGGGGGTTGAATAAAATCTCACAACATCTCACCAGGGGGGGAGGGAGGGACAGAAAATTCAAAAAAACACCTCACGTAATTTGTGGATCTCCCCATACTTACAAATAATTATATTACAATATCTTTCTATCTTTCAAAAGGTCTTTCTTTTCAGGTTAATTGTTTGAATAAGATTACTATTCGTTTTTTCAATACATTATCGATCTCTATATTCAGTTGTAAACTCGAATGGTCCCACTTACGTTAGGCAGCTGTCCCAGTTTTCACGATTCATGAGTCACGAAGGCTACAGCACTACCATGATAGTGGAAAACTTCCAATATTGTCGCAGAACTGGAACTTGCAAGGCTCTTGCATTCATCAATATTCGAACAAGTGACGGTGGGACTCGTGACTGGCTTTGCTATATAGATAGTTCGAATTGAAATTGAGACGTTGATTAATTTCGTGGAGGAAAAATTTGAATTACGAACGGGATATGAACCCTCTTACATCCGTCCATAATATGGTTTTTTACGCTACCAATCATGACAATCACAAAAATCTTGTGTAATTTACCCTTCGCCTTTTACAACCAACTATAGAAGAAGCGCGTCGCGGTTTCAACCACAGCTTACCCGTTTTCTCGCGAGAATTTTCAGTTTTCCGGGATAAAAAGTATTTTATGTTGTTGTAGTATAAGCAACACGTGTAGGTACAAAGTTTTATCCAATTCGGTTCAGCCGATGTGGCGTGAAAGCTACACAAGCAAACAGACAAAGTTTCACTTCTATATATTATAAGTTGTATGTGTGTGTGGAATTAAAAAACAAACAAAAATTCTGATTCTGACTTGAAATTCATACCTACCAGTTTGATATTGGTATTTTAGTAGTGTAACCAGTTAGGGCAGCGCGGTCCAAAGGACCAAAAGCACAGATTATTGGATCTTTGAAATCTACAGATTCCCTGCAAAAGGCCGCTCGTTGAAATCATTGGTCAGCAAAACACTGAATAATAATACTACAAAAATGTTTGTACTATTATTTTATTGTTCTCTGATAAAGCGAGAAAAATAAAAACCTACCCACACTTTTTCTAACGGCAGAAGATTTATGTTGCTGAAGCTGCTCATCACTAACAAATATGTTAAAAACACGCTCTACTTATTCATAAATAACGAAGGCTCTAATACGCAATGCTGTAATAATCACATAGTACGGTTGTTGGCTGACTGGCTGCGCATTATATATATAATTTACTGGGGGAAACCTTTTTATTCACTAACTACCTTATACCCGCGGCTATGCCCGCGGCTTTGCCCGCGTGGACTATCTTCAAAATTTCACGATTTAATAGCTTCAGTCTTGCTTCAGTGGTTTAGGCTGTGCGAGCGTGTTACGATGGGACCTTGTTCATGTGTTCAGTATTTTATACCCCATCAAAATGAAATTCAAAAATTTCCGAGACCCGTATCTGTTTATTTTGGAATGTGAACCATCACATTCCAAATTTTAGTATGTGGTCAAAATTTTTAATGTCTCTACAAACTAACTACAAAATTTACTCTCGTAGCGGTTGACTTTCAAAAAACTAAGAAATACCATTTCATTTACTTTTAGGTTTACTTGTTTGTATGTGCCAAGTTTCAGAACGATACGCGTTTACGCGAACGTTTTTTATTCTTTCCATCCTCTTAGGGGTTGAATTTTCAAAAATCCTTTCTTAGCACGCGCTTACGTCATAAAATAAATCCACCCTCCAAATTTCAAGTCTTTAAGTTCAGCGGTTTGGGCTGTACGTTGTCTGTCAGTCAGTCAGGACAAAGGCTTTTATATAATAGATAATTATTATAATAGACAAGTTATTTTTTATTCTCCACAATATTAATATAATAAGTACAAACACGACACTTGTAATGTGATCGACCGGCAATCAAGTTCAGATACGCTCATGAAGTAAATGACGTCACTGAAGCTCGACTGGGGGTAATTAATTACACAATTTACAGCATCGATATCCCGCTGTCGTGGAATTTACCACGCGTTCCAGTTTAGGGTTGATCCTGACACGAAATCGAAGACACTTTTACTCAGTGATTTTTCCGTGTAAAGATTTTTTATATGATAACTTTTGTACAGACGCCAGAAGCGGAGAGTTCTTCCCAGCCTTATTTTAGTAGTAAGTACCTACCAACTGATTTCTGAGGAAAAGCTTAGCCTGGCTGGATGGATTATTGCAGCCATTGCCTCCCTGCGGCTTTCACCAGGTCGTCGGTTCACCTAGTAGGGGGCCGCCCTACTCTACGTCTTCCGGTTCGTGGTCGCCACTCGAGAACCTTTCTTCCCCATCGGTTGTTTATTTTAAAGACAGTTAATTAAAATTGTAAAGTATTTACATTATCTATGATATGAATAAAATAATGTACCTAAATATGTGCAACATTAGGTTGACACCCTAGGTACATCCCGATAGAAGTCATCGATTCATTATAGTTAAGTCAATAGGTTGTTCTCTGACATAATAGGGTACTTACCCTAATTATTCAAAAGTACTATCAACCTGTGACATTAATTTTGATTCTCACATGTAAAGAGAACGTATGAGATAATAGTACCTACATTGAACATTTGTATGCAAATATAACAACGGAACAATGCCTCGTTAGACGAGTGTGAGTCTAACTGACACCAGTTACATAATGCAAGTAATACGAATTATAAAGAATACCTATGCATATTCTAAAGTGGAATGTTGCTGAAAATTTGTTTTAGATTTTTACTTTCAAACATAAAATAACTCTTTAAAAATGTTAACTTAATTTAAAGAATGTTTTAAGTGAAATAGTAACTTATGGACTTAACTATGACATACTTGATAAAAAGTATTATCATGTTTAATTAATAGAGTTCATTCATTAGGTATCATATGAAAGCGCGTTTTTAAGAACTGGACAAATCGGAAGCAGCTTATTGTCTATAATATACCCTGAAACATTTTAATAATCCCGCTTTGTAATAAACTTCGTGAAACCACAGAATTCGCCCTATTGAAACAAGCGGATATTTCTATATACGGAGAAGTACTTAATCAGGTAGGTTCAATAGTCAAAATCAGGAATAAATCTCAGCTTCACACAGTTGTTTCAATGACAGGTGGGAGCGAGAAAGGTATATTTTTCAGTTTTCGTCAAAGAAGTCTTGTTCCAAGAAGGTTCGTGTTTCGTTCTAACCTTGTTCTAACCTAATCAGCGCAAGTTATAGGTATCGGGATTATATATTATCATACGTATATATGGATATTTCCCACCATTGAATGAAAGATTGAATGAAACTGGTTAATATTTATCCTTGGCCTTAACATTATGGTAATGTTCATTGTGGCTCAAGTAGTTACGATAACTGAACGTTTACAAAGAAACCTTTTACTAACTCGGAACAAGACTATATTGACTTTTTCTTTCATTCAACTTACTGCCTTATTTTTGATTGGATAACAGTTTATGTTTGAATCATTTCAAATAAATAAATGTACCTAATAATGATACTCTACGTTTAATAGGTGAAAGAAGATACGTAATATACGAGATCTGGCTTTATTTACACAAAGTTGAGTATGGCTCAACCAAGTATGCCCCATGTAGTCCCGCGGGGTAATTACGTAAAATTTGCAACAGCAATGCGACAGCAGTAGCAATGCGACAGCAGTAGCGAAGCATACATTCTCGACACCACTAATGATGTATGACAGCAATCACCGCGAGATTTACGCCTGTCGCAAACCTGTTGCGAGTTAGGTAATTAGGGGGCCGGGCATAAGAATATAGGACCACCCTAACTCTTTCCATGGACGCCGTAAAAGCCGGCTAAAGGAATATCCAGCGAATGGGCAGCAGCTTTCTCCTAGGTCTGCATTCTAGATCACCAAGACACCTGCCAAAATAAGCGTGGTGATTATGGCAAACACCCCTAATGGGAATGGGAGGCCTATGTTCAGTAGTGGATGTCTTCTGGCTGCAAAGATGATGTGATGTCCAGGATAACGTAAATTGCAGGTGCCACTGCGAGACGTCTCTTTTAGTATTAAGTAGGTACCTATATAAAAATAAATATAGTTATAGTCATAATCATCATCATCAGCCTGTATCAGTCCAATGCTGGACATAGGCCCCTCCTAATGCACGCCACTTAGCCCAATCTTCGGCTAATCTCATCCAGCTGCCGCCAGCCACTCTGCGTATATCGTCGCTCCACCTAGTCGGTGGGCGTCCTACACTACGTTTGCCAAGTCGCGGTCTCTACCCCAGCGGTCGTCAGTTCTGCGGCAAATGTAACCAGCCCACTGCCACTTCAGTTCGCTAATTCTCTGGGCTATGTCGGTTACCTTAATTCTCTGACGGATCACTTCCATTCTGGTTCAGTGCCTCAGACACACTCCAAGCATAGCCCTTAATAATATAGTAATTATACCTAATGTAAATTTAAGTTTTGCTGTAAACTTGTGTAGGTAAAACCAATAAACAAAAAGCATAAAATATAATAGCTTCATTAAAACAGTATAAAGGCCAAGTTTATGTATTTAGGTAACCATGCCTAACTAATTAGCCACATTTGAATTAACGGTTTATTCATTATCGGATAATGACGTCTGTATAGTCTGATCTGGGTCCGTCATCTCTTAAATCTCTTAATGCGATTCATATAAAAAGCTAAAGTGAAAACACAGTACAAGTCGTATTGTAGATTCGCTTTAGGTTCTTGAATCGCGCTATTATGAGGAGACGGTATGGCCTGCGTCTAATTATTCATAGAAATTAATATATATCTTGTTTTAAGCGATACATCGTGTATATTATTGATTATTATCTTTTCTATTTACATTTTATTCTAATTATTTTTATTATCGGATCACTAAGGAGAAAGGGAGAATAAGTAGTCGCGTATTCTACGACTCTACTTCAACAGTGCCCTCTGTAGCGTAAAAGCTGCTAAAATTCTGATTATGGTATAATTCATTCACATAATATGAAAAATTAAAAATAAATAAAGTAACTTAATACTATTTCAATATTTTGCCGTTAAAGCCTCACAAATAGTAGAAAAAAACGTGCAAACAAACAGTATTAGTAGGGATAGATAGATAGTAACATGATTGGACTTAGGTTCATCAATAAAACAGTTGCATTCAAGATTCGACAACTTAATTAAAACGGATACGATGGCGCCTACATTACCTTTTTTGCTGATGTTACGTGTCGTTAGCGAGAGCGACGCATGGCGCCACTGGGTGGCGGCGCGGCGCCTGCGCACGGGTTTCTTCGTCCAAGAAATAATTCAAGTTTAACCAAGTAATTAATTTTAATCTGTAGCCTGCTTGGCTTGACTGTATGTAGTCTGAGTTCTGACCGCCAATTATATAGGGTTTAACGCGTGGAAGACAGTTTCTATTCATTTTCGGGTACAAAAGTTCTTGCATTTTTAACAGAATATCTCCATTCTCATCTCTCTTTTGTTATAGAGAATAAATTGTTTGTTTTTGAATTATAAGTATAACTATCTTTATAAATATTATGAATTGGATAAATATTATGAGTATACAATACAATACAATACAAAAATTCTTTATTGTACACCAAGCATGAAAAAAAAGTATAATGCCTTTCTTAAAGCTTTATAACAAGCATTATATACTTACCAAACTAATTATTTTTAAATCTTTTAAATCCTATTTTACTTTTGCTGAATACCTAAGATGATAACCATATCCAAATTCATTATTACTTATTAAAAACGTTATTGATTGTATTAATTTGTAAAGACCGTGAAATACTTAGTGTAGGTAGGTATCATACAGTAATGTCATATGTGTAATTTAGTATTTATTACACATATGGCAATGTCGAATCTCGTGGATGTGATCCAAATCAGAAGTCGGAACTTAGCTACGGTCGGTTGCATAATAATTAGCTTTTCCTAAATAATAATTACTCTTACTTTTATGTAGTGAATTCGTTACAATGTTCCTAGTTTTTGAAATTAAGTTAGTTTAATTGATTTTTCTGGTTGGCAACACTGGCTTGCTTGTTGACAACAGCCTGAAGACGTCCACTGCTGAACATAGGCCTCCCCCACAGACCACGGTCATTAGTCAGCCGTTTAAAAAAACTCGATGGAAAATCGACCATTCTTGTAGTCTTTGGTTTGCTTTAACAATATACAGGGTGTCCCAAAATTCAAAGTCAAGCGGGCACGGGTTCAGAGGGGGATCATACCAGGGTCGGAAAAATGAAAGAAAAATTCTATATCAGTTAGTTCAGTTGTCATCATCATCATCATCATTAACAGCCTGAAGACGTCCACTGCTGAACATAGGCCTCCCCCAGAGCACGCCACCTTGAGCGGCTGCTCGCCTCATGCATCCATCGGCTCCCCGCGGCTTTCACCAGGTCGTCGGTCCACCGAGTGGGGGGCCGGCCTACGCTGCGTCTTCCGGTTCGTGGTCGCCACTCGAGAACCTTTCTTCCCCATCGATTGTCAGTTCTACGAGCGATGTGGCCTGCCCATTGCCACTTCAACTTACTAACTCTAAGAGCTATATCGGTCACTTTAGTTCTCCTGCGGATCTCCTCGTTCCGGAGCTTATCTCGCAGGGAAACACCGAGCATAGCTCGCTCCATAGCTCGCTGCGCGACTTTGAGCTTACTAATGAGGCCAACAGTAAGAGACCATGTCTCAGTTCCATAAGTCATCACTGGCAACACACACTGATTGAAAACTTTCGTTTTCAGGCTCTGCGGTATTTTGGACGAAAAGATAGGACGATAGTTTAGTTGTAACGCAAATGGTGATATTATTTTTTTCCACTATATATAAGTACGATTAAAAGAAACCTAGTTAGTTTTACCAAACCTTTTTTCTTAATTTATCACCGTAATTAATACAGCGTTTATTATAAAGGCCACTAAAGTGAAAAAACACAATACCAAAAGATATGATTATGGTGTCGATTTTCCGGATTTTTTTGGCCCCTCTCATCCCGTGGTCCGCTTGCCGTTGAGTATTAGGAAATTGTGTATAGGTAAGCATATTAGAATTTAAAAAATTGTAACGTATTTTATTTATTAGATTCTGTATTTAGCAGCTGCTCTGTAACCGACTTTATAATTAATGTTGACGGGTTTTATAGAAGTATATCAATACCTGCCTAGATTTTAAATAATGCGACTATAGATATTCGTATCATTAACTATAATTCATGTAGGTGTTATTTATTCTCTACACTTGCCAGTTTCCCGCCTTTGATTATCGCGTAGTACTTAGATTAAATAATGCAAACCGAGGAGAATGCTGATGCCCATTCCCTGGATATTCTTTTTGCTAGTTCTAAGTTCTTACTGCACCCGTGGGATGAGATTCAAAAACATAATATTAGTTAATTAAGCCTCGGTAGATATCCGGCGGTGGTAAAATTCGAAAGCTCTTATCTAAAAATGCCTATTGCTCCTTTTTGGATAATCCAATTTTTATGAAACAAACGTAGACAAAAATTACACCTACATAACAGCGAAAGCCATCACAATCCATCCTAGATTTTTATCCAGACAGGTAGATAGAAAAAAAACAAGTAGATACTATACTTTTAGATTTAGATTTACAGGTATAGTCCGGTCTACTATTGTAAAACATCTAGTTATAGATCGATTATGGGAAGATCCTGCCTTTAGCAACAGTTTAATAAGTAAAGCAAAAGGCAGAGCTAGTACTGTTTTGTAATAAACTATATATTTGTATTTGTGTTTGTATTTGATTTCACTAATTTAATAATATTATCAGATACCAACTTGTTAATGCTTTTTTTCTAAATATTCTATGTACCTACAGATTTTATCTTGCTTTTAGTTTTACAGCTTTACTATAAGTAGGTAGGGTACCTAAGTATATAGATTAGATTTCTTTATGTATATCTATTTACACCAAGATGTAATTTACACGAGCTCGCTAATTAGCACTCGTTCTCTTACTGACCCACTTCATTCGAACAGCCTTGGGAGAACACGTAAACTTTTTGTCAAAAATCCCGACAACGACAATGTAAACGAAAATAACCAAGTCGAATGCAAATGTTCAGATTCCGAGATGGAAACCGGTATTTTATGTGGAATATTATCATTTACAGAGCCACAATCGCAACTGGATAAAATTGATGATGCAGTCGAAGCTGTAACACACTTGATAATGATGCTGATGATATAAATAATAAATAAATAACGCACAACGATCCTGGACCCTAACTAGGATTCCCTGTATCTAGGGACCCAGGAACTATGAGGACCATGGTCCCACAACACCCAGAATATAAATAATAGATAGGGGGACAAGGCTTTCAGTCTCGCTATATTTTTGAGTCCCGGGAAAAAATATCGAGACTCGGGCTGGTCTCGAAATTCCCGGGAAAAACGAGACTTTCGAGACTACATCAAAAATAGGTTTCATACCTTAAACTAGGTGTTTAGCCAGTAAATACAAGCTAATCATACTGTTAACATCTCAAACACAAGCAAAATTAACAACAATTTGCGATGTTTTTTTTTTTCATTTTTATTCATTATTTTTTCATCTGCTAACGAACACATCGCAGCCATTAATTTCCCATTTTTACAAAGAAATGTATTTTTATACGCTAAAATGGGCATACCTTTGACTACATCTCACCTGGTGGTAAGTGAAGAAGTTGTCTAAGGTGGAGCACGTTTGCCCATTTACTCTTTACTTAAAAAGTCCCAGGTCCCAGGAAGAAATATTATTGTTGGAAGAGCGTTCCATTCCTTTGCCGTTCGGACTATGAATGACTCAGCATAACGCTTAGTGCGAACTGGTGGTACACTTACGACGTAAGGACGTAAAGAATCACCAAGCCTTGTAGTTCTAAGCCAAAAGACGTTCACTGCTGAAAATAATCTATACATATAATAAAACTGTAACTGGGCTAAATCTATACATTGAATATTTTTTGAAAATTTTCATTAAGTACATTATTATTTATATTTCATTAAAATTTGGCTTCGCCTGCCTCCCTTCTATTGCCATCCCATCCATTCATCCTTTTCACCTATCTTTTTCCCTTTTGCTTCCCTCTTACCCATAAACAGGTTTAAGGCGTAAAAGTAATTAACCCGTGCGAAGCCGGGGCGGGTCAACTAGTAATATTATAAAAACGGGGTTTTGTTTAGATTCTGATTCTTTCTAAACATCTGAAAATTCCGCACATAATCAACTGCGCTTGCGACGCCGCCGCCGCTGCGTAATTTTTTCAACAGCCATGTGACGTCTGGTTTGCGTCATCCACACATCTGATTATGTGTTTTCGCGGTATAAACGAGCTTGAATCAAAATAAAACAATTCGTAGTTTAAAACAGAGGCCCGGCCCGGCAATGACGCAACTTTAGGCATCGAGACGCGACACTCACGATACGAGGGTGTGGCTAACTGTGGCTGTGTTAAAAATAGCACGTGCAATGCACTACACTACCGTCTGGATCGTCTCACTGTAAACTTGCTAGTTTTAAATTTAGAACTTTTAGAAGTGCTAGTAAACGTTTACCTACCCGTTTCGTAATATCTCCAGAAACTACATATAATTTGTGAAGCGTCATGTTTTTAGGGTCTCGTACAAGGAAACTTTATAGTTTGTCATGTCTGTCAGTCTGTGTGTCTGTCTATCTGGCTGTTCGTCTGAACCCTGTACAGCCTTACCACTTCCAGTCATAAGTTCAAAACCGCGTACCATCAAGTATCCGATAGTGCAATAATATCTCAAGTTAAAGAAACCACATATTTTTTGTTGTATTCATCATCATTTCAGCCTGTATCGAGCTACTGCTGGATATGCCTCTTTTATTAATATGTCCTACGGTCATTGACCTTAAAGAAATTGATCTTAGATAACAATGCTCTTTTTATTTGTGATTAAAGTTACATACTTGTTTTCGGAACCCTAACGTAACCATACCCCATAATAAATGCTCTCGATAAACCATTTCAGGGAGCTGTGCCACAGGTAATGTAATGACAGTAATGAGGACAACGATAAAAATAAGGACCTTTTCTCGTCAGGGTGATGAGGACAACGGGAAAAATTCCTTCATCTCATTGTCCCCTTAAATGGAGACATTGCAGGAATAGATCCGTCTATCGAGAACGTTGGAGTTAAGAATTATGAAATACACCTATTGTAGACACGTGGAAATGTCATCCAAAGGGTTTTCTTGCGCTCGTTTCTTCTACGAACCTGCAGGATGTGGAATGATCTTCCTCCTGAGATTTATCCACATAACTAAAGTATGGGGAACTTCAAGAAAAGTGTTAAAATAGTCCTCTCTAAGGGTAGGCAACGCACCGGCAAAGGCCTTGGTGTTGCAGATCTCTATAGGTGGTGGTGACCACTTACCATCAGGTGAGCCGCCTGCTTGTTTGCCACTCATCTCATAAAAAAAACGATACTTACTTTGAATCTGGTTCTGATATTCTCAGAGATCATACCGCCCGAGAAAATAATCCCGTCGACCAATAAGTTACACATGAAGGAAGCCGCCACGATCACCCAGCCCCAGCCTCCATCTGGTGGCACCACCTGTACAAAAAAATAACCACATTAAAGTAATTACGTTATCTCTTTATTAAAAATAGCTAGTTCTCACGTTCATCATCATTTACCTAAAGCTTTTTTTGAACGGGCTTATGTTGGCCTCTACCGACCTTTATATTATCAACTTCACCCGTCAAAAGCGGGGGGTTAGCAAGGGACTGGGCCCTAGGCTTGGGTTTTTGCCAGGAGAAAAGAATCGCAACAACTGGAACGACTGGACTCCATGGAAAGTTCATATAAAGCCATTTCTCTATCTACCTACTCACTAATAAGATCTACTTATCACCTATTAGGCCCACACGTTTTGAGTTGCCACGCTTTTCGATTCTGTGCTGACCTCGTCCCTTTAACTCGTTTGGTAATCCAAATGAATTAGGCTTTGAATGTTGGTATTATGCTCTTTACTAGACATCCCGTATTTCTAGGCATGTAGCGTTCTATTCTATGTTTGTAAAGATTCATCCCAGATTGTGGGGTTTACCCAAATGACTGTTCCCTATAGGTAGGTACTCCTGAGAATACATTTTGGTTAAGAAATTCCAAATTATACCGTTGAGAGGACGAGATTCGCAATTTTGTGTTTAATTTTTTACGGGTAAACGAACTGCATATTCGCGACCAGATGACTAATAAAAGGTTGTGGTGAAAGTATACCAAAACCTATATCCTACCTTTACCTCCTCGCATCTGGGAGTTTTTAATGCTAGAGTGAACCGGTATCTTCTAGGCAAGCTTGCTCCATCGTCGACTGCGTCGTCACTTACCATCAGGTGAGACCGTGATAAAATGTTAGCCTATCGTTGATTAAAAAAAAATACCAAAACCTTTAATGGAATGAACCTATGCACTATGAAACCCTAAACTAACACTGACTAACTAAAACTGATGAATATAAAACCCTTAAACTATTTAGTAATATAATCTGGAGATGTAAAAAATTAATCGCTGCTATCGTTACATACACTGAGTACAACAATTTACAGCGATAAACTTCGAAAGTAGGTAGCTGATTATAATACAAAGTTACTATTGAATCTTCAATGCACCAGCTGTCTCCATTATTATTTCCAAATAGAATATTATTCGCCATTTCAGAAATAAAAAGAAAATACAAGATGAATAAAAGTTTCGATGTAAAATTGTAAACAAAATGCTTGTCAATCGTCTTCCCGCCACATGACATTCGTCGTCTAAACTCTTTGGTCTAAAACTTTATAACTCGATGTCAAGTTCAAGGAGGTCATTTTACAAAGGTAACCAACCACTGAATGGTGACCACTGAGTTTTCATTCACAAGTTTATCATACAGCAGGTACTTTATACAAGTTTATATAATAGAAGATTCTTCTATAATAGAAGATCGAAATTGAATATTATATTCGAGAAGACAGGCGAAATGAATTAATTTTCTATCTGAAAGGCGCTGAAGGACTCCCCATTCAATTCTTTAGATTCTTTTTTATTTAGCTTAGAAATACTCATTGATTTATTCTTGCATCGTTCTAATAGCACAGTTCTTAGATTAGAGCGTTGTATTTAAGGTTAAGGTGTCACGTGAGAGATAGCCAATTAATTAGTCCAACTTCTAAGAAAGTTTCATACGGCTGACCTTGTGCGAGGATGTGTCAAGACGTCATTCATGTTCTTGCTATCATTTCGTACTTGACCCTCCTCACATAGTAACTGTCGATTGGCGTTATAATAGCTAAGTAATTGATGGAGTGATATCATTGGCGCCTTCCATTGATACAAAGAACTGCTATACCTATAGGCACATACCTATGTGCCTGTTGAACTGCTTACGTGTGCCCAAGAATTATATAGCTAACTCCGTGTGCCCATATCTAATGATACGTTTGCTTTGCAAACTATTTGTAACTTTAATTAATCCTGTTCATAGAAAATAATCACCAGTTTGCACAAATCGTTTCGGCAATTCTTACATAACCTGCACACCTAAGGAATTGAACTTCCTTCCTGCAACTGTTTCCTGCCACATTGTATAGGTATCTTCAAACCAAACGTATCCCATCTTCAGCTTCATCTACGGGGCATATAACCGGGATAGATACTACTAGACAGGAGCGATAATCGCTGCTATTTATATGCTAGCAGCTAGTTTAACAATAAAAATAAAATAATATCTAGGTACCCTTTTAAACATTTGCGAGTGCAATGTGCATATTAAACAAAACAGTTAAGTATAATATATTAGAATCGTTTATTTGAAATTAAAAGTATTTGGGAATTATATATGGATCTAAAGTATGCAATAATACAAATAGTTATCCTAAAGAAAACTTGGAAGACCACTATCCGAGTGTCTACTTCCCTTTTTGTTTTTTTTTTGTGGTGCTACAGAGATAACAAAACGTAAGCTCCAAATAAAAGAGCGGCCCAAACAACAACATCTACCACACATTGCCCTGCCTTCTGAAGTATTATTTTTCGCCTATCCCACATTTTGCGGACCGCCATGGTGTAAAGCTTTTCTGAGACTTTCTTTATAGGAGCAGTATCAAAACGGTGATAGTAATTTCAGCAAAAGCAAAGGAGACCGTAGCTATCAAGCAAGTATTAACAACTTTTTCCGCAATCTTTTTCAACATTCGCCTTCGCTTGAGTTTCTTTTCAAGTGCAGTCATTGTTTTGTCGAGTCTTGTGTTCCCAGGATCAGCGGCTGAGAAAGTGGTATTCAAAAGGTTTGCAGATTTTTATTTCAAAACTAGTCATTTTCTTGAAGTGAAAAGCTTTCATCGGAATCAAGGCCGCAGCTGCAGTAAGATACACATTCTGAATCGATCAGGGCATCGTCGGTTTGTGCCCTCACAGTACGTTTCTTTCGCAGCAAGCGTATTCTTTGGAACCCGAACCAAACAGTCACGATGTGAATAACTACGATTAAAGAAATAGCTGTGCTAATAATAAAGCGATATGTCATATCCGATGGTAGAACGCTTATAAAACTCGATCATCTCGGCTGCATTTATTTAATCCACGTCGTCCTCAAAAAAATATTGGCCATGATTACGATTTTTTTACTGTCACGAGATGTCACTCGATGACATTTTTTCTTTTTTGCTTCAATGATTATTTGTTTCAATTTGTTGGTTGACAGTTTTAGGTGAGTTACATTCTTTTTGGTAGTAAGTATGTAGTTGCGTCTAAATAGCTCTAATTTATGTATCAAGGGTGATCGGACGCTGTCTTGAATCTTTATTAGTTTAATGAAACGAATCATAGGAGCATCAATTTTAGGTGGTTTGAATCTGATATGTCTAGTATATGGTGTTGGTCATGTGTTGGTGGAGAGAGGCCTAGAGTCCAAGGTCCATAGGGATCCTATTCATTTTGAGGCGTAAGTCCCAAGATACGATATTATCCTTACGATCTTTAATTTTAATAACCTTATTTTTTGAGACTGATTCACCTACTATATCTAACTGATATGACTGGTGATTAGCTTCTGGAATACCATCATTTTTCATAACAATAGAATAAGGATGTATATCGGCTCGATATCGAGCCACTGGGAGTCCAAGGAGTAATAACTCACAAATTGGGTAACTTAGTTCCTTGATTTTTAAATCATTAGGTACCTGCAGGAATACTCGTCGCCCAGGTGTATACCCGCGATGCTCCAATATGGAATCTTTTAAAGGGTTTCAAAAAAGCCTTACAAAGGTGGCAAAGCATGCACAACGCCCCTTTATGTGCTGCAGATGTCTACCGGTTTCCATCAGGTGGGCCGTAAGTATGCTTATTGGTCGCCCATCATATAAAGAAAAAGCTGGAATGGGCATTTTGGCAATAGTAGATAATAATATGTGAGCAGGGGTTTTTTGGCGGGAACGTGGAAAAGTTCACGTCGTTGCATTATATTTATTTTTCTAAACTTGTGCTTTTTCTAGTGTTAATGTTTAAAATTGGTAGCGTTTTACGCATTAAGTGCTGAATTACGAGCATGAGTATGAGCAAGTGATATAATGTGGTGAAACGTGGTTTTTCGTGTTGCTTCCAAAACTCCATAGAAGCTTCTAAGCTTCTAGTAAAGTTGCCACCACTTTACTGGGGCATGACTTAGACTGGACTATAATAGACTACCTGACTTCGACTCGACTATGACTGTGACTAAGACTTGACATTACGTGAAATATTCTATAGAACGATGAAAATCTCTGGGTTTCTGGGTCTAGGCTGAAAACCAGCGCTGGATGTTTTTTTTGACATTCAGCAACATGGTGAGCCGAACGCCCATTGAACACTCACTGACTGACATCATATTAGTAAAGCAATGTGTTTAACCAGTGTTGAATAAATGATTTCTATTCTATTCTATTCTATTCTAAAATTGCAATACTTGACACTGGCTAAATACACTATGTGTGGAGCCAAAATACAAGGAATAAGAATAATATGTGAGCAAGATGGTTGAAAGCGTGTCTTACCAATGCTGCCTCCGGCTCCGTGTCCTCGCTCGGCGAATCGCTCCGTCCAAGCCCGCTCTCGTCAGAAGAGCGCGTTTCGAAAGGCTGCTCGTCCGTTGCTACTCTTACCACCATCTTGACTTAAGATTGACTTAAGATCTGTAAAAAAGATACATTCTTTAGTGACAGCCACAGAAAATAATCTTGTGGTAACAACTCAGCAAATGTGACCACTCACTTATGTTGAATTATACTGTACCTACCTAATAGCTGGTTGGGCATTTGAGCAAGATGGTTGTTGTTCAGTCGTGCATGCATGTGGTAATGTATGTGGTTCCCATAGTACAAGCTTTGCTTAGTTTGTGGCTAGATGGCGTTGTATGATATGACCATAAACATTATATTTATTACTAGTTGACCCGCCCCGGCTTCGGACGGGATTAGCTTTACGCTTTAACCCTGTTTGTGGGTAAGAGGGAAGCGAAAGGGAAAATATAGGGGAAAAGGATGAATGGATGGGCCGGCGAAGGAAGGCAGGCTTCGCCTGCCTCTCTTCTCTTGCCGATCTGTTTTCCCTTCCAACTTCCCTTCCACAGGATGAGTATAAATTTTTTTTAATGTAAGAATCTTCTGCGAAGTGCTTATTAGAAAACATTTGAACAACAAATAAAATGAATAAAATCGATAAAGCCGTTCTCAAGTTATAGCGTGACCAGGAGAAATAGGCGTTCATTTTTATATATAGATATATAGATAGATACAAATTTATGAGGCTACATATACTCGTATACAGATAGGTACCTACGACTCGCTTTTACACACAAGGAAAACGACCGCAACGCACTAACCTAAACTAAAATAACTTGACGTTGACGTTCACACTGTATAGTAGGTACCTATAATTATAATACCTATAGGTACTTACTACCATAGAGAAAATAACCGCTTACGCTGACTTACTACTTATAAATTATTATGTTTTATGTGTTATAATCACAGAATATTCATATACTTAGGTACGTAATTTACAGGGTTGTCGTTATTACATGAAGGAGAAAGTAAGATCATGAAATCATCGTAGTAGCGCCGTAAGATAAGCAGTCATTGGCGAGTCACGTGACTACTAAGGCGGATCCTACACGTTCAATTTTAAGGATCAATTAAATTGACGAGTCCATTTCCGCCAATGTTTTCTCCATACAGTAAACAGAAAAACATTGAGCAATAGTAACCCTACACGATCAATAATACTGATCAAATTCGTACGTTCCCTACACGTTCAATAAAATTGAACGTGTAGGGCCGGCCTTACACCAAACCACATGCGACGGACATCCGCAGTTGGCTTGTTACTGTATGTTATCATCGGAAAATGTCCGCAACCTCACATAGTTTCATCATTACGCTATATTTATACATCGTGCACTAGGCTGAGAGCTGTCAAATAATTAAAGTAAGGTACCTTAAAATAGAGTAAAAAAATTTAACAAAAAGGGAAGTTTGTCGTGACGATGACACGATATATACGCTACATAGTTACCCTATAAGCACACTACAGATAATATACTACCTTGTACTATAAGTATACAAATGCTTCGGGAAAAGAAAAAAGATTGATAAACATAATGAATAGCGGGAGAGCTTCTATTATTAAAAACTAGCTGTGCCCCGCGGATTCACTCGCGAATAAAAATTAGCCTATGTGTTAATCCAGTGTATAAGCTATCTCCATTCCAAATTTCATTCAAATCTGTCCAGCCGTTTGAGTGTGAAGGCGTAACAAACATACACTCAAACACACACCCCCACTTACAAACTTTCGCCTTTATAATATATAATAATAATAATAGTGTGATAGTGTGATGTGATGTGATTTAGGGCTATAGGTACTTATTTTGGACCAATACGTTAAATTAATTAAACGAATAATTTTGATTTGATTATAGTGTCCCAATCGCTGATCAAACACTAATTAATACTTGAACACCTTATTTTCAGAGACGATTGGCTCTCGGTCTATGCTAGTATTGTTATGTATGACTAACGCGTATATTCAAATTCATCTGTTCAAACAATACAAGAACCGACAATGACTTCGTTAAGTCGCTGATTGTGACGCAATATTGTTAATTCATGTAGGACACTATGTTATAACTCTAACATGAACAATCTAAAAAAAATTCCCAAAAAGTCGTGTTTTTTTTTTCAGTTGGGTTAGGTTCATACTGTACCCAAAATCAAAGAAAATTTACCAAGCTGTCACACTCTATGACCACACCTTTCAGCACGGAATCATATTTTTACAAGCTGTGGTGCTGTCGTGCTTAATGTTCAAGTACATTTTTGTCGCGCTTTTCAAAGAGTTAAGCTGTGGCCACACCAGCGCGTCAAGTGACGCCAGTGATGCGCCAATATTGTCCATTTGAGACCCATCGCTGCCCGTGGTCGTAGACGGCTGCGCCGCGCCACGATCTCGGCGGGCAATAGGTACCGAATAGTTTCACGTCGCTTGAACGCTGCCACTTCGCACACGCGCGGTTTTAAACCTATACAAACCAGCGCGTTATTCGCTGCCGCGGTGGATAGCGGTAAATACCACACGGGATACTGCGTTGTATTTTGTATGAAGTTCCGCGGCTAGAGTGAACATTTATACAAAATAACGCGCCGGTAGAATAGGCCTTTAAATAAGTAATTGTGTGAAGCTTAAGCCTTCAATTTAAAATTATCGTAGATTTTATGCTATTATAGCCAGCACATGAAACTTTTTAATATTAAATAATGTAGGTAAGTACTAAGTATTGTCATGATTTATTTCATACACAATATGGTATTATACTCCTTAATACAAAGCGGCTGTTCAAGAATCACAAAAATTCGAGAAATCTCTCATGTGTCATCCACACACTCGCACTTGGCCAGCATGGTGCATTAAGGCCTACACTCTCTTCAGTGAGAAAAGACCCGTATCCCAGCAGTGGGACCGTATTGAGCTGTTGACGATATTATACATTTAAAAACTTGTTAAAGGAATTTTTAGTAAATAAGACTTATTACAATGTGCAAAATTTTTTAGAGGACAAATTGTAGATGGTGTGATAGAATGACAATATAATTATAATAATTAATTACCTATATTTTCTGACATAACAATTTTTTGAATTTTGTAAGATCTATTTATTATTTTATTTTTTGAAGATTATCTGTTAATAAGAATCCTAAATTATTATTTGTTGTAAGTATATACGAAACTTAAATTGACTAAATTGTATAATATAATGAGCTATGTCGGTATATTGACTTTATTAATGTTGAAAATGCTTGAGACATCCTACTTTTATGGACCGTTTCTCTGGGATCGATTTTAAATGTATATAACTAAGTATGTTCAGTACGCTACCACGAAGGTTCATGTTGGTGTACGGTGGCGCCGCCGTGCGGCCGATATTCGTAACAAAAAAATTCGATCACGTGACTTCCATGGCAACGAAATAATAAATGAAAGTTTTTCGCTAATATTTTTCTTTAATGTTTTTATAGCTTAAATAGCGCAGACATAGCATTCCAAACATATCCTTCGTAACCGGATAAACATACATATCCTTCGTAACCGGATAAACATATCCTTCATAACCAGATAAAGAAATACGCAATTATCGCAAGAAATCGAATAAACCAGCGATAATCTACGTGCCGCTGCTATTCAATTGGTGGTACCAGCTTCGAGGTCGAGTCGCACTCGACTCGAACGATCACGATCTACAGGAGAACGGAATATTCGCTAAAGCCGGTGAAAGTGCAGAAGAAGCCTGCAGCATTTCGTCGACCAAGAGCATTTTGGTACGATCAGCCAGTCTTTCCTTCCACTTCCCGCTTCCTTCTCTTGTGTCATACCGTGTTAAATATACGTTTCAGTGAATCGCCGCAGAGAGTTACCTCTGGGTTATAGCTTCTACGCGTCGTGCCGCAGAGCCCGCTGCTAGACTTTGCTGCCTTCGCGGGTTATATACCTAGAAACGTGAGTACTCCACTTTTCACTGACCACCAAAATGCCTATATTTCCCGATACGAATGTTACCGCGGGTAAATCTCGTGCTAAGCCTCCCACTCCGCCCGTTAGGAGCGTTATTGACGAAAGTCATGAAACATCGGTCGAGTCAATACGCCTTCTCATCAAAAAACGGGGTATCATTAAAGGCAGACTTACGAAATTTATTAATTACATAAACGCGATCGACAGCGATGAGCTGTCTCCCCAAATTTGCGCCGATTTAAAGTTACGCAGGCAAGGTGCTACGAGCTTGTATTCTGAATTTAACCATGTACAAACCAACTTAGAAGAAATTGTGCCTGAACCTGATTTAGGTGAGCAACTAAACCAACGAGAACAGTTCGAAGATTGTTTTTACAATGCATTGGCGCAGAGTGAATTAATGCTGAAAAGTGGTGAGGTTACTGACCTTCCTGTAAGCACGCAGCATCGTAGGTTTACTTCAGTAAAATTGCCTACAATCACAATGCCCTCCTTTGACGGTTCCTACGAACACTGGTTAGAGTTTAGGGATACATTCTTATCGTTAGTGCATAATTCAAGCGAAATCAATGACATCGAGAAGTTTCACTATTTGAAGTCGTCGTTGAAAGGTAGCGCAGGGCTAGTTATAGACGCATTAGAGTTTTCATCTCATAACTACTCAGTTGCCTGGGAACTTCTACTCAATCGGTACAACAATTGTCGGCTATTAGTGCATAATCACGTCAAGGCTTTGTTTACAATCCAACCGTTGCCGAAAGAGTCGCCTGCTCTCATTCGAAAGCTCATTGATACAATTTTGAAAAACTTACGCGCTTTAAAGATGCTAGGTGAGCCCACAGACTCCTGGGACACACTTATAATTTTCATAATTGTGTCCAGATTAGATAAAACTACTGAGCGCGAATGGGAACAGCACAAAGGTTTTTTGTTGTCCCAAAACGACACAAAGCTTTCTCTGAAGGTTGACGATTTGATGAAATTTCTTAAGGGCAGAGCTGACATGTTAGAAACATTACAGTTGTCGCATAAGGATTACAATAATCACGGCTATGACGTCAAAAAACCGAACGCATCGAAATACGTCATGACGTCGTCATCTTTGCATTGTAATGCTTCCTCTAATAAAGCGCAGTTTCAACGAATGCATAAAAAATGCGTAATGTGTAGCGAAAATCACCCGCTTTATTCTTGTGTCAAGTTCATTAACGCTAGTCTTGATGCTAAGTTAAAGTTAGTGCGCGACAATAAATTATGCGCGAACTGCTTGCGTCCTGGTCACTCTGTTAACAGTTGCAGATTTGGTTCGTGCCAGAAATGTTCGAAAAAACACAACACACTGATTCACACTGAGGAGGCAGCGGACCATTCCATGACTCTGCAATCCACGTCAACTCGGAATGAACCGTCTCCGCCCTCGCCTTCCGCTAGCAGTCCTGTTGCTTTCGTTAACTCAATTAACCAAACTAACATCTCAGCGTCTCAGGTAAACAAGGCTCACATACACACGCAACGCGCAGATATTGCAGAGATGCAACCGACGCAAGTGCTTCTATCTACGGCTATTGTAGAAGTAACTGACAAGTTCGGCATCTCGCATACAGCGCGCGCATTACTAGACAGTGGAAGCCAGCATTGTTTCGTTACAAAATCATTATGCGAATTATTAGGCGCACAAACTATACAGTCCACACACGAAATTCGAGGGGTAGGTAACTCAGTAACACAATGTGTCGAGGCTTGTGATATCGAGGTTAAATCGCGCATACACACCTACACTACACAACTACATTGCTATGTCTTACCGCAAATCACTTCGACGATACCAGCTGTATGTGAACAAAGCGCACAGTTCTGTATTCCAGACTACATACAACTAGCAGACCCACAGTTCCTAGACACGAAAACGATTGATATTCTAATAGGTGCTGATACGTTTTGGAGCCTGCTCAATGAAGGTAAAATGAGGTTGCCGAACGGTCCTTTTTTACATGATACAAAGTTAGGCTGGGTCATTTCAGGTCCTATCTACAATACGCGCAGTAGTGGGCAAACTCAGTGTAACTTTACTTAATCGATACGCAATTAAGACAACTCTGGAAGCTTGAGGAGATGCCTAAGACCAGGGGCATACGTACTGATGAGGAGCATGCTTGCAAAGACTGCTTTGTACGCACAACTATGCGCACTAGCGACGCGCGACGTGCGGTTCTATCTATGTAGGTATGCACTCCTTTAAAAGAAAGCCCTGAAAATTTAGGCGACTCTTATGCTCAAGTCGAACGTCGGTTTCTCGTTTTAGAAAAGCGCGTATTATTATATGTCAATTTTTGCTACGTCAATTTTAAATACGTTTCAATTTATGCATTTGTATTTCTATTATTTTCTACGTTTCGTATACATCAATCCCGATTTCTCCTGCTCGGAAGTTCCTATACTATAGTAGGAACTTCCGACCACTTACCACAATAGTTACGCAGACTTTCCTAGGTGAAATCAGATCATTGTTAATCACTGTTACGACAAACGGGAATGCACTTTTGTTACGTTCTCTAATTTCGAACGTATGAAACGCGCTGTCGCCTACATGCTACGGTTTATACAAAATACGCGCAATAAACATGATAGGCAATGCCGGGATCTGAGTGTCAGTGAGTTGATACAATCCGAAAAAACTTTGGTCAGATGGTCTCAATTGGAATCATTCCCTAATGAGCATGATTTGTTGTTGAAAGGTCGCACCTTGAATAAGAAAAATAGATTATCTAATTTAAGTGTATTCAAAGACGATGATAATCTTTTGCGTGTAGGCGGTCGTCTCAGGGATTCGACCGACTTCGATTACAACAAAAAGCATCCAATGCTGATTTCAAGTAAACATCATATGTCATTATTATTGTTTCGGCATAAACATAAACAGCTATTGCACGCAGGTCCACAGACACTACTTTTTGACTTGCGTGAATCATGGTGGCCCATAGGGGGTAGAAATTTGGCTAGGACTGTGTGTCACGAATGTGTCACATGTAAGCGCATTAAAGGTCAAACTTTGACTCCTATGATGGGTAATTTACCCAAAGTGAGGATAACGCCGAGTTCTCCTTTCATGCGTAGCGGGGTAGATTACGCGGGACCTGTGTTCGTTTTGAATCGCAAAGGCAGAGGCGCAAAACTTGTAAAAGGCTACATATGTTTGTTTATTTGTTTTGTCACACGCGCAATACATTTAGAACTGGTAAGTGATCTCACCACTGATGCTTACTTACTCGCGTTAAAACGCTTTATCTCACGCCGTGGTAAGCCGTGTGAGATATTTTCTGACAACGGAAAAAATTTCGTCGGCTTAAAAAATGTTTTCGCTGATTTTATTGCTAACTGTAGTCAGAACATCATAAATTTCGCAACTAGTCAGCAAATTAAATTTAGTTTTATTCCTCCTTACGCGCCTCATTTTGGTGGGTTATGGGAAAGTGGAGTACGTAGTTGTAAGTTTCACTTAACTCGTGTTATTGGTAACGCGCATTTGACGTTCGAGGAATTTACCACGGTACTAACGCAAGTAGAAGCTGTTTTAAATTCCCGACCTCTTACTCCTATGTCCCCTGATCCGCAAGACTATCTTCCACTTAGTCCCGCTCATTTCCTGGTTGGTCGTCCTCTAACTGCACCCGTTTGCGATGATGTCTTCGAAGTGCCTACACACAGACTGTCACGTTACCAGAGGATCGAACAAATTCGCCAACACTTCTGGAATCGTTGGTATAATGAATATATTTCAGAACTCCAAACTAGGACAAAATGGAAAGACAATAAAACAGATCTGAAGCTCAACACAATGGTCATCATCAAGGACAAAAACCTTCCTCCGCTTCGATGGCAGCTGGGTCGAATCATCAAAACGATACCTGGCAAGGATGGTATGTGCAGAGTCGCAGATATCCAGACGGCATCAGGAGTACTAAGGCGAGCCTACACAAGCATTTGTCCCCTGGTCGACGAGGAAGGAGCTATGTAACTTTGGAAATCCACATTTTCCAAGGCCGGGGGCATGTTCAGTACGCTACCACGAAGGTTCATGTTGGTGTACGGTGGCGCCGTCGTGCGGCCGATATTCGTAACAAAAAAATTCGATCACGTGACTTCCATGGCAACGAAATAATAAATGAAAGTTTTTCGCTAATATTTTTCTTTAATGTTTTTATAGCTTAAATAGCGCAGACATAGCATTCCAAACAAAGTAGGCATAGGTTTATTTTCTGTTTGTATTTAAAGTTGTGCATTTACGAGACCATAAATACTAGGCATTACCCGACATTCCTTTGAAGCTGTTTTTGTAAATTTTGACTGTTTTAACCTACTTGCATGCCTCATTGGCTGGATGTAGCGAACTAGCAATTTTGTAACACCTATACCACCTACTTTCGTAAGTAAATAAATGAATTATGAATTATGAATTATATTTTACCTAAATTAAATACTGGTTTCCCCAAACACAATGGGGAAAACCTAAGTACATAAAACACTTTAACTGAATACACATAACTATAATATAAGTATCTAAAATCATATTCATAAACCTATATACCAAATTCTACACAAGGTCAACGAGAAGACGATCTCTATTAAGCTGAATTGTTATTAGACCAAAAAAATGTTAAATGGGGTAAAAAACTGACTTTTGCTCACTTCAGATGGCAGCACTGCTGAGTGTTCCCTAAATCTGACAAATATCTGTCAACCTCCATAATAATTTTGTAAACAAATAAAAATAACTCAATTTATTTCATTAATATGACGTTGTGTTCAGCTTTGGATTGCAAAAAGACGGGAGTCCATGTATTCCCTAAAGATATCAAATGGAGAAAACAATGGATAAAAGCTTTACGAAGAAAAAATTGGGAGCCAACTAAATATTCGAGGTTATGTGATTTTTTCCAGTAGTAGATGCTATTCTATTCCGCAGCTGTACTTTTAACTGCCTAACACTCCATGTCGAATACATTTTTGTAGTATTAGGATCGAATTCGCTGGTAAACACAAAGAATCAAAAACGCAATACAGCGGCGATTAGGATCACTCAACAGTGGCGCCACCTACGATTAGCTTTCAGTTTTTAACCCCATTGTTTATGTTCCAATGTAGATGCAATTTACTTCTTATTCTGCAGGTGTTGCCATTTTTTACTTACCAACCAAAAGTCGGTATAACATTAGTTTTACTTAAACATATATTTTTTTAATTATGGTTGTGAACGACAAAAAAGCGTACAGCCCATAAATATACGTATACACATACGTTAGTCATGGAAAACATCTATGTAGCTGAATAATATTATATCATAGTACATTTTTTAAAATATATCGATTAGTTTTTTTTTTTTTATTGTTCGATAGGCTTGCGCTTGACCACTATCTCACCTGATGTTAAGTGTCGATGCGGTCTAGGATGTAACGCGCTTGCCTAGAAGATACCTGTTCACTCTCGATTTGAAGACTCCAAGATTGTAGTTCTCGGGAAATACAGACGCCGGCAAAGCGTTCCACTCTTTGGCTGTTCGCATGATAAATGTGGAAGCAAATCGCTTTGTTCGCACATGCGGGATGTTAACCATGTAACGTTGTAGTTTCCATATTTAGATTAATATAATATGGCCAGATCGGTAGGCGATCCCTTTTTTTCTTTTAAAACTAAATAGGCTCGCATTTGACCGCAATATCACCTAATGGGAAGTGACGATGCGATCTACTATGGTACATGCTTGCCATGCCTTTTTTATTTTCAAGGGGGAAATTCCACTTTTCATAAAACTTCTCATAAACTTACAATTTCTCAGGGAACCCATTGCTATTACTACGTACTTTTATTGTTTAATAAAATAAAACGACCTACTTACTTATATCGCAATATTGCAGTGTAATAACTATATTATTTTAAATAAAAAAGTATATATCTATATATTCTTTACACAGAATTGGGCAGAACCTTCCTCCTGTTCGTGGGTTACAATTCCATAGCCAATAATAAACTGTGCCATATTTAAAAACATTTACCTGTACTGTGACGAGTATCGAGGTACATTACTAAGCTACCAAACACATCAAATAAAACTGCAAGTTTGTAAACAATAGGAAAGTTCATCTATTTTTAGAACAGCGCATTCATACGCGCTTTTCAGTACGTACTTGACTCATTCTGTGACATAACACTGAATGTATTGCTTTACAGAGCAGTAAAGTAACTCGTTCATTGCACCTTGCACGCTGGTATAAGGCTGCATTTCCACCTGCAAGAAAACTTCTGCTATAAGTGTCAGACTGTCTATCAGGCTGTAGCTTCAAAGTATAAATTATTGTAGTTTACACTAGTTTACACTACATTCTGATAGATGGTCGGACACTCCTTGCAGAAGTTTTCTTGCAAGTGGAAACCTAGCCGAAAAAAACAAATTTGTTTGTGAAGGTAACTGTTGTTTACGAAGACATTTTTATTTACAAAGTACCTGCTATATGCTAAGTAACTAATACGTGGTGCAGGGTGCACCATCCGAAGATGGCGTATGTCTTAGGAAAATTATACCTATAATAGGTTCCTGAAAACTATAGTTATTCTACTCTAACTCTATTGAAAGGAGCGATAACGTAATAGAAATGTCAGCACTCTCTTTCGCAACTCACAGCCTGTGTATAAGTGTATAGAGCACAACTGGGTTATGTATGGCACCTCACGGTTTCATTTACCGGTTTTCCCGCGGGAAATAAACATATTAAATATCCTATGTGGGTAACGGCAGTTAAAAAAATCTGTTTGCATACAAACCAATGTTGTGACTTTGGCGCGAAGGCTACATTAGTTCTTCGAAAATTCCATTGAAGCTTTTAGTAAAGTTGCCACCACTTTACTAAGGCATGAATTAGACTGGACTATAACTACCTGACTTAGACTGGGCTAAGACTACTTACCCCGACTTTGCCTTAAGACTTGACTTTACGTGAAATATTATGTAACAAGATGAAAAATTACAATTATTCTTGACCCTGCCTTAGATACATTGAGCGATGGTGGCCGAGCGGTAGCATGTGCGCTTCGCAATCTTATGGCACCGGGTTCGATCCTCGGCCCTGCACCAATGACTTATCTAGTAAGTTATGTGCAGTTTGTGATGCCATCGGTCCGTGCCTCGGAGAGCACGTCCCGGTTGGCATAAGAACATCTATGGCAATCGTTACGGGTAGTGACACGCCTGATGGAATCTGACACCTGGTCTAACCATCCCTGTTACTGGCCCCTTATGGGTTGCGAGGTCACATGGCAGTCGCTCGTGTAATTCTGGTAGCTCGCCGCTACAGGTTAGATTGGGAGCCGACCCCAGTAACAAATGGGAAAAGGCAAAAAAGATGATGACTGCCTAAATACACTAGTGTGGGGCCATAATACTAAAAAAACTTACTAGATACATTAGGTACATATTTCAAAGATTTCTATTTGTAAGTAAACTGTCGGAAATTATTAATAAGGACCTAGTTTATCATTTGCTCTATACACATTTACTTACTTTAGCACTTTTTCCTTCGATCAAAGACTTTTTCACTACTTTTTTGGTGTTAGGGTCAAAATATACCTATTACTGTGACAGAACGGGCCCGTGACCGAACTGTACCTACTTGCTCATTTCAACCAATAAAATTTTATTAAAATTTCTCAAAACTATTGCACAAACTTCTCAGTTCAAATTAAGAAACACGCGATAAACACTATCTATACCTATATATAGTTTTGTAAACACACACGTCCGATTGTACAATAACATTAAAATAATTATTTCTAAAGTTTCCAGTAAAAACATCGGTACGTCGACCGTGTGACCCGACTGACATAATTATGTACCTATATAAACTTTATGTACAACTGTATATAAATCATGACCACCGACCGACCCAAGCATCCGATAACGTGGCGATAACGACGTCGTGACGACCTTTAAAAGTAACTTAAGCATCTACTTGACTTGAATAAGCAAATAAACTTATGACTTGACAAGTAACGTCAGGAATTTTCGCTCTTACAATGTCGAAGGAAAACATTGTGAGGAAATCAGCATGTCCAAAAATCATAAATGTGTCAGCCAACATTTTTAACGGGTTAATGCTGTTGGTCTCTACCGACCTTTAGAGCTGAGAGCTATGCTCGGTATTTCCGTGCGAGATAAGATCCGTAATAAGAAGATCCGCAGGAGAACTAAAGTGACCGATATAGTTCTTAGAATTAGCAAATTGAAATGGCAATGGGCAGGCGACATCGCTCGTAGTACTGACAACCGATGGGGAAGAAAGGTTCTCGAGTGGCGACCACGAACCGGAAGACGCAGCATAGGCCGGCCTCCTGCACTAGGTTGACCGATGATCTGGTGAAAACCGCAGGGAGCCAATAGGTGCAGGAGGCGAGCAGCCGCTCAAAGTGGTGCTCTGTGGGGGTAGCCTATGTTCAGCAGTGGACATCTTCAGGCTGTTGATGACCTTTACAGCGTCACCTCCATTGAATTTCACAGCACAACCTCTCAGAAGGCGGCCCTACCGTCAATATTATAGTGGGAGACAACTAGCTCAAATTCTCCCCTGTCGGGAGTAGCAAGCTTTGCCAGAAGATGTTGATCGATAAGACTACGTCCACTGGAAGTGTACTGGATCCCACGGAAAGACGCGACCGTTCTAATAGCTAGCTTTACGCCGCGGGTACGGCGTCGGCCTCACCAAGCGAGGTGTACGATTGTGTTACACTGGAATGTTATACCACGCTGCCGAAGACTGGACCGAAGATATACTGTATATAGCCAATAGTGTGGCTGCGAAATCGTCGGGTTACGCAAAACGTGTATAATAAAATAAGGGGACGACAACTGTGAGCGTGCCCGTCAGCAGAGAAGGAACCTGGGACGTATGGGTTGATCTTCTTCTTCTTCTCGTGTAGGCAAATGGTCAGCCCTGGTGTCAGAATTTTTAGCCCAAAGGCTTCTGACTTAACGACAATTGTCTTAAGACAACAGCCGGGAATGACGGCTTAACGTGCCCTCCGATGCACGGTAGCGCTCAGTTGTAAATACCACTTTTTGTAGTTGTCACCCATCAGAGTAGTGACCGCAGCAAACGTTGCTTAATTTTACCGATCGGTTAGAAACGGCTAGTCGTGCTTCGCTATGAGCGCTACGGGTTGATGCTATGGGTTGATGCAAATCATCATCATCATCATTTTTTCATCATTAACAGCCTGAAGACGTCCACTGCTGAACATAGGCCTCCCCCAGAGCACGCCACCTTGAGCGGCTGCTCGCCTCCTGCATCCATCGGCTCCCCGCGGCTTTCACCAGGTCGTCGGTCCACCGAGTGGGGAGCCGGCCTACGCTGCGTCTTCCGGTTCGTGGTCGCCACTCGAGAACCTTTCTTCCCCACCGGTTGTCAGTTCTACGAGCGATGTGGCCTGCCCATTGCCACTTGAACTTAAAATGATGCAAATAAGACTATAAAAAAAACATCAACCTGTAAAACCATGGTAAAAATCGTGAATGTACTAAAATTGCTGTTAATCTTCGTTTAAAATACGTGATTATATAAAAAATGTCACACTAAACCGTAGCAAACATTGTTTCATGACTGAGATTGCAATTCTACCGATTCTACGGTTCAGTGAATGGTAATGGTTTCATTTTCTTTGAATCTGAATCCGTAGCACTCAAATAGTTATTTATATCTTTATCAAAGTGACTGTATATAGACTAAACACCTACTTCAGTAAAACAACAGAGATAATTATTACCAAGTACGAAGGATACTAGGTATATTTAAATTTTAACAAAAAAGAGCACCAAAGCAAAATATTGTCTAGGTATGCATTATACCACTAATCTTGTTATAGCTCATCGTAAGCGGAAGCGGTTATTTTCTTTATGGTTATAGCTACAGCTATTTTCTAAATAACCGTTGGTCCATATATGGAACAGACAATGCAGTTTTTGGTTGAACATGCTAACCTCGTAAAACGTTAGAGGTGGAACGGGAAAATTAAAAATCATCACAGTTTTTTGCTTTTGTATCTATCTTGATGCGTTCAGATCCTACTAATTTTCTTGTTCACAGGTAAACAATGAAAAAAGCACCTCTTTTAAGCGAAAAACAGTCGATTGTTAAAAAATTTAGCTTCATCACAGTCATTGTTTTCATTGTTTCTTGTATTTACATATTTGTAATTTGCCCATTTTTCATTATTACTCCATTTTACAGGTTGCATTTTCTAAAAATCTTTTTTGGTACATGCCATAAATGGATGACACCTCTAACCTCTAAATATCATGTCTTAAAAAACCCAGCGGTTTGGGGTCTACGTTGTCTGTCAGTGAGTCAGTCACTCAGGACAAAGCTTTTTATTCATCATCATCCACAGCCTGAAGACGTCCACTGCTGAACATAGGCCTCCACAGAGCGCCAGTTTGAGCAGCTGCTTACCTGATGCCTCCTGCATCCATCAGCTCCCCGCAGCTTTTTAATACAGAAGTATCAATAAAGTTCAGACTATATAATGATCTCCTAATTCCTATCCTACACAACCTAAAATATTGTAAGTCACTTTCATAAACGATAAAAGCTTTCCACTGGCCTTTCATTGATTACGGATAGTAAAAGATAAACATTAGAGCCCACTCTAGATATTATTTTTTTGTGCTATGTTACATATTAGTGATAGTACATTTTCATTACTGTAACTAGATAACTAGATATGTATAATTATCGTTTGTTACTGACAACCAAAGATTATAAAGCCCCTTGATAGCTCGTGAACATAATTTCTCGTACAAACACGACTCACTTGCGCGGGCAGGGGACGAGGTAACAAAGCGAGACAAAGCTATACGAAATTACAAAGGACAGAGCAGGATGGAACAAAAGACATCAACGGGTTCCCGTGATTTGTATGAAAATAGTGGTTGAAATACACTACTAATTTTCGTATGAGGGGAAGTTGTATCACCAACTGGATTTATAGTCAATGCAGACAACCGATGGGGAAGAAAGGTTCTCGAGTGGCGACCACGAACCGGAAGACGCAGCGTAGGCCAGCCCCCTACTAGGTAGACCGACGATGGAGCCGTTGGATGCAGAAGGCAAGTAGCTAGTCAAAGTGGCGCTCTATGGGGGAGGCCCATGTTCAGCGTGGACGTCTTCAGGCTGTTGATGGTGACTGATACAATGTTGGGTACGGTGATCACCTTATGATTCATAAATATGATGACGATATGATGTTATGATGTATTGCATTGTCTTATTATAGCTACGTGTGTGGTCACTCAAATATAGTACTGAAAAGATATCGTAATATGCGCAGCTATATATAATTTGTCATCATCATCATCATCAACAGCTTGAAGACGTCTACTGCTGAACATAGGCCTCCCCCAGAGAGCGCTCTGAGCGGCCGCTCGCCTCCTACATCCATCGGCTCCCCGCGGCTTTCACCAGATCGTCGGTTCACCGAGTGGGGGGCTGGCCTACGCTGCGTCTTCCAGTTCGTGGTCGCCACTCGAGAAACTTTCTTCCCCATCGGTTGTCAGTTCTACGAGCGATGTGGCCTGCCTATTGCTATTTCAACTTGCTAATTCTAAGAGCTATATCGGTCACTTTAGTTCTCCTGCGGATCTCCACGCTCCAGAGCTTATCTAGCAGGAAAACACCGGGCATAGCTCTTTCCATAGTTCGATATATAATTTATATTCATTGTATATTAGATTATTAGAGCTACGATGTTGGGCTTAAAAGTGTAACTGAGCTAAATATGTAGATTGAATATTTTTTCAGTCTGCCCCCCTTCGCCATCATATCCATTCATTCTTTTCCTTTATCTTTTTCTCTTTCGCTTCCCTCTTCCCACCAACATTGTGAGGGCGTAACACTAATTAACCCGGGTGAAGCAGAGGCCGGTCAGCTAGTTATCAGTAAGTGAGGGTCACTTTAATTAATGAGATGAATGAGGGTCACTTTTATTAATTGCCTATTATAAGTGTAAATAAGTTAATAAATATTTCAATTAGTTATTTCCTTAATGAGGGCGAGTAACTTAAGACCTACATAAATAAAGAAATAAATTAATTGATAAATTAGAAACCCTTTTACTGAGGTTAAACAAATATCAAACAACATCATCATCTGGTCATTGTGTCCATGCTAATAGTTGATATTTTGTATGACTGGCCGGTTAGCTCAGTAGGTAGTAGCTCTGCCTTCTGAACTATAGGTTGTGGGTTTGATTCCCACTCAGGACAAACACTTGTGTTATGAGTTATGAACAAAAGGTGTTTGTTCTGAGTCAGGGTATTATATTGTATTCTATGTATGTATTTACAATTTATAAACAAAAGTATTCTATCTGCAGATATCTGGTTCTCATAGTACAAGCAAGCTATGCTTAGTTTGGGGCTAGATGGCATTGCGTGAAATGTCCACACATTTATTTTATTTTATTTGTAAAACATGTGCAGCGTTTTGGCTTAGGCTGTAAGCTGCAATGTAAATAACTAAATAAATATCTGAATCAAAAAGTTATTTACTTAATTAATACTTGCTTAGAATATTTTTAACAAACAAATGTTATTTTAAAAAAGCCCTAGCTCTCGTGGTACCTATTATCTATATGTAATGTACCAACATAGACTGTAATTATGACTACCTACGAGTTATACTATCCTAAGCTTAGGTTTCTATAATAATAATTAATATTTTAAGTACCTACCTAATATCATCTTTCTTGACTTGTAAAAGTGCTAATAATAGCCTATTTGCAATTAAAAAAATGACTGACTTTGTGAAGATTGAAAAAGTATTAATGTATTCGATATCGAGTAACGTAAGATATTTATATAAGAAATCCCAGCACAGCGCTCCTGTATAATGGTAACTATACATAGCTAACGAAGTATAGGATTTCATATAAATATTCTACGATACTTGATATCGTGTGCAGTAATGTATTAGGTACATTCGAATAAAGTCGTGTATTATAGGTACTATATTAGGTAGTACAGAGCGGCAAAGTTACATTGACATCAATTTAATACCTACCTTACGTAATGTAGGACTGATGCACCTATGTGTTTGTTATATTTAGGCCCGATTTCACCAACGTTTATTCCAAGTATACGGCTATTCCTTACTCCTGGATACAGCTAATTGACAAATGAAATTACACAAAAAAGACGCCATTTTGATTGTATCCAAGGAATAAGTCTTATTCCATCACAAAATTGGTGATATAAGGGCTTTATTCGCGTAACTCGGTTGTTCTCGGAAAGTTATACCTGGAATAAAATTTATTCCAGTTTGGTGAAATCGGGCCTTAGAGGTATAGGTACAACAGTTTTATCACAATTCCAATTTTAATTAAATACAATAGGGTGTGTTTTACCCAAGGCATGTTATAATGATGCATGTAAAACTCGCATAAAACATTGGATTTTCCTTCCTCGTTCTGCCAGGATGGCTATAGTTGGGGCAAGCTTCAAATCGTAGGTATACTTTGTATGCACAATGCTATTATGAATGTTTTCTGCCAACGTTATTGTAGGAAAAATTAATAGATTGTGTTAAAGTTAAGAGTAAGATGTTTAGCATATTATAACTGTAATGAACTATCAACGCCTGTCAACAACTTGTCACCAAGATAGTGATGAAATGTTAAACAAATCCGTCGTGGTGGGTTGTTTTGTTTGCGTGGGGCCTAAACACATGTAAGCTCGGGGCCATATTAATAAGCCATTAATAGAGGGTTATCCTTATCTTACAGTTGTGTACTCGCACTTCGTTGAATAACATTTTTATTTATCGAACTATTTATAAAGCTAATTAGCCTGCATAATATTTTTTTTTCTAGGTGTAGGACATTTTTGCAAAGTTCGTCTAGGTAGGTACCACCCCTTTGCCAGTTATTCTGCCGCCAAGCAGTAGTGTGCAAGCACTACTGTTTTCCGGTTTGAAGGGCATTGTAGCTAGTGAAATTACTGGGCAAATGAGACTTAAGAACTGATCTCACAGTATAGAAATCTTTTCTAGACTGCGTGATGTCTCAGGATGACGTGCGCAGTGCGCAGTGTCACGCGAAAACTTTAACTTTAGATTTCCGAGTGACACGGCAATCTGTAATGGGCTTAACACCAGGTGAACGACTAGCTCGTCATGTCATTCGCTTACATAAAAAATGATGATGAAATATCATACAAAGGGTTTTCCGCTGAATTCAGGGATACAAAACACAACCTTGCTCGGTATTAGTACGATTATGTATTCTGTTGAAGTTGAATTGGCAGTGGGCACTTGGGCAGGCAGGCCCCATCACTCTGACAACCGATGGGGAAGAAAGGTGAGATATTGAGTGGACGACCACGAACCGGAAGACGCAGCGTAGGCCGACCCCACTACTTATAGGTGGACCGACAACCATGGGGTCTAGTAACGATTCCTTTTCTAACAGCGTTTACGCCAAACAATAACTCCAAAATTTATGGGAATGACATTACCTGTGGATGTCGCTGTTTATTATATCTTTGCTAGACCCCCTGGTCCGAATCGCGGGGAGCCGATGGATGCATGCGGTAATCAGCCGCTCAAAGTGGCGCTCTATGGGGGAGGTAATGATGATGATTACGATGTATTCTGTGCCATAGGTATAAAGTACGTAGTACTATTATGTATTCTGTAGTAGTACCTAGTGAGTACCATGCATAGCGATTACCGTCAAGATACTGACCAAAAGCAATCATAAGTCGATAACTAGCACCACAGTAGTAATGTATTTTCCCTGAGAGAACAGAGGGAAAACATTTTATGACTGTGTAAGAGAAGCGAAGGTAAGAGAGCTGTACCTTGTCCATTTTATTAATGGTTTTTTGACAGCTCGACGATTGACAAGTTAGGGATGTTCTAAAGATTCTCAAATGTGATAGAATTCTGATTGTACTATTATCATTAATCAAATTAGGTACGTAAACGTAATAATCGATACGATAAATGTACATTTTGATTTAGTTTTGCTGAATTCCATTCATTATTTGTATGAAATTTTAACGTAAACAATACGAAACTTCATGGGCGTGAGCTGTCAAAACATCATTAATAAAATGGACAAGGTATAGCTGTAAGGTTTTTCATCGAGATTGTGATGGAAATCGCTATGAAATCAAAGACCTGCGTTTACATCGTCTAAAACGGCATTGAATAGTCCCTATTGGCACTTGAATGCTGTCATGGTTAATAAGCTGTAATATAAATGTTAATATTGTGATATTGTGAATGCTAGTTCACATTGGAATCATGTCTTGGTATCAGGTGAACCCGAGGGCAAGCTTTATCTGGCGCCACTTATCTACGCACATCATCCTGATATGTTGAAGGTCGTGTGTGGGCTGTGCGCCCTAATTTTAGGGAATATTTTCGGACAGTGTAAGTATTTGAGTTATATCTTCTCGTTATTTATTCTGTCGTTTTATAAAAGATTGGAAGCAATCCAGTTTTTCTCCCGAAGTCTTTTGAGATCATCATCATCATCATCAGCCTGAAGACGTCCACTGCTGAACACAGGCCTCCCCTAAAGAGCGCCAGTTTGAGCGGCTGCTTGCCTCCTGCATCTTTCGAGATAAATTACTGAAATCTTGTCATTAATAGCCTAATTAAGGCAATTTTTCTTTTTCGTTTTTTAGAAAGATCAAAAGGTAAAGGCGACAAATAAAGCTATAAACTGACTTAGAACAAAATTTTTGTTTCTTTTTAGTAAATGGTTTTTATAATTCACTTTCACGGTGTTTCGTTTTACTCAATGAATAACTTAATGGACAACCGTGCCTTAGACGAACTAACCCATAGACAGTGGTTAATAGACTCTCTAAGAAATAAGCAGTCCATATTATTATCTATGAGACAATACAATTATCAACCTTCAACCTTTTTTCAATTAACAATCAGTAGAGTTAATGAGACAATGAGTTATTGAAAACCCAATTATGTCCGTAGAATTTACAGGTCGTAAAACACAAAATCCACTCACCATTCACTTTAATATTCCAATGACGCTAAATAACTTGATACACGTGAAAGATAAAATAACAGTTGAAAGTTATTACAGTCGATTGAGGTTCGAAATTCGTCGTCCAAGGGTTCGATTCACGGGAGGTATAAAACGTGTCACTCAGCGTTATCTGTTTCAATTAATAACAGTAGCACTATTTAAGATGTACTATTTAAGAAAACTAAAGCCCGTTGGGTGCGAGCGCCGATAACGAACTGTTGAATAATGTTCAGACTATTACGTATATATTTGTATAAATATCAGATATGTTAATTTTCAAGTTCTATGTCGTTCGGTACACCGGTAGAGCAGGTTTGTGGGGCGGGAACCTACTGGTCTAATATGTATGAAGTATAAAGCCTTTATCTGCTTTTACAATGCTTTAACATTCTGCTGACATCTCTTCGACAATGGATTTGTGTGTATGAAGATCTTTGTCATGCACACTTATTTCATTATTATTATTAGGTATTATTTTGAATGTAATATAGTTAGCTATAGAAGTAGAACGTAACGTAATCGGGTTCGAGCACCCAATTATTTACTTAGGTACAAATTATATGTAACAAAACATTACGCTGAAAATAACTTTTTTCTTTTAACTTTTTTGGAGATTGTACAATAAAGAAAATGAAAGTCATCATCATCCTCTTTGCCTTTTTCCCATTTGTTATTGAGGTTGGCTCCCAGTCTAACCTGTAGCGGCGAGCTACCAGAATTTCACGAGCGACTGCCATCTGACCTCGCAACCCATAAGGAACCAGTAACAGGAATGGTTAGACCAAGCGTCAGATTCTATCAAGCGTCTGACTACTCGTAACGATTGCCATAGATGTTCTTATGACAACCGGGACCGACGGCTTAACGCTCTCCGAGACACGGAGCGATGGCATCGAAAACTGCCCATAACTTACTAGATAAATCATTGGTGCAGGACCGAGGATTTAACTCGGTGCCGTAAAATTGCAAAGCGCACCACCATCGCTCTAAAAAAGCAAAAGAAAAAAGTAAGTCTGGAAATTTTAAGGGGGAGCTCCCGGGCTAGTGTATTACCATGACATTATTTCATAAACCAAGTATGAAGGTGTGTAGCATGAATAAAACAAATAAATTATTCATTTTTAGTGCGACATCTTGTTATGGCAATATAGCTAAACCATAAAGATTTCACAATATTATGAAATACTCAACTATTTCATATCTCGTGGAACTTACAGGTTTTTACCTGTTTAAAATATGTATTTCATATTTTATAATATTGACGAAACTTCAGAAACCAAAAAGTACTCAAAAGGACCAAGTGAACTAAACCCTCATTCAATAAAATTATCGATTTCGGTCAGAAAACTCGAAAAGCTGCGCAATAATGATTTGAATGGTTACTAAATTTACTAACGATGATAATAGATATTAGTCTCACAGTTTCATTTACCTCTTTATAAGTGTTATTTATATCCTTTTGGTATCTATAATGTAAGTATTTAAATGCTGGCGCTATAAACGAGTACGAGTACATAATTATAAATCAAACCGTTTTGCGAGGAATGTGGTATAGCGACTTTCCATAGAGCCATCGACATGCAAGTTATGGAAAAGCCTCGCAAATCTCTGAATGTTTATAAATATGTATTTAGAGATTTATTTAATGTTTTATGAGTTCTCAGCGGAAATGGTTTTATATAATAGTATAAATGAAGTTTAGCTTCTATACTATAAGCAGCATAAAATCCTACCGACTGCGCCAGCTGGCTGGATCCAGTGACTGGATCTATATATTTGTTACTATTCACAAGTATTTAACAAGTACATGGACCTGAACTGCCTATAGATATAAGAGAAGAATAGAAAAACTTGGAGGAGGTCGGTTTTGCAAATTCAGGGTAAACAGGTGATACTACAGTTTGTCGAAGAAGTGTCTTGTATACAAAATGTTGCATCGTATGGTACACAAGTATATATGGTACTCATCATCATCATCAACAGCCTGAAGACGTCCACTGCTGAATATAGCCTTCCCCCCACAGCGCGCCACTTTGAGCGGCTGCTTGCCGCCTGCATCCATCGGCTTCTCGATATGGTATGACTATCAAACTACCAGGCATGGTAAGACTATCAAAATCGAAACCACCGTGTCTTTCCAACTTGCCTCACCATATAATATAATAATAACCATCATTAATAAACTATAAAAAATAAGATAAAAATGTCTAATGCTAGGTATATGCTATGCCCTAGTGGCTTGCGAGACAAGAAGGCATACAATTAAAATGGTACTTTTCTATTACTTACATTTACTTCTATTCATAACAATGACAATATTTGAACAGATGTCTACCTGTAGTTTTATTGTTCTACGCTTTCGTGCTTAGAGGAGATGGTCAACTTGGTTTACATTACTTTTTCTTTGGCTTATTGGTCTGTATTCAATTCAATAGTTGGTTTCAAATTAGATAGATAGATAGATAAACTCTTTATTGTACAACAACTAAACATAAATATACAAAGAAACTTAATAGACTTATAATTGCTAGTGCAATGGGCGGTCTTATCGCTTAAAGCGATCTCATTAGATACATTAGCTACCTATTGATTAAAAAAGCAATTCTGCATTGTAATTTATTCAAACGTAGTCATAGTGATCGTAATAATATAAACAAGACGTAGTGTTATTTTGCGTCATCGATGCGGGTGCGGTGTATTTTGCCGCAAAACGGTTATTATAATAGAAAATCGCCAGGCGGGCGCTTAAAAATTCTGCATAAATACAGGATGTTGATTTGCATTGTCTCCATATTTACAGAGGTAGGTATGCTACACTTATAGAACACGAATCAATGAAAAAATAAATACCTAAAATTTACACTTTATAAAAAAAACATTGCACAAAAATAAAACAGCACGTGTGTGCGTTCTCATTTAACAAACAACATGATTTTATAAAGTCAACCAGTGCGAGCGCAGAGTCATAAACTATCGCGCCGACAACACACAAAGGCACCCGCCACTTTCGGCAAAGTTCTACAAACGCTCGCCGCTGCACCGCACCGGCCCCACCGCCGTTTGTACTAGCCACGCGGGCGGGCTGCGGGGTGCCCTCTCTCACCCGCCCGCGCCCGCGCAGCGCACTTATGTCACGCGTGCAGATGCAGCGACCGATCAGTCACTTGCCCGCCACCGGCGCCGCGCCGAATTTGCGTAGGCACCTACTTTGCTTACGATCGCGTAACAAAAATGGAACACTTTACAAATGTTGAGCTTGTGGAGATGGTACGTTTGTATGCTATCAGCGGAAACAGCTTAACACAGTCTGTGCAAATGTTTCGCGATCAGTTTCCGAACAGCCATGTTCCAACACGTGAAGTGATGCTGGGTGCCACACAGAGACTAAGGGATTATGGACAATTCCAAGTCCCTCGTCACGCTCGCGCTCGTGGAAGTGTAGGTCTCTCGGCCGGCCTTCAAGAAGAGATCTTGGACTTTTTTGAAGAGGACCCACGTGCTAGCACCCGTGATGCTGGGCGGCGCTTCAACGTCCACCACACAACTGTATGGCGGCTACTGAAACGAGAACTTCAGCATCCGTTTCATTTTCAGAGAGTCCAAGAACTGATAATGCCTCACGCATAGCTTTTTCTCACTGGATTTTACAAAACAGGGATGTGAACATTTTGTGGACCGATGAATGCATGTTTTCACGTGTGGGGATTTACAACATTCACAACGAGCACTGGTGGGCACATCGCGACCATAACCCGCATAAAACCAAGAACGATTCGTTTCAGCATCGTTTTAGTATTAATGTCTGGGGTGGCATTATTGGAGAGCATGTGCTAGGTCCATACATTCCATACATCATCGAAGGTCATCTAACCAGCTCCAGTTACTTGGAGCTTCTGCATCACGTTGTTGACGAGATGCTCGACGATGTACCACTGGCCTTTCAACGAAACCTGTTTTTCCAACAGGATGGAGCTCCACCTCATTATGGACGCCAAGTGCGCGATTTTTTAAGTGAAGTGTTCAGAAGCCAGTGGATTGGACGTGGTGGTCCAGTACCCTGGCCCCCACGATCTCCGGACATGACCCCATGTGATTTTTTTTTATGGGGTGAAATAAAAAGACTAGTTTACACGGACGAAATTACTAGTGCTGTGCAATTAAAAGAAAAAATCATTGCTGCATTTGATCATGTGAGACTAAACGTGAATGTGCTAAAAAAACTATCACGAAACCTAAGACGTCGCGCTCACTTGTGCATCGAAAACGAAGGAGGACACTTTGAGCAGTATCTTAGGGTAACGTAACTTGTAAGTACATAATTTTGTAAATACTGTAACGCCCCAGTGGCAAGCTGCTGACACAGATTAAGTCATAGCTACCATGGGTTGTTTACTGCACCCCGCGCACATAGCCAAAACAATAGAGACCGAATACCTGAACCCTGTAGGTAATTAGACAATAGGACCTTCCTCGATGTAGCAATTTTCTAACAATGTTTTTATGATGTTTTGACTACAATACAATACAATAACTCTTTATTGACACCAAAATAATAATAACATAGAAATGAGAATCACATAATAAGATAGGTACAATGGGCGGAACAAAAACGCGGGCGGTCAATGGACTAATGATGAGACAAAAAGTGTTTACTTTAAACTGAGTCATCGCGTGGGGTCCTACTATTGTCCTAGCCGAAACGAAGTTGAGGCTACTTGTGATTCACGACAAAAATAGTTTATCAAATATTCGGCTACTAAATAAATGTGGAATTTAAATTTTATTTTTATATGATTAAATATACACAGTACAATGGATTCTAAAAATATGGAGACAATGCAAATCAACATTCGGTATAGGTGTAAGTACCTATATGTAAATTATAATTATTCTTTGAATGGAAACTTTTGAGTGTGTGTCGATTGAAAACAAATGCTTTTATTAGGCACTAGCTGCTGCCCGCGGCGTTGCCACGCGTGGACTACATTACCTAAAGTAATAGTTATAGGTACTTAGCCCCGATGCAGACCGGCCACCGTCCACAACCACCGATGGCTGCCACGCACCACCGCCACTTTCACAACAGTAGCGGATACGCGCGACAGCCACCGGTATTTTTGGAAGCTGCCACATTTTATGCTGTGCAGTCTCATGCTTCTGAATAGTTTACGTGTGTCAGTGTAGTATTTGTTCTGCACAGTATATATTTTCTACCTGCATTGCACAGGAATGAAAAAATGGCTTTATTTTTAAATCCACAAGCCAGAACCTTTTAATTCGAAAGATTTAATAAAAATTTAAATTATGTAAGCTTTAATATCTTTTGGTACGTATCTTTTTTACTCCTAAAACGCCAAACAACCTGTAAAGGCACAAATAGAAAAACTATAAAAGAGATAGGTAGCAAAAAGGTTAAATTCTCAATTACTTATTGTATCTACCTACCTCTTAGAGAAGCCTCTTTGGTCATAGTCTACACAGAGATTTTTTCTTTAATCTGTGCCTCCAGATAAAGTAGGCACCAAAGAGAATATAACCGCTTACGCTGAGTAGGCACCAGCTAGGTGACATAAAGTTACCGTCAGTGGTCATAAAAAACCCACCATCTCACCATGAAGCGGCCATGTTGTTTATAATTCAGTTTCGTTTCGTAATGAAAACTTAATAATTATGACCAAAAAAAATTAATGAAATTTCAATTTTAATAGATCCTATTTTAAGCGCCGGTTATTTCTAAGCATATTAGTGAAACCTGCATGAAAATCAGTTCAGTATTTAAGAAGTTCAGTCATAACAAACAAACAACGACACATCACTGTCCCTAGATGGCGCTGATACAAATAACATTTCATAATGTATGGAAAAAGGGCAAAAAGCCGCGGGCCTGCATCGCGCAAGCGATATTTTTTGAACAATAGAACCTATGGGATAAATTACACTAGGTATAATTATGTGTGTGTTCCGTAGCATACCAGAACTTCACATTTATTATATGTAGGGATTATCTGTAGGTAATGTTCATAATGTACATACCTACAATAAAATCAGAAAACATGAAATGAATACCTAAGTTCACTACTAATTGTTGTGCATTATTTTACATTTTCTACATAAATATAGTAATAAGTACCTACTTACATTTACCCACATAAAAACATTTTGACATTATAGTAGGACTTAGTTTTTGTAATCAGTTGTTTTACATTTCCAAGAATTAAATTATATTGTTGGCCCCGGCCAGTTAAACCATGCGCTTTTAGATAAGCACGTAGTATAACAAATAGGTACCTAATACAGTTTTTGAAGTGAAAAATTTACGTTCAAGTAATTTCGAGAACATTTACGGCGTTACTAAAAAACGTTAGGTATGGTATAATTATGTCTAAGTTCTGCGCAATACAAAAATTTTGTGCGCAGTTTAAACCAACGTCGTTTTCATAAGTAGCACATGAGCGTTAAGCTATGCATGTTATTATTTATGAAAAAAAAACTTGATAGGTAAACGAAAACTGAAAACACAAAGGTCAGAGGACTATTTTTTATTGTTAAATTAACAATTGGCTAATGCACTGAGTCAAAATGAAATAAGTAAGTATACAATTTTGAGGTTTTTGAAATTAATATTGGATCCCCGCGATAATTTTTGTTTAGTGGAGAACTGGTGGTTTTCGGGCTAATTTTACTAATTCACTAAACACAACCAGAAAAAGTCAGAACAAGATAAATGCCTAACCTTGTGCTAAGTAGTTGCATTAAAATTAAAATAGTAATTGGTACTCATTTCATTTTCTCATTATACTTTACATTTACACGTGTCTTAGGTACATTCACATACTACTATTTATACTGCGTCTAAAACCAGACCTCGTGTGCAGACACCATAACATTACGTAACATACATCGACGCCATTTTTTGTCTGTTAAAGTTTATTGCTTCAAAGTTAGAAACACGTTTCATGGAAAATATTAGTCGTGTATCTAGTCATCTAAATAAGGTTGTTTATTTATTTATTTATTTGTTAGGTTTATTTATTTTGTGGTAACTATTAATACACAAATAATTACTATATGTACAACATAGAAGTCTTTACCGATTATTTTTGGACTAAAAGGTACCCCGCGTGTTTTGTTTATAATATTTTAACACCCCTTTTTTACTTCTTTAGGGTTTGAAATTTCAGACACCCTTTCTTAATACACCCTTACCCCATAAAAGAAAGACGCCTTCCAAATATTAAACCTCTAAGTCCAGTGGTTCGGGCTATACGTTGTCTGGATGTGTGATGGACGGACAGTCACTCGGACTCTGACTTAGCACATAGTGTACAAAAATGTAAATATGGAATTTAAATATTGACATAAGCAAATCCATTCCCAGTTTTTGTATATAAACTTATATCACATACTCTATAAGTAGGCAAATGTATATAGCATACAAATATGTACACATTATAGCATTACCTGTAGCTGTTGAATAATCCTCGCACTATTTCGCTAATGAATCTTTAAATACCATTTGCTTTTAACTATATTATGTGTGCGATCTATGATAATTGATAACATTACCATAAATGGTTAATAGATGATCATCCTACACTGTTATTGCTCTGGTTAAATAAACATATTGCTTTTTTAGTTCCAGAAGTCTTCCTAATAAGAACTGGGCATATTTATTCTAATAATCTTTAGAGTATTGAGCTATGATTTTTAGAGCATATTAGAAATAAATTTTGAAGGTCATATGATCATGTGGATGGTACCTAAATAGATAGGTAAGTATTTGAGCAGTAAAGAAAATGGATAATTATAAATAAATAACGCCCAATGATCACATACATAGATCCTGGACCCTAACTAGGATTCCCTGTATCTAGGGACCCTGGAGCTACGAGGACCATGGTCCCAAACACCCAGACACAGAACAAGTATTTGCGCTTTTTTTCTTGTGCACAAGTACTTGTCCTGCCGCGGGAATCGAACCCGCTGCCTCCGGTTATGAGCCGACGTACACAACCACCACACCATGGAAGCTGTCAATATGGAATAAATAGTTCTTACGCGCTGGTCACGTGCAAAATACCTAGTTACCTACCTTCAGAGTTTTACTAATCCCTTTGCTAAACACGCATGGTAGGCTTATTGTAAGTACTTACCTAAGTAAATTATTTTGGGTACAAACCTAATGATCTAGACTTACCTACTGCTGCTTATAGTATAAAAATATCTTTTGGGGTGCGTAGATTATATAGTAAATATAATTGCGCCTCATTCTATATAAATCTTAGAATTCCATCTGGGAATCCCAGTTATTCTAAGGGTTCCATAATTATATCGCTGGTTAGGCTGGGCTTTTTGGCTCACTTTTAAAATACGCTAAACGAAAAAACTGACAGATGTATAATTTTGATTTACTGCACATTTTTAACACTTATAAAAACCAAGTTGTATGAATTGATAAGATAAATTATAGTCATTTTGTCAGTTGCCATCACGTAGCCAAAAATGAATGGTCCATTTACACTCCAACGTTGTTGGGGCTAAAGCTCAAAGGCTCCGAATCCGATTTTTTATCCCCCGCCGGAAAAGGGTCGCTACTTCCCAGAATTTCTCAAAGGTCTGTTTGGGGTTTTGTTTTTTTAAATATTTATTTTGAGCTAGCAGCATAGATAATATTGCTTCGCACTAGATGTGCCCTGTGGTTTCATCCGCAAATTAACGATTTTCCCGTGAGAGACCTTATTATTGAGTTTAAAATTTGTATAATAACCTGCCTACTACCTACCTACTTATCATAATTATGTTGATCTTGGTAATTGAATATTTCGTATAAAATGTGTAGGAGATTTCATCAAGTCGATACTGCTGTTTTGGTATGAAAACCACACAAACAGACATACAATTCCACTTATTTATTAGTAAAGAGTTAGGGATGAATGAGATGTTGGCGCCAGTACTTTTCCATTCGAAATTCCATAAAATATCAAGAAAAAATATTAAAAGGACGGCGTCACAAAATAAACAATGTAAATACAAAATCCGGTTCTCATGAAAAAAGAGCGAAGTGATATATTGCTGCTCGGAATGAAACCAAGCGTAACTTAGGTTTCAAATTTAATGTCACGGCCAAATTCATTGCATAAAATGTGGTTTTTGAATTTTTTGATAAGTGTGGGAATATTTTTAGCGTTAACTTTTTTAGGCATAGTGCCAATTCATAATTTTGACTTGACTTGACAGCCTCTGTGGTGTGATGGTTGAGCAGGTCGGCTCATAACACGGAGGTAGCGGGCTCGATTCCCGCGCCAGGACAAGTATTTGTGCACAGAAAAAAAAGCCAAAATACTTGTTCTGTGTCTGGGTGTTGTGAGACCATGGTCCTCGTAGTTCCTGGGTCCCTAGATACAGGGAATCCTAGTTAGGGTCCAGGATCTATGTACTATGTACCTATGTGATCGTTGGGCGTTATTTTTTATTTGTTATTTTTATTATTTTGGGTAATGGGTTTGTAATTGGTGTGAATACCTATAGGTATAGAGTTTTTTTTGGATTATAGCGGTAAGTGCGGTAGTGCAGGTGGGAAAACCCGACACCACTGTGTTTGTATTCTCAAATAATGACTTGTTGTATGGAGGATGCAACTTTAATTAAACGATTAGACTTGTCTTCACTATTTGATGACTTTAATTATTATAGTATAAAAGATAACACAAAACTACGGCGATAAACTGAAAATGAAGTGGCAAAATAGTCTGAGAAATTAAGTAATACAACGCGCACTTGACTATAGGTAACATGGTCCTAGTTATCATGACGTAGGTATTGATACGTCACGTTCATGCTAGAATATGCATAAATTACATTTTCATCACAGTTGCTCGAAAAGTGGTAACCTATTAGGTAGCAAAGAGACAAATTTTCTTAATAAATACCACAGATTACAGACAGGTAAAACGGACCTATTACTAAGGCTCCGCTGTCTGTGTGTCTGTCCGTCTGTCACCAGGCTGTATCTCATGAACCGTAATAGTTAGACAGTTGAAGTTTTCACAGATGATGTATTTCTGTTGCCGTTATAACATCAAATACTAAAAAAAACAGAATAAAATAAATATTTAAGTAGGCTCCCATACAACAAACGTAATTTTTTTGCTCGTTTACCAGATGAGTCATAGATGGCGCTGCTTTAAATAGTACTGCTACTGCACTAGATGGCAGGGATAGATAATGGTACGGAACCTTTCGTGCTCGAGTTCGACTCGCACTTGGCCGGTTATTAAATTGTTACCACTCAACCACAAAATACTTTTGTGACTCAACCGAAGTAATGTTGTATTTATTATAAAGGAGTTGAAAAATGAATGAATCGGAATAAATAAGATAGATTTTTACTCTTCTTCTTCTTGCGTGTCAATGGGCAACAACGTAAAATGTACCTTAAACAAATAATGACCAAAATTTTGCCACCTTTACTCCGTCGTCAGTGGCTTCAAGAAGGTCGTCGCTTGTGCAGGTGGTAGGACACGAGGGACACACAAGCAAGTGGGACATTGTTTGGATGGCGACCCCGCAGTCGCATAGAGATTTTTACTAAATTATAACTTAGCTAGTAGGTAATTAACGCGGTCGTTAGTCTAAGTGCAAACATTCACGTCTAGTCAAGAATTAAAGAGATCGGTGCGCTTAGTGAGAAATGAGATCATTGTAGACTCGGCATAGTCAAAGCATATAGACACATTCTGAGATTTTGGCATTTAATATGCTTGGATTTAAAGCTCTTGTTAAAAATATTGACTCAAACCGCTGATGCTAATCACGTTTTACCTAAAAGCTTTACGTTTATTAGCTCAGGACTTTTATTTATTTATTGACCAAACGCTAAGAATTAAATGAAATGAAGGTTTGTATGTAATTTGACTGGCCTGTTAGCTCAGTTGGTAGTAGCTCTGCCTTCTGAACTATAGGTTGTGGGTTCGATTCCTACCCAGGACAAACATTTGTGTGATGAACATCGATGTTTGTTCTGTGTCTGGGTGTATATTGTATTCTATGTATGTATTTACAAACAAAAAGTATCTAAGTATTGAATCAGTTATCTGGTCCCAAACTAAGCATAGCTTGTACTGGACAAGCTATGCTTAGTTTGGGGCTAGATGGCGCTGTGTGAAATGTCCACACACATAAAACCTTAATTTTATTATCGGTTAGGTTTATTTATGTTATAAGTACTTATATCGTATAATTACGTATATACCTAATTGCTATAGGAGGTCCTAAGGTAAGGCTTCGCTAATTATAGCTTAGGTACCTAATAGTAGGTAAGTAGGATAAACATAATTATATAGGTAAATACTATTTAGTATAAAATTATAAATAATTATAGAGATATAATTTATTTAGGTATTATAAGTCATATTAATTTAACAATAGGTCACTTCAATAACCCACCCCTTATTGTTCCCGGTGCAAAGGTGCCCATAACGCTTGCTGCGTTGCCACGTTGGATGGCAATGGCCAACCTTTGCACCAGAAACGCACCGGAGCGGGAGTTATAATATTTAGAGATATAATATTTTTATATTAGTATCGCTTGCTTAGCGTAATCAATAGATTAATTTGTATAGAAAAACGGTACATATATATCCCCGATTTCCCATTCGTGATTCAAATGTGTCCTTTAGTTAATTTGTAACCACAAATATTTACCTCTTTTAAAAAAAAATTCTACCTCTTATGGCGTTAACTCATTTATCAAAATTATCACTTTCAATTTCTTTTTAAAATTTTATTGAATCCCCACATTAATTGTATGACATTTTTCATCTGACATTGTTAACATATTTATTAGTTAATTAATTAATTTGCATGTATTTAATTGTTTTTTTCCTTGTAATCTCTTATTTCAATTCACCACAATGTCTGTTATTTTATTTTGCATGGCCATATTGACCAATTTCTTTGTATGCCAAGCCAGGCCAAACATGTGCGCTACCATTATAAACTTTTACCACCTTCATTTTCTAAATGTAATTACCCATGGTTTACAATAAATTATCTATATCTTTACCACCATATTGGAGAGGGAGAGAGACATGTTTCATACGAATAAGTATACACCTACATAGAAAAACAAAATAAAGAAATAATGGATGTGTGAATCATCTAGATCCAAAAACTGACACGCCACGTGAGTTCAGATGTTTGGAACTGGAAATAAAACAAGTCTAGCTAAATACAAGGTCGTCATTGCTTTCCGATATATTTTGTTGCTGTGATATTTAGACCTCACTACCTAATAATAATAATAATATAATAATACGCTCACATATTATTGATGAATCTGGTCTTTTTATTCACCACTTGTTTATCTGAGCAAGTAGTTAACTGACCCTACTCGAATTTTTTTTAGTTTTGCGTGACCCTGAACTGCGCATGCGCACGTCATCCGGAATATACTATTATCTGCACAGTTTTTTTTAACGGGCATTATGCCTTTATTCCTCATACTAACTAAGTACTACGATAATAAATGTACTAATACTACTAGTGCCTTATACAACAATTAACATTTGAACTGTATACTAGTCGATATGGCCTATGTATAGACAGTCCAAATGCTCCAGCCCACTACCGGTAGATAGCGCACCCAACATGCTGGCATTGCCTCGTTTAATTGCAATGCTGATTCGTTGCCAAATAAGTGCCAGCATTATTAGTATCATCAGGACAGTTTAGTAATAAGATCTCTCTCAAGGATGTGAGCTCAGGTCATAGTCTCGTTTGGCCAGTAATTACTAGCTACACTTCAAACCTGAACGCAGTAGTGCTTGCAAAAATGCATACTAGGTAGGTACTGCTTGGCGGTAGAATGTCTTTTTTTTAATGCGGTTGAATGACGTGACGAGCTAGTCGTTCACCTGATGTTAAGCAACATGGCTGCCCATAACAGTTGCAGTGTCACTCGGAACTTTAAAACAATAAAGTTTCGCGTGACACTGCACTGCGCACGTCATCCTGACACATCACACAGTCTAGTAATCAGATTACTAGACTGAGTGATCAGATCATAAAGTCTCATTTGCCCAGTAATTTCACTAGCTACAATGCCCTTCAAACCGGAACACAGTAGTGCTTGCACACTACTGCTTGGCGGCAGAATAACTGGCAAAGCGGTGGTACCTACCTAAATGAACTTTGCAGAAAAGTCCTACCACCTAGTAAAAAAAGTCCTACCACCTAGTACAAATTAGTAAAATTAGTATTACCTAGTTAAATTAGTATTTATTTATTTATAATAATAGGTGCGTTCTGCGGTGTTACCTGCCTGGGCAATGACCACACTGTCCCATAGAAAACATGTCTGGAGTAACATAATAATAGGGTATCCCGATTTTTTTATAGTTTATTGTAAAGTATTGCGTATATCATCAAATTCGTGTAGCCGTTTCTATGCTGATATAAAACAAACCTCCAGACATACCTACATATATATAAATATAATTACATATATACCTGGGATAGGATAGAATGAAGTAATATAATATATCGTGGTATAATAAATATTAGGTACTAGCTGACCCGCCCCGGCTTCGCACGGGTTTTTAGGCTTTTCCCGGCAATTATTCGAATTTTTCTCACCTTTTAAACCTTCCCTAGACCTCCACGAACATTTCAAGACCAAGATAAGATAAATCCGTCAGCCGTTCTCTAGTTTTAGCGAGACTAACGAACAGCAATTGATTTTTATATATATAGATTAAAAAACGACTTTAATATCTAAATGTGAATGAAGAAGGATGTCTCAAGGTGATTCTATAATATCCAGACTAATATACTTTGTCATTAAGTATCCGATCGACAAAAGTTGTTTTATTACACCGAGAATAAAACTTGTATCAATATCTCGAATATCTAAATCCCTACCTACTAATATTTTAAAAAGTAAAACGTGTTGTTGATTTGCGCAGCTCACGTGCCAAAACGAATGAAGTTTTGTGCAAATGGACAAGTTGATTTCACCTATACAAAGTGCAATTGTTTATGCTACAGGACTAAAAATAGGTACCTACATATAATTCAATTGAAACCGCGGGGTGTCTCTGGTATGTAATAGCTGCAGCTATTCTGAACTTGGTATTGATCATTAAAACTAGCTTACGTTATAATTACCTATATACTTATTGCAGCTCTGTAGCTCGCTGGCTGTCATGAACAAGACAAAATTGATGAACATATTGAAGAAATAAGCTTGTCTGTCATTATCAGTCTTGTTCGTAATAGTAAAAAAACAAGCCAGTTAGTGTGAAAAACATTTCGGGCTTATTTTCTCAGTGGCTGCAAGCTTTTTCCAGTTTCAGTTATTGAACAAGATTATTATGAACGTCCTTCGACATAAACGACACGCTTATGTCATATTCATGATATTGCTATAAAGAATTATTCTTCAAGTTAAGTTGTTTCTTGAGGATATCCCAGATTTGTATTTCTATCTACCGGGCGTCGGCGCCGCATCGCGTTGCTCGCGGCGCGGGCGCAACGCAACTTACAAGCAAGTAACATTGAATTTATTATTCAGTCTCGATCTTCTAAAGTGAATGAACCCATTATCTACATTTACTTAGGTACGTGCTTAACTTTAATGATCTTTATTTTAAGTCGGCAAAAGTCGTACAGGGACGTACTTAATTACAGAGGGGCGTGTTCCCCCTCCAACTGCATTTACGATTGTCAGCAAAGATAAAGCATATTTGATTGACAGTTATTTTTATTTAATCGCTATTGTTATGACAACGATGCTAGTAACTATCAATATTCAATACAAATGGAATCCAACAATTTAAGTAAATCGTTTACTTTACTTACGTAGTTACTGTTATTTATTCTGTGCTTTAGTTTGGGTATAAAATATGTTTATCAAAGTGTGTTTAATCTCCGATCCACCAATGTTTGTTTATGTAAAAGTTCCAATAAATTGTGGTTTTAAAATTATATTACCTTCTAACTTCCTACTACCTACTACGCATGCTATAATTTTTAAATGATAAATAAACATAAACAAGTATCGCTGCTATTCCGTATGAAATGTAGTTGTCCCACGCAATATGTTTTTACAATTTAAAACATATAAGTAAATACATTATGTCAATTTCCGTTCATATTTTATAGCAAATGTCAAAACCGCTTTCATAACGGAAGGACATTTGATAAAATAATTGTGTTTAGCGTACCTTCATACAGTACACAATAGCACAGAATATTGTATTTTGTGACAATAGTCTATTATAATATTTTTTACTGGATGCGTAAGTAACTATCATTAACATTTTATCAGATGGTGATCGCCGGACATTGTATCAGTAAACCAACAATACTATTTTTGTTACCAATGTTGTTTATGTATACCATTATTAGGTATATTTTATATTTAAAATATGTTGCTTGTACCATAGAAGTAAGTGTATTGCCTGAATTTCATTAAATTATACTTATCGTGTTCAAAATTAGAAAAACAAATCGCAATTCCAGCACAAAAGTAAGCTTTCTACAGTTTTGTAATATGAGAATGTGGTTTAGAATATAGGTGTGAACGATTCATGAACCAAAAATAGTTGCGCGCGCGCATCTCACGCGTCCCATCGTAAAAATAAAGCTGCGCCTACAGTGGGGGCTAGGAGCTGGAACCTAGACTAGACAGCATGTGTCACTCACCTATGCACGTGATTTAGTTCAGATGAAAGCGCACGGTTCAGCACAAATATGTCAATATATCTCCTTGACCAATTCAAATTAATGTGGTATGCTCCGTGTAGCCGGCTTATGTAGGTATTACATTCATGCGAACGCGTATGGCACTCACTCCCGTGGTTTTATTTCAAACTGGATAAAACACAATTTAAGTTTTTAGGATTTATAACGTACTCCTTCCACACATTTATTTAATCAGTTTTTATTTAATAAAGTTCGTGATATGGATTTGAAAGTGTTGACGCGTGTCGTCGCGCCACCGGTTGAGACTGTACTGATACTGACTCTGAGCGTTGAGCGAGCGGCAAACAACGCCGTTCTGCATGTAACTTATAAAAGCACTACAATCAAAGGTTTGATAAAAAATATAGGCAAAGATTATTACAGCGTGGGCATTCATGTTTACAGCAGGGGCGCGGTGAGTCGGCGACAGGTTGCAAAGTATTTGCGAATATGACCTCCGAAATATTTAACTGTCCATTTAAGTTTTTGCGCAAGTCTTTTGATTATAATTATATAAAATTTTACTCTAGCTTCCAAAATATAAATATTTAGTTAAGTAGCTACCTAAACTTGTGCTATGGATTTAATATAATATACATATTACGAACTTACAGTCTCGTCGGATAGTCATGTTATCTGTGGCGTAAGTATGTCCAAACATTTTAAATATTTGTTCGAGGCACACAATAGTTGGAATTTTAATGTTTCGTGTGTTGCCTCTTATCGCACGCAACGGATGTTGATAAGTTTAGTGTAACAAAATTAAGGGGCCAAAATATAATAATGTCGACTACTCATCTGCAAGGCTAAATGTGTAATTTATATGAAAACATCAAAAACTCATCTTTTTTTTATGTGTTTGAATGACGTGACGAGCTAGTCGTTCACCTGATGTTAAGTGACACGGCCGCCAATAACAGTTGCAGTGTCACCCGGAACTTTACAACAATAAAGTTTCGCGTGACACTGCACTGCGCACGTCATCCTGAGACATCACCCAGTTTAGTAATCAGATTACTAGACTGAGTGATCAGATCATAAAGACTCATTTGCCCAGTAATTTCACTAGCTACAATGCCCTTCAAACCGGAACACAGTAGTGCTTGCACACTACTGCTTGGCGGCAGAATAACTGGCAAAGCGGTGGTACCTACCTAGACGAACTTTGAAGAAAAGTCCTACCACCTAGTAAAAAAGTCATCTGATAACAAATGAAAACCTGCACGTGGTCAAAACATGCCGAGCCCATACATAACAACTGTTTACAATTAGAGATGCTACTTGCTTATTGTCAATATTTGTTAAATATATTGAAAGAATGTGTTCGCAACGCTATCTCATTATTTTAACTGCACACAATAGTTAGAATGGTGTTTGCTTCTTATCGCAACTGATGTTGATAAGTTTAATGTATCGAAATTAAGGGTCCACTAATTATATTAATTTTAACCACCCATTGCAATTCTAAATGTGTAATTTTAACACATTCACTGCGTTATCTCTTAAAGAAAACTTGTAGGTAGTGTAATTTAGATTTATTAGTTATCTGCATTTTTATTCATGATCATTCATAACTCAACCAACCTGTTTTGAAAACACCATATTACACGAACATTAGGGAAATCTTATAACTAAGTGTCACAATGGGTGGTCTTATCACTTAAAGCGATCTCTTCCAGACAACCCAGAAGTATAGAGAGACAACGAACAACAACAGGATGGTTGATAAATTATTAATGATCTAAAACTGCAGATAAATCTAAATTATAGGTACTACAAACTTAATTCTAGTATTGTACAAGGCATACCTATATTACCCGTATATACTTTTACAAACTTACGTAATAATAACACCAAATACCATATTATTCATGATCATCATCACTAGCCCGAAGACGTCCACTGAACATAGACCTCCCCCGGAGAGCGCCACTTTGAGCAGCTGCTGCCCTCCTGCATACATCGGCTCCCCGCGGCTTTCAGTAGATCGTGCAGATTGGACCAGATCGTCGGTTTACCGGTCGATTGGTGGTTCTGGTCCTTGTGGTCTGGTTTGGTTCTGGTTCTGATTCTTGGTTGGATACTTAGTAATAATCGCAATGCTATGGTTTTTAAATTATGCTCCCCTTGCTTCTCCGTTAATATTGACCCAAATTATTAATGTTTTCTTTTTAATTTATAGACACAGCGTTTACCACTGTCTCACGTGGTATGGTGGGTTGATGACGCGGCTAGTGTTGATGCATGCTAAATATTATTTGATTTAGTTATGACTAATTCGAAAAATGCAAAAACATTTGAATATTTAATTTGAATTTTTACTCTGACTTTGATTTATAAGGAACTTTCTTTTACCGACCTTTCATATATATATATTTTAAATGTGAAAGAATTATTTATGATTTCGATGATACTAAGTACAGTAGGACTAATTTCAGATATAATTTCCTATAGTATTAGGTTCTTATTTCACTTGGCATGTGAAATTGGAGCACGCAGGTGTATATTCAGACACCTCTGATGGCGATCTATTCTTGGAACTTGACTGACAGCATCTGTAATTAGATTTTAGATGATGCAAACTGAAATGATTTGTTTGTTTTTGTTATCCAACCCTGATCACGTTCCGGTTTTTAAATAAATGTAAATATCTACCTACAGGTTTTGGATGATGCGTCCTTTAAAGTGTTTATATTTTTATCTACACCTAATTACATCCCTGGTTTCCAAATCAAAGTAAAATACTAGTAGGTTGTGTCATAGTGTCATTATTCCTACAGATTACAAAATAATTGTTATGTTATGGTTATCTATGTTATTACGTAGTAACATAATTTAGTAATCTGAGATTGCTATTGTGTAAGGTTCACCAAGAAATTAAAAACATGTGAGTAGGGTGTAAATTGTAATTGAATTCATTAGCGTCCTTTGAGACTAGGTACTTAGGTAGCTACTTTTGTCACAGGTCACGTCTGGACCAAAAATTATGATATCTATCCCTCCAAAAAATGGGATAAGTTACTTAATCAACATGCTACAGGACAAAGTTAAAGTAAAATAATTACATCTGTTTTTAGACATAACATACAAGGTAAAGATATTAGAGGGTAACAAGTTTAAGAAATGTTTGACTGACTGGCTTCAATGCAACTGTTTTTATAGTGTTAAGGATTATAATGAATTTTGTACCAATGTTTACTTATAAATTATAAATAATAAAATTGTAATTAGTTATTAAATAACATTTGCACGTCTGCTTGCAGACTAAATACATGAACAAAACTTGCTGTAACATCTACTATACATGTATTTTAGCGAATAAACGTTTTTGATTTGATTTGATTTAAAAAAAACTTAATTACTACTACTTGGTATCGGTATTAAGATCATCCCTGCAAACTACGCTAGGCGCCATGGCAATCTTCATAATTTTTAGTAAAAAACATTTTGATTTGCACTCTTTACTATTTCATGATCATCAATAAATAATGTAACTACTAACATGTAATCAATTTATGCTAATGAATTGAATTGCAACCTTTATATTTTGAAACTAAACGCTAAAGTTGAAGTGGCGTAAAGAAGTATTTTATTACAATTTAAATTGTTTCCATTATTTACCTAACACGTATGTGTGGTTAGGTTAGGTGTACCTAAATAAATGATATATTTTAATAATATGTTACTTTAATTTATTTTATTATCACATTTACAATAGGTAGAATGACGGGTTCATTAAGTCATTACACGAGAAAAGCCAGTCATTCATCATCTGCTCTTTGTGACTAGGTATATGTATACCTACCCAAGTAAATTATTTTATGTTGCTAAAACGGTATATAGGTACATAATACTACTATGAGGTAAAATGAAATCATCATACTTATAATACCATAATGGCAGGAATGCATGGATGGGGCCTGCCCCTGTTGTAAATGATTAAATATCAGACATGAAACTGTCTTTAATTCATCCATTTACAGCATACCATTTTTAATAGTTTTTTTAGATAATCAATGAATTCAATATCCCTAAACTTTGTTCTATTCTTGATTCTATGTTATAATTCTGGTGGTCTATACATATAAATTATTATTATTTACATTATTATGCCTATTTTTAAAGAGACTTCCTTAATTGGGGTTTTTAAATTCATCTGTATTATGGTATTATCATCATCACAACAGCCTGAAAACGTCCACTACTGAATATAGGCCTCCCCCAGAGAGCGCTACTTTGAGCGGCTGCTCGCGACCTGCATCCATCTGCTCCCCGCTGTTTTTACAAGGTCGTCGCGTCCACCAAGTGGGGGGCCGGCCTACGCTGCGTCTTCCGGTTCGTGGTCGCCCTCCAGAACCATTCTTCCCCATCGGTTGTCAGTTCTACGAGCAATGTGGCCTGCCCATTGCCATTTCAACTTGCTAATCCTAAGAGCCGTACCCAGCAGTAACCGTACTTTGTTGGTCACTCCATGTCAAATGTTCTCGAGTCCGTGAAAGTTGCCTACCGCGAGTGCCACGTCGCAGCGCTAGGACTCGTAGCGGTCTGCGAGCATGAAGACCAATACTTCATGCACCTTCTTCGCACGGCTTGGTCGCTAACCAGCAGCTGGTGGTACCCTTGGAGCCTTTGCACTAGTTGCGTCGCTGTGATATTGGGTAGGCGACACCCACATTTATCTTATACGACCTGGAGGACTGGTAGACAATGCTATTTAGCATTAAGTTCATCCATGTACACCTTTGTGCTAAACTATTAAATAAATAAATAAATAATTTGGAGAAATCGATCTGTCTCTGAGTGGTAGCACGATATCCACCCGTGTGTCGTTCTACCACATCCCCAGTACCGCAATAACGTGACCACAGCCTGGATATCACGATTTGGCTTGTGCACAGAGCCTCACCAACGACGCGTTGAATAGCGCCATTTTCTAACATGCATTTCATGTCGACTCAAATGACGGCGTAGCATAAAAATATTTAATCCATTTATTTAGCTTAACACTAAAAAAAATTCATAGCAACTTCCCATAACTAGAGAAGATTGCGCTTGTACTTTGTGTGTTTTCATTTGTTTCATAATATATTTTTTAAATTTCGAAAAAGGAATGAACAAGGGTTTTAATAAAAACGTATATAAACGTATGTACGTTTTGTATATAAAGTTTTTAAGGAAACTAAATAGGTTTCAAACGATAAAGCTGTTTGATTTCGAAATAACGTTATCTCTAACTGTTAATGTGCGTATGAGTCTCTTAATTATTTGAAAGGTTATTTAATATATTTTATTTGGAATAATGGTTAATTCCAAATGTATTCTAGCGAAATTTCTACTAAAATAAATTATAGTGACAAAAGCATTGCTCGGTTAATCTTTTACAACTTCCAATAAGTACGAGAGCTCGTTGAAGTCTTTTGTTCTAAAAAATAGTATGTTTTATATTTATACTTACCGCAATGAATATGGTAATAAATAATAATTTTATTTCAGTTTTCAAATGAATGTCTTTATATGTATTATTTGAACCGTCTATTATTTACAATTTCTATTTTAGTTGCTGTCTCTATCGGCATGTTGGGCCATTTTACATTTTTACTATTTGCTTAGGTACCTACTTGATTTATTAGACTGCAATTTTTTGTAATATTTTCATTATACTATATGTATTTTAGTAGAATCAATACTTGCCTACTTTTGTGTATTTTGCGGTGTCCGAAAATATCAATAATTAAATAGAGTATTTATAGGGAATTTCTTATAGACCCCTTTCTACACCATGGTTACTCTCCTTTTTTTGAGTGATTTTATAAACATATTTTTTAAATACCTGGTATGTGTAGGTTCGAGATGGTCTTCGAACTCTGTACGGGCGTGTTGTAAGACGGGTGCGTCACCATTCAGCCACCATTGTAGCCACCAACCAGCCTCTCAACATGCATGCTAAGGTCTCCCAACTCGTGACTTGCATCTCTATGCTATGGGCATTACATTACCGGCTACATGCAGTGTGCGACTGTGTGACTGCGACCTCAAGGGACTAGGTGTAAGAGTGTTGTTTGACTGGTAATAAAGCTAATAACTATGAATGCATAATTACGTGAGCTAAATGGTCGCAACGTAACGAGGTTGTACTCTTATAGCTTGCTGCATATAATTTTATCAAAAGAAATCGAAAGGGGAGTGAATTTGTTATAGAAATGCTCATGACATCCAGAACTGTTTATCAAAAATCTTTTAAAAGCTTTAGGTACTTCCTGATTTATATAAAAATATGCATTTATTGAGATATCGATTTATTTGTTAAAACGGTGACGTCAATTGTTTTGAAAATATTTAATCTGGGGATTGTAGCATTAGGACCACTATTTTGTAGATAACTAATTATCAAACTTGGTATTCTAATGGGAGAAACATCTTCCTGATTCATAACCGGTAATAAAAGAGGATTTTTTCCTAGATAACCAGTTATCAAACTTGGTTTTCTAACGGGAATAAATGGTAATAAAATTGTCGTTGTCGTTGTTGTTTGGCTTATAAAAAAACCTGCATAGAAGAGTTTTAATTAAAAAATGTGTCGGTATAGAGTTTGCAAATGATCAAGCCTAGTAGTTTAATCTATTTAAATGAGATAGGGATTATTATGGTCAAATAAATAGAAATAATCAGTGTCATTTACATTTCCATGGTCTGTATAATATCCGTGTTAGTGTGGCATGTATGACTACTTTCTAGATGAATGTCGACCGCGGTAATTAGTAGTAAGTCAGGCTTCATTTTTTTTTTAATGCGATTGAATGACGTGACGAGCTAGTCGTTCACCTGATGTTAAGCGACGCGGCCGCCCATAACAGTTATAAAATAATATGTAAGTACACCATTTAGTATATATATAATAAGCATATTAAAGATGAATATAATATTGGAAGTATATATTCGGTACTGAGAAAAATACCCAGGTACAAAAAAGGAAAAATACCCACATGATCATTGTCAAACAATAATAATTATAACCCAATGCAAAGATTAAATTTCCCACAGACTGTGCAATATGGCATTATTTACCTTACAATTTTCCCCTCGTGACGGGTGAAAATACGCGTAACTATAACATCATAACTTGTCACTAATACGGGTGATGGCTTATCTGGGAATAACCTCTATGTATATTTTTTATCATTATCATTAATGATAAACATACACAATAACACATATTATAAATAAGTGTAGAGAGAGAGAGAGATATAGTTGTGATAATGATGTACAAATGTGGTTATACCAGTGATATAATTATGCATTATATTATACTTTTCTGAGTAGCCATGCATCCTCTACGATATTTGCCGGATCATCCCTTATTTACCGGGCACCAACACATGAATGAATTTATAGTATCTTGTTAGTAGGTGTTTATTGGGCATTTCAAAACAAACTTCAAAAACCAGTGGGCATTTCAAAACAGATTTTCCATACATATCGATGTCACTCTTCAAACACAATTGTTTTAAACCAATTGGTCATTTCAGAACACATTTTTCCAATAATGAGCTCACTTCGTGTTCACTCAGTTCGTTCATTATTGGAAAAAGGTATGCTGAAATAACCAATTGGTTTAAAACAATTGTGTTTGAAGAGTGACATCGATATGTATGGAAAATCTGTTTTGAAATGCCCATTGGTTTTTGGAGTGTGTTTTGTCTGCCCAATAATTTCTGTTGTATTGCGCTTCTCGAACAATATAATTTAATTTATTATCAACATGTCAAAAAAAGCTCGATGACTAGAAAGGTTTGAGTTAAATACGTCTCCAATATAAATATTTCGCCTTGATTGAGTTTCGATAATATTTCAAAATGAGCTCACCTCATGTTCACTCTGTTCATTCGTTATTAGAAAAACAGTGTTCCGAAATGCCCAATTGGTTTTAAACCAGATTTTTGAATAGTCACACCAATATGTTTTAATTAAAGCACACATAGGTTTTGAATTATCTGTTCTGTAATACTCGTTATTTATTGAAATATGGTTCAGTTTTATTTATGTTTTCAAAAGCCCAATAGGTTTTGAGTGGTTCGCGTGAAATGCGCCTCCAATATAAATATTTCGCCTTGTTTGAGTATACATAATGTTTCAGATTGGTAGTATTAGGTAGACCTTACTCATAGTTTTTTTTCAAATAAAAACCAGTTGTTTTATTTTCACCAAGCAACTTTGTTCAAGCAATGTATCGTCTAGGCTGATTTGCTTGTGTTGTTCACTCATACTAATTATTTACGAATTACTAAACACCTAGAGATTGCAGCTCCTCCTCATAGTGAGAGTAATAAAATATCGTAAGCAGGTATTAGATTTTGACCGTTTAGTTTTAACCATGAGGCTGTTTGCTCAAGGAACTCATTGTCTAGGTTGAATGTTCTTGTCGTACACTCGTACTTATTTCCGAGTTAGTAAGCACCTAGAGATTGCAGCTCCTTCTCATAGTGAGAGTGATAAAATATCGTAAGCAGATATTAGATTTTGACCGTTTAGTTTTAACCATGAGGCTGTTTGCTCAAGGAACTCATTGTCTAGGTTGAATGTTCTTGCCGTACACTCGTACTTATTTCCGAGTTAGTAAGCACCTAGAGATTGCAGCTCCTTCTCATAGTGAGAGTGATAAAATATCGTAAGCAGATATTAGATTTTGACTATTTAGTTTTGACCATGCGGCTGTTTGCTCAAGGCAATTCATCATCAAGGCAGATTGCTCGTGCTATTTACTCGTACTTATTTCCGAGTTACTAAGCACCTAGAGAGGATGATTCCTTCACAAGGTGAATTTGAAAGCAAATATTACGGGTTATATACTAATGTTATGTACAATACACAACGATAATATATATTTGTGTGCCATGTGTGTAAAGATCTAACACAGCATATCTACATGTTAAGGTTATATTATTGCACGTGGAGCTGAGTTAGCATTATACCGCGCAAGTACAGTCAGTTCAAAAAATACAAATACATCAATTACCCACAGACCAAGAATTTTTTCGTTTCTCCTAAGTCTATGCAATTACCAAAATGTGTAGGTAAATACTACTGAGTCTGCATAATGAGGATGATAGCTCCTAACACTTGCTGTTGTATGTATGGGCAGATACGTGTTTATTGAGATTTAAAGAGTTAAAAAGACAGTTCTTTACGTATTTTTCATGTGCTCAAATTTTAATTATGTTTATTGCAACATGAACGACATACCTACCAATTACGCTTATACAGTACTAAAGTAACTATAGTGTTAAAGATTTTCGCAGTCCCCATGCAGGCAACCGTAGCTCAATTGGTAGAGCGTCTAATTTGGTGAGTAGTTAGAAGACGTGGGCTTGAACCCCGCTGGTCGACAAAATTTTTGTAGTCTATCATTTTATTTTATTATTTGATTAGGATTCAAACAAGCACTATAAATTTAAAGAATTATGCATTGGATTGTACTTTTAAGCGTTTCATAGAGTAGCTAATAGTGAATGTTGCTGATTAGTTAATTTCATAAAACTGCCTTCGAGGATAGGTACTCTTTCCATATGTGCAAGTAAGCGAAAACTTTACTTGGAACACGAACTTGATATCATATAACAAACTTCCTTTACTCAGTATTCAAAGCGCCGACACAATTATATCAGAAAGAAATAAGTACTGTAATCTAGTAGGTTTAATATTAAACCTTATATTTATTACTATACGTTTTAACTTTGTCATTGTTATGAGATTACATTGTTGCAAAAAATGAGTGACTTAGCGTGGTTGACTGGTTGTTTAATGCTTCCATTTTCATTTTAATTTTATCGAGCGAAACAAGTGCACCTGCGATTACGGTACAACATGTAAGTAAATTGTTAGTATTCAATACTTTTCATTACAATCACTATTTATATATCTTATATGTTATATATATATATATATATATATATATATATATATATTTTAATCATTTTTATACATTTCATGTAACGAAATTATGTATAAGTTAATTTTGTTAACCTTCTAACGTAGATATTATTATGACAATAGATATTTTAACTAACGTTTTTCATCATCATCATCATTAACAGCCTGAAGACGTCCACTGCTGAACATAGGCCTCCCCCAGAGCACGCCACCTTGAGCGGCTGCTCGCCTCCTGCATCCATCGGCTCCCCGCGGCTTTCACCAGGTCGTCGGTAAACTAACGTTTTTACAGTGGAATAACTGACATAAACTTCAAAATATAGTTTTTTCCATATTGGTACTTAAATATTTTGTAAAACATATTTAATATATCACGTTATTTGTATGTTTACGAAATAGCTAGTTAACACGAGTTTTCACAGGATTACATCGTGGTAAATTTAAATCTTGTTTATTAATTTACTAATTTTATATTTCAGGTCGGACTATGAAACTAACAAAAAACGAGCTAAAAGAGTTGATAAATCACTGCAAGCTGTTTTGGACTCTGATGATGAGAACGAAATCCAGGTTGAAAGGTAAGCTACTATTTCAGGTACCTATTAACTGACTATAATATTTTTATTCTTTTTTCTGACTATAATTATGTACTTATTTAATTATTACGTAATATGGGAAAAGTGGTAGCAGGTAAGTGTTAAAAAACATTCACTCTAATCTAAACATTTTCCATGTTATTTATGTGGGATGAAAGATCAATTTATATTAAAATTTAATTTGAGCTCCAAGCACATAGTTTTATCTACATAAATAGCAACCGTTCTTATAGTATAGGTTAACTAAATTTTTTAGAATTTGATGTAAACACCTGTTGATTAATGTTAATATTTATTAGAATTTACTGCTTTTTCAGTTCTTACACCAATAAGAAGAAGGCGTGTGGAAAGGGCAAAAGGAAGGCGTCCTCGACTCCTGTAACCACCAAACCTCGTAATAAGGACGCTTCGAGCTGGCTCAAGGAATCCGATTCTGAATCTGACTCGGAGTCAGTACGGCGGGCACAGGAGCCTGCATCACATTTGCCATCCGTCTTGACACGCAGAGTCGCTGATGGCGTGCTACGTCGCATCACCAATCGCACTGGAGACGTGTATGTTGATTTAAAACTATATAATACTAACGATATTTTAAAATTAGCACCCAAAGATCGTTGGGAGAAAGCGGTGGTTGCACTTAAATACAGTGCAAAATTTGATAGTGCAGAGCTTACACCGCTAAGGGAATTTATAAATCAATGTAAAAAAAAATTTACTGGGGAAGGCACTTTTTATGCAGATAAAAAGTGAATTGTTGTACTATATTACCAAGCATAAAAAATAGCTGGGTTTTACACATCTATATCATCTGTTTTATCATCTTGTTTTATCTATTTTGTTGTGTGTAGGAAATAGACTTATATTATTTAAGTGACCAGTCTTTTTAACAACTTTATAAAAAGTAACATGGCTATAGATACACTCAATTTAATGCGTATTTAATTTGCATCATTATTTTATTTTATACGGGAGAAGCTTTTGAGTTAGTCATTCCATAAAATTATTAAAATCATGTCTAATCGAGCAGTATATTGCTCAGTTTGCGATATATCCATTAAAAGTAAAGCATTTTCGGCACATTTGCGAAGTAATGTTCATAAAAATAATAGTACTGTTCAATTAAGTGATGGCATTGAAAAAATAGATAGCGCTTTTCGTAGCCGTATAGCATCATATCGAGTTTTTGAGAATTCTACGGATACGGCCAGCAGCTCAACGTTGAAAATGCCAGCAGAGTTTTTGCTGCAGCTGCGAACCCGTGTGCGCAGTCTGCTCGACGCTAGACGAGCTACGTATAACTCAATCAAAGCAAATTTTGAACTATTCGCGGAGTTTTCTTTACCGAAAAGCGATACTCTAGAAATCAAATCTTTTGCTACCGAAAATATAGTTATTCATCAGAATTATGATTTTAATGATATATACTCAAAAGTTTCTCGTAGTATATGTAAAAAAGTAGACGATTTTGAAGAAAGAGATAGTGGATGGGCTTTTATAAAAAATCTATATTTGGAAGTCAATATTAATAAGTACAATCCTTTGAGATCTTCAGGGTTTATTGAGTTACCGAAATGTATAAAATATAAACGTGCATGCATTAACATTCAAAATTCAGATAATTTTTGTTTTTTATATTGCATTATCGCAGCACTATTTCCAGCAAAAAATAATGCTCATAGAACTTCTTCATATCCTCATTTTGATGGAATTCTCAATATAAATAATATGACGTTTCCAGTAAGTTTTAATGACATTAAAATTTTTGAAAAAAATAATAGGAATATCAGTATTAACATCTATGCTCTCAAGAACAATGCGAGTGTTGTGGGTCCTTTGTACAAAACAATTAATAGAAGGAAACACCACATCAACTTATTGATGTTAGAAAAAGGTAACCGAACTCATTATTGTTTAATTACAGATTTAAGTAAATTACTTAGATCCCAACTAACAAAACACCATGGGAAAGTGTATTTCTGTGATGAGTGTATGCTATTTTTTAGTACTGAAAAAAAGTTAGACTGTCATGTGTGCAGTGGTATAGCAACAATTTTACCCGATAAAGGCACTCTTATACAGTTTAAGCATTACGAACGAATGCAGGATATGCCTTTTGTTGTATATGCTGATTTCGAATCTTTATTACAACCTAACAGTAGTGAAACCGAGTCTAGTACATGTAACACAACTACATTACAGAAGCATGTGCCTGCAGCTTTTGCTTATTACATTGTTTGTTCATACAATAGCTCTCTCAGTAGATATGTTAATTATCGTGGAAGAGATTGCGTAGATGTCTTTTTGAAGAACCTTCGATCAGATATAGCCAAGGTACATGCAACAACCACTAAATGTGTTCCAATAATTTTTACCGACGAAAATTTAAAACAGTTTACAGATTCAAAATATTGCTTTCTTTGTAATACACTACTATTCGATGATAAAGTTAGGGATCATTGTCACTTAACGGGAAAATATCGTGGTGCTACTCATTCATACTGCAACATTCGATTTAAGCTACCGAAGTTTATTCCCGTATTCTTTCATAACTTGTCCGGTTACGACTGTCATTTGTTCATTCGCCAACTAGGAGAATTACCTGGTAGAATCAAAGTTATAGCAAAAACAAAAGAAAATTACATATCGTTCACTAAATTCTTCGTTACCAATCAGGAAGAATATATACCAGTTCGTTTTGTAGACACCTTGAAATTTTTAGGTTCAAGTTTAGAAAAACTGGTGATGGATCTGGACAAAAAAGATTTTATTCATTTGTCACGTTTTTTCCCTTTAAGCAATCATTTTAGTTTGTTGAAACGTAAAGGTATCTACCCGTATGAGTACATGAATAGTTGGAATTCTTATGAAGAAAAGAAACTGCCACCACGTGATTGCTTTTTTAATTACTTGCGTGATGAAGTAGTATCAGAATTAGATTATGCTCATGCACAACGCGTTTGGGATACATTTAATTTAAAAAACTTGGGAGAGTATACAGATTTATATCTTAAAACAGACGTTATTTTGCTAGCCGATATTTTTGAAAACTTTCGCAAAACCTGCAGGAGAAATTATCGGTTAGATCCAGCTTTTTACATGACGGCTCCAAGTTTAAGTTTTGATGCTATGTTACTTAAAACGAAAGTTAAGCTACAACTTATTGATGACTTAGAGATAATTAGAATGATTCAAAAGGGAACCCGTGGTGGCGTTTCGTTGTGTTCTACCAGGTACTCGTTCTCAAATAATCGATACCTCGCCACTTACAATAACACTGTTCCTGAGAGTTATTTGTTATATATAGATTGTAATAACCTATATGGTTATGCAATGTGTGCATGTTTACCGTATTCAGATTTTAGATTACTGAATGCAATTGAAATGGCTGCACTTGATATTTCTTCCGTACCAAACGATTTTGAATATGGTTACATTCTAGAAGTAGATTTGGAATACCCCGAATACTTGCATGATTTACATAACGATATTCCATTTTGCCCTCAAAAATATACACCACTGGGTTCAAACACTGCCAAACTAATCCCAAACTTGTATGATAAATTTAATTATGTGATACATTATGTTCACTTAAAAACATGTTTAAAACATGGATTGATATTGAAAAAAATACATAGAGTAATACAATTTAAACAAAGTCCGTTCCTTAAAGAATATATAGATTTGAATACCGAATTACGACAGCGTGCTACATCAGCTTTTGAAGTAAATTTCTACAAATTGCTTAATAACAGTATTTTCGGCAAAACCTTGGAGAATACTGAAAAAAGACTCGATGTAAAGTTGGTTAATAAATGGAGAGACGAAAGTAACAAAACTAAAAAACAATTTACTGCTGAGCAACTAATAGCGAGACCAAATTATCATAGTTCTACTATATTTACCGAAAACTTTGTTGCCATTCAAATGAAACCAGAAACCGTAGTCCTAGATAAACCAATTTATATAGGATTTACTGTTTTAGAAGTATCAAAAAGTCATATGTATGACTTTCATTACTCTGTAATGAAACCTTTTTATGGTTCAAAATTAAAACTTTGTTATACAGACACCGACAGTTTTCTTTACTCCATCCACACAGAAGATGTCTATCAAGATATAAAAACAAAATTTTATCATTATTTCGATACTAGTAATTTTCCTGAACCTAACCCATATAATATAATACCTTGCAACAAACGAGTCCCAGGCTTATTTAAAGACGAATTAGGTGGTCAACTTATTACAGAGTTTGTAGGATTAAGGTCTAAACTATATTGCATTAAAACTCAAGATAAAGAATTAAAAAAAGCTAAAGGTGTAAAAAAACATGTTGTGAATGGCTTAGATTTTGCAGATTATAACGAAGTTCTGTTACAGAATAAAGTTAAACGAAAAAGTAACATAATATTTAAATCTCTCAAGCATGAAATATTCACACAAAAAATTAACAAAGTAGCATTGTCCTCTAATGATGACAAGCGAATTTTGTTAGGAAACAAGATATCAACATTATCGTGGGGTCACAAATCATTGTTTTAGCTTCCCATTATCTTCATTTTTATTTACGTGAATGAAAATTATAGCTTCTTGTTGTGTTTATATTGAATCTGAGTTTAATTTTGCAACTCTAAATATTACATAAAAAATATTTAATGTAGACCTGAACTTCTAGCACTGTTTTTATTTACTACCTAACATTATGTTCAATAACAAATTTTTCAACTCATATATCTATACAAATATTATGTTTGATTACCATCAAAAAGTGTTAAACAGACTGGTCCTCATTTATTAGGTAGGTACGAAAAATGTTTATCAACCACATAACTGTTGTAATAAAAATATTCTTATACTTATCTCCATAAGTAGGTTGTCACCAACTTAATAATACTTACCCACTCTATTAGCTGATATAATGATGATGATGATGATAACGTATATAATTGATTTAATTTAGAAGTTTATTTTGTGTTTGTATTCGTATATGTTTTAAAATAATTTTTAGTAATAGCATATTCAGGTATAAAAAGTTATAATTTGATGATTATAATAGGTAGTCTAGTTGTAGTAGTTTCGAATAATTAGTTGTATTAAATAAAGTGGGGTTTCTCTTGAATTTTTACGTTATACAGATGTAAAGTTGTCATTTTTGATACTGTTGTAATAGGTAGGTAGTTTAGTTGAAATAGCTTTGTACCTATAATCTTTTAATCGTATGTAATAAAATTAATTTTCTCCTAATGTTGCGTAATTATCTTCATTTATAGTATTGGTGTTTTTATCGTTGTAATAAGTAACCTAGATATGCATAGTTTTGTACAATTACTTATGAAATAAAATGGTTTTTCTCTATATTTTATTTGTTTTATTATAATATTAAGTATGTACCTTACGAACATATAAGTTTTTGATTGGTTGGAACTTAAAATCTATAAACGCCTATATTTTATTTATGATCACTCTAGCTCAATAGTTCTATGCATTTTTCTATAGGCAATCAGATCAACCACAAAATTAAATGATGTCTGTCTACATATACCTACATACCTTATTAAGTAGGTTGATAGATAGGTAGGTACCTAATAATGTTTGTAATATCATTTATCACATTTTAATAATTTAATCAATATTATAAAAAGCAGGTTCAGACAAGTCAATTTCCGTAACCTTGCGCTAGGTATCAGTTTACATCATGCATGACTGTTTGTGCTGCTATTTGCACTTTTATACATGAAATGAATGAAAATATTCATTCAATACGATTCCACGCTTAGAAACAGTTGTTATTTGTTGTATTCCTGTGATCAAATAATTAAACCACCATCATGTCGGTAAGTTGCTAAACCAAACTTTTAATAATCACAATAAATTTAATATTGGTATTTATATATTGTCTTGAAATATTATTGTTTTATTGTTTCAGTCCCGTACAGTCTGTGACTCTGGCGAATTTTTCCAAGATGCTCAGGACCTGCTAGCTGGATTTGACGAAGACTTCCCGGAGTTCGCCCGTAAACAGCGGGATCCAAAAGGATCATTAAAGTCACGACGCAGCAAGACAATAAAAAGCCCTAAACTACAAACATCCTCATACGTAATCAATAGACAGCCTAAAAAGGGAATCCGTTTAATTAAGATAAGCGTATATGACTTATCGCAACAAATGAGCGGAGATGAAAATGAAGACAGTGAAAGTGTAATTTTAAGTGCTCAATACGTAATATCGGAACCAGTGGATGAAATTATGGACCAAACAGAAAGTTTAATAAATAAAATTTCAAAAAAGTTGTGTGGCTATAATTTGTAAGTAGATAAAAATAGTACCTGATGTAAATATAGTTAGTTAGATTAAATATTAAAATAGAATTATTTTTTAAATAGGTAGAAATAGGTATCTAAACTACTAAAACATAATGATTAAATAAACAAAAATATCGTAGATTGTAATTTTAGTGTAAATAGTTAGACTATAAATATTGTTAGGTACTTATACGAAGTCATTTGATGTTATGAAAATAATTATACATTATAATTTTTAGATGTTTTTAATAAATGTGGGTCTACATACCTACTGAATAAAGATAAATAAATAATTTCATTGTATAACTAATTAAATTAAGAAATAAAAATCATTTATGTATTTAAATTAATTTATTGAAAATAAAAGCTACAATTTATATATTGATATTTTAGTGTTTTATTACAACCATGATAAGCATTTAACAATATTTGATATTATTAAAGTAAAAACATAAATATAGTTGATAATTATAATAAATCCGAATTTTACGTAATTATTTATTAAACAATGAGAATTTGTGAATATGATTTTCATCCATCCATTTTTTAATACATATAACATTTTTCAATGCACATTGTTTAATATGGTTTACACACGACAAAGAGTTATTTAGATCAAAATTGCAAAACAACATAAATAATTTAGGACAGCCTTTTTCTCCTATATCAGTAACTTTACAGTTAGCACCAAGTTCTTTAATCCATTTCATTTTTTCCAAACCTTTGCATAATATATTTTTGTTAGTTAAATACGGCTTAATAATACGTTTGAATTCTCTATAATCAACAAATCCATCGCTCCAGTAAATGCCTCGGTTGTTTTCTACCCATCTCACTTGCTTCTTTTCTTCTTTTGTTAAATAATTATACGAGTAGGGTGGTTTTACTAAAAATGTTTGAGTATATTCTGCAGATAAAATTGCTAATTCCTTGATGATAAACGTATTTTTGGAATCTTTGAACCCTTGCAGATCTACAATAATTGTATCGGAATTCATGTTATTTTCTTTACTAGATTACTTAAAGGTTTATATTCTACTACACAGTCGTTAAGAATGAGGCAATATGCAGATGTATGGGCGGGTATCTCTTTATTACTCTCGAGCTCTACGCGCACATTTACCACAGGGCCTGATTTTATGTTATCACTTTGTCTAGAGCAATCAATTACAAATAACGGTGCTTTATTTTCAAATTCCGATGTGGACAGCAAGGGTTCTGTCTTGCGACCGTAATAAGACTGTTGAAATCTGACATATTGTTCATATAATATAGCGTATTTGTGATCAGTAAAATTAACTTCAAAACTTTCATACGGGAAGTATGTAGAATTAAGATACACTTTGACATCGCGTAAATTACAGTGATCGAATTGTGACATATCTTTATCACCTTGATTTTTTCTATTAGTCTGTAAACCTACAATTACGTATCTAGGTTTTTCAATTTGTGTTGAAGTTTTAATAGACCACGTATGTTTTGTTGTTTGAGGTAATAAGGGATACTCATACAGATCCCAATTTCTATATACTAACAGAAGCGCTCTATCTTTTTCTAAGAGTCTTAGTAAATTTATTTTTTCTCTGTCTGATACTTTAACGTGCGGTACACGCCATACTATTTTACGGATTTCAACACCTTCCAGAACTTCCCCAGTATTCAGTTTCAAAGCATTCAAGTCTGTATTGCTGCGTAAGAGTATCAACTCATGTTTACAGTTAATTATGACTTTTTTAAAATCTTCAGCAAAACCGAGTATATTACTGAGTGGTATTGAAGCTGAAAAATTTCCTTCATGCTTTGTACCATCGATATCCCAAGCCCAGGATTTGGACACTTTTGATTCACTGTCACTCATTGATATTAAAGATTTAATCGTTGTAGTTATTCCGGCGTTTTTAATTTTATCTATTTCCACTCCATTAAGTTCGTATCGAATGTCTTGAAAAAGGTAAAGTAAAGAGTTATTTGTGAAATCAATACTTGTTACCTTCTGTTTTGTATCTTTTTTAAAAACATTCACAACTCCTTCTAAATAAAGAGTACTGGCTGATGGTAGCACGTACAAATCCTGCTGATTGATTGGTATGCGGATTTCATCATTTCTGTTAAAACTTGTTACATAAGGTTTGTATGAATGATATTCAACACCATCGATGGTATTATCGTAGGCAGGAGTACTTGTTATATCTAAAATATTCATTTTAGTAATCCAATTAGTTTGAGATATTTTTTATTTTCTTTAGTTATTTTTATTTTCGGTTTAGATGTTCCTTTGAGGATTGTGCGATTAGCACTAATAGGTTTCGATACAGGGCTCACGTATTTATTGTAGTTAATCATTTTCTTTTAAGATGTAAATAAAGTTGAATCTCTTCACCACGTAAGTTAACTAAATTATTATTTACATCTAACACTCTAATATTTATAGTGCTGATAGTTTTTTGATTAACAGGAAAGTAAACGATGTTTTTAGGTATTTCAATGATACGGTATCCAGGCGGTACGTTAGGCGCAAATTCGTGAATAATATGACTTGATTTTCCATTAATATACGATCCACTCACTATATCACATTCGATCCTCACCACGGTTGTTGACAAAATGTTAACTGGAAGCTGTGATTCGTGCAATATATTAGCTTTCAAAGTCTGTTTACCAAATCCCAATAACACACCAAGAGAATTTTCTTTTTCAAAATGTATATCTTTTGTACAAAATATAAAAGTTTTCAATGTATTATTGTTACAATATAGTCTTAAGGTTGCACCATTTACCTTATTTTTTATGAAATCACTAATATCTTGAAGTTCATATGCTCCTTCAGGTATTTCTATGACTTCATTAAATCCATAATTAAATTTATTATTTTTCTTATCAATGTTCGGAACAGAGTTAAAAGTTGACAAACACAAAAGAGCACATTCATATTCACCGTCAAGTTGTAAAGCAGGAGAATAGTTTGTTGATAAAATTGATGTGTTACCAGTTACAGACAGTGTGAATGACATTATAGGAATGATAAAAATAATACGGTTACTTACATTTTATACATTTTTATTAAGAATATTCTGCAGATATTTTTGTAAAATTGCGTTTGGGTTTTTCCAGTAATCTTCTAGGTATTTCAAACATAAATGACCGCAAATGTATGAGTTGAAACCTTGATATTTGCAATAGTTATAAGTTACACCCATATTTAAATATTTGATTAATTCAAGCGGAGGCTTTAAATTACCAAAGCTGTCGAAATACTCACAATAATCTAAAAACTTTACATAGGCTACCCAATGTGTCCCCTCGTTGGCAACACTATCTAAATTCACGATTGCACATTCAATGACTAACGGTCTTTTAGGTAATTTATCTCTCATATATACACCTCTAAAATAAGGCACATGATCAACAGCATATTTAAGAATATCTATGTTAGTGAGGGCGTGATTAGGTAGCTTTTGCATTAGTTTTTTGATTTTACAAATAACCCATTACCTGTTTTATAAGGTTTTATATATAAGCCTTTACCCAAAGCGATAGATTCCATCGCTTTATTGTGTCGTTGAGACTCTTGTAAGTTACGTTGCGAGGATTTATAGTCGTTCACAGTTTTTGCAATGCCTGCGGCGCCGCCAGCCAACGTGCCTAAAGCAGAGAGTCCAGCAAATATAGGTATTAATGGTAGAATACCACCGGTTTTTGGTAACGGTATAATGCGTGGTAAATGAATTTTTTTATTTTTACATTTTACCAGCTTCTTAGCTGCTGTATAGGCTAATTTTATTGCTGTTGTAATATTTTTTGGTTTTAACTTCTTCAAACGAGAGTGTATCCTAGTAACAACATTTTGAAATGATTTAACTCCAGCTCCATGTTTCAGCTTAGTTTTCATTACTTTGCTAACCAACCAGGATGCTAGTTTCTCTCCCTTTCCTGCATCGTTAGATTTAACTCTCTGTTTTGCCATATGTAATAATTCTAAATCTGCTTTATGACGATCTTCTAGATTATTATATTTAGAGTATGCAATATCGTGTTGCATGCAAGCTTCATCCAAACTGTTTATCCCTCTGTCACCACGCAGTAATCTTTCCTTTAGTTTGGTACCAGGTCCACAATAATTATAACCAGGCAAATGTAATTCAAATGGTAATTTATTTATCAAACTATTAATAAGTCCTCCACCTTGCATAACTAAAATGCTAATGCAAAGGTTCCTCTATAACTCAATTTTTATACTTTATATAATAACTCGTTTATCAATCCAACTGTTCTCACTATCATGCAATCCTAACCATTTTACAAACAATTTGTCTCCTTTTTTCCTAATGATTTTTTCGATTAGGTACAAATTTGGATAATTCGTTTTTTGCAATTCTTGTTCATAAAATGTTCCCAATATTGGTTGTTTATTTAAATCTTCAATTAAGTAAGTAATAGGTGAAGTACGCCTAATTTTACTAATTTTAAACAATTCTGTGGACCAGTTAGGCGTATAACCTTTCTCAAAACAACCTTTAAATTTGCTGATTCTTACGTAGTCGCCAATTTTAAGTTTGCTTCTTTGCTTGTTAAATATAAGCTGTGATTTTCTTATGTTATTCTTGACAACTTCTTCGTTTTCTTTACAAACTTCAATTGGTTTATGTTTTGTAATGCGATGTTTTGAGCTGTTGTAAGATTTCAAAATACTGTCTAAAGGTTTGCCAATCCATCTGTAATTACCGTTTAAGCTAAAACTTTTATATAATCGGCATTTCAAAGTTCTGATTAATCTTTCAACAATTGAAGCTTTTTTAACTGAATAGGATGAATAATGATTAATATTAAATGACTGCATTAGCTTCATGAATACAGCGTTGTAAAACTCTGTGCCTTTATCAGTTTGTAAGTGTACCGGATCACGATGAGTTCGAACTAAAAGGTTTTTAAATGCATTCGCCACTTCAGACTTGGTTTTAGTCTTTACTGGAACTGCCCATGAAAATTTTGAAAAACAGTCTATCACCACTAATATGAATCTAAAACCATTATTGTATTTTTTCAAATTTTGCATGTCTATCAAATCTGCTTGCCACAAATCATCAATTCCTTTTAATATAACAGGTCGCCGAATAAAATTTTTTCTTGCTTCTTTATGAATTTCGTTTACGATGTCTTGTTTACTCATTATGCTTTGGATTTTATTATTTTTTCCAATTCAGATTTGGTGTAATAGTTTTGCTTAAAACTACTTATGAAGATTTGAATATCGTTTTTTATTAAGTCCAGTAAATCTTTAACTTCTTTTTTTGTGTAAAGAGTTTTAGTTATTTTATCTACGTATTCTTTATTAACAGCATCACTGCTAGACAACGGAGATTTGATACCAGTCAACCTTGCAGACTTTAAATCAAAATCACCGTTTTCTTTCTTCGTTAAAGTCTTATCAAAAATATCAAAGAATTCTGAGAAGCGCAATCGTTTATGTATATGATGGCCAAATTTATCTACGTTCATTTTAACCGAACCTCTAGCCTTTATTAATTAAGATCAAATGAAACAATTTTGATAGTTATGTCTTATTTATTTATTATACCACTTTCACGTAGCTCTTCAACAATCGATATGATTTCATTATCCAACCCAGTGTTACCAGCATTTCGAGAGGCGATTAATAGTTTTAATCTATCGACTAATTCATTAGGATTGTCCCAATAAACATAATCTACATTCTCATTCCACTTTTTTAATAGCGGCAGACCCCCTCCATGGCAGCTACTATCAGTACTCGCAGAAACTTTCCGTAATTTAAATAACGGTTTTATAATAGTTAAGTATTTTCGTCCTCTGTTACTTCGTATTGGTTTACTCGGATCATAATCTCTCCTGTGTACATTAGTGTCCAACAACATACTTTTATAATTCATTTTATCATCTTGAGTTACTAACTGTAATTTTGGTACTTTTTTAAATAACAGTTCATTTAGTCCGGATGTTCTTTTGTATTTATGACCTCCAACTTGTATATAATCATCAGTAGCAAGCACACGTGTCAAGCCCATCATAAGTTTTCCACGTTCATTTCTCACACCAAAGGGGATGTCATTAAAAACTTCTGAAGACAGAGACCATGATGATGCATCAATTTTCTCTCCAGAATCAGCTGATTTAAATGATGTATCGTATGTTACGTTTTCCATTTCATCATTATCAGACTGCTCTAAATCAGAAACACTGTTATCTGAATCGGAAATTTCAGTTTTGTTTTTGTAATCAGATGTTCTAATATTAGGTTCTCTCTTCCTCATAGTTTCGTTGGTTTCGTTTGTTTCGTTTGATGTATCTAACTTATTTGAATTGAACTCGGACGTCTTTTCTTGATTAGAATATGATGCCTTTGAATTGATAGCCATTTGGTTTAAGGGTTTAATAATTGGCTTAAAAAATTTGTTTAAAACTTGATCATTTTCTGTATCTATAGCCTTTATTTTGCGATATTTTCTTTTAACAGCTTCTGCAGCACTTATTATTTTCCTTTTAAGGTCTTTCTCCATTATATTATTATAGAAACTTGAAACACGTATTTGCTTTTGTACTGCCATGTGTTAAATGATTTAGTATAAAATAAATACTTATATTTATTTTAACTGAATACAGCAAACGTATCAAAATTTTTTCTGTACCTACCATTATTTTTTTCGCTGTCTTTACAAATCACTAAGTAACTGTGAGATTCTGACCATATTTTTGAACACATGTTTTTGAATTCAAACCATGTCATATCTGTACTTACATGTTCATCATAAACATGTTTTAAATTTATATCATCTTGCTTAAATAAAACTATTAGATTTGCATTATCTCTAACTAACTGCTTAGGTATTTTAGTATACGACTGGTTCAAATAAAAACAGTCTATGATTTTATGTCGTCCCATTGCAAAGTAATCTCGCATATTATTTTGGTTTTCACATGCAACATCATCAAATATTATTATAGAATGAGGTTTCGCTTCTTGTGGACTACGAACTTCTTCATTTTCCTGATACTTGATAAATGATGTATTTGGCACCATTTCAATAACTTTTTCTAAAAATACGTACTTAGGTTGATAAAGAGTTTTGGAATAAACATATACATTTTTATATCGCAACCCATTTTCATGTAAGAGTAGACCCACCATTAAATTAGTTTTTCCACAGTTCGACGGGCCGCTAATTAAACATCGTATCGTATTAGGTAAAAGTTTACCGTGACGATAACTTTTATTTTTTAATTCTCCATATATTTTGTCAACTTGCAGTGATTGAATTTGTTTTACGAACTTCATTGTTATTAAAGCTAAGAATGTTCAGAAAACAATGAGCACGCGTTTCGATTCACTATCATTATATAGGTACCCATATATAATTGGTAAACGTTCACAATGTATGTGTAAGTAATATTGCAGAACATAGTTTATGGTGAGTGAACACAGTTAACACACCCAGTTCAAACGCTTTGAACAAACGATTATTGGTCATTTCAAAACACACTTCAAAAACCAATGGGCATTTCAAAACAGATTTTCCATACATATCGATGTCACTCTTCAAACACAATTTTTTAAACCAATTGGTCAGCACACATTTCTCCAATAATTAACGAACTGAGTGAACACGAAGTGAGCTCATTATTGGAAAAATGTGTACTGAAATGACCAATTGGTTTAAAAAAATTGTGTTTGAAGAGTGACATCGATATGTATGGAAAATCTGTTTTGAAATGCCCACTGGTTTTTGAAGTTTGTTTTGAAATGCCCAATAATCACCTACTCTTGTTAACTCTCGTAGCGATCGCACGTGCAATTTTGTGAGTGGGTTTATTTTTTAGTATGGAGGTTTGGTAAGAAGCAGTTTCAAGTAAGGCTCTCACAACTTGTGTGGCTTTTGGGATAATACCCCAATTCAAACTCAGATGGTATAGTCAGAAATTTCAAGTTATTTTCTTTAAAAAAACAGTTTTTCAAAAGTCAACAAACTTATTCGTTTCTTTTAAAAGTAATAAAAGCAGCACCATTTTGCGAAAACGCAGCGGCTGATCTATGAAACATAGTTATGATTGAAGCTCAATAGTCTTTAGGTATAAATCTTATGTACTAAAGCAAAATGCATTTACGGCAATGGGATACAAACAATTATCAACATGTCAAATTAAATTATTTATCTACAGTTATCACCTAATACCAAAACATTCCAACAAAACCACCTTCCATCCATCAGCAAATACATCGAAGTCAGGGCTCGCGTCCAGGAGACCATTGAGCGCAGTGAGAGATCTTGGTATGGGTGATTTCGAGCGGGCTACAGTCCTGCTTTATAGAACCGAAAGAGACTTCTCGATAGAGATATGTCTACAGTACTCTAGTATCATGTCTGGTGGTCTGACGGATTGAGGGCCTATCACTGATGAAAGAGAATTAGTTCCGGTGTATTTTGCATTAAGGATACATTAATTTATATAGTGCCAAAACGTTGACACTTCGACACCAAGTAGAGGTCACCGTTTCACTGTTATCGCCGTTTGCGGAAACCCCTTTCAAAACAATGTCAAGGTAAATATGATTAGTATGCACCTCCAACATGGTGTCTCTGGATATTTCCTTGCGAGAACAATGTAGTGTCTAGAGACGGAGGAAGTTTAGTCTAGAATTCGTTATTGAAGCCACCAGGGCTGGGCATATTCTGATTTCCTCTAAAAAAAATTGTAGACCTCCAAGCCAGTCTTGTTTTTGAAGCAACCATAACAGTTAAAAATGTAAAAATGTATTTTGTATAAAAGAGATATAATTATTTAGGTATGCGTAATTGCATATTATGTATTCTGTCTAATCATCTGTTCAACGGAAGTTAGTTAAAAAGTTAATCGAAGAAATTAAAATAATTTGTTATAACAAATGGCCCATATATTTTGTGATATTGTTTGTGTTGTTGTGTTTGTGTGTGTTGTGTGGTATTGTATAAGTTAGAGGAGATTTAGATTTTAAATAATTTTAATTAATAATCAACTTTCGATTTCAAAGAATTTTGAGACATCTATTTTCCAGTTTTGTATGTCTTCCGTTTATTACCTAGGTACTATTTTACTACAATTTCTAGTGCTTGTTTTTATTTATTTATTTTAAATTTTTATTTAATATAAATAATAAGATATTGTAAGTATGTGTTGTTTATTTGTTATTTAAAAACCTTAATATATAAAACTCTTCCTCCAAACTATTTCTTAAGATTCTCGGCTCTAGCCCGGACATTTGGGAGGCATTGGTGGGGCCGAAGCCAACAGCAAAAGGCCCTGTTGAATATCAAATTAACTTAAACTATGACAAGGCATGGTATGGCATATTGTAAATTATTTTGTATATACTGAAAGATTAAAAATAAATCTGGGCTATTTTTGTAGTAAACTTTTGGTGGGTTATTATTATTATTATTTGATTTATGCAATGAGATACCTGCCAATTTCGTTTCATATCTAAAGGTCTAAACTATTATTATTATCTACAGCTATCTCTTACCTATTTTTTTGGGTAATTTGTTCAGTTTCTTTTTTTCAACCAACACTACCACTCACTTGTTCTGGAAGAAAATGCTACTTAACATTAAGTTCGCCTATATGGCCTAAGTACTTGGTTTATTCTAGTGGAATAAAGCATTTTTAAATCTATCTACCTGATGTATTGGATCATTCAAAAAACCTAATTTTTTCCACTAATATTACTTGTTTATTTCATTTTGATTGTACCCAGTTGGTAAACAATTAACTTATTTTGAATAGATAGACAAATCATTAAACTGTAATTTATTAATTACAAACGGATAATTTTTACTATTGTTTATCAATGACACAAATAACTGTAACCAATTAGCCTCTTTCGACCACGAACCGGAAGATGCAGCGTAGGCCGGCCCCCTACTAGGTGGACCAACGATATTGGTGAGAACCACGGGGAGCCGATCGATGCAGGAGACAAGCAGCCACTCAAAGTGGAGTAAGTATGAGGAGGTGTTATTCTACAGTGGACGTATTCAGGCTGGTGATGATGAACCTCTTTAATATTTTAACGAAAACGTATGAATTAACAAAAGTAACTATATACTCATGGTAGGTACGCTAATTTTTTTTTTTTTTTTTTTTTTTAATAAATATAGACTTACCCACAGCGCCATCTAGCCCCAAACTAAGCATAGCTTGTACTATGGCAACCAGATAACTGATACAATACTTAGATACTTTTTGTTTGTAAATACATACATAGAATACAATATAACACCCAGACACAGAACAAACACCGATGTTCATCACACAAATGTTTGTCCCAGGTAGGAATCGAACCCACAACCTACAGTTCAGAAGGCAGAGCTACTACCAACTGAGCTATCAGGCCAGTCAACGTACCTACGCACCTAATTATGCTAACAGTTATTGTACAGTTTGCACATAAGCTTGCAGTGCAAAGCTCTACATTATCATATAATAAATTAATTAAAAGTCCTGCGTCACACCGCACTGCGCACGTCAACCTGAGACATCCGGAAAGCCTTATTATTGTTATGCCCAATATAATTTTACTAGGTCTACTACCACTATCTACTATCTACTAATAGGTAGGTATTGTGCATGCGCATTATTGTTTGGCGGCAGAATATCTGGCAAATCGGTGTGATACCGGCTAATAGAGTTTCGTATTGAATACTGAGAGACATGAAGACTTCTCTTTGATAAATATAGGAAAATTAACATAAATAATTACTGAATGGGATATCCGAGTTTTTGAATAACTTTACCAACTGTATTTTACATTCTTGTACCTTGGTTGTCCCAGTAGGTACCTAATCATTATTCAACATATTGAAAATAACTTTATGCCTAGATGACAAATGGATACCTACATACTTGAGCAAAACAGAACGGGTTATAGAAAATGCCTAACGAGCAATTACCTATTAAATAATTTAGTACTTGCCTGACCTCACCCATTGGCGCCTTGACCGATTTACCTGCTCTGTGGAAAATCTTCCACTGCACAAATGCACGATGCTAGCAGATCTAGAAGTAAGTTCATTAAAAAAGAGGCACGTTTGCCTTCAGTCAATGTATTGTCCAATCTATCAATTTTATATAAATCTAGGTACCACCTACCTTAGAATAAGTACCTACCTATAGAAGGAAGTTTCCAAACAACGCCTTCTCAAAACGCACGTCACTTTTTTTGATATTGTAGACGATTTATGCAAGAAAATTAATGGCGCATATGTACAGGGTATCCTTTCGGGGTGTGCTTAAACAGGTCATGGGATATTAATACTCGTTAACGTTAATATCCGTACTTTTAGAAATCAGTGGTTTGTGGTCAAAAACGGGGAATATTTCTAATTTTCACAAGATTTTGAATAAGTACTGAACTAAAAAAAAAATAATTAATAATTGAATTCATTAAGTATAATCCATTCATGAACTACTGAACGTTTTGCACTGGCTTCGCAAATGTTTTCATATCAGCCAATTTATTAAGATTAGAACCTCTTATTTTGAAAATAGCTGGAAGTTAGCGGGTTTTATTTAGATTTTGTTATACATCTGCAAAACTTTTGGTGCTCGCTTCGCTCGCGCTTTATTGTCTGCTGTACCTACTGTTGGTAGTAGTTTATGAACTACTGAAGTTTTCGTAGAACGAATGTAATTACTCTTTTGTATTCGAGCTGGATGACGTGCGCAGTGCAGTGTCACGCGAAACTTTATTATTTTAAAGTTCCGAGTGATACTGCAACTGTCATGGGCGGCCGTGTCGCTTAACATCAGGTGAACGACTAGCTATGACGTCACGTCATTCAATCATATAAAAAAAAAGCTGGCTTCGCATGCTTTTTATGTCAGGCATTAAGACTGGGAGCTCTTATTGCAAAAATAATAGTTGCAATTCTTAGAAGGCAATAGAAGGGAGGCAGGGTTTGCCCCGGGGCGGGTCAGCTAGTTATTAGGTATATAATGTATATAGATAATCGATATTAAACAACTTAGCTGCAGGAAGTACGCAGTAACTTAGTACGTAGGTACCTACCTATACTACTTTTAATAAATAGAGATACATTTTGTTTGCTACACTGCCTGCACTTCCTGTTACTTTTTAATAACTTGTAATTTTTTTATTGTAGGTTTATTTACAATCGTAATTACAAACCAATTAAATCCAAGGTCTAGTGCAGAATACTAGCATTTTTTGCTAATGATCAAACGTTTCTTTTACAAGAATTCGTGTAGTGCAAGTCTGCACATTGTTACATCATCTTTATGCGTCCTATGACGAATTTCTGCCCGTTATATTTGCGTTGCGAGATTCATTGCGGCTATAATTCGACAGATCGTATGCAAATGTAGCTGGTTATCTTCAATGGAAGGCGTGTTGTGTTGATGTTATCGTCACCGCTCGCCTCGGAATCGTATGCGTAGTACGCTTTTTGGCGTCATGTAGCGTTTTTCAATGAGCAGTTGACAGTTCTCTGAAATTCCTGCGGATGTTGTTGATATACGAGCGAGCTAATTAGGTATAACCGATATTCAGCTGAGAGCGCTTATTTCAAAACTAGATCGAAACCGGTTCTAACAATGTCCACAACCTGACTGAAAATGATGATAATGATAACTACTGGTTTTAACCGGTACTACCGGTAGAACCTATATTTGTTTATTTTTATATTGCTTTGTGTCCACAAACTTAATAAGTACCTAATACATATCATAAGTTTTCTTTGCAGAAAAGTCCAATGGTTAGCCAGCAAAAGTACTTTTTAGACGGGGTCTCTATAGCCTGGTTATAGTTGAAAATCGCAGAATGTCAAACTGGGCCTCTGCATGAAAATATTGAAAATAATTATGTTAATTTTGCGGGTATATTTTGTGGGTTACGTGAAAGATGGATATCAAATAAATATTGTATCTGACCATTCCTTTAAAGCACCAACCTGTACTTACCTGTATTTAATATGTAAAAAAAAGTGTTGGTATCGTTGAATATTTAAAACAGTACGTTGATTTTTTTTGGGGTCAATAGATCGATTTTATTAGAAAAGCTTACTTACTTGGTTAAGTTTTATTCGGTCATCCCTGTTTTTACGTTTTATTTTTCATATGATTATAATAATTAACACAGCACGTCGCATTTGGGCTTTCAAAAAAGTTTGTTGATATTGTGCTCCTGCTTTGACCGTGCCTTAATAAGCAAAGTTTCATCTCTCTGTACAAAAATAGTTTTTTTTAATGTAAATGAATGACGTGACGAGCCAGTCGTTCATCAATGTTATGTTTGAGTATCAGTTTTTTTACAAAGTACCCAAATGAAAATATTGTTTCAGTACTTAGGTACGTACTCAAAATAAACTAAATCAATTTCGTAGTTTTCCATTGTTTTGCTCGGCTACTATATTATCCTCTCTGTTGAGCTCATGGTTTGATAGGTGTATGCATGCATGTAAGTACCTAACTCACTAAATAATAGTACAATTATTAAGTACCTACATAACAATGGTATAATAATTCTAGGTGCTATATTATTTTATGCATTGAGGAAAATCCACCGAAGTTAATGGTTGATGTAATTTTCAACTCAAATTGCGTCTTTCTACAAAATGATTATTAAAAACAATAGTCACTAACCTAATAAAGTAAGTACATATCATAACAATAATAATTTTTGGTGCTTTATTATTTTATGTATTGAGGAAAATCCACCGAAGTTAATGGTTGATGTAATTTTCAACTCAAATTGCGTCTTTCTACAAAAAGATTATTAAAAACAATAGGCACTAATCTAATATCACAGGACCATACTTAATTATTATGCTAGGTATCAAAGTAACTGTATTTAATCAGAATAGTTATAATGATCTTAAGTTATAATAATGCTATACTTTACAAAATCCGAAATGAGAAGATCCGCAAGAGAACTAAATTCACCGATGTAGATTTGAGAATTAGCAAATTGAAGTGCCAGTGGGCAGGCCACATCGCTCGTAGAACTGACAACCGATGGGAAGAAAGATTCCCGAGTAGTGACCACGAACCGGAAGACGCAGCGTAGGTCGGCCCCTCACTAGGTGGACCGACGACCTGGGTCAGAACCGTGGGGAGCCGATGAATGCAGGAGGCAAGCACCCACTCAAAGTGGCGCTCTTTGGGGGAGGCCTATGTTCAGCAGTGGACGTCTTCAGGCTGATGATGGTGTTGATACTTTACTAAAAGATTTAGGTAATTAAATACTTATGCCCGTCTGCATTAAAGTTTGAAAGCTCATAAGTTCACACTTCTCACTTATCTCTTTACGACATACGCAGATGCGCATTAGTTGCCTACTTAGGTAAGTATTGTAACAATCTAATTAAAAAGCTTGTTTTTTAAATAAACGAATAACGTGACGAGGCTAGTTGCAGTCTCTCTCGGAACTCTAAATTAAAGTTACGCGTGACACGCACTGCGTAAGGCTCAGCTTCTTTGGTCTTTTTATCCCTAGTTAAGGTAACCAATGGTTATAACTTCATACAAAATTTGACCATTGGTTAGAATTTGTTAGCATTTTTAACCGCTGGTTACCTTAACTATGGATTAAAAAACCTACCCTTATTTTTTACTAAGCTTTACATTGATCGCAATAAAGTTGTAAGTCCATCTTATTCTGAATTTTACTGTTGTATTTAGGTACTTATGATTACTTTACTAGAGGCGTCTCGCGGTTTTACTTGTGGTTTCACCCGCTGTTTCCCTGTTGATCCACATAACTGAGTCTTTGTGGTTTTTAATTATTTTAAACCACATGTTGTGTGTTTCAGCTGAATCGGTTCTGAAATTTTACGCACAAGCAAACATACCGATGCTAATCACATCAATAAAGGCAAATTGCCCGTTTAAACACATCACACTTCACTCTTCTAATATTATAAAGGTGAATGTGTGTATGTGTGTTTGTGCGTATGTTTGTTACTCCTTCACACTCAAACGGCTGTACAGATTTGGATGAAATTTGGAATAGAGATTGCTCATATACTGGATTAGCACATAAGATACGCTAGTTTTATATAATTAAGTAGGTACAGGTACCTACCTATATTACCTTATTATAGACAGGGATGTTATATTAATAGCTATTATGCATTTTATATTTATATTACTATAGCCACAAGTTTTACTAGGTGGTAGGACTTTTCTGCAAAGTTCGTCTAGAGGTATTAGGTACCACTGCTTTGCCTATTCTCCCGCTAAGCAGTAGTGTGCAAGCACTACTGTGTTCCGGTTTGAAGGGCATTGTAGCTATAGTGAAATTACTGGGCAAATGAGAATTTATGATCTGATCACTCAGTCTAGTAATCTGATTACTTGACTGTGTGATGTCTCAGGACGCAGTGCAGTGTCACGCGAAGCTTTATTGTTTTAAAGTTCCGAGTGACACTGCAACTGTTATGGGCAGCCGTGTCGCTTAACATCAGGTGAACGACTAGCTCGTCACGTCATTCAATCGCATAAATAAATGACAACTGTAAACTCCCCATATTTAAGGGGTTAGGAGCTTTAGGACTACATCTCAATTTATGACTAATAGACAGTCGAATCGAGGTATCATTTATATTCAACTTTCTCAGAAAATGTTTCTCTTAATTATTTATTTGGGCATCATAGCTGAGTTGGGGAATCCCATTGCTTTCTTTATTACTATCATAAGGAACTTAATTTTCGATAAGTAGGTAGATACCACAGCGATGGTGGCCGAGCGGTAGCATGTGCGCTTCGCAACCTTACGGCACCGGGTTCGATCCTCGGCCCTGCACCAATGACTTATCTAGTAAGTTATGTGCAGTTTGTGATGCCATCGCTCCGTGCCTCAGAGAGCACCCGGTTGTTATAAGAACATCTATGGCAATCGTTACGGGACGCCTGTTCTATCAGGCGTCCCGTAACGATCAGACCAGGACAGACCAGGGTAGACCAGGTGTCAGATTCTTCTGACACCTGGGGGCGTGCCGTGAGCTCTTAGCGCGATTCAAAACTGAGCCTATATTGGATCGTTTTGTTATTTTGTATGGGGATTTTGACAAGCGAGCCAGTATAGGCTCTGTTTTGAATCGCGCTAAGAGCTCACGGTACGGCCCCTGGTCTAACCATCCCTGCTACTGGTCCCTTATGGGTTGCGAGGTCAGATGGCAGTCGCTCGTGTAATTCTGGTAGCTCGCCACTACAGGTCAGATTGGGAGCCGACCCCAATAACAATTGGGAAAAAGGCAAAGAGGATGATGAGGTAGATACCACAGAGTAGGTACCCTTTTAGGGTTCCGTACCCAAAGGGTACAACGGACCCTATTATTAAAGCTCCGATGTCTGTCTGTCTGTCCGACTGTCACCAGGCTGTATCTCATGAACCGTGATAGTTAGACAGTTGAAACTTTCACACATGATGTATGTCTGTTGCCGCTATAACGACAAATACTAAAAAACAATAAAATAGATATTATATTTAAGGGGGCTTCCATACAACAAACGTGAATTTTTTGCTCGTTTTTATAGGCAATAGTTTTCGGATTAATGACTTAAATAAATACGAAAGTAGCCATTTTTTTTTTGCTACTGTTTCCGCCAAATGCGGCATAATTTTGCCACTAACCTTGAAGGTATAGTCACTCATAAAAAGATTACTTAGTAGCGATTTAATTTTAACCATTGACTGAATCAGAATATAAAAGATAATATTTTAAATCTCCTTCAAATATTACTCTCTTACCCTACAAACACCCCTCACTTGGCGGTTACTTACTCATCTGACTTGCCAGACGAACCATAAATAGGATGACCATATTTTCTAGAATCGGGGAAAAATTAAATAGTCTAATTAGTCTAATAGTGTACGACAATAATTACGAGATTATTATAACTGAAGCGGTGGGTTAAAAGCTTATAATATAGTAGTTTTACAAATAATCTTAATTTTTGGATGCCTTTATAAACACGCGAAGTAGGTATAATAATTTTATTTCGAGCACACAATAATATCGACTCCCATTAGGTACATAGACCTAAATCAAACAATGATTATCATGGTTATACATATAGGTAGACGGCAGATAGGTAGACGCTAATATTGAAAGCAAATGAGTAGATTACAAAATCTAATTTAGGTATATAAGAGCGTTTATTCATATTATAGGTATTTCACGTATTTATAAGGCATCCAAAAATTAAGATTAACTTGTATTTAAAAAGAGTGCCCAATTGATTGTATTGAATAATAAATAGGTACAAAAAATACAATAAACCAATTTGCTGCAGTTCAACCGCGGCATGCATCGTCTGAAACGGCCGCGGGCGTTTGTTACAGTATTTATTGTTCCGTGTCAGACAAGGTCGCCGGCTGATGTAATAGCCGCGCGGGTTGCACCAGACGCATCGGTCAACGACCTTGCTCGCGGGCATGGTCTATCGATACTTAGAAATCATGGCGAACGTCATTATTGCGTATGCGCACTTTCGAAATTAATTTTTTTTTGATAAAGCATGTAGGCTCATGATTTAGGAATTTTTCAATAGTAGGTAAGTACCTAGGGACATAGATAAACAAAATTATTTTTTATTACAAGTGTAAGTTTATTATGGGGAAAACATCATGCATCGTCTTTGCCTTTTCTCATTTGTTATTGGGGTCGGCTCCCAATCTAACCTGTAGCGTCAAGCTACCAGAATTACACGAGGGACTGCCATCTGACCTAGTCCCATAAGGGACCAGTAGCAGGGATGGTTAGACCAGGTGGCAGATTCTATCAGGCTTCTGACGACCGTAACGATTGCCATAGATGTTTTTATGACAACCGGGACCGAGGCACGGAGCCATGGCATCGAAAACTGTACATAGCTTACTAGATAAGTCATTAGTGCAGGGCCGAGGATCGAACCCGGTGCCGTAAGATTACGAAGCGCGCATCCTACCGCTAGGCCACCATCGCTTGGTCGTGTCGTGACGTTATAATATTCTAAGACCATTTTAGGACTTAGGTGTAAAGTCAGACGTATTTGTATAGGTACCTCTACCTCTCTACCTTGTATAAAATATGGTATAGAGAGCTTCGGGAATAAAAACATTATGGTTCTCCTAGCTTTCCGTCATCTTGTACGTATTCCGTCTACCCACAGACCTAGAATATTTTCGTTACAGCCTAGGTATATGGTATACTACCTATACATTCATGTCGCTTTTGATCGGAAGTAAACAATATGCACGAGTGCACGACGAGTGTTGCAGAAACATAAATCTTTTGCGGAACTCACAACAGGATATGTTAGCAATAAAGTCCTTTTCTGGTTTAATGATAGATTGTTTAGATATCTATTTAATAGACAGGTGCGTAATTTTAATTTAAAAGCAAGAAGTGTTTAGTTCCGGTTAACTCAGCTATGGAATTTATAAACCACTTACATACGCCCTAAGGTAAGAAGAACCTAGGTACTTACTACAATACTACACTTATGTCAAGTTTAGGTACTACCTACAAGAAACCTATACCTACCTGCCTTTGACTACCTACCTAACTTTCTTAAAATTGGTATGAATATAAAACATGAAACAGAGGTTGTAGGTAATTCGTCCGAGCTAAAAAAGGCATCGGTAGGTAGTCGGTACTTATTTTATTTTGATAAGATTTTTAGCTAGTAATTTCATTTGTTGATTTTGGGAAAACCATTGCGCCACTGAGTCGGTAGGTATTAGCTGCGATTTCCTACTCGGTTTCTCAGTAGATAGGTCGGTAGGCTCTACCGACAGTAACTATAGCTATATTTTTCTGTGTACTTATTGAAGTAGGTGTATATAATATGTAGGTACATATACATATAAGTATTGGTAAGTATAAGTATTGGTTGGTATTGTTCAGCTTGTTTAATAAGCCCCTAATCCGCCAAAACATTTATCGTCCCATACCTAAGTGGTAATGTAGACCTAAACGACTTTAAAGTCACAGAAAAATTTCCTTGTGTTTTGTATCACTCTATCAAATTTCAAATAAGCAAAGATAAAACAAGAAATGCCATACCAATACTAGTCTATGGAGATAGGTACCTAAAACTGAGTAGCTATTCCACTGTTAAGCAGTGTTTAGTAAAAAGGTAATAACACTAGAATATTTCAAGGTAAAGTCAGCTTTGGCTGCAGCTAGAATAAAACTCTAAATAGTATTATTAATATCACTAGCAATTTTACCCACTTCCTAAACAAAAAGGCCAGCCTCCCTTCGAGGTCGCAACTGTGCTGAAATACTGACGTAACGCATTAACCTCTTGCAGCAACTGCCTATTCGTTTAGGTTAATTGAGTGAATTCCGTAGTTAGGTACATTGATAGTAAACAATATTTCTCTAGTACGACAGACCGACCTCGTGGAGCAGTTGTAGCGTCTGAGTTGACTAATAAGGTTGAATGAAGATCATTGTTATTGATGAATGGTGATTGTCGAGGCAATTTAGTAACGATCACTTTTAATAATAAAAGATGGTATCAGACAAACCGAGAACTTTTTCTAACCCAAACAAACCTCAGAGCCAGCGGTTGAAGCGACCGTTCGTTTTTGAGGTTATTCTCAACGGTCCATGCGGTTACCAGTTAATGGTAGTTGCTACAAGTTTTAGTTAAGCTTCCTGAGATACAGCATCACCGTGAATAAAGCCTGCCTACATTGTACGTTTTGAGTGTTATGCTCATTTTGCGTATTGTACATTTTGCTCCAAAGCGGAATTTTAATGGGCAACCAACCCCAGTGAGACTCCTTGGGAGTGAAATGTATTGATGACCTATTATTTATGGATGACGTAACTTAAATAATATTATGGTGGAAGATGAGAAAGCTCAAGAAGCCCCAGACCTTAGTACCGTAATAGGATTTGCCGCACTAACGTTTTAAACATTTCAGCATGCAAATAAATGAAATACTTACCTAAAGCTTTTCTTTCAACAATAATATATTAATCAATCATAGAACAATATATGGCATACCTATACATTAAAAAAACTAGACTATACTCATTACAACTATGATTTTTTTCAAAATGAGGATATGGAAATAAGAACAAAATACTGTCAGTCATCATCATTTAATGAATCAAGTTATTTACAAAAGTTTCGGTGGACATTCAACAAGCTTATTTGTATAGCTCGGCGCAAGCGAGCTGTGCACTTATTTTGACAGACTTTCCATGCTTCCCTTGTATAGCTGTTTACATGAAAATAAAAAAATAATGACTATATAATAATAATAATAATAATTTATATATCGCGCAACAATTTAAAGCAAGTAAAATACACATGTAAACAGCTTGACGAATTTGCTAATGCAATATACAATACTTTGAGCCAATACTGAACTAAAATACATCATCATAATTATTTACCGATTGAGATAGTAAATACATTAGAATAAATTATACTTCTGTTCATTAAGAAGTAAGGACAAAAATTGTCTCGAAAAATAGACCTCAAGTTGTGTTAAAAGTTCGCGATGACATTTTTCTTCCATCGGCATTACAATTAACTGAGTAGTATTTGTAAACCACAGTGTTTCTTGGAATCAAGCAAAACGCAACCTTCAATTCATTGGGGTAGGATACACAGAGTCACAAACATGCAAAAAACTGTCCGCACCAAAACTCTGCGCAGGCCACGTAGTGCGCAGAGTTTTTGGTTAGTTGTAAGCCAACCGCGATCCGAGTCGGTAGTGCGGGGCATTGTGCCTCTATGTATCATACCACAATGCTTCAATTATAACATTTTTTTTATAATGTACCAATCAGAATCCAGCGTCTCCGTGGCTTACAAATAGCTTCTTCATGTTTACCTATATAGTTAAATCTTTACCTAACGTTAACTCCCATACATTGATTACAACAAAATATCTCCACCGTCTAAATATTTTCTCTTAAAACATAAATAACACTTTTGGTTTACATAAAGCTATAACAACAGTAACATTTTTACCTTCAACTGTCTGTTCTTTTACATTTTCTATACAATCTGTAAATATTTTTATAACCTTAACGAAAATCTTATATAGCCATAATGTACCTACAAGTTAAAAAAAAGAAATATATTTAATAACGGTTCCCATTATTTTATCACACATTATTTAATCTAATGCTAAATAAATTTCTTTTTCCTATAATACTACCTAAGGCTTAAAGCTAAATTATGCAGTTTAACAAAAATATTTATGACAAAAATACATCGCGATATATTTCAAAATTATATACACCTAAATGTGGCAAGTACATGTGCCTTATACGGAGTCACCTAAAATTAAAGGGTTTTGGTTAATGATGCATATAAAATTGACTGCGTTACGTTATAATCACTTCTATTTAACATCTAGCATTATTTACAGGAGTTAATTGTTCATAGCAATGGCACACATATAGATTTAGAGATAGAAAATGTGATATTGAAGTTGAAATCGAGGCTTCCTCGTTACAACTTCGCATTGTACTTTACTTATATCAAAAAGACTTGAAAGTATGTCTAGAGTTAATGCAAGCCTAATTCTCTCGACCCCAAGGTAACAATCGAATTCGCAAACAAGGTGGCACAAAAATTTACAGAAATACACAACCGGGTGTGGCGGGTTCGGTTCCCGCGACAGGACAACAATTTGCGCACATGGAAAAAAAAATGCTCAAATACTTGTCCTGTGTGTGGGTGTTGTGGACCCATGGTCCTCGTAGCTCCTGGGTCCCTAGATACAGGGAATCCTAGTTAGGGTCCAGGATCTATGTATGTGATCGTTACATTAATATTATAAAATAAAAAATTATCATTATCATCACCATCGCATCCTGTATCAATAGAAAGAAAGAAAGAAAGAAAAAAAAAAACCGGGTAACCCACCAGTTTAACCCTCTAATGGGATGAGTGGGAGTCCTTCGTTACCCGTGCACCCACCAGTGGGATGAGCGGGAGTCCTTCGTTACCCGTGCACCCACCAGTGGGATGAGCGGGAGTCCTTCGTTACCCGTGCACCCACCAGTGGGATGAGCGGGAGTCCTTCGTTACCCGTGCACCCACCAGTGGGATGAGCGGGAGTCCTTCGTTACCCGTGCACCCACCAGTGGGATGAGCGGGAGTCCTTCGTTACCCGTGCACCCACCAGTGGGATGAGCGGGAGTCCTTCGTTACCCGTGCACCCACCAGTGGGATGAGTGGGAGTCCTTCGTTACCCGTGCACCCACCAGTGGGATGAGCGGGAGTCCTTCGTTACCCGTGCACCCACCAGTGGGATGAGTGGGAGTCCTTCGTTACCCGTGCACCCACCAGTGGGATGAGCGGGAGTCCTTCGTTACCCGTGCACCCACCAGTAGAATGAGTGGGAATCCTTCGTTAACCGTTCATCGACTGTCACCCGTTCACTCACCATACCGGTACGGGTAAACGGAAACTAGAGTGGGTAGGTTTACATTGTGTTACAATTTTTGCGCCACCTTGATTGCAATGTTAGTTAGCATAATAATTTTCGAGGCAAGTTCATAGATGGTAAAAACTACTTATAACCGTTACTTAAATTTAAACAATGCTTAAACTGCGTCAAATGCTACATTATGCGTTACCAAGAAGTTGAAAGGACATTTTTAAGCACTGATTAATGTTTTTTTTCATGTGTAAGTTGTTTTCTAGGCGTTTGATTAGCATGGCATAGATTAGGATCAAATAAAACAGATATAGGTATCTATTACAATCCATTGAATATGGAATAGCTACACTAGAAATATTTTTTACACTTCAAAATTCTAAGTACCTCCCCAAAATATTTACACCGTGCAACACTATTTACATTTCGATAAAAAATATTAGATAGCGGTTTTAATAAAGTTATTAGTGATTCTAGGCAATATTTAAAAAAAAATGAATGTTTTATTGTCAATGAGTAAAAAAATCGATCAAAAAGCTCCGATCATAAACATGAAAATTCCATTTCTAAGTACAATCTATAAGTACATAATGGGGCCAATTTTAAAGGCTTTAGTTGACAGATCTAAAACTCCTAAAACTGTTGCTGTCCTTGTCTAATAGACGGTAATGTAAGAGACGGGTATATTTTTAGTAAGTTAAAGACTGTCAACTAAAGCCTTCAAAATTGGGCCTAATATTATTGCTAATAACTTTTTGGACTGTCCGCTATACTGAGTATTAGTTTACCGTAGCAAGGTTATATCGCTCAAATGACGTAGCACCACGACAATATTATGGCACGTTGGAATACAGAACCTTATTTCCATTACTTTTAAATTATAAAATGCAATGCGAAGTAACGCTTTATTGCTTGCAGTCAATTCCAGTTTTTATTATAACAATAATTTATACATACTACAGTAATTTTCTTTAGTTTTCTTACAGTAGATATCGTAATACTTATAACGTAATAATTATGTCCTTGTGTTACCTATCTTAGATATATGGTTAGCGCGTGATAAGCAGTTGCGATTTAAGCTGCATTATTGACAGATTTGTAGACTCCAACAACCATGGTCATGTGACTAAATCGAAAGGTATTTCTAAAATGTGGCCATCCCATTCACGTACATTGTGATAAACAAGGATAGATATAGTGTTACGAGGTATCAAATTAAGTAGTCTGCACAACAGAACCGACACTAATACAGCGTTACTCATAAAAGTTAGTAAAATTGGATCAATGTTGAATAAAATACCCTGTCTACTTCTCGCTGACGTGAAATTTCACGCTCGGAAACGAGATAAGGGATTTCAAGCATTGATACCTTATAAATAATGCTCAGAAGTATAAGAACAAATTACACACGTTTCACGTTTAAATAAAACGAGAAATTTTACTTAATTCGATTTGTGTTTCAATTGCAAAAAAACACTAAAAGATAGTAAGTAAGTAATAGAAAAAAGTTAGAGACTTTTATTTATCTTCTAAGATTATGATGAGAGTAAGGATATCATTTTTGATTCACATATCATCAGCCGGAAAACGTCCACTGCTGAACATAGGCCTCCCCCATAGAACGCCACTTTGGACGCTTATCATAGAGCCAGTTTGCCATAATCACCACGCTTGGCACGCGGCTTGGTAATCGCAGACTTTAATGTACCGGGGAGAATGCTGCTGCCAATCCCCGGGTAATAGACTAATTTTTTTACTATAATGGAATTATTTAGGTAACTGAGCGCATGGATCGTACCAAATCTTTCGTAAAATTCGCAACTACTTAACACGCGTCAAATACGTTAATGGTAACCTTGTATAGATGATTATATCATTTAGTATTAAAAATGAATCATTTTCGCATAGACCTCTTGTGAACTATATAACATCGCTGTACATTTCTATGGGAAAATAAGTCATTTTGTTACCATTTCCTTATTCTTACAGTATACAGTATTGTATGAGAATTACATCTACAGATTTCAATTAGCTTTCCCAAATCTCCTATAAAGATGAGATCGTATTGTTTATTATGGCAGGAGAGGGAAGGAAAAGTCTAAATCCAAGTGTTTTGCGTGTCAAACACTATTTTGTAGGGGCAATTTATTCTTTTATTTGAACAAATTTTCCTAAGAGCCTCAATCAGCCTCACGTTTACAGAATTTTCGTTTAGCATCATTGATTTTTGCAATTTTGATACGCAAAACACGAGTACTCAAGTATCTTCAATCCAAATATAAAACTGAATGTAAAAGACTAAGATTGTGTAGTCCTTTAATCTGCTAAATCAATACTTCGTCCAAAATCGAGACGGAATGTTTTGTATGAACTTTTTATATCGTCATTTTACATTGCTTAGAGCTCATAATCGACAAACATTTAAATCGTTTATACAAAAACAACTCATCTCGACTTTAGACATACTGTTACTGAAACTCGGTCGAGACTTTCAGTTTCGGCTGGTAACTAAACCGGAGATTTGCAGAAAAAGAAATGCGCCATATTCCAAAAGCATTTTGATATTGAATTTCTGAATTATGTTTTCTGATTTTCCTCAGTCTAAAACTGGTTGGCTGCATGCTCAGCCAATCGTATGGTTTGATTCTATTTAGTGAACCAATTACAGTGACGCAACGGCCAATCATAGTAGTTGCTTAAATACCAACTCAGCTAATATCACCATCGCAAACCACAACTTAAAAAAGGTTGTTTGCATTTCGTCCAATACCTTTTCAACGGTTCCTAACGTGAGGATAGAAGTTTCTACAAACCTCCTATCTAATAGCCGCCTTTATATCAACATAGTTAGAGTACACTTTCCTTCTGCGCTCATTCCTAAGGCGGGCTGGGTGAGTTGGGCTCGGATGGTGAGATGCTCATGTATATAATGCTCCAAAGAGTTTCCAATAATCTATACTTCAACGAGTCCTACCGTAATGACACATGTCTCCACAAAACTCTCATCCAATAACAGCCCTTATATCAATATAATTAGATTACTCTTTCCTTCCGCGCTCATTTCTCAGGGGGTTTGAGCGAGTTGGGCTCGGATGGTGAGGTACCATGTGTATGTTGCTCCAGTTTCCAATAATCTATAGATACTTCAACAAATCCTAACATAATGACACAAGTCTCCACAAACCTCCGATCCAATAACAGCCTTATGTTAACACGATTAGAGTACACTTTCCTTCTGCGCTCGTTCCTCAGGCGGGCTGGGTGAGTTGGGCTCGGAAGGCGAGGCGGCAGTGTGAGTGATGGCGGGCGGTCTTGACGCTAAGTGAGCTCCCATAGTGATGGGAGTATCATCTGGATCTTCTTCATCACCTTCTTCTAAGTCTTCGTCGATTGGTGATAGTACATCTGTCGGCTGTTGGATTTCTTCAGGTTTTCTGCAATAGACGTGGTTTTATTTTACACATGGAACAGTAAACACCGAGATTATTTTGCGAATTATTGCATCCGACGGAAGTACTTATTTGTATATTTTAGGAGAATGGGAACAGCATTTTGCTTTGCACGCAGTCTGATCATAAAGCACGGGTCAAGAGACGGTATTTTTTTTATATATGTCGTAGAATTTGACAGAAAATACGTGTTTCTAGTAGTCTGCGCAAAGAAATATATATCCAGCACAAGGCCGACTTTACTTAGCCGTGTTGTTTTCTTAGATATTTTAGCATCGTACGCCGTCTTCACCACGAAAAGGCAATTTCACTATTACTAAAAATGAACTAGTACATATTATTTTCTTATTAAAGGTTACTAAACAATGTAACAGTATATAGAAAAAAATAAGTATAATCAGTTATTGAATCACGGAGTAATACGCTTTTAAAGTACCTGGAGGGAGCATCGCTCGTCCCTTTCTCGCGAAACGGAGAGTTTAGCGTTGTGACGTCACATGCTAGGAGATTGTATGTAGAGCTACCACAGCTTAGTAATGAGATACTATAAAAAAAAACTTCTGACGTCACTGCGTTTTTGAGCTGTCTCTTGCTATTCTTCTTGTAACTTTCGACTAGGTGGTAGGACTTTTCTGCGAAGTTAGTCTAGGTAGGACCTCCCATCGCTTTGCCAATTATTCTGCCGCCAAGCAGTAGTGTGCAAGCACTACTGTGTTCCACTTTGAAGGGCATTGTAGCTAGTGAAATTACTGGGCAAATGAGACTTTATGATCTCTAAGTATCAGGATGACGTGCGCAGTGCAGTGTCACGCAAAACTATATTAATTTAGAATTACGAGTGATATGCAATCTGTACTGGGCAGCCGTGACGCTTAACATCAGGCAACGACTAGCTCGTCACACAAACATTTAAAACAAAACTTTGTAACTTTTTGAGATATTTCACGATGGCTTACAATTATTGAGGAACTTATTTATTCATGCAATAAAATTATAACACTTAAATACTCTGTTTCGTAAACGCATTCGGTGTATCATTTTCAACTGCCGGTAAATCATAGCAAAAAGACCCTTATTACCTGCGGAATAGAGGCGCAGCAAACGAAGTCAGCGTGGACGCTAAGAAAAACGCCGCAGCCATATAGAACGAGGCGTCATAGTTCTTAGTCGCGTCGTACACAGCGCCGGCTAAAGGCGAGCCGACAATGGCCGCCGCACCACGGAATAGGATGAGAAGACCAAACGCGTTGGTCAGCTTGTCCAATCCAAGGAGATCGACCAGGATGATTGATGTTAGTGAGATGTAGCCGGCTGGAATAGATAAAGCGGTTATGATCATGAGTTTAATTAATACTGTCTTACATGATATACATAACTACAAGTAGTTACTGATAATATTTCGTTAAATCTCCAACCACTAGATGGGTCGACGATCTGGTCAAAACCGCGGGGAGCTGGTGGATGCAGAAGGTAAGCAGCCGCTCAAAGTGGCCTATGTTCAACAGTAGATACCTTAACCCGTGGACTCCCAGTGGCTCGATATCGAGCCGGCATCCATTGTTATTCTATTGTTATGAAAAATGCAGGTATTCCAGACGCTCAGGCTTGTTGGTGACGACGATGATGATTAAGATGATGACGATTTCTCCAACCCACGTGAAGGCTAGGGCTTCATCTAATGATATTTATAAATTATAGCTTGGACCAAAACGTCAAAAAGAAACCTAGTGCGCCCATCTTCCACAAAAAATAATAACAATAAGTCTGTTCTTTCCTCGCAAGTGTGATGAAAAACGACGTAAGGAAAGCGTGTGCTAATTAATTATACTCTCGGTCCTTTATCGCAGCATAATACCGCCTCGAGTGTAATGATCACATAATTGAATACTATATAACGTACTCTATATTCAATTTTGTTATACTTGTGCTTACATATCATCATCAAAAGGTTAACTGGAAGAAAATGTTACTTAGCATTAAGTTCGCCTATATACTTGATTGTCTTGTGCAATAAAGCATTTTCTATCTATCTATCTATCATCATCATTCATCATAACACAGAAGACGTCCACTGCTGGTGGGGGACCGGCCAATGCTGCGTCTTCCGGTACTTACATATAGCAATTCCAAATGCAATAGCAATGGCAACGTAGGCGCCGTAAGAGTAGCAGAACGGTGTTAGTCCCACGGATATCTGAAATATAAAAATAATTTATTTATTATCCAATAATATTAGGTATTGACAAAACCAACTTAGGTTAAGAATGTTTTAAATATTTTTTAACAAATACAATTATTTATTGCTGGAAACAAGGACGACGGCAAGGTATTCCACTCATAAGCATGTTCACACTATAACTCATCAACAGCCTTTTTGCGTCCCCCATTGAGATGGTTGGTTTGCCATAATCACCACGCTAGGCAGGCATCTTGGTGATCGCAGTAGATTTTAATACAGACCGAGGAGAATGCTGCTGCCCATTCCCTGGATATTCCCTTAGCCGGCTCTTACGGGAAGAGATCGGCTAGCTTATTGCGTAAAATATGCAAGTCATAAATTTCGGAATCAGTGCTGTCAAAGCTGTCAAACGTCACTTTGGCAGCGAAAGCGCGCCGCTCGATCACTTTCAAAGCGATCGAGCGCTAGATCACCGTCTGTCTTACAATCGATGAACTCAAAAGTGCATTATTTTGTTTCCATTAATTGCTGTTCTGTTGCTAGTGGCGCTAGTATCAAAGGCCAAAGTGCATTCGGCGAGCAACAGGCGGGCGACTGCGACCGATTGTTTAGTCTTTGTTGTCGCTTTGTTACTGCTGCAACTTTTACATAATACGGCTGCGGGTAGTCCTATTCTTACACCGGGAGTACAAGGCCAACAACAATAACTCACCGTTGCTATAACCAGGCAGATATTATTGAGCAGTAGCGAGTCCATCCAAGGGAAGTCTGCCACCCAGCCGCAGATGATACGACCGAAAGTGTTCGTGATGCCGATTATTGAGAGAAGGAACGACGCTTGAGACGGTTCTACTCCCTGGAATATAATATTTAACGGTTAAGCAAGATAAATTGAGATTGGTACAAAAATCAAATCCCTAGTAATAAATAGATTTTTATATCAAAAATAAATTATATTCATCAAAAAAATACAGTCGTAAAACAAAAATTAAATAATTCTAATAATTACAAAAGTTACAAGGAAGAGATAGCTCAAGCACGCAGTGACGTCAAAAATTATTACTTCATAGTAACTTATTACTAAGCTGTAGTACCTGCTCTACATACACTCTCTTTGGTACGTGACGTCACAAATTATGCTTTCATAGTAGCTGTGAGTACCACATTGCATTGCATTGCATTGCATTGCATTTCATTGTGTGCGTTACCTCACAAGAAAAAGACAGGCGATGAAACCAGAAACTTCGAAAACTCTCAAAAACCATTATCTACGCAAATTGCAATTTCGTATCGGGTTATTATTTTGTTTTCTCCGTCAAAACCGTAATAGCCACCAGTAACATCAGAATAATAACGGGCGCTATTAGAAAGACGGTTCAGAGGAAAAAGCTTCAGCGTGTGGCTTAAAATGTTCTATAGCGCAACGTCTCTATACACCATCATCAGCCTGAAGACGTCCACTGCTGAACATAGGCCTCCCCCATACAGCGCCACTTTGAGCAGCTGCTCGCTCCTACATCCATCGGCTCCCCGTGGCTTTCACCAGATCGTCGCTCCATTAGTGGGGGGCCTACGCTACGTCTTCCGGTTCATTGTCGCCACTCGAGAACCTTTCTTCCCCATCGGTTGTCAGTTCTACGAGCGATGTGGCCTGCCCATTGCCATTTCAACTTGCTAATTCTAAGAGCTATTTAGTTCTGCGGATCTCCTCATTACGGATCTTATCTCGCAGGGAAACACCGAGCATAGCTCTCTCCATAACTCGTTGCGCGATACACATTCCAGTGAAATTCTTTTGTCATTGTGTAAACAGACCATACGTACATTAAGTTGTGCCGCGTCCACAATGTAAACGAACGGTACATAAAGTCCAGCCATGCCGAATATGTTGGAGACGCCGATGAGCATGAAGGCTGGGTCTCGCAGTAAGCTGACGTCCAACATCGATGACAGCGCGGACTTGAATGAAGCCGGCAGAGATAGGCACGGGCATAGGTCGTACTCTGGAAAGTAACATTACCTGAGCTTAGATATCGTAAATATTAAAAATCACAACTTGGCACAGAAATGAATATATTAACAGAGTTTCATCGTCATCACATCAGCAGCCTTTTTATGTCCACTGCTGAAAATAGCCCTCCTGCGTCAGTTTCCCATAATCACCACGCTTGGCAGGCGTCTTGGTAATGGAGAATGCAGCTGCCCCTTTTCTGGATATTCCCATAGCCAGTTCTTACAGCACCCACGGGAAGAGATGGGGTGGTCCTGTTCGTGCGCCGGGGCCACACGGCTCATGATAATTAAGAACTTCCAAAACTATTCCGCAACGTTTGCATTTACAAGCACACTTAGGCCCGATTTCACCAAACTAGAATAAATTTTATTCCAGGTATAACTTTCCGAGAACAACCGAGTTACGCGAATATAGCCCTTATACCACCAATTTTGTGAAGGAATAAGACTTACTCCTTGGATACAATCAAAATGGCGTCTTTTTTGTGTAATTTCACTTGTCAATTAGCTGTATCCAAGAGTAACGAATAGCCGTATACTTGGAATAAACTTTGGTGAAATCGGGCCTTACACGCATTGTACGTACTTAGAAGATCCCAGTTCTTCCAGCCTAAAAAATTACATACGTTCACGTGTCGGGTACTTACGTTCTTGTCTCTCAAGGTCCCCAGTCTGCCTGCTCTGTGGCAGACTAAGCACAGAGTTGCGGTACCCCTGAAGAGATTTCTGACTCTGATATTGTGGCAGGTTGAGAACGGAACCGGAATAGAAGATGTCTTTCCGGGACATCGGTCGGACCATCCGAGAGGGCTCTTTGGGACCAGACACGGATAGCTTCGAGTTGTACATCTGGCTTTCTGTGTCTCCCTGTTGATGGAAATATATTTTTTGATGATATTGTACTAGTACGTGTTGAAATGAATCGATAAAGAGCCAGTATTTCATTTGGTCTAAGTATATAAACTTCTATAGATTTATATCGGCTGCAACCAACATAAATCGCTTTTAATTTTGTGGCATTTGGTAGACAGAAAAGCATGTCTCGGCTAAAGGGACGGATGGATGTAGGTTCAAATTCCGTTCCTGATTCTTATTAATCTTTTACTTTAAAATAAATATAAAAATTCATATTAAAGGTATGTGCTTCAAACGATTTTTAAATGTGTAGGTATCGATTTGACCTCTATTGCAAGGTATTAAAAATTATAAAGGAAAATGTTACTTTGAAACAATCCGGCTCGAGTGTGGAAAAAGTACAGTTACCTTTATACGTGTATTTATACAACTCAGCATTCGTACGTTTTGTAAATAAAATTATTGCGCACCTTTAGGGCCTGTAGGGTACAAACGTGATTTGTTGAAGAGTTTGGTCAGTTACTTCTAATAAAAATAGAATACTTTTAGTGTTAGACTCATTGTGACAGCGTAAAAAATAATTTAGTTCCTCAAAAAATCCATCTCTTAATAATGAAGAACACGTTTATACTTTGAAAGCGTGGAATGTTTAAAACATTTGATCCCTATTTACGATTTACACACTTTCTTTCCGGGACCCCTGAAATGTATGTAAACAGGGACAAATGCTATTATTTCTGGATCGATGCCAGTCGGTGCTCGAATTGGCAGAGTACTGCAGAGTTCAAGAACATGCTTTTGTTTACCACACTCAATTACCTTCGTTCAAAGAAACAATTAAACATACTTTTATAAGAATTTTCCTTTTAACAATGTCCAATTGTCCTGTTTCTGTTTTCATAGAATCTGCCGCAATATAACTTAACCTACATTTTACAGATTGGATTGACACACGAGTATCTATTAACCTACTGACACCTGAACGACCGGTTTTAACATTCTCAAGAATTCTATTGTGTTACGGCTGATATGGACCGCGCGGCGCTCAATCAGTTAATCTATAGATAATGATAGTTCCTCAATAGGAAAAATTCAAACGATAAAACTACAGTTAGTTTCTAAAGAAATAACTGATCTTGAAATAAAATAGCTTAAGCACTTACATCGTTGCGATATTGACTGTTCATGGATGTCTTGGACGTGGCTTTGATTGCAGCTAGGGACGGTTTAAATCTGAAAACAAAAAATGTTAACTTATTACCAACTGAAGCGGAACTCAAGCCTACATAAAAAAAATTTGATCCTGACAGACGAACGACTAGACGCCTTGTAATAATAAACTAACTACAATACCTATGACCTGACCTATCTCCTGTGCTTTGGTTGCGTTGTCGGTCAAAGAACAGTTCGGATGCGTTCTTTAAAAGTCCGACGATGTTACGAACCATTAACCCCCAAAGTTCGAACTTTACCCACATGATAATGAACATTCACCACCTGACAAAGATGCCTTGTAATAATAAACTAACTACCTATCCTATCGCCTGACTTATCTCCTGTGCTTTGCTTGCATTGTCGTTCAAACAGTTCGGATCTGTTGTTTATAAGTTAGACGCTGTTATAACTATTAACTCCCAAAGTTTGAACTTTACCCACATGAAAATGAACATCCACCACCAGACTATAGACGCCCTGTAATAGTAAACTAACTACAATACCTATCGCCTGACCTATCTCCTGTGCTCTGCTTCCGTTGTCGGTCAAAGAACGGTACGGATCCGTTCTTCGGTAGTCCGGGCGCCTGCGAACTGAAGGCGGGCGAAGACACGTTGCGTGACATGTGCTGCGACGCGGGATTCACGATAACGTTGCCGTTTTCATTCTGGAAATATTTAGAGGAATGTTAGCAGTTTGGTAACCTAATTTGGGCACAAGAAAATACCCATACTGTTAAGCTCGTTTTTAGCGCTAGCAGGTAGCTCTTAGAATTAGCAAGTTAAAATGGCAATGGGCAGGCCACATCGCTCGTAGAACTGACATCCGATGGGGAAGAAGGGTTCTCGAGTGGCGACCACGAACCGGAAGACGCAGCGTAGGCCAGCCCCCCACTCGGTAGACCAACGATCTGGTGAAATCTGGGGGGAGCCGATGGATGCAGCAGGCGACCAGCCGCTCAAAGCCCCTCTCTGGGGAGGCCTATGTTCAGCAGTGGACGACTTTAGGCTATTGATGATGAAGTAGCCATATTCATTGAAAATTGGTTTTAGTAATTTAGGTACCTATTGAACCACATAAGACTCATAATAGTACAGGTAGGTACATAAGTATCCCTCTGCAGACATTAAATAAACAGCGACTTTTAAAACTTTTACTAGAACGCAATTAAGTGTCATTCAGGATCGATTTATGAAACATGGATTTATACTTGTTTTTCTAAAATAGTGCCTTACAAAAAAAAACTTGTAATACTAAAATATTGTTATTCAGCAATCCATGGATGATATTAAAATCACCGTGTTGATTTTTCAAAAGCCATAATATACCATTGCACCCCGTAACATCTTGGTTACACATAAAAACACCCAAAAAATTGGACAACACAAACTGACCAATGCTAAAATACATGAAATGTTAATGGCTCATACACTGACCTTATTTCTAGTAGTACGCAGTAGCAGTACATACTATAGTTGTTAGTAGTAGCGATAAGCAACTGCGAATAAAAAACCAAGTATCATCGATATCGAAAGCAAATCGGCAACTTTATAAAAATCGATAATACAATCGGCCGAACACACGGTACAAAAATCACATAGATTTGCACCCTGCATCGCCAAAATGTATGCCAAATGATGTAATACTCAAAGTCAAAATAACTACGATTGCGAATTAACAATGTATATTGTGGAAAATGGCCACGTGAATCAAGCATCATTGCAGCTTACATCACATCGCATCAACATGAAACAATCGAATAAATCGAGACTTTATTCGCAGTCACCTATCGCTAACAGTCTGCTCCCGTCAGCGGGGACTGCAACTCTTGCGACTCCCCATGTTAGTAGTTATATTCTGACAACAGCTCGATGACAAACCTTTTTCTTTACCACAACCTCGTCAGAGACCTTAGCTTCTGTGATGGTGGGTAATGTGGGCACGGTGGGGACCCCAGGCATATTGGGAATGGTGGGGACCCGCGCCAGAGCTTCCAGGTTTAACGAGGAATGCACTCCTGGATCGATGTTCAGGGGGGCCTGAAAAAAAGAACTGTCTTTTTTTAGATTCCGAGGAAGTATAATAGCTTTTCTCGTTTTTTGTAATTTTCCTATCCGGTCCCCAAGAATGTGATCCTTTGAATTCGTCCTTGTCTCATCAATTATATTGCTTTGTAGGCTCTATGAAAGGTGCTCGGAAGACGATCGACTGGAAGACTGATGGTTGTTCCATGCACACAATCATAGTTAGTACCATCATAGAAAGCAATAGTAGACGTACAGAAGCTTCACTCCAGGTAGACACTTAAGTAAATAGCGACTCTTGGTGCAACGCAATAAAGTGCAGTTTAGCTCGCACAGCGCTATGGGCCTACCCTAAACAGGTGACTCTATCTCTATATTTGACCTCTCTCGGCCATAATTCTGTATGAAAACACAGATTCCAGACGATACGGAAACCACGTCGTTATCGTGTCTTGTACAAATCGTTCCACAGCAAGGAGTCGTCAATTTTTGTATTCTGTATGATCTAAGACAAATTATCTATGACAGGTTTTGGAGGTTTAGGATCGAATGCATTCCTAATTAGACTAAAGGATTTCTCATTTCAAAACCGGTAAAATTAAAATAAAGGAATGACTTATATTTATGTTGTGACATAACGAAGCCATGGGTAATTATTATATAATTGACAGAAAACCTTTAAAAATACCTTCACTTTACATCAAATTATTTTTAGTTTGAATAATCAATATTGACATATGCAATGGTAGCTATTGGCGTGTTGATGTTTTGGAACGTGTCTCAGTGGTAAATATGATTTTTGACAGTTCAAATGGCGCCAATTCCAGTTAATACCACATTCATTTCACGCGGTTTCGTTTTCATTTCATAGAGAATAGATTTTTGCAGATTTATTTGTTTAGATTTATGTAAGACAAGGAATTCGCCCAGATATTGTAACGAACCAGCCCAGCTATCGGGCTGTTCTCATGTATTTGCAGCTTCACACCTATAATGCGGAGTGCGCCAGGCCTTGTACCACGTTGCTATAACTGAAGAAAAAGAAATTGTTGCCGAATCATCTGCCGAAGACTTTAGAAACTCTGGGTCACGGTTCTACCACCTGCAGCGGCGTTAAATGGTCTGCCATTGTCATACCCCGTTAAAATATGCACCACCATCTGAGTATACACAGAAACCAAACCTGCCCATCATTTATTATTGATACCATTTTATGAGCTGATGTTTCCCCTTAAAATTACAGACAATCACATAAATAAGCCATTAATATGATTGGATGCACCATGAGTGTAAATGACCTCAGTCCCATGCATAAAATTTTATGTGAGTATACCAAGTTTTTAGAATTGACCATACAACCATTTAAAAGTCGAACCTACAGTGGTTCTCCCTTTACAATACCTCTGTTTAGTTATATTATGAGAAGATTCGTTGAGATTCTATGACATCAAGCTTACCTTCATTCTTTTCTCCATGGTACCGTCAGGTAGTTGGACCAAGAAGTAAGAGCCCCCGATGGAGCCTCGCTCCATTTGCAGTCTTTTCTCTTCAGCCATACGCTGAAGTAGAGGCTTCTCCCCGGAAGTCTAGAATTAACCATTTTCTATGATTATTACGATACGCACTGGCATAGTATCTTGACTTTCTTAATAGATCAAAAACAGCAGGCCACAAAAACGAATAATAATGAATGCTTGCTTTCAAGTTGGCGATTACATTCTAATAAACTATCTGTCGTGTTCCAGGAAGAGTACCTACCAATTATAATTGTACATCTTGACTCATACACTATAATTAATTTGCTTTGTTCGTAACGTTTTTATTAGGGCTTGACTCCCGCGTTCAAAGCAGAATTGCGACCTTAGCATAGCAACCAATTTAGCGTACGTAGCTCAACTAACCTTGGGATAAACGAGCGGCCTCATCAGCGCACCGAAAACGGCGCAATTCAGAATGAGTCCAGCCAGCAACAGGTTCGCGTTCTGCCACGAGCCGAACTCCTTGAGTAGTATGGCGGCTAGAGGCGCAAAGCTGAACGTCCCCACGCCTGAACCGCATACTGCGATGCCGGTGGCCAGCGAGCGACGCGTCTCGAAGTAGTATCCTACTGCTACAACTGATGGAAGGTATATCATGCCAAAGCCGATGCCTGGAAATAAAGAATGAAAAATATCAGCCATTGATATACGGATATACAATATGACAGCTCTTTTTGCAAATCAAACAAAACATTACGAAGTTTAGTACAATGGGCAGTGTTATCGCTATACATACAGCGATCTCTGTTAGACCAGATATTTAAATTAGATATCAAATAAATGTAGCGAAGTTATAGACCAACATATTGAATATGGAAGAAACACACAGTATAGAAACATTCTGTACTTATAGCTATCTATCCTATTCATTTGCGCTTTATTTTATTGTTCGTTGTCCTTAACTATATAGTTTGTACTATAATTCATTCTGTACTAAAGTAAAACAATGATCCATATAATATTATTTACTATATAATATCCTTAGTGTAGTAAAACAATAAATTCCGTAAAACCGTCCGTCCGTCCGTTCCGTTCCGTATTTCGTAATATTATTCACCCATTTATTTACATACTTAAGCTTACGTTTTTGACGATATTTCTATAAAAATTGAAAGACAAATAATATTATTATTGTTACCTATAAAAAAGATGTAATGAATGTTAGCGATATTCATTACACATAATGTCAGAGGCATCCGCTATCATACATCATAATATGGATGTTGATGGATCTGTATTCGTTCCACTCCAGTAGCGTGCATGCCAACAAACGAACTCTCCATAGCTCAGAGAAGACCTGTGATGATTGGTGCGTATTATTCAATTTGGCAGCCAGCCAAATTACTAAGGACTTTGACCAATTTGCCTCAACTCTACCCGTATAATTTTGCATGACTTACAAAATATACTATCACTGATTATGATTAGTGATTATAATTAGCTTTTTTATATTCTGCAAAGATGCTCTAGTGAACGTTTGTAATCATTTAGGTACTAAAATCAAAATTTCATCCACAAAACAGGCTGTGATTCTATAACAACGTTCAACAAGTGAGCTCAATCAATTAATGAGGTGCCAAAATATCTACCGATAGATAGGTCTGATTGGCTTACGTCATCATTGTTTTAGTTTTATCTAGTTGTTACACGAACAATCGAAGGGCGGGGCGAGAAGAGTACCATTGGGAATTCGATACTTAGGATATTCGATGATAAAGCAAGTACTCCATTGATAACTATAATAGCTTCGATATGCGAAGTCAAATATTTTACTGCATCTTTTATTGTTCTCCTTGACAACACGATCAATATGAAATTATTGACTCAACAGCTCTATGTCCACAATTCGATTTAAATTGGGTCATAATATTACGCAGTTTAATAGCAGGAATTTATACGTGTCGGTCGGTATACAAAATCATTGGGAATATGATATAGTGTGAGTCAGAGTTTGTTGTCGGCCCACAAATAATTTGAAACAGCACAAAGGAGCACATGGGTTGTTGCTGCCTGTTGTGTGGTGCAGAGGTCGTCAACATTGTGCGTCATGTTCCGGTACATATTCCAGTGTTCTCGTCAAATAAATTCATCGGCGATTTGCACACAATAATGTACCTCTACATATAGATCAACTTACACAGTATATAGTAGGTAGATAAACTATACAAAGAAGGGTATCGTCTATTGTAACAAATGGAATAGGCTCACGGGTGTGAACATCGATATAGTTAGATTAGATTCGTTACAAATTCATATTAAAACAGTTCTAGTTAACAAATCTAGTAACACAATAGAAATCTGACCCACCTTCATAATGCTACTTAGATTCGCCGACCTTTTGTTATAACAGAAATTTATATATTTGTAGGTAGGTATTGCCAATTAAATAATAACTAATCCATGACTTCAGGATGTTTGCTGTTAGTTGAATTAAATATAATGTAACACCCTTGACATTGAAACCTGATGGATCGTCGCTTGCCTACTAACTGGCTCGTCGTAACAAGTTGGCGCTAACCAGGGTGCTAATGATTGCGTTGCGACATTTGAATTTTTAAAACATATTGTCAATATTCTAGAAGAAACATAATATGACAGGTTTAATAATCGAGCAGTGCTTTTTGAATCGGTGCTTTAAAAAGTGGTCTACTCTATTTACGTTTAATGCTAAGGGTGACCACCATTTTGTTCATGACGTATTATATAAATTTGCAATACCTGGGGGTCTAGCAGATATATCTCCATTAGCATTAACGCCAAACGATAACTCAAAATGTATGGGAATGACAACTTTTCCGCAGCTAATGTCATAGCTAATGTCATTTACCATACATTTTGAGTTATCGTTTGACGTTAACGCTAATGGAAAGTTATCTTTGCTAGACCCCCTGGTCTATCCAATGTCCTGCACTCGCATTAAGGTACAAATACAATGAAAATCAAAAGTGACCATTTTATCACTTTATAAGAGATCAAGATAAGTAAACCTAAGGTGACAAAAACTCAACTGGTTTTTTTCGATGGTAAAGTAAATCTTATAAAATATTGACAAATCAAACCAATGCTCAGAGTTTATAGGCAGTTGAAGAGATTCGTGCTTGCGAAGTCTTGGTGCCTCCGCCTACATTGACCTAATTCCTGTGGGTATCGAATATCGTCATCAAGGCGCCTAGCCTATGCGGGAACACTTATAAACATTTGCACATCTTTTTTATATGTAGAACTGCTATGTCCTTTCTTGGTCTGCTATGTATGTCTGTGACGCCAAAATTGGTCCAGTAGTTGAGGAATGAAGAGGTAACAGACAGAATCATTTTTTCAGGTTTATAAATCTGATATAGTGTATATTACCTATAGTAAAGATTTTATCAATAATCATCGACGTTCTATTTATAATTGACCTAAAAGAATGGCGTTTCAAGGATATGTGCTGGACTTTCGATGATTATGGCGTTGTGGAAAATAGCTTTCGATATCCAGTACGACACCCAAGAATTAAGCTGATTTTTAAATTTATATGTATACCTTTCAGGAGCAAAATCAACCAACAATGAGCTACAGTACGGCGCCGTTTCGTCTGCAATATCTGGCACCCCGCCAGCTATCTCATCGTGACCTTCAAGCTAACTTCACAACAAACAGGACCTAGATATGCCCTAAAGGAAGCATTTAAAAGTCTCAATGCCTTTTGTTGTTATTTTTAATCTTTATTTAATTTAGGGACTTTTATCCATTAGGGTATGTCAGTCCCATCATAACTTAAGCCTATGTAACCATACTACTTAAATATAATTATCCGAAAAAAAGTGGTTCATTGTTGCTTGGCAACTTCCGATGCTGGTTCTGATAAGATGTAGATGAAAACACCCATATCGTATTAGTTCAAGTTGAGTTTAAGCATCAATGTAATTGGTCTTGTATTTGAGAATACCTATAATAATTTCAGGTGATAAGTCTCGTTGTTATTATAAATGTTATAATGTTAAAACCAGCCCTTACATCAGACTGACAATTATACTACTTTAAATAAGGAAGACTACATGGCCCGTTTCAAAAAAACAGGTAACTGAAATAATATAATCCTTTGCATAATTTCAGGCGTTCGACAATTAATAATTCAGCATTTATTAGTCTAATCGTCGAACTGTAAGCGTTCATTCTATGAAAAGCACCCATTCTCGAATAGCTGGAAAGCCCTGAAAACGGGACATATAACAAGTTTGAATAGGTATACGGCGACGACGGGAAAGGGCGATGCTATCAGTTATTCATATCGCAGCAATGGCGAAATGCATTTGCGAATGGAAACCCCGGTTTCCACTTGGGTTAATTGTCAAAAGGGCTTAATAGTCATGAGTGGGTGGGAGAGTATAAGCTGTTTCGTTTATAAAGTGCTTGGCAAATGTCCAATATCACACGCGGTCGGTGCCGCGCCGTTTTAGAGAACAAAGAACACGTTGTGATATGAAAGGTTTTCATTTGCAGATTTACCGATCGACACCTTGTTGACGACACTAATTTGCCTTTCATATTATACCTAACTGGTGCCATCACGATATCGATCTATCAGAATTTCCCTTAGGACCTGAAACACGTTATTTGTCGACAGAAAGAACCTTGAACAAGACTTTAGAAATTAGCTTTCAGTTACAGTTTTCAGGTTAATCACGTTTCCTGAAAGCCATAATTTTCAAAGTGCTGTTGTTAAGGTCAACAATTCAATCATTGTTTACGAAGAACAAACTGTTTTCATAGCATTTGCTTCTAAATGCCATTAGATAAATAATGATTAAATAACATTTATCTATCACAGCAACAGTAGAGTTCGCCCAATTGTTCACCTCTATTTTGAAGTAAAAGTTTAAAGTGTCGTTTAATGGTGGAAGCCTATGTTCAGCAGTGGACGCTGGACGCCTTCTGCTGATGAGTGTTGCAAAGACAAGTGAAAAAGAAATATTACTAAGTTCAAACAACCCAGTGAAGTCCTAAAATACGCCAAACTGACGCACTGTGACGCAAATCCAGTAAAACAACCTACAGATAAACAAAGATGCGAAACTGATGATCCGAAATATCAGGTCCGTGGATTGAATCTGTACGATGAGTGTACTTACTAAATAAACATACCTAGGTAAAAAAATTGTAAGCTGTGTAATTGTAGAAGATGATGTCGATTTGAGTAATTGAATTTCAATTACTCGAATCAACATCATCATCTTCTTCTTCAATTATTGAAAGAGTTGAAACAAAGCTACATTAACACAAAAACCCCTAAAATATAATATGTACCTAACCTACTCTGTGTAAACCACAAAAAGACATGGTTATTTAAGTATTAATGCTTATGAAGTTTAATAATAAAATAACAGGCATCGCAATTTTATTGTCATAACAACACATTTTATTGTAACTCGTTTCGTTAATTAGGTCCTTAATTTACCCCAGATGGGGCACATCCGTTGTTTTAATTTAATGACTATGTACGTAACGTACACAACACATAGGAATATAGGCATAGTGTATATTTATAAAGTGTCTATTTTTGCATACCTTTAACCTGAGGAATCTCAATAGATAGCCAGGCCTTGTCTTTTAAAAATGATCGCAGGCAGCGATATCGTATAAAAAGCATTAGGTATGCAGAAGTCCAGAAACAAGATTTGGAGTTCTAAAATTTGCAGTAGGTAAAATAGATGACCCCCAAACTGTCAAAGTCGGCGAATCTAAGTAGCATTATGAAGGTGGGTCAGATTTCTGTTGTGTTACTAGATTTGTTAATCAGAACTGTTTTAATACGAGTTCGTAACGAATCTAATCTAACTATCGATGTTCGAGTAGGTAGGTACCACACCTGTGAGCCTATTTTGTTACAATAACATGTCTAAAATATAAGTCAAGGATGCCACATTGCCACAGAGCGTACACCATGCCTTCGTGCATATCAAGGTCGAATAGTATGTCATACGCTACGGGGATCTCCGTTGCAATCGAGTGATATTTACTATACTCTACTTTTTATTCTAAAACAGTACTGATTGAGCTGGAGAGGGCCCAGAGAGCCGTATTAAAAGTTATGCTATCCAAGCCTTTCAGGTTCTCAACTGATGCCCTTTATAAAGAATCAGAGGTACTGCGAGTTCGACAGCTGTATATCTTAAAAGCAGTAATATCGACTCACAAGAAAACAGTAAATTCGGTTGATTTTGGGGAACTGTCTAAAAAAAGGGTTTTTCATGTGCCGGTTCCTGCAATTAAGTCTTCGTTTGCAAATCGTCATCCTGGTTTTCTGCTTCCACGCATTTATAATAAATTCTGTAAAATTTTTGATTTGAGGAGTATGCCTACAAGTATAGTAAAGAACCAGGTGCAAACTTGGCTAATGAATCAGTCATACATTGATACAGAAAATGTAATTTATTTGTGAGCTATCCCCTTTCACACGCTTTTGGAAACATATACATGCCTGTTAAAATTGCCACCCAACATACATAGGTACACACACATATACACTTACACTCCATCAACACATGCACATGATGCACATCCTCCTTTACACACTTTTAACATCACAACACAAACCCATAGCGCAGTATTACTCATATTAGGCTAAGTAAATTAAATGGATGTAGGTATATTATATTATTATATGTATTCTATAGATGATTAAAATTTAGATTTCTACGGTTATCAATTGTATTGGGTAATACAAGGATAATTTTGGATACCTCCATTGTAAAAGATAAAAGTAAATCAAATGTAGGTCACCACGACACGGGCCTAGAGCCTAGTGTGGGACCGCTGTTTAATTTGGAAAGCATCTTTACGTACTTAATTTAATACTTATGTTAGGCAACCAATAATCTTGCATTCATAAACTTAGGTAAATAGGGTGAATTTCTGTGCCTTCGATGTACCGGTCTCTTATTTGTAATAAACTTTATTATTATTATTATTATTATTATTATTCGGCAAACAATACCATCTACTTCATTAACCGTATTTTATGTTCGTGCTATAAAATTAATTTCTGTGTGGTGCCAAGCGACGAAGGACGGCAGAGCGTCGCCACAGTTCGCCACGCCACGATATTCATGCCAATGTGCCAAGGTCGCGTTTGCCATATTATTACATAGCTCTGGAGATCCCATGTTTATGGCAGTCACCCTGTTGACGCTCAAGATTTGTGTGTCGTTAAATTCACTAAATGTGTTGGCTTTAAATATTAGTGGAAGTTTCCATATTTTGATGTTACGAAACGTTTAATAATTATACGTATTTGACCAAGATAATAAACATTATTTACCTGCCTTCTAACAATAATATGCAGTTATCCTCCATTTATTTCTCTGTATATCAATGTACGTGAAGTCAAAGCGGAATCAAATAGATTCCAGACCACAGTCTAAAATTAAACATTTTAGAGATATGTTCGTCATTCTGAAATCGAAATTATTGTGTTTATTCAATAAATATTCAATCTACGTTTTCTTAACCTTGCAGATAGAATTTGGTGACTTTGGCGTCTGTTCTCATAATATTTGCCATCATGTTGGCTGGGAGACGTCTCTAATGTAGTACAAGCAACACTTGTCAAGCCCATACAATTTTTTAATGTTTTCTAATACAAATATAAATAAATATCAAATACGTGCCCTAAATCCTTTGATCACATACTAAATCGCTGTGGCAGAAGAACAGGGCAGATTGCTTTATAAAGACAGTACAAAAGTCGACAAAATGTAATATAAATTAAACACAACTTCCTCTGGATAAAAGCCAGACATGGCTAGAATTTTAACTAGAAAAGACGCATAGAATACTAAAACACTATCTCAATACATCTTAGAACACTTTTTGGTATTTACGGTATAGTCGCACACCGTACACATCATTATTTCTTTCAATAATATTTTTATGTCACCCTTCAGCAAAATATCATCCGCCTTACTTAAAAAAAAATAAAGGATAGTATTAAAATAAATGGTATCGCATATTTATTCTTAATACATTATTGCCAATTACATAGTAATTTTAAAATACATAGATATTGTAATAAGATACAAATCAATTAATATATAATAATTATAGTGGCGATAACTGCTAACCCTTGTCACGGCATGTTAATTAATTTGCGTAATTATCAAAGGCGCCATAATACTGTATGCCTTACTGAGTACCTAATGTTGTGTAAAGCAAGAAAACAAGTGATCTAAGATTATAAATGACGTCATGATGATAAATTAATGTACAAATACAAAATACAAGGGACATGCAAGACGATATAAGTGTCATAGCAAAGTTGTCTATAAATCAATTAATCGTTTTTGATATATACACAAAGGTAACCTTATGACTTTGGCATGGCCACATATTTTATATACGACATGTTTATTATAGTTTCGTAGATAAATCCGCAGATGTGTGATTTATCCTGCCCCCGATTGCCCTGGTAAACATAGTACATAGTACACATCACCTACATAATAATCATCAGATGAACATACACTTTGTTAATAATATGTCATGCTAATGAAGCCACGTTTAAGTAAGTAAATATTTTAATCCCATGGCATGGCACTGATTATTATTTTATTTGTTATTATTTTCCAACTGTAAACATTTTCGACTGCAAACAAAACAAGATTTCTTTTATATATAAACTGCAAAGTCAATCTTTTCATCCAAGCGAATAACGTACTGAAGAAATGCAAATCATTACAAGACCAATCACTGGTGTGACTGGTGTCTATTCTGTTGTGCAAAAACCCAAACCTTAAAGCTATTGCGGTCCTTGTCATTTCTACCTTTATAAATGGGAGAGCAACATTCTTATGACGCTTTGCACAATAAAATTTATACCGATATCCGTTAATAGAATCCGTTAAAGGTATGTAATTGTAACTCACCTCCCAGCAATCCGTAGGTAATCATCATCATCGTGACGCTTTTGCTGAATGTGGACAATACGAAGGCAGAACATGCTACCAGCGAACCGGCCACGCAAACCGCTCGACACCCGAACTTGTTGCATAGCGCTGACACTATAGGACCTGAGGAAGAAAGATAAAACAATTTAATTTTGACACGATCAGATGATCTATTTTCTTGTGCATTTGTAAGTCAAGTATCTACCTTTACATAATAGAGCACGGTCTCACTTTCCAAGTCTAATAATAATGTAGTCTGATTCTGGTCGCATTTGGAAATATACCTAATTGTTAATAGTAAAGGTACAAGTACGTAGCTGACTCCACGCAGCAGCAGGCGAGGTGTCGTCAATCTTTATTTGTCCACATTCACAATTTTTATGAGCATAGCTTAAGTATTAGGTTCTATAGATTAGAAATGTACACTAGATTCTGAAGTAGAAAAATCTGCGATTTGATACAGATTTTAATACTGCAATCTATAGTTAAGTAAGTTGTTTTTACAGTTTCTTATGATTTAGTATAATAAGTACTGGTGTCTATGTATTTCTATGAAATATCTTCCGTAGACACGGTCCCGTACTGCCAGGGGAGCGACACGTCGCTTGCTGCTGCTGCTGCTGTTGCTGCTTCCAGTCGGCTACGGAATTGCACCTTTAAATATTCCTCGGCTTCTTAACGTCTAATACTGTTTATTTATATTTCATCAAATCCTTTCTCAGAACCTTCATCATCATCATCATCATCAACAGCCTGAAGACGTCTACTGCTGAACATAGGCCTCCCCCAAAGAGCGCCACTTTGAGCGGCTGCTCGCCGTGGTTCTGACCAGATCATCGGTCCACCTAGTGGGGGGCTGCGTCTTCCGATTAGTGGTCGCCACTCGAGAATCTTTCTTTCTCATCGGTTGTCAATTCTACGAGCTCGATGTGGCCTGCCCACTGCCACTCCAACTTGCTAATTCTCAAAGCTATATCAGTGACTTTAGTTCTCTTGCGGATCTTCTCATTTCGGATCTTATCTCACAAAGAAACTCCGAGCATAGCTCTCTCCATAGCTCGCTGCGCAACTTTGAGCTTACTTTGGCCACAGAACCTTGGCCTGATGATATTAGCCGTATACAGGAGTGACTGATTGGGTCAAGTTACGAGATTTTAATGCTAAAACACAACCAATAATCGCCTACTCTGAATCGAATGAATTATATACTGCGTTCAATTTATATTCTTGTATCAATAAAATAATGCATGTATTAGGCGAGGCTATTTAGTTGTCTAAGAAAATTAAGCAATTTATTTCTGAGACCATTAATTTAACTATTCCTTTAAACTGCGATATTACTCATTTAACTTGAAAATAAACTGTTTATAAATAAGCTTGGACTATCTTATTTATTACGATTGAGCGAGGTTTCGTTTCCAGAATAATTAATATTTCTGGTAGCTTTAATTCAATTTTGGAATTTTGATTAATATTAGGTTGAAAACAAATACGCCGTTATTATAATATATTTTAAATAGGGTCACTTTAAAAAAAAATAAGAAATACGTTTTTATGTTCTATCCGCTCCATTTTTCATTTAATTCAAGCAGATGTACGAAAAAACGCCATCGTTACATGGTTAACATCCCGCATGTGCGAACAAAGCGTTTTGCTTCCACATTTATCATGCGAACAGCCAAAGAGTGGAACGCTTTGCCGGCGTCTGTATTTCCCGAGAACTACAATCTTGGAGTCTTCAAATCGAGAGTGAACAGGTATCTTCTAGGCAAGCGCGTTACATCCTAGACCGCATCGACACTTAACATCAGGTGAGATAGTGGTCAAGCGCAAGCCTATCGAACAATATAAAAAAAAAAAAAAAAAATGTGTTTTCCTTGAGACATTGTGTGCGACACACTATTATTTTAACCAGTGATTAATATTAAATATTCTATGCAGCACCTAGTTAATAGGCATATAATCGCGCTAAATGTTCTATATAATTGCGATGACTACCTTGGTACTAAAACCTACATAGCAAACCTGATCACGGCTGGATCTATCTAAATACTCGTAATTTAGTTCAAGGAATCGATGTGGCAGAGATATTTAATGCTTCATTAACATGTTAGATGTAAACAATACCTTAATAAGGCAGATACTTTGAATAAAACCATGCAGATTTTTGACGAAACTGGCCTTCGACTTATACTAATATGATACTACTTTGTATTGCAAAAAACAAATGTAATAGTACTATCATTTATTCTGTGATAAAAGTGAGCTTGATATAATGTTAGATTGTATAGGTTCAGAAGAAACAGTAAGCTACCTAAATTATGAAATCTTTTGACGACTACCCGTCCGTAAAATTATGGTCTCCTGCTCCTGGTATACTCCATACTTTAGACACAACTAATGAAGTAGTATATTCTTTATGTTACGGTTGTTGCGCTATTAAGAAAATTGTTGTATTATTAAAACATACCCACAAAACCCCTGGTCTGCGACAGGACACCAGGGTTTTTGTGTGTCGTTGCGGCCACAGATCTTATAAACTGCGGCATTCCGTAACAAGATTTTAGAATAACAATAATAATCTATATATCTATACATATAATAAAACTGTAGAGATAAAAAAGTCTGTAATTGCAAGATATCAAAAAAATAATCACACAGATTTGCTTAAAATTAGCCGCTGATCACGTTAAGCCACTTTTTATACACTTTGTCTGTTTGTTTGTTTGTTTATTTGTTTGTTTGTTTGTTATGACTGAACTCCTAAAATACTGAATGGATTTTCATGCGGTTTTCACTAATATGCTTAGAAATAGCCGGCGCTTAACATAGGATATATTAAAATTGAAATATCGTTAATTTTTTTTTATGAGAATTTTTAAGATTTCATTACGAAACGAATCGGAGTTTTAAACAACATGGCCGATTGGTGTTTTTTTTTGGCTACTTACGGTAAGTTACGATATGTCACAGACTAGAGCAAAAAACCATTGACTACACTCTGTGCCACACACACAGGTCTGTGGTGCTACATGTTTATCTGGAGGCACAGATTAAAGAAAAAAGTCTCTGTGAAGAATGTATAAGACCAAAGAGTATATTAGTAGGTATGATACTATAAGGCGTGATTTTTCAATCATCAGATAAAAGTTGTTCATTAGATAAAATAAAACCCGAATTAAGGGTGTCGCGAAATGCGATTTTAATCGAGAGGTAAGTAAGTGAATCGATTCCGAGTTTTAGGTTATCTGTGCTGGTAACATTGTATTGTATGAGAGAAAAAAGGCGGGAGTGGTGCCTTGCCTTGGTTTAATTTAGAAAAAGATAGCGAAGCGAGTATGAAGTAAAACGATATTAAGAAAATTTGGTGTAGCAATGAATAACCTCAACGAAACAATTATGAGAGGTAATTGTTAATAATCCTAGCTAGGCTGGGTAAGTGGTTCAAAGATTACTTTTTATATTCCAAAATTATAACACGATTTATTTAAAAACTTAGATAACATATAATAATAAGTATACTAAACTAAACTAGATCTAAAAACTAAGATTACTTGTGATCAAAGAGTTAACTTGTGATGAGAGTTTAACTTTTGATGTGAGTCTTATTGAAAGGGAAATAAAGAGGAATTAGAAAGAGTTTTGTACGGTGGTAAGGGCGGGTCAAATGGGGAAGGCTGGTGGACCCTCCTTCCGGACCTTCGGGTCCTGAAGTTTTAAGGTGAGGAGAAGTTCGCATCTGATAATGACTTCACTCGTTGGTGAGAGGATCCTACCACTTAGCTGTGGCTCTCGGTGTTTTCATGGTATCAAAGGCGACTCTCACCTAATAAGTAAAAATAAGAACTGTTTCATCTATTCCTTTCAATGATACTCTGTAACATTTCATTTGTACATTATACACTATATTATTATTATTGCTCTTAGAGTTAGTAAGTTGAAGTGGCAATGGGCAGGCCACATCGCTCGTAGAACTGACAACCGATGGGGAAGAAAGGTTCTCGAGTGGCGACCACGAACCGGAAGACGCAGCGTAGGCCGGCCCCCCCACTCGGTGGACCGACGACCTGGAGAAAGCCACGGGGAGCCGATGGATGCAGGAGGCGAGCAGTCTCTCAAGGTGGCGTGCTCTGGGGGAGGCCTATGTTCAGCAGTGGACGTCTTCAGGCTGTTAATGATGAATGATGATGATGTACACCACCACCACACCACCACCACCATTACACCTAACCTATAATGGAACCTTAGGCAGGCATGATAGTGTGGAGACGTACTTGTCATGTCATGCCCAACTTCGCCACAAAGGGTTTCTTTATTTCAAAACTGTTACGGAACCCTAAAAATGAAACATTCTTTGCAAAAGCGATTCTGATTTGAGCTTTGTACACATGTTATTTCCTCACTCCCTCCACTATGTTGAAAGTGCAGTGAAATTAGACAACGTGGAAAATAGTGGACATATAAATGTCGACTCCTTTTACAGTGGTGTACTTAAGTATTTGTAATTTCTAAATAGTATTAACAAAATTAACTATGTACGCGTCGTATATATAGGTAAATGCATTTTACACGTGTGCTAATACGTGCTCAGCTCCAAAAAGATTTAGTGGATTTGTTGTTTGGTATATAGAAAATGCATGATCTATTATTAGAGTACCTAAACGTAGAAATAACACAATACAAGCGTGCGAAGCCGCGGGCAAAAGCTAGTATATTATATAATAATAAATAAATACGTGTGGACATTTCACACAGCGCCATCTAGCCCCAAATTAAGCATAGCTTGTACTATGGCAACCAGATAGCTGACAGAATACATAGATATTTTTTATAGCACACATTGTTTAAAGTGTCGGGACCTGAGAGTCTTCATGTTACGCAATAAAGTACCTACATTATACATAATGATAGCAGTATTTTAGGTCGCACTTTAGATAAATAATTGAATATGAAATGTCGGGTCACAGTGTCGGGTCCTGGACGATAAGGGACTTTCGATGTAGATACTCTACAAAATTCTATACAATATTATAATTTGTGCGTGCTTTATTGATATTCATTAATATGTTTACAATTTATAATTAACCTTTAACCCCTAGCTTCATTCCACTCATCCGCGAGAAAAAGTAAAGAATAAAATAAAAGTATAAAATAAATGTGTTGGAATAGGAATATTTTAGGTGTATATTAATATTAATGTATTTTTATTTAAATTTAATTCTAATTTAATAATCTAATTTATTTGAATGTTTTGTAATTTATACATATAAACTGACCATGTTTTAGCAAATAAACGATTTGGACATTTATTTACTAAACACTAAGATATTTAAAACGTTGGGTTAGGTTTTGTTTTTATATTATGCAGCTTGTTATAGATTTATTCCTTGTACATAATTGTTTAGGTCTGAAATAAAAATAAAATAAATGTTGATTATTACACATTTATACATATAAGTAGGTACCTACTCTAACCAACTTTTAATACCTGTACTATTCCAGAATTCAAGAATTCTAGAATTCCAGAATTTCTTATACTAAAATTCTTTCTAAAAAACTGCGACTCGGAAAATTGCAATTTGATCAAAATTCACTTAAGTATCTCTATTTATAATTATTTCTATATATATCTAATTCGGCTTATCTCGATTCTGCAACATTTTGCGTTCTCAGACAATGATAACAGCCACTTATTGCTTACGCAATGGTGTAAACAGTTTATCTCTGATTGCAATAACTATTCGTAATCGGGTCAATGACAATTCAAAACAGATAAGGTTCGTGATATGAAGAAAAAAGCCTTACCGACTGATCAACCGATATTAATAAGATAATTGTTGTTCAAAAATACCTATGGTTTATAAGTTATGCTAAATGCTTGCAGCTCAAATTTATATGTAGGGAGGACCTACTATCTTGAACATTTATCGATAGCTAAGACTAGAGGCTAAATCACGATAAGATTGTTTTTTTCAAAATTATTTTTGTAGCGAATTCAATAATAATAAATGTACATAGGTTTGTTTATTGTACCACTGATGCACTGACGCTTTTTTATCAACTATAGGCTAACATTCGACCGCAGTCTCACCTGATGGTAAGTGACGACGCGGTCGACGATGGAGCATGCTTACATAGAAGATACAGATTCACTCTAGCCTTAAAAACTCCCAGATTATATTTGTCAGGAAACAATTATTCTGGTAAGGTGTTCCATTTGCTGGTAAGGGTTTTGTTTTGAGATACTTTAGTATACAAATTCTATAATTTGAAAATTATCATATGATACACAAACTATGCTATTAAAATCAATGGTTATTAATTTACTATACTTCCGTAAGTACTTATTTTAATCCGCCGCATGCCATTAAGAGGCATCATTTACATAATAACAAATGAATGATAAGCAAGCATACTGTATTGTCGTACGAATAACATATGGGATTCAAATTAGGGTTCGTTCCCGGGAATTCCCGGGAAATGAAGCTCGAGAAAAGTCTAGAACTCCAGAAATCATGTTTGAGTGTATAAAGTTCTAAAATAAAACTGAAGTAAGTAGATCTAATTTTTTTGTGTGTATGTTCAGTTCAGATGTTGTTTTATTGATCTTGCAAAGTTTTAAGTTTATTTTTTCCTAATTAACCTCGCAAAAATGGTGCTGTGATTGTAATTAAAAGTCAGCATAGTAGCAATTTTGTTGAAAACTGGCAATAAAAGTTTTATGATTATTTTGATACTTTTATTTGAGAGGAAAACCACTTAATTTGTTGATTTAAAATAAGATATTTTTATGATATACATTTTTAATTTTGTGACGACTTTTTTCATTATTTGAACCGAAAAGATATGCAAAAATATACGTAAATGTAAATTTCTCGACAACCCGAGAAGATCTGAGAAATTGGCTTCGAGAATTCTCGAGACCCGAGAAATTGATAATCTCGAGAAATTATGAGCCCTAAATTCAAATCTATTCAAACCTGCATATATAAGGCTAGAGTGAACCGGTATCTTCTAGGCCAGCATGCTCCATCGTTGACCGCGTCGTCACTTACCATCAGGTGAGACCGTGGTCAAATGTTAGCCTGTCGTTGGTAAAAAAAAAGAAAAAGAAAATAGCGTTGTTTGAATGATTTTCTATTCTTATTTTACACTTTATTCGCTGATTTATTGACATACATGTCGTTGTACACTATCGGAATCTATATTTGTGTAGTAATTAAATAGCAGTTATCTGCCGCCAAGCAGTAGTGTGCAAGCACTACTGTGTTCCGGTTTGAAGGGCGTTGTAGCTAGTGAAATTACTGGGCAAATGAGAATTTATGATCTGATCACTCAGTCTAGTAATCTGATTACTAGACTGGGTGATGTCTCAGGATGACGTGCGCAGTGCAGTGTCACGCGAAACTTTATTGTTTTAAAGTTCCGGGTGACACTGCAACTGTTATGGGCGGCCATGTCACTAAACATCAGGTGAACGACTTGCTCGTCACGTCATTCAATCACATAAAAAAAATATCATTTCAATACTTGCATACCTAATAGTCGAAGTACGGGGAGTAACCTGCTGTCGTTTATGACGTACCTGGTACCAGTCATAGATGCCGGGGGGCAGGTAGACGCCGCGTACTTCGACTTCCGGAAGGCGTTCGACACCGTTGACAACGATATATTGTTGACTAAGTTGGCGGCGCTCGGTTTCACACCGCAGCTTTTACAGTTTTTTGCGAGCTATTTAGGAGACCGCCAGCAGTATGTGGAGTTCGCAGGATTCGAATCAAGGCCATATTTTACTTTTTCTGGCGTCAGCCAAGGAAGTAATTTGGGCCCATTGGAGTTTATTTTGATGATAAATGATCTCCCGGCAGTGGTAAGGGATGCGAGGTGTCTGCTATTTGCAGACGATCTCAAACTGTTTCTGACGATAGCAGACACTTCGGACTGTGATCGACTGCAGGGCGAAATTGATAGGGTGGTGCAGTGGAGTGAAGCGAATAAGTTGTATTTCAACGTGGCTAAATGTGGAGTGATGAGCTACAGCCGCGCGCGCACTCCACTGCAACATCCATACAGAGTAGATACCGCTATGGTGCCACGCGTCTCAAGCTTACGGGATTTAGGTGTCGAGATGGTAGCAGAGCTGACATTTCGTAGGCACATTAGAAATATTAGTGGTAGTTCATTTAGAAATTTAGGATTTATATTAAGACAGTGCAAAGATTTTCAAAGTACGCTGGTTATTCGTATTTTATACAACGCACTGGTCCGAAGCCGTCTTGAAACGAGTGCCATTATTTGGAATCCTCATGAGGCTAAATATAGTCAAATGATAGAAAAAATACAAATTAAATTCACGCGCTTTCTTTACTTGAAAGAGTGCGGGGTCTATCCGTTCTACCCGCTGATGTACCCGAGCTTGTTTGTAATAGGCATGGTTGGGTACAGCCGGCTGGCGGTGCGGAGAGACCTCGCGCTCGTGAAGTATGTGTGGCGCGTGCTGCGCGGGGAGGTGCACCACCCGGAGGTGCTGGCGGCGCTGCGGCTGTGCGCGCCCGACGAGTACGTGGGCGCGCGCCGCCGCCCCGCCACACTCGCCGTGCTCACACCTCGGACGAACCTGCTCAAATATTCTCCCCTGTCACGTGCCATACGTTGGCTTAACTTAATCGCTCAGGGCGTAGACTTATTTAGTTGTAACCTGACGGAATTCACTGAAGTGTCGATAAGGTGTATTGAGAAAAACGATATATCGTAGATAATGTTTTAAGATAAATTCTGTTATAACATCGCATTGGGAAACTGGAATGGTGTTATGTTTCAGTTAGTAAATAAATAAATAAAAAAATAAATAAAAATAAATACAAATGAATACAGACTTTACTAACCCTACGAGGTACTTAGAAGTGTAAACAACGTGCATACAAATAAAGCAATGATTATAGTTTCTCGGTTTAACGTAGTTAAAAAAAGAGTATTTTCTTGGAAATTATTCCTTTTCATTGGTTTGCTCCCAGAAATGGATCATAATATGCGAAACTATAGATAGCGTAATATAAAACGAAGGGTGGTTTTTATTTCAAAATAAGGGTTACGTACGCTTCCTGATTAAGAAAATTGATTAAAAAAAATTATACAGTTTTAGTTTTTATCAAAATCAGCCCGTGATTACTTTGAACATTTTTTTTTCTATTCTTCATACTTTCGGATTCGGCCATCCACCCACGGCCAGGTCAAAAATTCATCTGTACCTAATACCTATAATGGGCAAATGAATAAAACTGTTTTCAGTTCAGCATTTTTTCAATAATAACGTGAATAGCAAAACCGATTAGACCCTAGCAAAATATAAATCTAGGCTAAGTAAATACAGTTATAGCTATGAATGCCTTTAATGGCTGACGACTCGCGCATGCGGCAACGTGAGCCGAATGATAGAAAACAAACAAGTCACGTTTTATCAACGTGCACCCTAAATGGAAGGGTGTACACGTGTACTGCGACTGCTAAACTGAGAAACTGTAGGATTGGGATCTGTTGCAATGGAAATCTGTAATGGAAATCTTTAGAGTTGGGAACAATTCATACACATGTATTATACTCTCCTTGATCCTCTTCGTTAGAATTCACAAATATAGTGTACCTACACAACTAAGCAATCCGAACATAGATCCCCTGGGAGATTTTGCTAGAGAATCCTGCCAAAATCGGCCGTGAAAAATTACTTTTTTTTTTATGTGTTCTCCCAGTCACAGAGTATCTAATAGTATTTACGGTAAACTACAGGAATCTTATTCATTATAACGTTCATGACCTAATTCTATACACTAGCACGAACACATCACAAATGGTTCCAAGCGGGAGAACCACACGCTTGCTTGCTCAGCTATGAATGCATCATCCTCCTGATTTGAGATGTTTGTTACAAGATGATGAAACGGCAATCTTTGCCAAGCGGTCATTTTCCTTAACGATTATTTCTGTTCAGTTGAAAGGTAAGTTTTAATGTTTAACGTTTTAGTATATTTGTAAAGAGCCTTACCCGCTGCAAGATATACACCAGACAGCAGACTGCCGACCCACGCGACTGTGCCCTTCCCTTCGCCGAAGTACGTGACCAACTCCGGCAGGAATATTCCAAAAGTATACGCAATGCCGTCCACAATTAGATTGCACATAAAGGAGGCGAAGACAACCACCCAGCCATAGCCCCCATCAGGGGGTGGAGGAATGGCGCCATAGTCGAAGGCCTCGTCATCGTCGGCGTCAGCTGCGGCGCCTTCCGCCGTCAGTCTTGCCGCCTCTTCGCATGAAGTCTCGCTTTCAGTCTGTAACAACAGATAGAGAGCATTAGATAAGAGCAACATGCTAAATCAGATGTACTGTGGTAGTTGAAAAACGAACAGCACCACCCACGACTACAGCTGAGACATCCGTCTCGCTTCAAAGAAAATGACACGACTGTAAAAATAGCAAAGTTTTCATAACCTAGAGTGGGCAACCCGTCGTTCACGAAAATTTAATTTATTTGCAAGTGAAGTTGGCTCCAGAATATCAAGACATACTATGGATTAAAAGCCCGGATATACGTGCAGTTCATTCTCGGCCATTCAGTGCAGTTGCAATGGTGTAACACACTGCAATATCTGCAGTAAATGCAACATGTACAACACCCGGCCTATGCTGGTTTAGTGAAAGAAAACGGAGTATTTTACGTGTACCTATCAGGTGCTTATCTTAAATTTCGAAGGATATTAAGCCTCATACTTATTATAAAGTATAGCTCATAGATAATACTAATAACACACGATAATCTGTAGCGGCTTCCAATGATTTTTAAAGTAAAATTAAAAAATTCTCCAAAGGTCATCCTTATATGAGATCGCCTCCAGCAGAATATTCATTTGTGTTTGGCCAAAAGCAAAAATAATGTAATAGACCGAGCGAGCGCAAAGCGCGAGCGAAGCGTTTTTGTTTCAGGTGGGGCAAAAATTGATTTCGGATGTCCGCCTGTCCGGCTGTTCTCCTCTACGCATTTCTCAATCGATTCTCGTGAAACTTTGTGAGCAGGTTCGATAATTATATGGAACTTTTTGTCAATTCGGTATGTGGAAATTTATCAAAATGGCAGAGCCGTGGTGGTGGAAAACGCAAAAAATCCCACTAGGTCTACAGCTCGCACAGCTACTTTTATTGTTTTAGACATTTGTGTTAATGTTTTGACGTGCCCAGTGTAACGCAAAGTTGTAAGGCGAATAAAAATCTGAATCTATGAATCATATCAAATCGATTTCCGGATAACATTCAGGACGATAATTCTTCAGACAATTTCCGAATTGAAATATGTATAAACAGAAGCTGAAAATAAACTCACTCGAGTAAACTGACCGAGAATGTGTGGGTGATCATAATAAAACAAATATGTGCTTTTCACGATGTATGCATAATTCATTTTGCCAAAACAAACAAGCAGGTATAAGAGCTCGGTGATCTATCAAGGAAAATGGCACTTCTGTGTTATTAGGTTCTATCTGTATAAAATAGGTAACAGGTTACTTTTAAAAGAAAGCTTTCATTGTACCGAGATAATTTTAAAATATATTGATGATTTGATGAGCCCTGGCACGTGATGGTCATTTTGCTGATGTGTACTCGACAAAATAGAATCAAGATCCTCGACCGATATTATTTTTTCAATAATATTAGTAAATACCCAGTAACTTTTTTTTGCGTTCGGAGTAAGAGCTATTTTAATGTATGTATACCTACCTAATATTATATTAGAACTAGAACAAATGTCACAGTCCCGTCTAACCAAAACAACACTTATTTTTGGCATAAAAATTAACATGTCATAAATAATGCCTTACGTCATGTCGTTTAACACAATCGTTTATGTTTAGTCAGACATTACTGTCGCCTATCGTAAAATTACTGAATGTTTCTAATAAAACGCTGCCGTCGACAGCCTCTGGCTTCTGACTTTTACTCGCAAAAGCTCATTAATTTCCTTTTATACTTGAAGCTTTCGTGCAAGAGTTTAACAACTTAAATTAACATAAATGAGAACAATACAACACAAAAGACTGCGAAGTCTCGTATATGCTGCCATTTGTTGTTGCCACTGTTGCTTTATGTAGTGCTTATGTAATCGATTCAACTACCGTTTCGAACACTCGCATGGTCAATGTCATTGCCGGAATAGATGGTCGGGTGAAGTCGAATTAGAATCGACTAGAAGGTCAACACGCACGTGGTTAGAATGATTAATCGCATGGTGTTGCAAGTACACGAGCTGTACTCGTAGCGTTTATCTTAAAGGGACAAAGGAAATACTAATACAATTAACCACAACGGCAAGAAATATATAAACAAAATAATGAAGTAACAATATGATTATAAACAACAACAAGAGCCGTATTATTGAGAAATATCATAAATAACTTAGCTTACACAAATAAAAAAAGGAATTCCAATGAATAAAAATATTGCTCGTTATTAAATTGTTTCCTATCGTAAATATTCATAATAATATCATATCATTTTTCCACGCTATAGCCTGAAGGAATAAAATAACATACTATCCTCCTACCCTAATCTTTTGTTTTGCATCTTGTCGGTGTGTCCATCATGATGCCATGCCATTCCTTTGGTGGTAATCATGCGTTAGACGAAATAGAATTATCTAAGAACTATGAAACTATTCAAACTAACCCAAATATAACAAAAGATAACAGGCAGTATTGTATTGCAATAAATTCCAATGTTGTTTATATGTATATCAAACACGTGGAGTGAAACCTGACCGTGTCGTCACTAGATTCAAAAGGCGTAAGAAACTACGCTTTACCATTGTAAAGCGTAGTCATTACTCATAATTTAAATTTGCATACACAAATGTGTAAAATAGATAGAGAGGCAAAGACCCAGGGCTTTACGTTTATAAATTTTTGTTAAATTTAATCAATCCTTAGGTGCCCCGTCTTTTCTAAGGCAACGGGTATTAGTGTACGTAGTGCCAATTTCATTGAAACCAACGCCGATGTTATTGTGATGTAACACTGAAAAGTCTCGTCTTTTTAAATTGAAGTGGGCCAAGGTGCTGATAAACTTCCAATCAATAGGTACTCAACTCGCTCGATCCGATCGGAAAATCACAGCCGAAATTCTTCAATCAACCGACCAACACCCCTTCAATCTTTTGTTTCTTGATTGTTCGACAGTCGTGTGAGGTGACGTCGACCTACAAACATCGGAAGTTTCCTATGTAAATTATAAATTATATTGAGGTAGGTTAAATAAATCATAGGGCGAGATAGTGAGTGCTAACGCGACCCTATCTCGCCCCATCCCGGCGGCGGACGGATCACGGGGGGGTTTTAGTGGGTTCGAGTCCCACATACCCCCTGCCATCACCCCCGTGGTGGCAGGAAAGTGCGAAGGCATTTCCCCCCCTCAAAAAAAAAAGTTAAAAAAATCATAATATTTCTGGAGTCTGCTGATTGATTTCTGAAGTTATTGTATCATTGGGTGTGTGATTTTGTATTTTACTAAATAACAACGACAGTAATGATAGGTACTATCATGAATGAATGACATAGTCTAAAGCTCAATTGTATCATTGAACTATAAGTTTCATGGCATTTTGAGATTGGCATTGATCACAACATCAGCCGGAAGACGTCCACCGCTGAATACAGGCCTCCCTCATAAGAAGCCACTTTAGACGCTTATCAATTTATCATATTATATTTATATTTCCTATAATCACCACGCTTGGCAGGCGCCTTGGTGATCGCAGAAGATTTTAATACACCGAGGGTATTGCAGCTGCCCATTTCCTGGATATTCCATTAGGCGGCTCTTACGGCACCCACCACGGGAAGAGATGTGGTGGTCTTATTCGCAAACCGGGACCGCACGGCCAATTGATCAATCTCTATTGTTCGTTTCGAGGATATTATTGTGATTAGCTATCAATGTAGAATGAAGTGATTAGAAACAATAATATTTATATAAATTGGCGAGAACATCCGCGGGAATTGTCTAACCCAGTACAGTAGTGGCTAAGTAACAAAGAGAAGCATTGTTTACGGAGCGCGAATACTCGACCTTGTCTATATTTACATCACACGCGGGTCCTGCATAGTGATTTATTTTGTTAGCATAAACCACGTTGTAAACTTCCTCAATTTCCTAGATAACATGTTTAAATATTCCTTTATTTTTTCCTAAAACTGCTACTTTCAGAGAGTCTATGGCAAAAGTGGGATTGAATAACAGCAGAACGTTCGGTCGTGTCAATAATTTAGAGTCAGTACAAAACACTACAAGTAATAAAATAATACAGTAAACGGTAACGCTTAAGACCTAACGATTTAAGCGTTTATTAATAAACGATTACCTGATTCCAATCGCAGTAAAGGGACAAGAGGAAAAAATGGAGGAAGCCAAAGCGACCTTAAGTGTTTGATATTTACTTAGTATGTACTTACATATTCCTGCAACAAGTTACTCACGGTAGACAAGAGACAAAGAATTCTTACAAACAATTAGAATTCATACGACAAAACGTTCCGCGTTGTTCTAGTGCTAATAAATTAAACTGATACATAAGACAGATTCCGCATTTTCTGCGTTATATTAAATTAACAATTTTATACGGTTGTGAAATTTAACTACAATAATCATGACATATAAATGGTAAATAACCAGCCAAGTGCGAGTCGGATTCGCGCACGAAGGGTTCCGTACCATTATCTATAAAAACGAGCAAAAAAAGACACGTTTGTTGCATGGGAGCCCCCTTAAATATTTATTTTATTCTGTTTATTCTGTTGTTATAGCAGCAACAGAAATACATCATCTACGAAATTTTTAATTGTCTAACTATCATGGTTCATGAGATACAGCCTGGTGACAGACAGCGGAGCCTTAGTAATAGGGCCCGTTTTACCCATTGGGTACGGATTCGGAACTTAAAAATATTCTTAAAAATGTATCTTAGATATTTAGAATAATAATATCGAAGTTTGTGAATGCAATGTAAAAAAGCTTCTGTTTAACAAGCGCAGGACATCGGCCTTCCTTTTTAAGTTTGTAACAAAGGATCAGAAAGTGCAATGAACTGTAAGCTGATTCACTAAAATAAATATAAGAACAAAGTGTTGGGATTTCCATATTAACGCAGTTAATGATATGTTAATCTATATTAATAAAAGGATTTGTCCTGATTCTGACTGACTGACTGACTGACCGACAACCAACAGCCCAAGCCGCTGGACCTAAGGACTTGAAGTTTCAAAAGGCCTAACAGTGAACTAAAAAAGTTTTTTTAATTCATCCCCAAAGTAGGTCAACTGGAGTGTTAAATTGAAATGAAAAAACGCGGGCAACTTTTGTCAATTCAATTTACTAACAAAAGCACGTAAAGTTAATTATTATAACTTGCAGAGAAACTCAAAGCACAGGCTAACAATTTGTAATTATGTCTAAAAGTGAGTAAGATTTCGAAATACTGCTTGGTAATAAATGAAACCTTGAAGAACGACGACAAGTGGGAGATGAATCGATATCCGACAGAACTTTGAGACAAAGACTGATAAACGCAAACAAAAATCTCAAGCCTTACATGTGCCTCCAAATTGGAGTCAGTGAAACGTTGCGTGTTATACAAAGGAACGTAACATTGCTGAGAAAAGAGAAGCGATTTCAAATTATAACTCTAACTACTTAATACCAATAAGAAAGGGAACGAATAAAGTAGTAATACTGTACATACATACAACGGGAAAACCCTTACAAAAACTGCAGACCTCGCTCATAAATCGAAATTAGGTCAACAGAAAACTGGAATGGACACAAATTCATCGTAGCGTACAATGCCAAAGCAGAAGCAACGTGGTCTGGTCGTGTGCACGTGACGATACAGACATTAATTGATTAGCATCGCACGCCTGACTGTCGCAGGCCACTTCCTTAGAACCTTGGAAGATGTATTAGGTTGTCATTATCATCGGTGAATTCTGAATGAAACGCAAATTACCAAGAAAGTGATGGACATGAATGTTGAGGGATGGAATGGAAGGAAACCGAACAAACGATGCATATATCGTGGGTATAAGAGAGATATTGAATGAAAAAGCAGTGAATGAAACGTAACGGCTGACAGAGGAGAGTGGAAGATAAAGATATACAGCGCCAACTCCAAATAAAATGGGAACAGGGCCAAGAGGATGATCATTGAAGAATTCTAATACTCTGCAGTTTATATTGTGCTGAACTGCTGAGTCCGCTAATGAGACGTTCACAGTTTTCTAAGTCAAAATCCAAGGAAACTGAATTAACGAAATTACAGAATAATCTATCTCTGAGGTGAAAAGCCTTAGGTAACAAAAAATATAGTACTTAGCAGAAAATCCAAATTAAACCACTTACCGCCGTCACCATAATTGATTTATAGAATAGTGTATTAACACCACTCAAAAGAAGCTGAACAACAGCCACTCCAGCTGCAAAATGAACTAACAGTGATAAATCGATACGCAGGTCTGAGCCTGAGCGTTAAGTAATTAGATATAATATCATATCCAAATCGATAAAATAAATGTCTTGATAATTTCTACATAGTATATAATTTATTATCAATATATTGATTGAACGCATAGTACCGGGAGCTATAGATTTGTGTCAAGCATCGAATATAGGCACAGTCAAGGTTGCGATGATGATGAATAGTAGGACGAGTAATTTGTCTTGTTAATAACGATGCGACGTACAACGTTCACGTGCTTAGGAAAATTATCACCATAAATTTTATTCTTCATAGATATTCATAAATTTTATCTATAAAGAGTCAAAACTGATGAATTTGTAAGTTTATATGAAGGCACTAATCTCTGGAACTACAACCCCGATTCTAAAACTTTTTCGCTGATAGAAAGCTACGCTATCCCTGTGTGACATAGGCTTATGTTTTATTGTGAGACGAGTTTCCGTCCGCGGCTATGCTCGCTTTTTGTTTGGTACCATGCACCTCTGTAACGATCGTGCGAACCCGGAGCCCGTCAGCTAGTTTGAGACGACGACGCGACGATGCAATTACATGCAGTATACAAACATTGAACAAAACACACCTAGTGCCTAGTGAATACATTAGCTAGACATAAAATACCCGAAAAGGTTTCAGTCAGAACTATAATACAGAGATTGCTTTTACATTTGCCGCAAATATAAAAGACCGATTTACTTTTACACCGATATGATTATTGTTATTGCAGAGAACGTTGAGTTGGTCATTCTTGTACTAATAAATTACACCACATTAATACTTTTTTAAAATATGTAAGAACATTCTACAGACCTACAAATAGAGTGTAGCAATACAATTTACCTATTCAGTTATTGTTACTGAAATGCGTTAGTTTAGTCCAGTCTTGGATGTACCCTTGCTACCCATGCCCGAGATCATACACATAGGTATCAGCTAATTGATACAAATATTAGTTTTCAAGTCAATACCCTATGCAGAGGACTTTCGGATTAACACGAGTGGGTCAACTAATTTCAATAATTGAAACCAATCAACTACGATTGCTGAAATTAAAGATAATAAAAATCTGATAAACTCTACATTCAGTTACAATATTATTATTTGATTACATGGTAGCCGAGACTTATCGAACACATTATATTATCTATCTTGATCGATATTAGAAATAATGAAAAAGAAACTTTTAATCAGTGCCCGCCTAGCAACTCGCCTGAAGGTCAGTTGTAGTCGTTCTTATTTTTGAAATTACCTATATCAACACGCACTGAACCGAATATTGTTATCATGCAGGGAATAGTATAGAATTTGCAGGATATAAGTAAGAAATAAAGCATTTATAGTTCAAATCTTCGTATACGGTGCGTGGTTCATGAATAAAGAATATGTCTTAAGCTGCGATGTAATATAGGGTAGATCCACGATCGCCGCCTCGAAAACGGCACCGTTTAAACAAGGCATATGCCTTGTTATTGCTCTAAGTCGCGTGTGACCGCGCCTAATGAAAGTGATGTAACTCACATATTATTGTTTTACAACGCTTTTACAGGGTGCTATGGTTTTTTTTTTATAACACGGACAGACAAACAAGCTGACGGCCCGCCTGATGGTAAGCAGTTACCGTCGCCTATAGACACCTGCAACACCAGGGGCGCTGCCGATGCGTTGCCTACCTTTCAAGACTGTTTACCCGACGTTTGGAGTGTCCCATGTTGTAGCTCAACGGAAACACCTCAGAGGGTAGCTCATTCCACATCTTGCAAGTATGTGGCAGAAATGATCTCGTGAAACGGACTGTGCGAGACTTCCATGCCACCACGAGGTGTGGATGAGCTTTTTGACGGTGACGAGCTGTGCGGTTATAAAACCGCGATGCTGGGATTAGGTTGAACAGCTCTTCAGAGCATTCCCCATTGAAGATTTTGTAGAACATACAGAGGGAATCGATGTCTCGGCGTAAACTCAGTGGTTCTAAATCTTTGGTGAGCTCAGGATCATCGGTGAGTCTAACGGCTCGTCGCTGTAAGGAGTCAAGGGGCTAAAGCTGGTACTTTGGCGCACCGTTCCAGATGTGAGAGCAGTACTCCATATGCGGCCTGACTTGTGCTTGCTATGGTTCATTATTAAAATGAAAAAACCGCTTGTCGACTATTTTATATTAGCTAGAGAGGTATATTATATATCTGTATAAGTAAGCATTGGGGATAAGTAAGCATATTTGATTTAAGGTCTTAAGCCTTCGATTGCAGGTGTTTTTTTTAAACGTGATGTGAAACTCGCTAAAAGTACCTATAGGTATTTGCCTCTACATGTGGAAATGGGCATCGCTAAAACGGCTTACGATATTGATTACGAAACCCAATTTATAAAGGGAACCGACGTTTACCACGAAAGCTGTACCTATCTTTGTTTTGCGGTAATTAATAATTAAATTACCTATCTTTCTTTCCAGTCAAAGGAAAACCACAACAATTTACTTCACGCATAATGATCCCAAGTCACAGAATAACTAAAAGTAAAGGTTGTAAAACATTGATATGTCCATGTAAAACAAATTTAAACTATCTTTTGCTCATATTACATTAAGCATGTCGCTATAACAGCTTATCAAGCTGCAAATATTTTAAGCCATCATAAATCCCAGATAATCATCAGCTTTACACAGCAGATAACACTCAATAGGTATGCTGCTATTACAATAATTTAGTTTCAGACACATATGGAGTAGGAATACCTACTGAAATATTGGGTAATTTCTCCAACAAAGGTATTTTTCCAAATAAGATATGTAAAGAAAATAACAAAATAATACAATCGGTGTGCCGTTGCCGTAAAACATTTGGTTACTGCTTCACCAAATTTCAGAGTACTTGTATGTTACATAATTATATATATTACATGTATACTAAAGATATAATTTTATGGTAATATATTATTTAGGCCGTGTGGTCCCGGTTTGCGAATAGGACCACCCCATCTCTTCCCGTGGGTGCCGTAAGAGCTGGCTAAGGGAATATCCAGAGAAATCCAAGCGTGGTGATTAAGTACCTATTGGCACATTCTCCCTAGGTAAGCGACCAAAGTGGCGTTTTATGGAGGAGGCCTATTTCCGGCAGTGGACGTATTTCGGACTGATGATGATGATGATGATACCATTTTGATTTTATTTTAATAACTGGGTTTGAAGGAGAAAAAACTATTTTCACATTCAGCAGCTCGCTGCAGCTTTTACTGCGAGAAAACAGCAAGTCGGATTTTGCCCCCTGTGTGAAAAATAGTGATTTCAATTTAGAATGTCATAATTTTTATCCTAAATATCGTGCTAAGGTGCTGGGTCTACTCACAGATTAGAGAAAATAATCTAAATACAGAAACCGGAATTTTTGGACTTCATTTTGATCAGTACACCTGCCATCGCTTCGTGCCTCGGAGAGCACGTAAAGCCGTCGGTCCCAGTTGTCATAAGAACATCTATGGCAATCGTTACGGGTAGTCACTCCTGCGCTACGGTTAAATTGGGAGCCGACCCCAATAACAAATGGGAAAAGGCAAAGAGGATGATGATGATTTTGATCAGTACTCCTCATCTCATCATACAAATATTTTCGAGTAGGTACAGTAATAAACATTCGAATAAACTTGTACTAGGGGTACTGTAAGAGACAAAGCAAAATGAGGTTTAAATATTCAGTATAGCTACGAAAAAAAAGCTCGGATTGTCCACCCGAGGAAAATGCAAGAAAGGCGAAGAACACTCCAAAAAGAAATATTTTTCTAACAAAAATCATACGGTACACCAAACATTTTACACTATTATTTTAACGCATTAAGTGTTGTCGTTGTCGAGTTGAAAAGTTGTATTTGCCACACGATGCCAAAGACTTTTTACATCTCGTGCGTTTGAACCCCTTGCAACCTCAGGATTCTGACTATCACTAGATTTAACGGCACTCGCGGCAAAAATCATGACCTTTGCTCTCTTATGATACTTTGCTTTAGCGTGTTGCACTAATAATCACTATTTCGTAGTTGGGCGGAAAGATTAGTTGTGATGGTAGAACAAAGGATATTTTGTTAAGAGTAGGTACGTAAGTACTATTATGTGGTTATAATAAAAATAACGACTAAAAACGACTACTAGTATAAAAAATTAGCTATTCAACTCTACTGTTCTAGTTGATACAAAGTGCAATAAATGTTCTAGTAGATTATACAACACATAGTAATTTTCCACTATTTTTTTTTTTTTTTTTTATGTGATTGAATGACGTGACGAGCTAGTCGTTCACCTGATGTTAAGTGACACGGCCGCCCATAACAGTTGCAGTGTCACCCGGAACTTTAAAACAATAGTTTCGCGCGACACTGCACTGCGCACGTCATCCTGAGACATCACCCAGTCTAATAATCAGATTACTAGACTGAGTGATCAGATCATAAAGTCTCATTTGCCCAGTAATTTCACTAGCTACAATGCCCTTCAAACCGGAACACAGTAGTGCTTGCACACTACTGCTTGGCGGCAGAATAACTGGCAAAGCGGTGGTACCTACCTAGACGAACTTTGCAGAAAAGTCCTACCACCTAGTAAAGCCCGCCCCCTAATTACCTAATTTGCGACAGGCGTAAATCTCGCGGTGATTGCTGTCATACATCATTAGTGGTGTCGAGCATGTATGCTACGCTACACCACTAATGATGTATGACAGCAATCACCGCGAGATTTACGCCTGTCGCAAATTAGGTAATTAGGGGGCCGGTTTTAACTAAACCTCTTCACTTATCGAGGTTCGGAACAGCTTGAATATTAATAAATATAATATTAGATAATAATAAAGTAATCGCGGTCGGTATTTGTTTCCAGCAAACAGCTAATAATTCTGTTATGACATAAAAGGATTATTCATTTTATACGAATGCCCTAGATATCTATAATACTTCTACGGTACATACAAAAGTTTGGTAAAAGTTCAAAACCATTGCTAAAATGTTATATATAGGTAGATATAGACCTTTTGAGTAACAGTAAAGACTGTTTTGGTTCTCTCGCAATAAGCTATTTTACTTATTAAATTTGGTAACAGTGTATCATTATAAATAAATAAGTTAGCATCAATAGGTACTTATAATAAGATATGAAATAATAACGTTGGAAAGTATGCTGGATGCTGGATGGACTCTTATGCTGTCTGAACATAACTTTATCACAGATAATATAATACTGACTTTGTTGACGCTGTCTTAAAAAATATATATTCTACATAAAATATTGGAAATTGAAATCCAAAATATTACCGATGTCAAGGCGGGCAAGCCTTTCGTAAACAGAAGGTTTTTTAAGGTCAGTACGGTCTGCCTACGCTGTTCAATAATTTCACAAAGTATGCCAATAAGATGCACAAATTCTCAACTTTCCGCGACGCGCAATTTTTTTAATATAAATGTATGTTTATGAACTACTTAAATATTCCATGTTGAGGATGTTTAAATAAAAAATTCTGTATCGCGAAAGCATAGCACTAGTAAGATAGCATGTGGCATTGACAATGGCCATCCTGCTGTACACCACAAGGCTATAAGGAAAACCTTCAATGTAGTTATTATTCAAGGTTCTTTATGAGTCGGTTTTAGAGATAGAGAACTGAACTTTATCAAAACCATTTAAAGACCATGTAACAACGGAGCTCTACATGTTACAAGAATTACAAAAGAAATGCGATGTGACGTAAGAGCTACAAATTATTGGAATAATCGATAGAACGAAGGTCAATGTTTGAGTTAATTATTTATTGCTTGAAAAGTCAAGAACATAACGACTTATTGTTATCTAACTTAATATGTATACAAGTTTTTTAAAGCTTCCAGATAGTTGAGAAAGAATAGCGACTATCATTTAATAAAAATGTATGATCGATGAGATGAGTCCTAGATAGAACTAGAACTTAGCCCTTTTGCAAGTTTACCAGTGTTGCCAGGAAGAGAAGGTTCGAATTTTCCTAAGCTACGCCAATCTATAGGCAAATAGATCCTCTGAAAAAAGTATTTAATAAATATTTATTTATAAACCTCAGTAGATTCAACATAACAGATTTCGTTTATCTAGTTATTTTAGTGGTTATCATTATCACTTATCAGCAAGAACGTAACAGGCTATTATCTCAGTTAGCAAAATTTATCCGAGATTAAATTGTTTGCTGGCACGCGCGATTCATCACTTTCGCGAATTTACAAGAGAATGTCGGTAATTTTTTAATGGTTACGTACGAAACTCGTTGATAAAGTACACAACAGTTGCCTACCTACTTACCTATTTTGTTTCCGGAATTTATTAATATTTGTATACTAGTGTGAATTCTGTGGTATTATATGATCAAACGAACTTACCTGAACTGAAGTTCGATCCATAATTGTTCTATCTTCGTCGAGAAGATATTATGTACCTAATACCGACACCTACTTACTTACACTTTATTACGGTTTTTCAGAAAGAAGGGATTGATACCGCTACAGCAATATTTGACTATGGTATTGTACTATTATTGATTCTGTGATCATGGCTTTTTAACTCGCACATCTGCATTAATGCGCTAACGTTTAGGTGACAGTAAGGACATAGGTAACAAGGTCATACTGCAATTTGCAAAATTATTGATTTGGAATCAGTTGCGTGCTGTGTGGCTATCCACAGAAGTACCTAACGATTCCCTGGTATTGGCATAGTAATAATACTTAAATGTTTTTGATGGTATATCAGCGAGCAATCCTGATAGAAGTTTAAAATGAGTATCGAGGTTTAGTTGAATATTTAGTAACATTAGTATAGTTTACATAGTGGATAAACTAGTGGACTTATGGATCTGAGACCTGGGGGCGTACCGTGAGCTCTTAGCGCGATTCAAAACTGAGCCTATATTGGATAGCTTTGTGTTTTTTTGTATGGGGATTTTGACAAGCGATCCAGTGTAGGCTCTGTTTTGAATCGCGCTAAGAGCTCACGGTACGCCCCATGGTCTCTTACTGTTGGCTTGATTAGTAAGCTCAAAGCCACGAGCTATGGAGAGAGCTATGCTCGATGTTTCCCTGCGAGATAAGCTCCGGTACGAGGAGATCCGCAGGAGAACTAAAGTGACCGATATAGCTATTACAATTAGGTCACATCACTCGTAGAACTGACAACCGATGGGGAAGAAAGGTTCTCGAGTGGCGACCACGAACCGGCAGACGCAGCGTAGGCCGGCCCCCCACTAGGTGGACCGACGATCTGGTGAAAGCCGCAGGGAGCCGATGGATGCAGGCGGCGAGCAGCCGCTCAAAGTGGCGCTCTCTGGGGGAGGCTTATGTTCAGCATTAGACGTCTTCAGGCTGTTGATGATGATGATGATGATGATGATAATGATGATGAGAGTGATAAACTCAAAAAATCTCTAAATCTATTAAATAGATACGTGTAGGTACCTACCTGCGTAGGTAAGTAAATTGAGTTTAGAATTTTTTTCTTTTTAACCACTATTTAAAAAGTATTAACATTACCAAATATTCAAAACAAACAACGAGAACAGGCAGTGGAGAATGACCAACGACCATACATATCATTGATAAAACTGAGTGCATAGCAGTTGTGCCAATTGCTAGTACTCACGCACTAATGATGGGCGTACGAAAACGCTCATCGTTTGGCGTATCGAGGCTAAAACTGGGTTTTTTTTTTAAGATAAGTAAAATAGTTTTAGCATGATGTATGTCAGAGTTATCCACCCAAAGATGCGATAGGTATAAAATTTACGACACGTACTGCAATTTCAATCGGAATCAATGGAAATTTAACCCTTGGACTCCCAGTGGCTTGATATCAAACCATTACATTGTTATTCTATTGTTATGATTAATTAGATTAATACTTTCTCATAATGACCACTCACTTATATAATAATATACCTAATCATTTAATTATGCTATTTGAATTTGCACGCAATGTAAGGGGTTGGTGGGGTCTTGCCAAAGGGCACACAGATCAGAGTACTAATGAAGAAACAGAAATTAACATTAAAAAACAATATAAAAAGATAATAAAAGAAATTAATTAATTATATTTGGTAACCCCTAGGTGTAATAAAATGCACAAGCATGCATGACACTTTCAGGTGGAATTTAAAGTGTGGTAGAGCTACTAAAAAATTAAATAAATATAATAAATTGCAATTTAATTAATAACTTTATGTCTAAAAATATAGCATCATAGCATTAGTTAGCTAACACATTAGATTTACTAATATTACAATCCTAATGCTACAATATCCGACTTTGGATGACACTTATATGGTATTCCAGTTACAAGGAAATTACTGTACTATTAAACGATTCTGGGTGATCATGGAACAGTCATGTTCTTAATTTACAGTGCTGGTCGGAACTGGATGAAATGATGTCACATCCTCATTAATATTAGAATGTTACATGACAATGAGTCAAGGTTCGAAAGTGCTGCGTTACATTTTCATAATCAATCTGTAACATCAAGACAGTATTAGGTGGTAGGTAAATTGTTCTGGATCTTGCTGCCACTTATTAAAACAAATGTGTGTTAATAAAAAGCTGAGGAAGCATAAGTTAGAGAAATGATTAAAGTACCAACCTATCCATAAACAATAACATATTGTGATTTATGATTTTTACAGCAGTACCTGCATAGCTTAAGCAAAAACCACTCAATTCAGAAACTGGCCGTACCGTAAAAATAAAAATCTCCATAATCTGCATATTATTTTTATTTTTAGTCGGGTTACTCCTCGAGTACCCCGATCCCCGAGGCCCACGTCCCGCAGAACCACGAATCCGATAAATTTGATTACATTTATTTTTCTTCTTTTTTCTATGGTTTTCAATTTGTACGGTGGACAGAAAAAAAGTGCTTAAATGTATGTATTTGAAATATAATAAGGTTGTTGAGTTGATTGAAATTGACGATTGAAAATGTTAATATATCTTGTTGTTTTACGTAAATTACTAATGTCAATGTGTAAGACGGATTGCGTAATATATTGATGAATTTGAAGTTAATCGGCAGTTTATAACATCATATTTGAATATCTGTATTGTAAAAAAAAAGGTAGATGAAAGTAATAGTGAAACTGATTTTGCATGTAAAAATTATTTTAGTTAGCTATTTAGGTACTATACTATACTACATTATAAAAAATAATTCGTCTGCATATTTTTTTTAAATTGCTAATGTTATTGTTCTGAGAGTAAGTATTTTGATTTTCTGTATTGAGACTATTGTGATATCTAACGCTCTGTTCTCTTATGATAGTACCTATTTACCGTATCCAAGCAAGACTTTATCTTTCTTTCCTGATTCTTAAAATTAAGTAGGTATTATAATTTTAGTAAGTAAACAAATTTTATTTAACACTTCATCTGCTGACGGTACTTTTAAGCTAAACAGACTTTTAATTGAGTTTATGACAGTAAAAATAAATCGTGGTTCTCCGGGACGTGGGCCTCGGGGATCGGGGTACTGCGGGAGTAACCCTTTTAGTCCTTATTGCTAGATTATAGAGATCATAGAGATGTACCTATATAAAATGGGTAAGACGGTTAGTATGACTATGAAGTGCTAATTATCAGTTAGCATTTAGCAACCATGATGTACCTACTATGTACCAACCTATAGTACTTAGGTGAATTAAATAATTACAAAATGTTGGTCTAGGCATTTAAAAATGGGTCTTAGGTGTAACAACCCTAATGTCATTAACCTTAAGCATTCATTACTTTGAAGTAAATACTAAGCATTCTACGCAGGCTGTTAAAAAATACATAGATAATTAAAAATATAAAAATTAATTAAGTAACTATGTAAAACCAAATTACATATTCTGTATTAATGTGAGTCCCATATAACATAATCATTTAACTAGTTACTCTCCTATAATAGAGTGTAGTTTATTATTGATAAAAATAAAAACAAACAGGTTTTACTGACAAAGAACTGAACATTTGGAAAATGCATGCTAAACAGCAAGCATTACGTTACAAATTACATTCCACAGTGTATTTCAAGAAAATGTGCAAACATCGGCAAAATCGGCTTCCGTTATGATCATCTGCAAAACCACAGGTGCAGAGAATGTGTTGCTAACTCTAAAGTCAGTAGACAATTTAACAACATTAATTTACTTATCACTTTTGTGTTTTCACTATTGCATTCTTATTGGGAAAGTGTAAGTACTGTAATATTCATAGTGGCCAAATAAGTAGGCTTAGGGTTCATGGAGGAATTTTCACAAAGTTCATCAGTTTGCATCAAACGACTTGTACATTAATACTACAGAATAGACTTGCATATCAATATACTCCGAAACAAAATCACGCATAACCTCAAAGAAATCTAATTTTAGCTGAATAAGAGGAAGGCCCTTGGTAGAATATTTTGGATGTCTATAATGTTATGTGGCACTTACCCTTGAAAACGTTCTCAGCCTATTAATTCGCGGATTCGATGGCACATTATTCAGGGATACCTTCGACATCATAAAGTTTTTTGTTTGGTTCGTCACGCAAACACAACAAAAAATAGATTGTTTAGTCACTCTCACAACGCTGGCACAGTAATATAGCTACAGCAAGTTCAAGGGAAAACAAATGAAGATCTAGGCACCACCTTTTTAATTTTAATCTAGCAAAAACAAAAGATTTTATTGACAGCACACAAAATACATCAACTCGACAACATTTAACAACATTTTTAACAATATGAACAGTTTATAAACAAAGACACAATTAAACAAAGACTATTCACAATTTTAATCTAATCGCAAATAAATAAACTTATCCTTATGTATTGATTTAATTTTAAAAGTAAAATAAAAATATAGATTTAATTTTAAAACTTCGTTTGACAGCTTGAGCAGCGAACTGTCCGAATCTGAGTGACTGTGACGTTTCATTTAATTTCGTTTCACAGAGAACAAGAACATAAGGGCACGCCACGCCAGCGTTCCCGGTGCCGTCAGATCGACAACTGTTAAACAAAAAAATGTGAATTTGTTGTGCCGCCTTGTGCCCTTGTGCGCGTCTTGTGTGGCGTCAACTCTTACATACTTTTTGGCGTCAACGGGCAACCACACACATAATTAAAAATCGCTGAATATTGATGATGGATAATAGTTTAAGCAAATAAAATAAAAAGATGTTTCTTTTATTGTTGGATAAGCTTGCTTAAAGACTTGTGTACCTATATTGATAAGTTGATTACTATTTGGTTACCTATCTATAAAAAAATTGCTGAATTCTATGTAATTTCTGCGCGCTTTAGTTTGTAAATATTCGTGCTTTATTAACGGTTGTTTTATGACAGTTAAAGGGTATACCCAGAACCATGGGACCAAAGAGCCTCAACGTAAGCTTTGCGTTTCACATGATAAAAATAAGACAAGCTTAAGAAGCAAAAGTTCTTTTTAAGTTTCCCCTTCGGTTTTAGAAACAGCAAAATCACTTTACGAAAAAGATGCCCTTTCGCTCACGATTTCAAAAAATATTAGGCGAGGTGGTTTTTGCGTACCTACTGTGGAATCAATTGCTCAAGTAACCACTAGCCATACAAATTTTCTAAAATACAATATTGCAAACACAGATTTTATTAGCACTCGCTCCGTTCACGCTTTAAAAAGTTATACTTTTTTCATTTTATAGCCAGGGGCTTTTACTGAGATAAAATAATTCTCCTACAAAGTTTATTACAAAAATATTATGATGCCTACAACAGCAACACTGCTCAGCCTAGAGGCTACTTTAAATTACATTCCATAGGCGGTAACTTTAATATTAAAGTTTATTTAAACTGATGAAATACAAATTATAAGTAAAGGTTGTGTATTGCGCATTGTGGAAACAATTGCTCAAATGGCCATACGCATTTTTTGAAATACAATGTGGCAAATACATCAAAAAAATTTCGCGCTCGCTCTGCTCGCCCTTTTAATGTTTCTGCCTTATTTTAATTTATAACCAGACCACACGTGTACTGACATAATTATTGTACAAAAAAGTATATTACAATAATAATGTAATGCTCGCAGCAGCGGCACTGTTCATCCTAGTGTATTTTGATTGGTAATTGTTATATATTGAGAAATACAAATTATGACCATGGATATTACGATGAATTATGATTATGGTTCTCGAGTAGTGACCACGAACCGAAAGACGCAGCGTAGGCCGGCCCCCCAATAGGTGGACCGACGACCTGGTCAGAACCGCGAGGAGCCGATGGATGCAGGAGGCAAGCAGCCGCTCAAAGTGGCGCTCTTTGAGGGAGGCCTATGTTCAGCAGTGGATGTCTTCAGGCTGATGATGATGATGATGACAAATTATGAGATGTGAAAACGTCGTGTCGCCAATCAAAGGACGCCGAAAGACAGTCTCGCTCTACCCAAACCCAGGGCTAGAGCCGGTGCTGCCCATTCCTAAATGACTATGATTTGAACCTTTAGCTGTTTAGGCTATGCGTTGTTATATAGATTTCCATAGAAAAAAACTTTGAGACCCTATTTGACCCCAACTGGAGGGGATTATAAGAAAATTGTCACACACGCTTTACTTTATTTTAACTGAATAGTATACACACCAAAATTCAAACCAATCAATCCACAGAATATAAAGTTTTATACAAACTTAAAAACCCCATTTCACCTCTATAGGGCAGATTTTCGAAAATTCCTTTCTTAGTAGATCCGTGCACTTCACAAAGAATATACCTTCCAAATTTCAAGTCTCTAAGACCAGCGGTTTAGGCTATGCGTTGTTTTATAGATTTTGATAGGAAAAAATTTGATACCCCATTTACAATTGACGGGCGGTGATTTTAAAAAAATCGTCACACACACTTGAACTAATTTTAACTGAAGCGTATAAACACCAAGTTTCAAACTATTCAACCCACAGAATAAAAAGTTTCATACAAACGTAAAAACCCCCCACATCACCCCCTTAGGGGTAGATTTTCGAAAATTCCGCTCTTATTAGATTCCTGCACTTCACAAAGAACATACCTACTAAATTGCAAGTCTCTAAGACCGCTGGTCTAAAGCGCATAGCCTAAAGCGCTGGCTTTAGGCTATGCGTTGCTTTATAGATTTTGATAGAAAAACCTTTGATACCCCATTTGACCCTGACGGGAGGTGATTTTCAATATCACATTTTCCAAATTTCAAGTCTCTAAGACTAGTGGTTTAGGCTGTGCGTTGATTTTATATTTACAGAATATACTGCCTACCAACTTCAAATGCCTTAGTTTCGGCAAGTTCAGACCTGGCAGACCTTTTGATCTATTATCAGGGGTGTCTTGGCTATTATTGGGCATAGGTGTAATCGGGGTACTCGATGACATAGGTAAAGGGTGTCAGAAGGGCACATTCTTAGGGGTCTGCCAGGTACTTCCGGCAGAGTGCGCTATGGCAGACCAACTTTTTTGACATAATTAATGAATGGTTAACTGTTGTCAGCACTTTCATTCGGGTACCTTATGACGTAGTTTTAACGAAAAAAATACGTCGAAAAATCTCAATTATTTCCATGACTCGGCAGGATCGGCACTAGCAAACCTGATTTTTTTTTACTTTAAGTATCGGTTAACGATCTAAAGATAGTAGTTTTAACATAACCACGCCAAAAATTCTACGTCAATCTCTAATGTCAGAAAACGATCACTTTTAACCACCTTTTAACCCACCTCCGCAGATGGGTCAGAATTAGCAGTTCACGATGGCATTTTTAGCTGTTTTCGAGCTATCCGAACGGTGAACGAAAACAGTTAAAAACGCAACTTTTGCTCACACATACCCAAAACGAACACCGCTTGTGATCATTTTTGTCGTTTGTAACGTTCATTTTGCCATCAGTAGGCTATTCGAACGCACCTTATATCATCGCAAAAACTAAGGTTAGTGATGTCCTCGGCATTTATGTTGACAAGAGCTTGAAAACGTCCTCCAAAGCAGCGTTGCCAGATGCACCGCTTTTCCGCTTTTTCCCCGCCATTTTGACATAGGATCCGCGTTCTGCTTTAGACATACGCGGTTCCGCTTTTTTAGAATCTGCATGAAAACCCGTTTTTTCATTCATGGTGGCGGTTAGTCATCAAACCCGACAAGGATTAAAAGCTGCGATCCCCGATGATCAGTTTAATGATCGGGCGACTAGCTGGCAAATATAAAAAAATTCGCGCTCGCTACGCTCGCGCATTTAATATTCTTGCCGTAAGTATTTTGTTTTGTAGGAAGCGCTTTTGTACTGGCTGACATGTAATTCAACAATTTGAATAAACAGGAATTACATATCAGTCAGAACAAATAATATACCATAATGGCTATTATAGCCTTAGACGTATGGTCCATACGTCATGTATGGCTATAATAGCCATACGTGTTTTCTGGAAGAGTATATATCTATAGTATTCAAGTATTCACAGTTTCGTATCGTGTTGCAGCAAGGCATGCGCACGAAGTTGTGTCATTTAGGTTAGTCGTGATATTTATTTCAAAATTCTAAATGTTTTTGTTTTTTTTTTTTGTTGATTTTGTATTTTTACTCTTTAATTTGTTCTAAATTCTAATAAATTCCGCTTTTTTTGTTGAAAATCCGCGTTTTTGAAGCAATTCTACCGCTTTTTCAATTTCCTCATCTGGCAACACTGCTCCAAAGCGTTTGTGAACAGTTTTGGAGAAATAACGTCTCCCTGTGTCACGCCCCTTTGCAATGCGATTCGCTTCGTGCCTTGGTCCTGTAGTCGGACGGACATAGTGGCCTTGCAGTAGGCCTAGCACGAATATTTCAATAAATCGTACGGTTAACGTATCGAGTTTGCCGTACACTTACGCAGGGCGACGCTAGGTGGTAGCACGAAGCAAATTTTACAACTATCGAAATATTATATCAAACAAATTCCATGTGAGTAAACCTTCGTAAGTTTACGATGACACTACGATAGCCAGCCTTCGAGTTTACGTCAAAGCAATATTCGTGGTGCTCGCGTTTAGTTCTTCAGTAAGGTTTTATCAACTTTTTTGAAGACAAGCACCACCACGCTCTTGTGCCCCGCCTCTGACGTTGTGCCTTCAAGGATGCCGGAATTAATAACTTCTGGAGGACTACAAGTACCGGTCTACCACCCGCTCTCAGAAGTTCAGTCGCAATTCCATCTTCACCTGGCGCCTTGTTGTTTTTAAGCTGTTTGAGGGCCATTCTAATCTGGTACAGGCTGATGTCTGGGATATCTTCGGTTTAGTGTCGGACTAACTTGGCTCTGGTGTCCTGCGCTGTTTTAGTAGCGGACTTACGTGTCGAGGTGTCCATAGAAGTTCTCGACCTCTCTCCGAATCTCAGGCTTGGATGAAATTACACTGCCATTCTCGGTCTTCAGTTTTGTCATTTGGCCCAATAGACGAATTCTTTGCAAACAATTTAGAGCATTGGTTCCGCTCAATTGCGGCCTCAATACGTGGAGCACTGACAGCATGCAAGTCATGTCGCATAGAACTCCAGATTTGTCTATTGAGTTCACCGTAGGGTGGCATATCAACTGAAGACTGCAGTTTCATTTCGCTCCGGTCTGCCATTAATTCAAGAATTCGTTCTGAGAGTTTCCGAGTCTTCTTGGGCTAATAGGCACTGGAAGCGATTTTGGAGTTCCAGCTGAAAGCCTTCGGGGTTTTGGATTTGAACAGAATTTGGACGGAGCGTAGGCTTCCCCAGACGTGACGTTTCAGCTCGACATTGATATTCAATGTGCCTCTTACAATACGGTGATCGCTACTGGTTTTCACCTTGCTGATCGCAGAGACATCATCAAATATGCGCTTCTTAGCCGCCATGATAAAGTCAATCTCAGTTGTGGTGGAACCGTCGGGGCTTATCCACGTCCACTTCCTGGACAGCCGCTTCTCGTAGAAGGAGCTCATCATAAAGAGTCCCTCTTTCTCCATGAAGTCAGCCTACCTCCGCTGGTTCCACTGCCCGTATCCAAATTGCCCCACATTCAGCTCATCGCCGTTCCTCGTGCCTAACTTTGCAATGAAGTCGCCCATCACAACGGTGAAGTATGTTTCGGAAGTATGCATAGCTTTGAACATACCTATCCTCATACATAGTATCTGCTTCATCGTCTGGGTGTGCCGAGGCGGGTGCGTACCTATACCTGTATGACCTTCAGCGAATACCGTTTGGTTATCCTGACATTCTGAGTATAAGGTACGCTACCCTGGACGACTGTCGGCTTTGGTCACGTTGTTGACGAGAGACTTGCGGGCGAGAAACCCGACACCACTTTGTATATCTATAGTATACTTGATTTAAGATTATTACATTCATTTTTAACTTACTTTACGAAAATAATATTTACTTGTTAATTTTTAATAGTAGGTAGTCAAATAGCCTATTATGAGTACTTACCTACTCTTATCAACCTATTAACCAACCCACCACCGAATAGATGGTGCTATTACTAGCACCATCTATTCGGTGGGAGTTTGTTAACTAACAAAGACTAATGGTCTTTGCTACGTACCGAGTATCTACTGTACATACCTGCTTTTGTTCGATATTAAGCTACAGGCTACAAACAGCTGAAATTGTAGAGACCCTTAGAGCAGATGTCCTACCACAAAAGACAATAAGCAGACCATGTCCTACTCACAGTTACAATATTAGGGAAGGAGCTCCGTCAGCATAAAATAAACTAAGCACTCGAGAAAAAAAACGTTTTTCATTTGAATTATTAATCTAAAACCAAAGACAAAAAGCTGAGGTCCCGATCAACTGATGTTAGGTAACTCACGAGCGATCTTTCGGTAGGATTGACCCTGATGCGAGGTTCTTCGTCATCGTCATCGGGGGTGCACTCGGCGCCGGCAGACTGTCCCATGGCTGACCGGTCTGAGGGTAGGCTTCAGGCCGAATGCGGCCGAAGTGCCGAAGCGGCGGCGGCGGTGGGCCGCGTGGCAGCCGCACGTCCACTGCCGCCGCGACGCGCCGCGCTGGCTCCACCGATTCCCGCAAGTCCGCAGGTACTAGTGATGCGCGATATCGATATTATTTAAGGCGAATTCGAAAATCTTGGAGACTTATACTTCCACTGTATGCGAAAAGCTGTGCTTACTTCTAAGTAGGGCTAATATACTGACAATGTTTGTTGGAAGAGAAGAGAACTGCAGAAATAATTATTTCAATGCCCACGTTGCTCGTGGGGACAAAACTGCTGGCTATAGAGAATGCTTTACTTAATACCCTTTGCTTCCTATGGGTCTGTCTGTACCTATACTATACCCGGCAGGAAGCAAAGGTTAGCATAGAAAGAAAATCTCTTGATGGTATACAGACCTAATCTAGGAGATTATTCTTATATGCTAACCGTAATCACATTAGACAATACAAATTGTTATTGTCTCTCCTTTCTTTTCAAAATAACGAAGGAATCGACATTCGATACGGTTTCAGGACAAGCCTATATGCCGCGGTCGATACTGCGAGCGCAAGTCCGCACTGCTCAGCTGAGACCCCTGACGGCGCGGCGCGGCGCGGCGCGAAAGTGAACTAAATAGGTAGGTACTTTCTTATTTACTTTTACACGTTTACCTACTAAATAGGAACATGTTTTATTGTTAGAACTAAGCGTTCGTTTTGTAAGTAGGCTATTTTATGGTTAATGTATTTGGATAGAAAACTAACGTTGCCACGTATTAAAATTTTTGCAAATAGGACTGACTAGGTGGTAGGACTTTTCTGCTAAGTTCGTCTAGAGGTATTAGGTACCACCGCTTTGCCAGTTATTCTCCCGCCAAGCAGTAGTGTGCAAGCACTACTGTGTTCCCGTTTGAAGGGCATTGTAGCTAGTGAAATTACAGGGCAAATAAGACTTATAAACAGATCTAGAAATAAATTTTAGACGAAGTGTGATGGATGCCTCAGGATGACGTGCGCAGTGCGCAGTGTCACGCGAAACTTTAATTTAGAGGTCCGAGTGACACTGCCACAGGACACTGCAGACTGTTATGGGTGGCCATGATGCTTAACACCAGGCGAACGACTAGCTCGTCACGTCATTCGTTTACATAAAATGTGAGACAAATGATAAAAGCTTTTGACTAAGGCAAATCCTTCAGTTATTTTTTGTTTTTAGTTAGCCTCCATAATATGGTTTTGAGGCCTGAGAATCAAACGAAGAGGAGTTGGTTATAGTGTTGAAATAAAAGCCAAAAGAAGAATCAAGAAACCTCGTATCTTTATAGACTAGCAATATATTTGAGTAGGTATATTGGTATTTTTGAATGTAAGGTCAGTAGCAAAACAGCAACATCATTCAAAAAATATTTCTTCATGTCTTACTAGCAGCGTCATCTATGGTAGAGTAGCTGAACTGTCAGATAGCGTAGAGATCGTATGCGTAGCATTGTGTTCGTAGCTCGTAGCGCTTACTCCGGCGTAGACCATGCTTTTCAACCTTTTCAAGGAGCTCATTAAAATCTGTGAGCTTGCCTTGCTTGAGAATCACCTCTTTTATTTATTTTATCCAATTTATAATAGATGGCGCTATCCTAACATTTAAAGTAATAAAGATTTTCTGGGCCGGTGAAAGCATGAATAGATGGGGCAGGTGGAAACTATAGCAAAATTTCGGCAGGTGGAACTGCCTCCCAGCGCCATCCCATCCATTTCCCCTATCTTTTTCCTTTCGCTGCCTTGATTGAACAGAGTTAGTTATAGGCAGGGAGGCGTAAAACTAATTTTCTGATAATTATAATTTTGTTTGGCTTGCAAAATAAATGTATACATACGGGTCTACTTACATACTAAGTATTTGTTACTAAGGTAATTTAGGCCAATTTTGCCAAAGTAGAATAAATTTTATTCCAAGTATAGAGCTACTGGTTATACTCTCGGATACAGCTGATTGACTAATGAAATGACAATTAGAAAGACGCCATTTTGATTGTATCCAAGAAATCAGCTTCTTATTTCTTCAAAATTGGTGGTATAAGGGTTATACTAGTATAACTGGGTTGTTCTCGGAAAGTTATACTTGGAATAAAATTTATTCTACTTTTGTAAACTCGGGCCTTAGTGGCTTATATTATAGTCTGATTGCAATAATGGAAAATTCGCAGGAATTAAGTCATTGTAACTAGGTGTAAGTTATTAATTTAGGTATTTTAACTAAGCATATTAAAATTACAAAGTGCTTAATGTCAAGATGTATACATATAACAATTGTAGCCAATAAAGTGAGCGAAAGTTTCTGCTTCAACGTGAATTACTCAACGTGATTACATGAAAACTAATTTTGCGCAAATAATTAGAATATATCAATAAATTACATTTAAAAGTATTACCTACATATAATTGGTATAGCGACAAATGGCAATAGACTGAAAAACTAAGACGAAATTAGATTTAATTGTAATATGTTGATACATTCTATTTCTTTACGTTACATCAGTTGTATGTAATGTATAGCATGTTTGATCGATTCAAAGCATGAGGAGGAGTGTTAAATATAGTTGTAATGTTGTCTGTGCCTGCTTTGTATCTGGTAATGTAGTGTTACATACTTTTTGGTATCTGTGTGATAGTCTATGACAGCGCTGTCAAATATGTTTAACTTTCTTCTTGCGTCCGCCTCCATAATGGCTGCTGCTCTTTGTGAGTTCTCTTTAAAACTTATTACTTGTATTAGATAATTGTTGTGATTAAAGTTGTTCCATGCGTTGTGAAGACTTGCTGGTTCTTATTTGCAAACTGCGCACCTGCTGTCCCATTGTAGGAAAGTATATAACAGTGCTCACGATGTCTACTGTTCGCAGAAGTACTAGACCTTTGACCAATGAAAATGCAACAATAGCTTTATGCAATGACGTAATCCGCGTGATCATTCATTGATCAAACGCTGATGATATGTAGAAAGGGAACTGATCATCCAGAGCGAAGCGAAGGATTTCAAAGTAGAATCCTAAACGTAGCGAGGGATTCAAAGTACGTCGCTGGAGGTTAAATAATTTTGGTACCGTGTGGCACACTCTGCTTTTCATCCCTCCTCTATGAGAATAATATACAAATGATGCTTTTATGGGGGAGGCCTATGTTCAGCAGTGGACTTCACACTTTCACTGCTAGGACTCGTCTTTTATTTAATTTGTTGTTGTTTTTTTATGCTAAAATAGACATATGTTTGACAACATCTCACATGATGGTAAGTGACGAAGTGGTCTAAGATGGAGCATGGTTGCCCATGAGATGCCCATTCACTTTTGACTTGAAAAGACCTAGGTTCTACCCAGGAGGACATTCCATTCCTTGGCCGTTCGGACTATGAATGATTCAGGAAAACGCTTAGTGCGAATGCGAACTGGTAGTACATTACGACGTAAGAATGTAAAATCACCAAGCCTATGTAGTTCTATGATGGAAAGAGGATGACGGAATGAGCTGATTGAGGAAATCATTGGGTAAATGAAATACAAAATTTTAAAACGTCTGTTAATATTTTGTTAAAAAATAATAAAAAAACGAATAAGAAGTTCTCGCGTACGATGGGTAACCACTACAAAAATTAAGTTCTGCATTATTTTTGTATCATTCAAATCCATCACACGTGAATAATTTTTGAGCCATTTTACTATAGAGTCGTTATTTTATTACACATCCTGTTCCTGTACACTATACTATATTACACCTAGATTTAAAACCGAAATGGACATAATTTGCTTAGTTATTTAAAAATCCAAAATTTAAATTCTAATTTTTTTTTTTTAATCCTGCCCTTTCGTCAAGTTCATACTCTTCTTCTTTAGACGTCGTCGTCACCTCTGACCAGATTTTTGCTAATTCAACAAGAGGGATGGTAGTGTTTGCTGTTGGATCAATATTTTCTGGCGTTACTTCTGGTACCATTTCTGTGGTCGATGTTGAGTCTGGCGTTGTAGGCGACATCACGGTACACAGCGATAAATGTTTTAACTCAACGTCTGTAAAAAAACAGTAGGTATGTCTAGTAAAACCGCGAGGCACAGCTGGTACTATTTAATATATGTAAGCCTTAACTTTTCAACGCTCAGTATTATTTATATTAGGATAAATACAGTTTGATACTTAGAATGAACATTAAAAGGTTAAGATAGAATAAGACAACTGAGTAGGCCGACCCCCCACTAGGTGGACCAACGACCTGGTTAGAACCGCGGGGAGCCGATGGATGCAGGAGGCTAGCAGCTCAAAGTGGTGCTCTTTGGGGGATGCCTCTGTTCAGCAGTAGACGTCTTCAGGCCGATGATGATGATGATGAAGACAAATGCATTTTAACTCTAATTTGTATTCTCACCTATTCCACATCGTCTTGCGCACTCTAATTTCTCGAGGTTGCTATATGTAACGTTATTGGTCCCACATACAGGCAGGTAAGAAGACGGTGCTGTACAGGAGTTCATACACGTCTCTAGCGAAGGTGTCGGAGCAACCGGCCCAGGGTCCGTCATTGTTACAAACGGATTCGTGCACGTTGATACACAATGGTTAACCTGATTGTCGATGGTATTGGAATAGCAAGGCATGAACTTTGCTACTTCGACATCTGAGAGAGAAATTATAAAAGCATTAATATCGTTGTCATTTATCAGACAACGCAGTAACTGCAACATAATAAATTAACTAAACGATGTTTTGTTTTCGAGAAAATATTTATCAGCAGCCTGAAGACGTCCATTGCTGAACATAGGCCTCCCCCAGAGAGCGCCACCTTGAGCGGCTTCTCGCCACGTGCATCTATCGGCTCCCCGCGGCTTTCACCAGATCGTCGGAAAATATTATTTTCTCGAATATATTAAACATTATGAATTCCTAGATGGTGAAGTCTTTTAAAACCTTTTTTAGTTGAATGGTTTACCAATTCCACAATAGCGCGAACACAACAATCGTCCGGGGTTCATATAGGTGATGTTATCGGTCCCGCATACAGGGTTGTATTCGGAAGTGAGACAGCACGTCTGCATACATTCCGTGACTTCCTGCACGGTTGGTATCTTGTTATTGTAACTATCGTTAGCTCTATCGTTGCTTATCGTTGAATTTTCTACAGTTGGATGCTCGTCCACATCACAAGCAGAATATTTAGTTAACTTGACCACTGAAAATAAAAGTGTAATTTATCATCATCATCAACAGCCTGAAGACGTCCACTGTTGATTTTACTGATGGCATTTGACTGACAAAATAGGACTTTGACATGACATAACCGTACAATTTTTAATATTTGCAGAGGTATCGCTAAATAGCGTTAGAAGGCCATCAAACGAAGAAGAAGAAGAAGAAGAAGATTGTTTAGTGAGCCATTTTGGCACATGTAGTAGGTTCCAGTTGAACAAAATTATCGTTATTTTTGTTTTTTTTCGTTCACATTGACTGGAACGATCATATGTGATTTGGCCTTGTCTGGGTAAAAAGTGGCATAATTTCATAGCGTTCTTGGCGTTTTTAGCAGCTACTGGAACCCACACTAAGTAGATAATGAATGTGAGGTCAGCTATAAATTTCCTACGTGAATCTTATAGTTACAACTTTGAACCTGTCAAAAGTACTTATTTTAACTGAAGAAAAGCAGTTAAACTAGTTTTGACTGAACGCTAAACGATAACTCAAGATGTATGGGTTCATTTTGAGTTATCGTTTGGCGTTGACGCTAATGGAAAGGTATCTTTGCTAGACCCCCAGGTTGGTTAAAAGTATTAGTTTTGACTAACGCTCCATCAAAACTACTTTCAAGTACTAAAACGTTAGCATGCAGCGGCTGGCGAAGCCGCTGCGGGGCACGCTCGCTACGCTCGCTCGGCTTGCGCGTTGTGTTGTCGCAGTTCTAACATAACCTAGTGTTCTGCAATTTATAGGTACTTAGATAAGTACTTTTTAGCGCCTCACCCAATGACCTCACCAGCTGTTGTTATATTCTTATCCTCCTTAACTTTTTAAGAGCTTTGACCGATATAAACATGTCGGTCACAACTACTTTTACAGAATCCGTCGGCCAGAAATACGTTTTTAAACTTATTTTGCTTGTTAAAAGCACTTGAGACTTAAGAATTTTGACTGCAACAGATGCATACCAACTCCACAATTCTGCTCGCACTCCAACCGGCCTGGGTTTGAGTAGGTGATGTGGTTACTGCCACATACTGGGTTATACTCTGCAGTCACAGGGCAGGTACTGACACACGTTGATATCTGCTGGGTAGTTTGTGTAGGCGGTGGCGATGGCGGAGTGGTGGCTGTTGTCTCAAACCAACTATTCCACCGGCCGGGGTGTGGCTCTGTCCAACTCCCACGAGGCCAGTAATTTGTATGCGACCTGTAAGTATATGAATGGTTTATTAAGTGGTACTTTATTACGTGTAACTGTATCATTATTTTCGTTAAAATATTATGTGTAATTTATTTCCCGATATGAATATTTTCTCAAAATGTTACTGTAGGTATATCTCAGTAACAGAAAGTTTTCATTGGGCTATTTAAGAAAGTAAAATTGTTTAACTTAGGTCTATGTAAATATGTATAGTTAGCAGGCTCTCAAATATGATAAAAATGAAAATATTTATTTTATGATATTACTAGCTTCTGCCCGCGGTTTCGCTCGCGTAGATTATTATCCCTCAGGGAACCTTTTTTTCCGGTAATTATATATTTTGTCTTTTTTTTAGAAATAGTTGTCCAAAAATGAAAAGAAAATCTTTTTACTTAAAGTTATGAAAATTGCCGGTGCCTAACGTAAGTAGTTGGCACGAATGATTATGATAATTTTAAAAGATTAAATAATACGAAAAACAGGGATGACCGAATAACCAATTTCATTTTTCTAAAATAAATTCGTTCTTATGACCCCAAAAAAATACTTTATCCTCCAAATTTTCAGTAAATAGCAGAGGGCGATTCACACGGTGGTGCGAAAGAGCCTTTTCATTTAGAGCACTTGGGCGATTCACACCGCGGTGTGAACCAAGCGCGGTGTGAAACGCCCCATTACCCATTTTACGAATTGAATAGCTAGACTGGTGTACTAACCGAACGTTCAAATTAAATATTAATTTGATATCCATATTTCACGTAATCCAAAAAACTCGCAAAATTAACACATTTTTATGCGCAGACCCAGTTTGTCATCAAATTATGATCTGTTGTTTTCACAGCGATATAGAGACACCGTCAAAAAAACTGCGCGATGACGCGGCTTTAACTGGTAAATACTTCACCCTAATTTTAGCATGATGACTGACGCGATGACGTATGGAACTGAGACGTGGTCTCTTACTGTTGGCCTCATTAGTAAGCTCAACGTCTCGCAACGAGCTATAGAGAGCTATGCTCGGCGAGAAAAGCTAGGGCATATAGGTAGTTCTTAGAATTAACAAGTTGAAATGGTAATGGGCAGGCCACATCGCTAGTAGAACTGACAACTGATGAGGAAGAAAGGTTCTCGAGTGGCGACCACGAATCGGAAGACGCAGCGTAGGCCGGCCCCCCACTCGGTGGACCGACGACCTGGAGCCGCGGGGAGCTGATGAATGCAGGAGGCGAGCAGCCGCTCAAAGTGGCGCTCTCTGGAAGAGGCCTATGTTCAGCAGTGGACGTTTTCAGGCTGTTGATGATGATGATGATGAATTTTAGCATATAGCTTACTTGAAATGACTCTCTCCGCTCCAGTTGCCGTATTGCGCTTTTGCTGGTCCGTGGTTGTCAGAATTGCGCCACGACGAAAGAGGACCTCTAGATCCACTATTATGTCTATCATGGTCGTGAAATTTATAGTCATCCCAAAAGTGAGGTATGCTACTGACTATCTGGCAGAAGATTGCCGTTGCAACTGTAACATTATTTTTTATTTAAATTACTTATTATTAGAGAAACTAAATAATTATAGTTAATTCTCATTCATTCGTTAAAACAGGATTTACATGTCAAAAAAAAACAATAAATCTATAAAAAATTCATTTATTTTAAGCTACAATTGGCTCATATTCACACAAATATTATCATTCAGTCACATTATATAAATTACTTACAATTAAATTAAATTTGGATTATTAGATATAATACAATAAAATTAATAAACATACATAACTTATACTTAATCACAGAAAAAAAGGGTTTTAAAATATTTTTTATACGTTATGTGGAGTTGACAACAGCGGTTTATATAGGGACAATCTAACCTTTGTGCCACGACAGTCAGCATGCCATTACTATGCGATGTAATGTAACTACAAACTGTAGGTACCTACCTACTATATAAAGTAGTAATTTTGTTAATACTTTACCTACTGTATTTTAGTACTAAAGACATCTCTTATCAAGGAACTGGCACTTAATTTTGTTTATAACGTAATTGGTCTTTATACAACTTTTTTTAACTAAAGACGTATTATACACAAAAATTATTTTTAGGACAAATAAATAGCTATAATTACCTCAAGCTGATAGCTTGAGCAGTATTTTGCTTCGGCACGTCACGTAGTATAAACACAGATTACAGGGGGCGTAATGTGAGCTCTTAGCGCGATTCAAAACTAAGCCTATATTGGATCGCTTTGTTTTTTTTGTATGGGGATTTTGTTTATTTGTTGACTGCCTATAAAATAACCGATGAGAGTGATGAGCAACCTCTATAAACTATATTTTTTTAATATGGTGTAAGTAATGACTTAATCTAGGAAGAGACCACGTCTCAGTGCTATAAGTCATCACTGACAACACACACTGGTTGAAAAATGTCGTTTTCAGGCTATGCGGTATTTTAGACGAAAAGATAGGTCGAAGCTTCCCGAACGCTGCCCAGCCGAGTTGGATTCTTCGTGCCACCTCTTTGTCGAAATTGGACCTACCTACCTAATTGTCAGTCTGTCCTAGGTAGACATATTTGTTTGCAACTTTGAGAGTACTTATCGTTTCCAACAATTACCGGTAGGTATAGGTGGAACATGGGCATTAGACATGATTTTCGTCTTGTCCATGTTCATCTTAAGAGCATCCTGTTGAGGGACTCCACTGAGGTCTTTGAGCAAGGTACTCAGGTCCTCGAGTGACTCCGCCATTATTATTTATTCATTTAGTAGGTAATCCAACAGCTTGAATGTATATATTTTTAGGAATTCAATTAATTTTACACTAAAAAAAACAAATATTATAACAAAAACTTATCAATTCAAATAATTAGCAATTTAACGAATTAACGAGGAACAGAGGGACAACCGTATCGTTGGAGCGCACGCCGGCAAATAGGGCGACACTTTTTTTTTTTTTGAACGGGCTAATGCTGTTGGTCTCTACCGACCTTTACAGCGTCACCGGGCGGGAGGGCAGGCGCTTAAGGCACCCAACCGTCAAAAGTGGGAGGCAACTAGCACAAGGGCACCACTGGGGTGCGAGCCTCGGCTTGGGCCGTTGCCGGGATGAGGATCGAGAAGGCTACGTCCACTGGAAGAGTGGACCCTATGGAAAGAAGGCGACACTCGGTGTGCGGGCTGCTTTTATAGGCAGCCGGAGGTGGGGCCTACGTCAAGGAGATTTTTCCCTAACAATATATATACAGTAACAAAACAAACTGAATAGAAGGCCAAAGAGGATTACACAAACTAATATTATTTAAAAAGAAAAAGTAAATATCTTTTTCTTTCTTTTTTTTCATTTCTTTTACTATACCTTACCTGTAGGTTATTTATTATACAGTCATAATATTTTTACAAAAAGAGTAATATTTCTCATGTCAAATTACAAAACAATAATAATAAAATTTAAATACCTACATACTTAACCTAACCTAACAGTTTGTAGCATCAAACTAGACGCCACCGTCGGTACCCCCTCGTCCAAAGGTGCCCATCAGGCTGGCGGCGTTCCCTCGCTGTATGGCCAGCGAAATATGTTGGACCAGGTAGTGGCCCACCTGAGGGTCACGCTTCCTTTCCCTCAGACGACGTCCGAGATCCGCGACAAACTTTTTTGCCTCCGAGCACCATGGCCCCGACGTCTCAACGGCAAACGGGACAAACTCGTAGGCTGACTCCAAGACGGCATATTTGAGGTGTTTACCTCCTGCTGCCGTCTCCGCTCCTGCGCCAGCTTCCCGCTGAGTGCCATTGAGGTGGCATGCTGCGTAAGTGCAGACGCACGTGGCATCCCAGATAAGGCAGCGACCTCTCCGCCAAGGGATCAGCGTCAGTCCATCCGGCCGTTTGCCGTCCAGACGAGACAAACCGGGGGGCTCCAGCACGCAGGGTATCTCCGCTGACATGAGCGCTCTCCGTATCACCTCGTTAAGGGCGTGATGCCGAGGCCTTCGACCTGCACTACGGGTGCAGCTGAGGCCATGGATGCCGCTTGACTCCACCCACGCGCCGCAAACGCAAACGTGGGGTTCGCACACTGCGCAGCCGAGCCGAAGTCCCGCAGCCACCCTAAGGGAGTCATTGTCTAGCAGCGTGCCCAAATAAGGGGATGGTAGGGCATGCAGCCAGGCACCAGACTCCGGCTTAGAAGCAGCGTTAAAACGGGCCAACTCGACCCCCGTAACTCCGTTGCATAGCTGCGCGAGGATGCGGTTCCCAGATATATTGTCCCAACTTCTTTGGGACACAGGTGTTTTTGGTAACTCAGCATCTGGATACAGGCGTGACCACACATTAAGAGCTTCGGCGGCGAAGGGGATGCGAATTGTGCCAAAGCCCGGCAAAATACTAGTGACCAGACCTGCGACCCCGAACGAGGAAGCCAAAAAGGCGATGGGCCCGAACTCCTGTAACCGACGAACGCCCAGACCTCCAAACCGAATCGGTAGACTAGCCTGGCGCCACTGCATCTCACTGAGGCTAATGTTTAAAGTTTCCTCGACAATTCTTTTGAGCGTGTCGTCAAAGTGGAAGACCTCCTCTGAGAGTAGCCACGTCGGAGCCGTTCGTATGACGTACGTCAACTTAGGCATCGCGAAGCAGGTCCTCAGAAGCGTCAAGGAAACGTGTGCCGGTAGGTGCTGAAAGTGATTCGCGAGTGACGCCAGAGTCTGCGTTTTTGTTTGCAAGCTGTCTCGAACACCTTCCGGGAAAATCGGAGCGCCCAGTAGGCTTAAGGCCTCCCGATCCATGACCCTCAGACCCAGAATGAGAGACGAGAATCTATCGCGCGATTTCGCGGCCGCTGGGCTACAGGGATAAAATTCGCACTTGGCGGTATTAACCTCCAGGCCCAGCTCTTTCAAAGCCGGGAAGAGTGACATTACGTCCCTCTCGACTACGTCCGGAGTTCCCCCCAAGGACCCGTCATCCAGATACCAAATGTTGAGGGGAGACTCTAAAGATTTTATGGCCTTATGGATGGCCATACTAAAAATAAGTGGACCCAGGGGATCCCCCTGCTGAGCGCCGACCTGGGACAAGACGCACTCACCATCATAAGAGAGGTTACTCGGAGCTGAATAGCATTGGGACAAAAAAGGGAATATCGACGGCGTCAAAACCATTACCTCCGACAACATCAGGCCCCTGTCAATGCTGTTGAAAGCGTTACGAATGTCTAGCTTTATGAGGACATCGTCACTTCCTTCCCGCATGACGAAAGATCGTGTGGCGTGAATAGCTGCTTCGCAACCGAGAGGCGTACCAAACCCTAACTGGTGAGGCTGCAAATAAGACGTTATTTCGTGTCTGACTGCCTGGCAGCACAGTTTGGCCACTAATCGCCGGAAAGTGCTGCCTACTGCAATTGGTCTTATACCACCGTCCTTTTTTTGGAGGGCGCAGAGAGAACCACCGTACAGGAAAGGGCAAATCTCGGGATTTAAATTCCCCCGCAAAAGAAAGTTGCATAGACGCGTTAGCGATTCGAGGAGCCTTTGCCCATTATCACCCGCCGAAGCCGAAGACAGTTCCTTAAGATGTTCCGGACGCAATCCATCCATGCCCGCTGCCGAGCCGCGGTAGAATGACTGGAGTGCATCAGAAACATCTTCCATCTTCACGACAAGGCAGGACGTCGAGCCAACGCATTGCGGGGGAACGTAAGGAGGACGAGTGGGGGCAGGGTGCTTCTCTTTTAGGGTTGCCAGTGTTTCGCCACCAGGTGGGGCAAAAGTACAGTCCGAAGTGAGTAGGCGCGCCGCACCTCTCAAGTCTCCCTCGTAGACCTTCGCTTGTACGGTTTTGTACAACGAGGGTGATCTGCGAGGCGAGCACTCGGTCGGCAGGCCTAAATGAGCACCCTCTATGTTGGCTTTGACCTTAGATGTTAAAGACTTCTTATCCCCCTGATCCGGTAGTCTCAAGGCCGTGTAGGCAAAAAACAATAGTTCTGTCCAGTCAGCAGTACTGTTAGAATGTATGCATTGGTCAATTAAGTGTGATAGTTTGCCAGCCGCCAGACATCTTGCCCCCTTGGGTACATGCCTAAGGACCCGGACCCTGGCCTTAAAGGAGGGCAAGACATCCAAGCTCAAACTGGAAGAATTTCCAGGCACGACTGTGGCAGCGGGGGTAGCGGGCGCGGGAACTACTGCGTTCGGCACGGGGGTACATTTGTGTTTGCGACCGGTGTGAACTCGTAGGCCATGAGGGACGGAAAATAGTCTCGTCGAGCCTGGACAGTGTGGGCACGGGGCGCGTGAAGGACTACTCATGATAGCATTAGAAAGTCTGAGCAAAATTATAAACACTTTCAGGGGTTGTAATTAGATGCTGAATTACGCGCCGCGTTACACGCTAAACTTGATTTACAATATCAAAATTATTAGATTATTATACACAGAACTAAACGACCCGGACACAATGAAAATTACTGCACAAATAAGTTAAAAAATGATTCACAAAAAAGGTAGGTACCTAGAACGAGGAATAGGTACTTTCCAACATAATGTCATACATCCAATTAAATACTTATAATATTAATCGAGTTGTAAACAAATTTACAATAATTAAAATAAATTATATGCGTCAAAAAGGCATACGTAAAACATTGCCATGTTTAAATCTTCGAATGCCGATCCGCGGAAGACCAACCAGTGTCGCTGTCCTCCTAGTTGCCGGAACTTCAGTGTAGCCAAACGATATTCTTCGGTGATGCTTCGAACGAAATTGAAATGAATCGCCCTCTGTGGAGAGCAGCCGAAACAAAGACCCCGTTCACGCAAATCGTTTTCTGCCAGTAGTGTCACCAGGTAATACTCCAGTACGGTGCTACTTGGGCCGACTAGAGGAATCGATTGAACGCACTTAATGCGTCACCAACAGCAGAGATGGCGTCACTTGTGCTTTAAGACCGAGGAAATTTCACTTTTCCACTCTCCGACTTTCCATCACAGGCATATAAACGATTTAAGCACTTCGTCGACACCATACACCACAACCTTCGCACCGGAAACCGGGGAAAACGTCAAGTTCAAAAGGCAGTTGCAGGGACGATGGCCCCTCCACAATTTTACACGTAATTCCCAAATAACTGGAAAATAATCCGGGACAACACTGGTGCACTTGTATCATGGGTTAATTTTAATGATTAAAGTGTTAAACCGCGCAAATGGTTAAAAAAAACAATAATTTGAATAAAAATACGCGGAAGACAATGCTTACGCGGGTCCTACCCGCATCCGCCTTTTTATCACAAAAAGTGTGTCTTACTAGCTTGTAGTATACAAAAATAGTATGAAGGGTACACACCCTTCATACTATTGTTTGTGTGAGGCGTAAGTGTTCTGAGGTAAGTATTGCTGAGTGGACTATTTACTAGCCAAACCAATAAAAAAATCAACGAATACCTAACGAGGATAACGTCGAATAATTATGATTAGACATGAGAAAAGTAAGATATAAGATGGATTGTAGATTTTTTTTAAACATGATAATTACTACTCACCCACGAAAACCACACACTTCATGGCGAACTATTATTATATGGCAACTCTTGATCAGAACACGAATTTATAAATTGATAACTACTTCTTTTTTATCTGTTTCAGAATCCAGTGCGAAGCCAATTGCAGATTCTCAATGACTAATAAGTATACACTGTTTAAAATACTTCAGCGAAATCCTCCCACTTCATATGTTTCCTGCACCTATAACCCGTTTTATCTCAATGCTGATACGTTAATAACTTACGCAAATACGAGACACTTTTTATATTCACAAGCGCCTAAGAACACTTATCAAGCTTCTTTTAATTAATTAAAAAAATTAGTTTACTTTTGGGTATTTTAACCAGATAAGAAAAAAAAGAGCTCGTAACAGGAAAATTAATACAAAAAAATATAATTAGGTACCTTAGAATAAGTACCTACCATATAGAAGTATAGAGTGTAAGTTTCAAAACAACGCCTTGTCAAAACGCACGCTACAAATTTGCTATGTGTGCTGTGTTTATTTGCCTCGTCACGCACACAGACGCAAACGTGAGTGAGTGATTTGTTTTCACTGAGGCAAGAAAATTAATAGCTTACCACTGGAATGTCACAACAGAACTCTTATGCTGCTGTCCTGATGTGTTGTGCACTGACCGCGCGTATATCGTACATCATCATCATCATCAACAGCCTGAAGATGTCCACTGCTGAACATAGGCCTCCCCCACAGAGCGCCACTTTGAGCAGCTGCTCACCTCTTGCGTCCATCGGCTCCGGTTTTCACCAGATCGTCGGTTCACCAAGTGGGGGCCAGCCTACGTGGCGTCTTCCGATTCGTGGTCGCCACTTAAGACCCTTTCTTCCCCATCGGTTGTCAGTTCTACGAGCGATGTGAGCTGCCCATGCTGTATGGGCCACTTTAATTCTCCTGCGGATCTCCTTATGATGTGATGTTTGAAAACGTTTGTGCTCGCAAGGTCTACCTTTCACAAAACTACTATTAGGGTACTTATGTACGGGGTGATTGGTTAGTAGACATTATCCTTTCAGGGTGTGTATAAACCGGCCTTGGGCTATCTTTTTAGCGTAATATTAGTTCAGCGTTTTTTTTTATTTTGAGTTAAGTATTGAAGATTTTATGATAATTGGAAAAAGTCACCGCTTTCGTCACTGATTTCTAAAAGTACGGGTATTAACTAATAAGTTTTTGATTTTAACTACTGAAAAGATACTCTAATGACTCTACTGACACAGTGACACTTAAATTTAATCATAATGAATAAAGGCTGAACATCAATTAAAATATCATTTCACTTTTGGTTTTCCCAAGTGATAAAGGCGAAGTTACTAGGGTAGGTCATTAGATCCATCATGGATCTACTGAAGAAAAATATTATCAATAGATCTATAGTTTAAAAAAATGTATCTAGTGAGAAATACGTTTCTCATTAAATCCATTACTATTTACAATACTATGGATCTATTGAGAACTAAAAATCCCATTAGATACATGTTGTGTCAGTCTTTGAAAATAGATCCAATGAGAAAATAAAATCTCACTAGATCCATCATGGATCTGGCCCATGGATCTACTGAGAATGAACCGTATCTATTCTCTGTCTGCTGTGTAGATAATTATTATTTTCGGGAATTTAATGCTCATTTAGATTCATGGGCTCATACTTGGGTTTCCTGCCTTTCATAAAATGAGCTTGCTCAACCCCTTATGGACCTTTTCTCCTTTAGGCTGAGGCTGATAACCTTACGTAAGGTCGAAAATAATAACCACTGTGGCTGCAAATAATGGTGACACTCGTCATATGTACATTATCTATACGACTATTTTTAAATTCAAAAAAGTAAAGAGTTAAAAAACTAAAACCCGGCTACTGTAGTTTTTTTTTGTGTAAATGTAAATGTGGCGAGCTAGTCGTATGCCTGGTGTTAAGAGTCACGGCCACCCATAACAGATGCAGTTTCACTCGGAACTCTAAATTAAAGTTTCGCGTGACATTACACTGCACGCGCCTCATCCTGAGACATCACACAGTCTATCTGTATCTCTAAGATCTATATGGTAATAAGATTTCTAGACTGTGAGATTAGATAATAAAGTCTCATTTGCCCAGCAATTTCATTAGCTACAATGCCCTTAATGTAAGACACAGAATAAATAATAATACTAGCTAGGTCAGTACCAGAAACAACACCATCATAAAAAAAATTGCATCATGTCTTACTACTAGCAGCGTCGTCTAACGTAGAGTAGCTGAACTGCCAGATAGCGTAGAGACTGTAGCGTCGTACTCGTAGCTCGTAGCGCTTTCGCAAGCGTAGACCATCCTTGTTTGAGAATCACACGTTTAATTAGTTTATCCAATTAATAATAGATGGCGCTAGCCTAACATTTGGAGTAGTGAATATTTTCACGGAAGGTTCAGGCGTGATTTCGTTCGTCGTGAAGTTCAACTTAAATACAAAATGAAAAAAGTATATCTAGTGTAATTAATATTTCATATTTTTATTGAAATAAACTGGGACCAATTTAGGCGTCCCAGTTTATTTCAATAAAAATATTATAGCTTATAATTTTCTTGTCATTTTTGTCATACATTTACCTACAACAGTCCTTTACAACTTCCCTAATATAGATAATCTTTTTTTTTTTAACGGGCAAATTGCCTTTATTACTCAAGCTAACTACTACAATAATAAAAACTAAACTAAACTAAGCTAAACTAAACTGAACTAGCTACACTAGCTAAACTACCTACTACAAAGAACACTTATGGACTGTATAATAGCCGCGATGGCCTATAGACAGTTCAAGTGCACCAGCCCACTACCGGTAGGTAGCGTACCCAACATGCTGGCCGCATTGCCACGTTGAATTGCAATGCTGATGCGTTGGGCCAAATAAGTGCCAGCATTTTGGTCACGCGTCGCATCGACCAGGCGCTCTGATAGACTTTGGAAAACGCGATGAGCTCCCGGTCCCCGCGGGAGTAGATAATCTTATAGTTATTTTTAGCAGAATTACACTAGATATACTTTTCCATTTTGTATTTAGGCTCATTGCCTACAATGAAAGATGCCGCTGCTGCATATTTACCTATAACGCAAATTGACTAAGAAGCAGATTTCCTAACCGTCAATGCTTATAAGATGGAACGCTGCGTAGGGACGCAGCGTTCCATCTTATAAGCAAAGCGACGAAGGGTCGCCGTCTCATCCATTCATCTTTTTCCCCTATCTTTCTATCTTCCGCTTCCCTTTTGCCGTGTGCTGAGTTACGGCGTGAAACTAATTAACCCGTGCGAAGCCGGGGCGGGTCCACCTGGTTTTATAACAAAATAATGAGTTGCATAACGTTATACTAAGGATCCCAACCTTAGGATTTCTAGGAACATCCTATGCTATGTAGCTAGTACCTAATTCTATCAAAATAGGTACTAGGTATCGAGTGTTCATTGAATATTAGTAAAACTTATTACTTAGACAAACTACCTATGGTAAGTTTGTCTGTAGGCACCTACTGTACTATCTTGTTTACGATCTCCGACCATATGCAGTACCTAACTACTTGTAATTATATAAACAATAGGATAGTATTAATGGAATTGTTCTATAAAATTATTGATTTCTTTGAGTTCGGGCGTATAGTTTGTGTCCAACTTATCAGCACGTCTTCAACGGAAGGCGCGTCAAGAATTCAGTTTATAATTTAAATACAAATAAGTACAGTACAAACAAAGTGCTTACAATAAATTATTCATACGAAAGAAAAACCTAAACAAAAATATCCTTGGATCCAAGCTGTGGATCCAAGTGGAAGGAGCCTATCAAAGCGATAATTATGTCAGATAACGCTGAAGAAAGAAATGAAGCAAACGCAGAAACTAACGGGAAGATCATAAATATAAACTATACCCTAAAACCTGTGCTGCTGTTAGAGAACTGCGTAGGCATTTTCAGATTCTCATGTAAAGAAAAACGAACTCTCCCTATTAACTGGAGGCAGAAGGCATACGCTTTGTGTATAATAGTACTGAACATATGCTTGTACATCGGCTTTCTGATATTACCAACAATTTTAGATGAAAGTACAATTCTGGTTGATTTAGTCAATGAAATACCCAGCATTATAATCGTGCTTCAATATGTATTGTCATCGATCATAACGAATTTCATATTCAGTAAAGCTTACCATGAAACCGTCACAATGTTTGCAAAACTTGACAGTGACCTTAAAGCTAACAACTACGAATTTCACCATAAGGCTAGAGTGAAAACCAATATAACGTTGTTTTTTCTTGTTGTATCCCATGCAGTTATTTGTGCAATACATATGGTGACAGAAGAAGAGATAGCATACTCTTTGATCATCATTATGTTTTTAAGTCTTATACAGAAGCTCGAAATAATACTGTTTTGTTTATTAATCGAGATGTTGAAAAGTAGAGTTGATATTATCAATCAGTATATAGCAAAATTTCTCAGTGATAGCGATGATGAAAAAATATATGTTTTCACGCTTAATAAAGACAAAGCCGTGAAGGAGACGGTGAATATGATAGGACTTCCTTTAGAAAAAAACATGAAGATTCGGGATCTGGCAATCATGTACGACAGTATCGGATCTATTTGCTTTCTAGTCAATCAGGTGTTTAATGTTCAGATTTTCATGTTTCTTGCAACTACGTTTACTTCCATTGTTATAACAATTTGGGCGGCTCTTTATTACTACAGTACACTTGAGAATAACACTGGACCGTTAATTAACATTGCCATTTGGTGCTTGATCATGTTTTTCACAGTTGCATTCATGTGTTTTGTTTGCGAAAGACTGCTTTCGGCGCGAAAGAGAGCTAAGATCCTTATTAACCAGATTATTATGGACTATAACCTTCCCAAGACCATGAGGGTGCAAGCAAAGGCGTTCATGGAGCTGATAGAAGCATGGCCATTGCAAATATTAGTGTATGATATGTTTTCGGTAGATATTAACTTGATTTTAAAATTTGTTAGTGCTTCAACGACATATTTGATCATTATAATTCAGATATCCCATTTTGCTTAATTTATAAAATAAATGGAGTATTTAAATCATAAATACTTTTAATTTCGTGGCTATCATACCAGCTCTTCCTTCTTGTGTTATGCAAGTAGTCTAAAATTGAAAAAGAATGCTGCTGGCTCGCATCACGTACACCACTCGAGCCATATTGCTTTTACCGTTAGGTACCTATTCTTGAAGCTTTCGCCTATTTAATAACCTTACAGACCAAGATATGGAATACTAAAACGAGGTAGGTAGTTTGATATTTTTTTTATAAGTTGTCTACACAATATAAAACTATGCTCGTACGTCTTCTTTTTTAGTTTTTGCTTTCGTAGTTATAGCCACCTAGAGTTACTAATTTTTGCCACAAAATTATGAGAATGAAAAAAACCTAGTTGTAACTAGAATACGAAACATATTTTCAAAAATCAAGATGTAAAAGCATAGATTATATAGATAGATTATAATCTATCCAAACGATTGACACCAAAGTTAAAAGATTTTGTTAAGTGTTAGAGGGTGAAAATCATTTTCGCCAGAAACCGTAAAACGTAGGTAAATTCATTCACGGGCTCTGTTGTCTCTATCATACGTGCGGAAAGCAGAGCGACGGCAATAACATTTTTAAATGGACGGTCCTCTTAACACAGAGCACTAAAAAAAATTACGCAAAGGGGCGTAGCGTATTTTTTTTCGTGCTCTTTGCTAATTATAATTAACTATTTAGGCATCTCTAAATTACTTATTTGCACTCACTTTGCTACTTATTTTTATGTAAATTGCCATTAAATATTCTTATTAAGTTTACTTGTGCTGTATCCAATTAACTATCAATGTAGAGAAGGTTCAAGCAGGTGCTAGAATAATTAAAAAATAGGGTCTTCCTATGCTCATTGTTGATTAAAAAGGTGTCATACCGATAAATATCTAACAGATAATCTACTGTATAATCTTGTAAACATAGTTGTCACGCAAATACAATTAATTAATCTAATGGAATTGGTTTCCTACATTTCTTGAATTAAGTATGGAATTTCATTTACTCTTTCACTAGTCTCTATAGCAAGACGTATACCGATACCTATTTGTTCAATTACAAAATCATATTCATAACCTAGGGGAATTATAATTTCTTCTTTATAGTTTTATATCTATAACGTCGTAATGGCTGAAGCGACTGAAGTTAAAGAAAAAATACTCAGTACAAAGGCTAATAGCCGGATTAGTAGCGTAGTCTCCTCTATAAAGTGTGTACTGATGGCGGAATACTTCTCTGGCATTTGCAGATTTTCGATTAAAGGAGATCAACTTCTCCATCCGAACTGGATGCACAAATTCTATGCTATGTGTTTGATAACCATATACATAATCTTATATGCGTGTTTAATGGATTTATCAACCTTCATAATCAATGGTGAAAGCAGTTTAGTTGAAGTGATAGACGAAATACCTTGTATCATAACATTGATTCAATACGTAACGATGATGGTTACTACGAACCTCATTTTCAGCAAAACCAATATAGAAAATTTCACATCGATTGCTGATCTCGATAACCAACTGTTGACCACCAGAAGCGATGAATTTTACAAAAAAACTGGAGAAGTAACTAGAAAATGTATGGTTTTACTTGCCGTATCTCACGTTATCATTTCAATAACAGATCTCGCTACTGATGACGATATTGATGGTAGTGAAGTAATCTTTCTACCTGTATATCTAATACAGAAACTGGAAATGGTTATGTTTTGTTTATTGATAGACATGTTGAAAAGAAGACTAGATATTATTAACGGGTACATAGCAAAGTTTCTTGATGAAAAAGATGGTGAGAGGTTATCTGTCTTTACTGTATCTGACTACAAAGAAGTAGTTAGAGAGGTGTTAAATATGATTGGTTGTCCTTCAGCGAACAACATGAAGATTCATGACCTTGCGAAAATGTATGACACAATTGGGTGTCTTTGCTCCTTGATTAATAAAGCCTTCAACTTTCAAATCTTCATGACTCTGATGTCTACTTTTACTTACATAGTCATTACGATTTGGACGTCTCTTTACTACTACCGGACACCGGAGAATAACTCCGGACCTTTGTTTACCATTATTACTTGGTGCCTTACCACGTTATTGACAGTAGCCACGGTGTGCTTCGTCTGTGAGAATCTGCGCCTGACACGAAACAATAGTAAGATACTCGTGAACGAGATCATTATGGACTATAACCTTCCGAAGACCATGAGGGTGCAAGCGAAAGCATTCATGGAGCTGATAGATGCATGGCCATTACAGATATTAGTGTATGATATGTTTTCCGTAGACATCACTCTAATGCTAAAATTCATTAGTGTTTCCACGACGTATTTAATTGTTATTATTCAAATTTCCCATTTTTCTTGATTTACTCGATCTGGTTTCAAGTTGTGATAAGTGTAATTGTGTTTGGCTTGCAAAATAAATGTAAAGTTGTTTGTTATTTATTCCTGATTGCATATTTGCGCTATAGTTGATAATGCGCAACCCTATATCTGCGTTTACACAGTTTACACAAATATGTAGCAATAAGCTTACCTAAACTTTACCTTTTACCATGATTTAGTTTTTTTATTCTGTGGAACTGAGTCAGAAAAGTCATTTCTGGATTTCAACTGCTTTGATTAGTCATGCACTGACCCTGCTTTTGTTTTTTTTTATTATTATTGTGAGTATACGAGTAAGTCAACCTTGGATATTTACCTAAGGATAAAATAGCTTGTGATTACTAAACGTTGGCTCTACATATTTAATTAAATTGGGAATTCAACGAGGCAATGCTGCCAGCATGTTGGGTAGGTAGGTACGCTACCTACCGGTAGTGAGCTGGGGCATTTGGACTGTCTAATGTCTATAGGCCATCGCGGCTAGTATACAGTCCAAATGTTCTTTGTAGTAGATAGTGTAGCTAGTTTACTAGTTTTTTAGTATTGTAGTAGTTATTTTAAAGAATAAAGACATATTGCCCGTATTTAAAAAAAAACAACAAAAAAACTGTTCATCGCCATATAACATTATGTGTAATTATTGTGCTTTTTTAGTTTGACTACCTATATGAAATTATGAACCAATTGTCGAGAAATTTCAAAGCATCGATTATAGGATTTCCAATTTTTATCCCGTATCCATACTGCATCATCATCAGTGCCTTGCCTACTTCAAGATACGATCCCATGCACTGAAAGTACATTTCATGGAATAATACAAGGTTACCGCAGCCTACGGTACGTAGACAGTATAAATAAAAGGTAATAATAATATGTGGTCTGGATCATTCATTTTATGTTTATTCGAGCACCTCCTAACGGATCGACGTACTAGATACCTATTGTTGTTCAAACAAAACATTAGTTGATTGTTTTCAATAATAACGCCGCGCCGTAGAGTGATAACTCGCAACTAGGGTAGGTACTTAATCTACGGAAACGTGCGTTCATATTTTGTATAGAAACATACAAAACAAGTATGTATATTGTGTAGATCAGTGTGAAGTGATTGTTAGTTGATATGTGCTATCTAATTTATAGGTAATGATTACGTTTGGATAAATACTTAGCGGTAGAAATTGTTGCGTTCTGTCGCATGACAGTCATCATCATCATCAGCCAGACGAACATGATATTATTATAGTACTAGCTGCGCCCCGCGGTCTCACCCGCGGATAAATAATAATAATAATAAATAAATATGTGTGGGACATGTCACGCAGCGCCATCTAGCCCCAAACTAAGCATAGCTTGTACTATGGGAACCAGATAACTGATACAATACTTAGATACTTCTTTGTTTGTAAATACATACATAGAATACAATATAACACCCAGACACAGAACAAACATCGATGTTCATCACACAAATGTTTGTCCTGCCCGGCTAGCATGCGCACCGCGATAAAATTACCCCGAAACTTTATCTCGTGAGAGACCGTGACAAGACTATGGTAGCGCCTAAGTGTGTCTCACTCTAACAGCGACGACAAGTCTTCTCGCGGTGCGCATGCTAGGCGGGCTGGGTAGGAATCGAACCTACAACCTATAGTTCAGAAGGCAGAGCTACTACCAACTGAGCTAACAGGCCAGTCAGATAAAAAGTAGCCTATGTGTTAATCCAGTACATAAGCTATCTATATTCCAAATTTCATACATATCCGTCCAGCCGTTTGAGCGTGAAGGAGTAACAAACATACACACATACACACAAACACACATACAAACTTTCGCCTTTATAATATTAGTGTGAAGTGTGAAGTGTGATATAACATTCCCCAGAGAACCGGAAGACGCAGCGTAGGCCGGCTCCCCACTATGTGGACCGACGACCTGGTCAGAACCACGGGGAGCCGATGGATGCAGGAGGCAAGCAGCCGCTCAAAGTGGCGCTCTTTGGGGGAGGCCTATGTTCAGCAGTGGACGTATTCAGGCTGATGATGGTGATGATGATTCACCAGATAGGTCTAAATAAAGTTTGTAGCCGTGTGGGCTACTTTTCGCAAAGCAACTAGTTTTATGTTTTTTTTTTAGATATATATTTTTTTTTAGACCATTGATATTGTAATTAAACTTACTATACTTATGCATTTCCGCTGACTTCAAAAAAGGAGCAGATAATCATTTCAATAATTGTTTTTTCAATGTATGTTACTCTTTCATTTATTTACCGATCTTTTTTATTTGAAACCATGTACTTTCAGATTGATGATCTGAAAACGAAAGTTTTCAATCAGTGTGTCTTGCCAGTGGTGACTTATGGAACTGAGCATGGTCTCTTACTGTTGGCCTCATTAGTAAGCTCAAAGTCGCGCAGCGAGCTATGGAGCGAGCTATGCTCGGTGTTTCCCTACGAGATAAGCTCCGGAACGAGGAGATCCGCAGGAGAACTAAAGTGACCGATATAGCTCTTAGAGTTAGTAAGTTGAAGTGGCAATGGGCAGGCCACATCGCTCGTAGAACTGACAACCGATGGGGAAGAAAGGTTCTCGAGTGGCGACCACGAACCGGAAGACGCAGCGTAGGCCGGCCCCTCACTCGGTGGACCGACGACCTGGTGAAAGCCGCGGGGAGCTGATGGATGCAGGAGGCGAGCAGCCGCTCAAGGTGGCGTGCTCTGGGGGAGGCCTATGTTCAGCAGTGGACGTCTTCAGGCTATTAATGATGAAAATGATGATGACTTTCAGATTGATTCTAGGTATAGACATTTCATTAAAACCGTTCGTTAGTAGGTAGTTTGATATGACAATATTATCCCAATATTTCTAATTATAAACTTAAGGTGAATAACTTCTTTTTAAAAGGAATTAGGCACTAGGATTAGGATTTAGGTAGAGAGCAAGCGATTATATCAACTATACTTCTCGCCCAAGAAACAAACAAAAAATATAGATTCCGTGTCAATACAATAGACACATTGTATTAATAGTTGATCGCTGGCCGTCCACACTGCCGGCGAGAGCTCTCCACATTTCGTCGCAGCGAAAACACCTAAAGATAATACTCGCTCAGCGATAACCGCTCAGCGATGCCCGCAATGGCCGCTGAGAGCCGAACCAGGGGGTCTAGCAAAGATCCCTTCCATTAGCGTTAACGCCAAACGATAACTGCGAAATGTATGGGAATGACGTTACCTGCGTAATGTCGCTTTTCCGCAGGTAATGGACATAATAGATTTTAGACCCACATACGTTTTGGAGTTATCGTTTGGCGTCAACGCTATTGGAAAGGGATCTTTGCTAGACCCCCAGAGGTCTTTTCTCTACCAGTGCGGATTCGAGTGGTCACCGCACGCGCTCACTCACTCTATAGGTAGCCCAGCGGGACAACTGTAGGATCTATACACTCGCTTTACGCTGCTCGCAAACTCGTTTCTAGTTTCTAGCTCTACTCTCGCTCATCGTCGGTGGTGGTACTTGTGCCTTAGGTACCTGTTATTATAGGGTTTCATACCTAAAGGACCCTAAAAACGGACTCCATTACTAAGGCTCCACTGTCCATCTGTCTGTCTGTCTGTCTGTATCTCATGAAATGTGATAGATAGATGAAATTTTCACAGATGATGTATTTCTATTGCTCCTATAACAACAAATACTAAAAAACAGAATAAAATAAATATTTAGGAGGGCTCCCGTACAACAAACGTAATTTTTTTGTTCGGTTTTGTAGAAAATGGTACGGAACCCTTCGTGCGCGAGTCCGACTAGCACTTGGCAGGTTATTTTCAACTGACGTCGGAACCAGCCCGTGTTAGGTAATTTCGTTTGATGTGTTATCATTCTAGTCTACGTGACATTAGCAAAATTGTGGTTACCTCTCCACAAAGGCTTGAGTAGAAGTTGAAGTTAAAGTTAAATTTCATTAATGTAATGATTTCAATATAAAATATGCAACGTAGAATATTTTAACTTAAGTATCATGTACGTATTTAGGTACTACTGACAAATTATTTCAAGCTAAGGACAGATAAAAGGTCGTCCTCTTATCAACGGTTCTATAACCTGGAAAATCCAAAAAATAACATCATAATCATAGGTCCCACCTACACAGTGCTGATAAGACATCCTACTTTATGTATAATAATTATCAATGTCAATTGCGAATAACGGGATAATTGCCAACGCGTGTACCTAATATAATTATTTGTGCGATTGCGACTGATGGCACCTAAATCGATGAGGTTAAAAATGTTTACTGTGTGTTACTGACATAACTTGTAAAAGGTTGGCTACCCCTAGAACCACAGATTAGAGAAAAAACAAATGACTGTGCCTAGAACCAAGACCAACAATGACAGTTTGAAGGCGGGACAAGATGTTTAAGAAATTGTGTGTGAAAAAATTGTAATGATTATGATCTTCAATATTTGCGACAAACTATGACTTTTACAAAATATTGAACGTACTTAGAGGCCCATTAATTTTTAAAATAAAATAACTGGCATATTATTTAATACGATCCTTCAAAACTTTGGAGTAAAATTGCTGAATAATAAAAAACTGAAACACTGAAATATTGCGACATATCATATAAATAGGTTTTTTAGTCAGATAGCACGCCAAAATTAACAAAATATATATATATCCAATAAAAAATTTGTGGCTGTGATTCGTGTATATATTTGTTCGGGTTAGTACCTGTGTTTTGTAAATTTTTTTTATTGTTTGATAGGCTTGCGTTTGACCACTATCTCACCTCATCTTAAGTATCGATGCGGTCTAGGATGTCACGCGCCTGCCTAGAAGATACCTGGGGGAGTACCGTGAGCTCTTAGCGCGATTCAAAACAGAGCTTATACTGGGTCGCTTGTCAAAATCTCCATACAAAAAAAAACAAAGCAATCCAATATACGCTCTGTTTTGAATCGCGCTAAGAGCTCACGGTACGCCCCCTGTTCACTCTCGATTTGAAGACTCCAAGATTGTAGTCCTCGGGAAATACAAAAGCGTTCCACTCCTTAGCTGTTCGCATGATAAATGTGGAAGCAAATCGCTTTGTTCGCACATGCTGGATGTTAACCATGTAACGATGGCGGTCTTTCGTACATCTGGCTGTTCGATGGTGGAATGGTGATGGCGGAATCAGGTTATGCAACTCCAGTGCGCACTCTCCAAAATGCACTCGATAAAAGACCGATAAACTGGCAACTTTGCGTCTATGGTCGAGGCTCTGTAGCCGAGTCTCAAACAGTTCATTGCCTATGAGCTTCTTGGCGCGTTTTTTAATAGAGTCTAAGGCTTCCAGCGTCAACGTCACATTCACTCACGGGATAAGGTGCGAAAGCCGCAAAAATAGTATTCTGCACTTTGATAACGAGATTATGGTACATGATCACAAATTGCTGTCCATCGTGAAACAGATTGTGGTGATAACGCTAATCTGGTGCTAATACTCGCCTAAAAGAATAACACATCCGCCATTATTTTGCTATCTCTTTTCCTCTCGGGCAGTGTGTACTTGATTTGTAGGTACTTCCCGCTCCCACGCATATCGTGAGTCTTCATATTCATATTCATATTCATTTATTCTGTTTCCACATGTGCATATTGATCTTACATTAGAAATAAGTCCTAATTATAATATAAGGTAACAACATGGACCCTGCTGGGCACTACAGATTGTATTGTGAGGGTAGGATTACTAAAATTAAGTATAGCTTAAGATTTAGATACATACCTAATAATTTTACAATTCAGCTGATCGAAAGGTTTACGTTTTATTCTTGTCGTCAAAAAATTCTTGCAAAGAATAGTAGCATTTCTTAACGAGATATAACTTCAATTGGCCAAAAAAGGCACATTCGCTTTGTATTTCTTTTAGACGTAGGGGAATATGATTATAAATTTTAATGCACATAACATGAGTACTCGTACTGTGCATTTTTAGTTTTGAGTTAGGAAGGGCTAACCTGTCTTTATATCTAAGATTAAACACACCTGAATAGTTATCTTTCAAAGTTTTAAAAAATTTGGGGTATTTTTTAACAAATTTGCAAATTTCTAATATATAAATGGAGGTTAAGGTTAGGATTTGATGTTTAACAAAATATGGTCTACAACTTGTGGTGCTATCAACGTGTACTATGATACGGATACACTTTTTTTGTAATATAAACAGATCATCGGCTTCGGTGCTATTCCCCCACAGTATGACACCATACTGTAACCAGGCGTGAGCGTAAGCATAGTATGCCGAAAGCGCTGTCGCGATATCTGTTGTTTTCTTTAATTCTGATAAGGCGTAAGTGAAACTACTAAGTTTAGATTTTGTTTTTTGTATGTGTGTCTTCCAATTAACGTTTGTATCGATGTTCAGTCCAAGAAGTGTAAAGGTGTCTACACACTCTAATTTTGTGTTATTATAAGTAAAGTCAATTTCTAATTTTGATTTTTGACGTGGTCTAAACTGCATTATTTTGGTTTTTGCGTAGTTTATTTGTAAATTGTGGTCTTCTAGCCAGTTAATGACTTTGGATAAGATGGAGTTTAATTCACTGTTAAGATTAGTATTTTTAGTAGGGTATGGCAATAAAATGGAAATATCATCGGCAAATAACACGCATAACTCATCGAATATTTTTGGTAAGTCGTTAATATATATTAAAAATAATAAACATCCTAATACGCTACCTTGCGGAATTGAACTATTCATTGTTTTGGGATCCGATTTAAATTTTTGTATATTACCTGTTTGTAAATTATAGTTTTCTATTTCTACAGTTTGTTCACGGTCCTTTAGGTAGGACGCAAACCATTCGTGAGCAAGGCCCCTTACACCTATGCCATATAGTTTTTTTAATAATATAGGGTAGGAAACTTTATCATACGCTTTACTCATGTCGAGCAGGATACCTATTGCGTATTTTTTTGCACTTATAATATTCAGAACCTCTTGCATGTATTTGTATACAGCAAGAACCGTTGACCGTTTTTTTCTGAAACCGTTCTGACTATCATCAAAAATTGAAAATTTTTCGCAGAAGGAATATAATCTTTTACTCATCGCCGTTTCAATAATTTTTGATGAAGTAGGTAGTAGTGCAATTGGACGATACTGGTTGGGGTCGGTTTTATCACCTTTTTTATGTATAGGTTTTATTATAGACTTTTTTAGGAGATCAGGAAAAACTCCTTCTTCGAATGATTGGTTTATTAGCAAAGTGTAAGCCCAAGTCAATTCTTCGGCACACTTTTTGACAAGTATTGGTGGCAGTTCATCAAAACCAAAACTACATTTGCTTTTAAGGTTTTTTATAATGTAGTAAACTTCCCGCGGGTCGACTGGACGCAGGTACATAGTGTTATCAGTAGGTGATAGCACAGGGCGACCGTGCGCCTCGCCCTTCGTACCTGTCCCTCCTACCGATGCGAAAAATTCATTAAACGAGTTAGCTACTAAGATCGGATCTTCCGTTAGAATATTATGGATCATTAATTTTATATTTTGTTTGGTTTTTGTTGTGATTTTGTTCGTTCGTTCCTTAATAATTCGCCACATTGATTTTACTATATTATTTGATTGTTTTATTTTATTAATGTATTGTAACTTTTTAGATTTATTAATTGACGTTTTTAATAATTTTTCATATATTTTATAATAATATTTTAATATTTCGTTATCGGATTGCTGAACTATAATTTTAAAGAGCCGTTTATGTTTACATGATTTTCTTATTCCTGGTGTTAACCATTTTTTATTTGGTTTGTTTGTTAATTTATATTTTTGTTTCGGTATCGTTTTATTTAATGTATCAATAAGGGCGTCATGAAATGATCTATAGTTTTCATTAATATTTTTGTCCGGTTTAATGACTAATTCCCAATCAATAGTTTGAATTTGTGTTTTGAAATTTGCGACATTTCTATCATTAAATACTCTTTTCTCGGTATACCATACCTGCCTTTGTTGTGATGAAAACCCTGGAATGGTCATCATAACACCACAGTCTTTTGAGAGTAATGAAAGTATCCTGTCAGTGCCTTGAAGCAACCTTGAACACATATTATGGTAACCTTCTGGGAAGTATAAATATTATACAAGTAAATAAGTAGGTAGTAAGTACCTAAATATATATAAAAAAATATAATATAGTTCAGTATCAGGAATAGAATCGAAAACAATGATGTGTAATCAATCAGCAATTCAGCATGTCACCAGAATTCTCCACCAGACATCTGAATGTGTCTAAGTATAGGTACATACTTATTATAATTAAAGTTAAGGACAAGGATTATATGGTTCTGCTGGTTTGTTTACTTTCTCAACTTTCTTTCCAATAACTTTCAAGGAATGTTCTAAAACACTATTTTAAGTTTCTTGTTACATAGGCTAAGAACACGATTCACACCGCGGTCCGAATCGCCCAAGTGTTCTAATAGCAGAGGGCGATTCACACCGCGGTCCAAAAGAGCCTATTCATTTAGAGCACTTGGGCTATTCACATCGCGTGTGAACCAAGCGCGGTGTGAAACGCCCCATTACCCCATTAGGTAGGTATCTGATTATTAAAAGATCGGTCTTTATAATGCTCAATGACTGTTTTACTAATTAGTCGTACCTAGTTCAAAAATATAAAAAAATTTAACACTCATAGCGAAGCTAGACTAGTAGTTCTTATAGCCAATCGATAAACGTTTGCTGCTGTCACTAGTTGGATGGGTGACTGATACAAAAAGTGGGGGCACTTGCCTATACGAAAACATGTTTTAAAATTAGGCCTCCCTATGCACCGGGTTTTATTAATGTTGTAGATCAACCAGGAAACTTGGAGAATTAATGAAATCAAGTCCGATGGAACCGTTTACTGTACTTAAATATAAATACTTGTATTTATCTAAGTTCTTAACAATGATTTTCTTTTTCCACTTTAAGACTTGATATTCGAGTGAAATTATAACTATTCAGAATTACTATAAACCTAACGGACAATCAAGAAAAAAAGTCAGGATCGGTAAACTAGTTCGATATACTTTGGATCATATTCATTGAAATCCATCACACATTAAAATATTTGAGCCAATTTACTATAAATATAAGTAGTCATTAAATTTTATTACACATTGTTCCTGTATAAGAGATTAACTTGAACGCGTTTAAAAGCGACAAGGACAACGACGTAATGAGCACGGACAATAAAATTTGCTACTACCTACTAGTAGTGTTCGTTGTTAGTCCTAAGGCCCTTACATCAATGTCATATTTTCCAGAATCTTCGTTTTCAGTCGTCATCTCCTGTGGCCAGATGCTTAATAACTCAGTAGGAGAGATGGTAAATGTTGAGCCCGGTTTTCCTGGCGTTACTTTTGGTACCTTTTCTGTGGCTGATGTAGGGTTTGGCGTTGAAGGCATTACAGAACACGGCGATAGATGTTTTAACCCAACGTCTGTAAAAAAACAGTAGGTAAGTCGACTGTGTAGTAATCTTATTAGGTACTAGAAAGTGTCAGCATGACGTGCACAGTACAGGGGGGTCTAGCAAAGATGCCTTTCCATTCGCGTTAACGCCAAACGCTAACTCCAAAATGTATGGGAATGACATTAGCTATGACATTACCTGTGGAAAAGTTTCCCGCAGGCAATGTCATTCCTATACATTTTGAGTTAGTGTTTGGCGTTAATGCTAATGGAAAGGTATCTTTGCTAGACCCCCAGTATAACGTAAAACTTTATATTTTCAAGCTCCGAGTGGCTTTGCAACTAATTATGGGCGACCGTGACGCTTAATGGTGCCATGTGGTCCCGGTTTGCAAACAGGACCACCCCATCTCTTCCCGTGGGCGCCGTAAGAGCCGGCTAAGGGAATATCCAGGAAATGGGCAGCAGTATTTTCCTTGGTACATTAAAATCTTCTGCCGTCTGCCAAGCGTGGTGATTATGGCAAATCCCCACTATGATAAGCCAGTGGCGTTTTATGGTGGAGTCCTATGTTCAGCAGTGGACGTCTTCCAGCTGTTGATGTGTGCCGCTTAACATCAGGCGAACGAATAGCTCATAACGTCATTAAGCACTTTGTCGTTTTATATGCTTAGTCATCATCAACAGCCTGAAGTCGTCCTCTGCTGAACATAGGCCTCGCCCAGAAAGGCCTGCTTTGAGCAGCTGCTCGCCTCCTACATCCATCGGCTCCCCGCGGTTTACATCTACACCATCTACACCACTATTATAAAGAGGAAAGATTTGTATTTTTGTATGTTTGTAATGAATAAACTCAAAAACTACTGTGCCAATTTCAAAAATTCTTTCACCATTGGAAAGCTACATTCACCCTGAGTAACATAGGCTATATTTAGATTACTTACATCGCGAAAACTATTATATACCCGTGCGAAGCCGGGGCAGGCCGCTAGTGCTTAATAAAATAACTTTATTTATGCATCTAAGTACCTACCTAATCTCAATTTGACTGTAAAAGTGCTAAATATATCCTATTGGCAAAAAAATCCTGTGACTTTGACTTTCAACATAAAAAAGGTAAGTACCTACCAAGATAATACAAATTGTAGTAACAGAAATTGCTGCACATGCAATTAAAGTTTGATAAACCAAAGAGGTATAAAATATGTACTACGTACTAGAGAAGCTATTCGAAGCACAAATAGTTGAAATTTTTTTGTATAATTAAACTAAAATCCGCTACAGCGCTTTACGAGATTAAATCGTCTAACCAACGATCCCAACACGTAGCGTTAGTGCAATGGCATATTGGGATCATAATTTTTACTGCTATTCATTGCTGCACGTGCAGTCGCTTTGAGTGCCGAGCATCGTATGAGCGAGAAGATGCTGGCCGGCATACGGCATATTTACAATGGTTGACAGTGCAAGTTAGAGATGTGCTGTCTAGTGTATACATAGAAGTCTTTGTGATAAACAAGCTTTTTTTGTTCAGTGTTGTTAGTTAATCAACCGGTGGTTAAATGCAGTTTTTAATTACAAACCTTTTATTTAGATATCAATTAATGGTTTTACAATTTTTAGCCAATGGTATTGTTTTTAACAAAATAAGATGCACTTACTGTGTCCACACCGTTTCACACAGATTAAGTGTTTTGTGTTGTTGTATGTAAAGTTGTCGGATCCACAGAGAGGTTGAAATATTTGTTCGTCTGGGCATCGCTTTATACATGCCCTGACTGATTTTGATATTGATTCGGGCTTGAAAGTAGGTGTTTTGTCCTCCGGGGCTGAACATTGAGCATTTCTTTTTAACGATACATCTGTTAAAAAATGTAAGTTATTGAAACTATTTAGTTATGACAACGACGGCGACTATTTGCTCATTGTTCAATTTGTACGTATTCTGCTTTAGTACCTGAATATTGTGTCGTTTTTATTTAAATCAGTGTGATTACTTTTCAACTCTCAAAAGCCGCATAGTAGAATTTATGATATTAACTAAAGATAACTGATATTAACTAATTTTTTCTTTATTGCAATCTTTAACACCCTAGTTGAGCCCCTTAGTTGAATTTTCAATACCCCTCTACTTATACTATACCTACACCAAAATGTAAGTCATCCTCCAAATACCAATCTTTAACCAAGGTTTTAATCGTAGTTTGAGCTCTACGTTGTCAGTCAGTCAGTCATATAGTCACTCAGGACCAAGCCCAGTTAAAAGTAAGATAAGGATCTCACTTTCTACTTCCTGCTTATCCTATCTTACTAATATAATAAATGCAAATGTTTGTGCGTATGAGAGCGTATTATTATGTAAGTTTATAATGCAATGTACGTATTTAATCACTCTGTGCTGAACAATTTTAAGTCTTGGAATAACAGAGGGTACTTTTTCTTCAATTTTGTGGTTCCTATAGGGACAGTGTGGTTATTCTCCACGCTGGTAAAACCGCGAGGTACAGCTGGTATTTTTATATGTAATAAATAGCCTTAACCTTTCAAAGAATTAAAAAATACAAGTTAGTGAGTTGAAGTGGCAATGGGCAGGCCACATCGCTCGTAGAACTGACAACCGATGGGGAAGAAAGGTTCTCGAGTGGCGACCACGAACCGGAAGACGCAGCGTGGGCCGGCCCCCCACTCGGTGGACCGACGACCTGGTGAAAGCCGCGGGGAGCCGATGGATGCAGGAGGCGAGCAGCCGCTCAAGGTGGCGTGCTCTGGGGGAGGCCTATGTTCAGCAGTGGACGTCTTCAGGCTGTTAATGATGATGATGATGATGATGACTAATAATGAACATTGAAAGGTTGAGTGAAGTGTATAAAAGTTTATTTTTGGATGCAATCCTAAACACAACTGCATTTTTAACTCTAGTTATTGTGTTCTCTCTCACCTATTCCACATCGTCTTGCGCACTCTAATTTCTCGAGGTTGCTGTACGTAACGTTATTGGTCCCACATACAGGCAGGTAAGAAGACGGTGCTGTACAGGAGTTTATACACGTCTCTAGCGAAGGTGTAGGAGCACTCGGCCCAGGGTTGACCGTCATCGTTACAGACGGATTCGTGCACGTTGTTATACAATGATTAACGTGATAGTCGATGGTATTGAAAGACAAGCAAGGCGCAAACTTTGCTATTCTTACGTCTGAAATGATAAAAGCATAGACTTTAGTAACGATGTCGTTTATGAAGACAACGCAGTAACTGTAACCTAAATCATCATCATTGGCCTTATTACATCTACGTGAGATGATTTAAGCAGCATTTTGTAGTGTTACGGCATTTTCATGAGTGACTAATAAGGCCGATACCGGAGCGGCAGCCATGTCCACATAATTGTCATTTATGGATAAGTAGAGGTGCATCAGATGAATTAAGAGCGTTAGCGCATTGGTGTCTCTTTTGCGATTAGAAGCAAGAACGTTGAACTATGCTTCTCATGTTTGAGTAGACCTTCCGCCACAGTCTTTCTCCACTGGTCTCGATCTTCAGCCAGTTTCTCCCAGTTGGTATGTCCTATGTTGAAAGTAGACATGTCACGCTTTACGGTGTCCCTAAACATAAATAGAGCACCTAAATTAAGGCATAATCTTAGAACCATTTCCATGGGCATAATTTACTTTCGAAAAAATTATAGGTGGACTGTCGCATGCACAAACTTATACATTTTTAGACGATGACTTCTTTCAGAAAGATAAAGATTTATTACTTAACGTTACAAATAAGTACCTACTCTATGGAACCAACATTGTCTGTACTGAATCCACGATTTCTGTTCAGTCCACAGACCTAGAATATTTTCGTTACTGTTCTGTCTGTCTATCTGTCTGTTAGAAAGCTGTAGGCACTTCACTAATGGTAGAAATCAGATTTCGTGATGATGAGATGTGATCATAAAACAGAATCATCCATGGCTGTTTTTTTCTAAAGCTGAACTAATAATTCTTGCAAAAACTGACTTTTCCATTACAATCTGTCAGTTAATTTGAAAATACTACTATGTTCTGGTTTGAAGGGCATTGTAGCTAGTAAAATTACTGGGCAAATGAGACGATGGGTAAGTGTATGAACTGAGTCTAGAAAACTTTTTTTAGTTTAGACATCTCTCAGAATGACGTGCGCAGTGCGCAGTGTCACGCGAAACTTTAATTTAGAGTTCCGAGTGACACTACAATTTGTTATGGGTGGCCGTGACGCTTATCACTAGGCGAACGAGGGCCTCAAACTTCTAAATCACAGACAGTAGTTAATTTTAATTCAGCTTTACAAAATTCAGGATCGATGAGAAGTTGAATATAATTTACCAATTCCACAAAATTGGGAACACAACAATCGTCCGGGGTTCATATAGGTGATGTTATCGGTCCCGCATACAGGGTTGTATTCGGAAGTGAGAGAGCACGTCTGCATACATTTCGTGACTTCCTGCACGCTTGGTGGTTTCTTCTTATTGTAACTATCGTTAGCTCCACCGCAACTGTTTATTAAATAATCACCACCATCAAAACTACTTCCACCTTTATCATCACTTCCGCTACTACCGTTATATTCGTTGTTCCCAGCATTGCCACTGTTCCCATTAAAGATATTTTCATCATACCCATTATTCCCGTTATTTCCAGTTGCCTTGTTCCCACTATTTTCATTATCTAACGGTAATTGATCAGGAATTCCATTATTGTTATTATTGGCAACATTTTCATTGTGACCATTGTTTCCATCGTTCAAAGTAGTTCCTTCGTTTATGTAGATGTTCGGACGTGCACTTGATAATATACTACTTATAGTTGAAGTTGATTCGACATTAACATAAATTGCTGTACTTTCTGCCGCAACACAAGCAGAATATTTAGTTAACTGGACCACTGAAAAAAAAACAAGTGTAATTTGAAACCGTATTTAAAAGGATATGTTCTTTTCTACAATAAAGAATCATGTCATAACTAAGACAAACTAAAACTATGGCTAAGCTCTCAGTGCTATAACCAAATACCTACCGACTCCACATTTTTTCGCGCACTCTAAGCGTGCAGGGTTTAAGTAGGTTACATTATTACTACCACAAACAGGATTATACTCTCCAGTCACGGGACATGTTCTGACACAGGCTGTTATCTGTTCCTCTTTGTTCACAGATTTTGGAGTTGTTGGCGTGGGCGTGGTGTGTTTGGAATCTTGTTTAAAACATGCAGTCAATTTGGCCAACTGTACCGCTGGAAACGAAAACTTTAATTAGATATGAAACGCCTGCCACAGTCTCGCAGACCAGTAATTAGGCCAGCTAAGTTTTGTGACTTGACAGGCTCTTTGTTTATGATTTGCAAGAAGTGTTATTAATAGTATGTAAATGTGACGAATGTTATAAATACAAGTGATTTTCCTCATAAGCATTACAAGGTACCGCAAACATACCTAACTGTACTATATGGCTCGTAATACCTACCAACTCCACAGTTTTGCGCACACTCCAAACGTCCAGGGTTCATGTAAGTGACATTGTTGCTGCCGCAAACAGGATTATACTCTCCAGTCACGGGACATGTTCTGACACAGGCTGTTATCTGTTCCTCTTTGTTCACAGATTTTGGAGTCGTTGGTGTGGGCGTGGTGTGTTCGGAATCTTGTTTAGAACATGCAGTCAATTTGGCTAACTGAACCGCTGGAAACGAAAACTTTAATTAGATATCAAATGCCGTTGATGAAACGCCTGCCATAGCCTCGCAGACCAGTAACTAGGCCAGCTAAGTTTTTGTGACTTGACAGGCTCTTCTTTTCTGACTTGTAAGAAGTGTTATCAATAGTATGTAAATGTGACGAATGTTATAAATACAAATATAGTAATCTCGGTAGCGGTTACATATTTGAGCCGTTTGGTGTTGAGACCCTGGGTCCGTGGGGACCGGGAGCTCATCGCGAGCACCAAAGTCTATCAGAGCGCCTGGTCGATGTGACGCGTGACCAAAATGCTGGCACTTATTTGGCCCAACGCATCAGCATTGCAATTCGACATGGCAATGCTTCCAGCATGTTGGGTACGCTACCTACCGGTAGTGGGCTGGAGCACTTGGACTGTCTATAGGCCATCGCGGCTATTATACAGTCCATAAGTGTTCTTTGTAGTAGGTAGTGTAGCTAGTTTAGTTTAGTTTTTAAATACAGGTGATTTTCCTCATAAGCATTACAAGGTACCACAAACATACCTAACTGTACTATATGGCTCGTAATACCTACCAACTCCACAGTTTTGCGCACACTCCAAGCGTCCAGGGTTCATATAAGTGACATTGTTGCTGCCACAAACTGGGTTATACTCCCCAGTCACAGAACATAATGTTTTAATACAAGCCGTTATCTGATCTTCTGTCTTTACAGTTTTTTCAGTGATTGACGGTGACGGTTTAGGTTCTGGTTCAGAACAGGGGCTCATTTTAACTAACTTCACCGCTGAAATTAAAATATCAAAACATCAATTATATGCATATAAACCTTTGTATCTACTCAAGAAGCAATTGACTCATACCATATGACGGATAAACTTCCGAAGTAAAGGTTTCGTACCGAGACTTGGCCAAACGTTTGGTGGAGGCATCAGGTGACCAGAACACTGGCTTTTATTTTGCACAAAAGATAAGCATTGCCATTCAGCGTGGTAATGCTGCCAGCATTCTGGGCACTTTTCCTCCGCCAACGGTTTATTTTAAGTTTTATATTTTAGTTTTGCAGTTTATAGGTCTAGTTTAGTTTAGTATAATATATACATATTATTTAAGTTTTTACATCCAATAAACTAATCATGACACTAAAGGTTTTATATTAGTCTTGTTGTAAATTATATGTGTATACCTACTATTTATGTTATTTTACCTACAACGACGTATGTAGGTACTCATTATGAAATAAGTCGATAGTTATGTTCTCACGAAGAAGTGACTTCTCTTCTAGTCTTATTTGGGAATACATTTCTGTAACTTATTTCAGCAACCAGTTAAATGCAACCAAAGTTACTTACACATCCCACAGTTTTGTTCGCAGTGTAGTCGTTGAAGGTTTTCGTAAGTAATGTTATTACTCCCGCAAACTGGGCTAAAATTTTCACTCACGTGGCATCGCCTCATGCAGGTTACCATTTCCTCTCTGCTTCTGTTTCTCTTATCGTTGGCTTCGGGAACTGAACAGGCCGATAGTCTAACTAAACGAACATCTGAAAAAATGATATTCATATAGGACACGCTCTTAGGACAGCGTCTGTGGTGTGGTTGGTGGTTATCCAGGTAAGCTCATAACCCGGAGGCGGTGGGTTCGATTCTCGCAACAGGACAAGTATTTGTGCAAAGAACAAAAAGCACAAATTTAATACTTGTCCTGTCTTAGGGTATTGTGGGACCATGGTCTTCGTAGTTCCTGGGTCCCTAGATACAGGGAATCCTATTTATGGTCCAGGGTTGGGCGTTATTATTATACAATATAGGTACGTAGTTTGATTGTATTAGGTATGACTAGACTGTATAATTCATAGTATTATCAGCAATCTGTGCTTCATTGCACATTTACTATTCTGTCGTACAAAAATAAGATGCATACCAACTCCACAATTCTGCTCGCACTCCAACCGGCCTGGGTTTGGATAGGTGATGTGGTTACTGCCACATACTGGGTTATACTCTGAAGTCACAGGGCAGGTACTGACACACGTTGATATCTGCTGGGTAGTTTGTGTAGGCGGTGGCCGAGTGGTGGTTGTTGTCTTATACCAACCATTCCACCAGGAATCACCTTGTTTCACTGGGGTGTCATTTTTTGTATACGATGGTGAGCGAACGGTCGTTGATGGTTCTCTCCAACTTCCGTAAGACCCGAAATTTGGAAGGGGCCTATAAGTATGAATAGTGCATTAAGAAGTACTTAGTAACTGTTCCATTGTTACTGTAAAATATTTTATGTAATTTATTTGCCGTAATTTTATAATGAACGAGCAATGTACCTTTATTCTTAGCCGGTGTAACACGATCAGAGTCTCCTTGGACCGAGTGGACTCGGAGGAGTAAGCTTCGTTCGAGTGTGCTAGGATATCGGTTAACATTATCACAGTTCACTCGGATCGTTTTCTTCATACTTTTCATTGTTGCTCAAAGTCAACGTCAAATTGTTTTCATTTTGTATTGAAATTTCACTACTCGTATACGAGCAAGATCGGACAAGTAGACCGCGGTCCGAGTCTACTCTGCTCGGGTACAATCGTCCGAGTGCGCTCGGATTATCGGTGTCAACGATACGAGTTGCGTCCGAGTAACAATCCGAATCCACTCGGTCCGAGGAGACTCTGATCGTGTCACTGCGGCTTAAAACAGTAATAAAAAACTATACTATGTAGGTACTAAAAGTTACTAGCTACACTACCTACTACAAAGAACATTTGGACTGTAGCTGTACCTATACTAGCCGCGATGGCCTACAGACAGTCAAAATGCTCCGGCCCACTACCAGTAGGTAGCATACCCAACATACCGGCAGCATTGCCTCGTTATATATAAAAAAAAAGTTATTGTTAAACTTGTCAAAATAATGTTCTCATCGGGTTAGTCAAAAACACGTCAAAAAAGAAACGTTCTGATGTTTTGCATCATAATTTCTCTAGCGTCAATTCGTCCGATGTCCGATATTCATTGGATTAACAGATAATCAGTATTTTCATAAGTCTGTGTTGTTCACACTAGTTTTAGCATAGCTTACTTGATCTTGAAATCTTCTTCACTACTATCTTCGCCACTGTTTCCATTGTGGTATTCTCCAAACATATCGTAGTATCCTTTTGGTCCATGGTTGTCAGGTTTAGTGAGGGAGCTAGAATCGCTCCACCACGAAGGACGTATTATAGATCCACCGTTAGTACGTGGATAGTCATCGTGACTAGTTAAATATCCACGGCGTTGCCGAACGTGAGGTGTGCTACTGGCGATCTGGCAGAAGATTGCCGTTGCAACTGTAAAATCATTTGTTAATTAAATTAACGGCGAAACTAAAATTATATTGTCATTTTTATACACCACACACATCATCATTTCATTTCATTTCATTTATTTATTTATAAGAATAATCTTACATGTCAATGCCTTACTTACGATCAACGCGGTTATAATTACATAATCTTAATATTAAGTTACCTAATAAAATTGTAAAAAAAATGTACATAATATACAATTTCATTTTTTATTGTAAGTGTGGATCAGTGAGCTTATCCGCGAAAAACTCATCAATATCATAATATGCTCGTTTGAGCAGTAGCGTCTTTAACCAAGCAAGCAAACAAGCTGGTAAACAAGCTGGTGCTTGGTGCACTGGTAATGCTTTCAGGGAGGGCATTATAGATTTAAGCTCCTACATAATCTATCTGTTTCTGTGACTTGGTAAGTCTTTTTAGAGGTAGCCGGAGATGGTGCCTTCGCCTCGTCAAGTGGTTGTGCGAATCAGCCCACGTAGGGAACTGTTCAAGGTTCTTTCTTATGTATTTAGCAGCATCATCTGAAAGACGCTGAACCACACTGCTGAACATAGGCCTCCCCTATAAAATGCCATTTTAGACGCTTACCATGGGGGGTTCGACATAACCACCAGTCTATAATGTACCGAGATACTCTTTTAGTCTTACCCCGTCTAGACATAGAAAGGTAATGATGTCAACCAAAAATTAAATATTCTCGCAATTGAACTAGTGAGCCTTGTTCGTCTCCTTAGTTCAATGATTTTTTTAAATTGAACTAAGGAGACTTACATGGCTCAGTAGTTCAATCAATTGAACTGTTAACTGAACTACTGTGAATAGATAAGTACCATTAGTTCAATCAAAATATTTCACTGAACTAGTGTGAACAAAAAATCTGAGTAGTTCAATCAATTGAACTGTTAATTGAACTACTGAGAATAGACGCTTCGGTACACATCCCATGGCATAAGGTATGAAACATACACAATAATATGGTATATGCTAAAATCAATTCCTTTCGTTTATAATTTAAGTATCAACATCATCATCATCATCAGCCCCCACTGCTGAACATAGGCCTACCCCAAAGAGTACCACTTTGAGCGACTGCTTGCCTCCTCCATCCATCGGCTCCCCGCAGTTCTGACTACATTACAATTAAAAGACTCTACCGCTAAAATTCTTATCTTATTCTTATCGAGTGGTAGAGTCAATTCCAGAACAGATTAAGTAGAGGATAATTATTACGAATAATGACTCTTACTATAATATCTAATAAGTAATATAATACCTCTATAACCTAATATCTAATATCTTTAATTGATAATCATCATCAACAGCCTGAAGACGTCCAATGCTTAACATGGTCTCCCCCTTGCCTCCATTCGCCGTTTTATCAAGTCATTTGATAGTAGAACAACTTGACCTCTTCTTAATTGATGCAACCCTGGTTCTAGTACCTATAGGTGTACCAGCGATCAGACCAGGGCCAGGGCTAGGTTTTTTTTTTTTTTTTATTGTTTATAGGCAAAGCATTTGACCACTGTCTCACCTGGTGGAAAGCGATGACGCAGTCTACGATGGAACATGCTTGCCTAGAAGGTTAAACTGAATTACTTTTCCTACTTGTTCTACCAATAAATATTGCTCCACAAATAGAACAACCGAGAATTATTTTTCCTGCTTGTTCTATTGGTAAAAAAGATTACATGTTTTCTATCACTTTTTGTGTTGGTAGAACAACCAAGACTTATTTTTTCCTATTTGTTCTATTAGTAGAACAGTCGTGATTTTTTTCCTACTTATTCTACTGGTAGAACAGATGGGAACTACCCTATTTGATTACGTGTTATCACTAAATCCACGTACACCAACAAAACAATAACAAAAAATTCAATTAGAAAAATCGACCAATTTTTTTAAAGTAGATCGATGTCTATATTTCTATAGGTACCTACTTATTACAAAGCTGTTATTATGATCTAAAAAGCTTTACGTAAAGTAAAAATAACCCAGTACCTGTAATATTAAATTAAATTGACGAATACCTAACCAGGATAATTACGCATAATTATTGTTAAGTTAATGGTTAGGCACCATAAAAATACATTTATGTATAGTTATTGTACTCTCCTCTAATTACAAAAATATTATTGTTTCCTACAAGGCAAATTGTGATCCATAACTCATAATTAATAAACCTACCCATATATACCTATTTACATAATAAAATACTATAAAATTTTTACATTTTGAAACACGCTTTTTTATCCAAAGTCGTACACTTACTATATACCTACAATACTTATGAGTGAGCCAGTTAGTCAGGTTTTTAACCATTGGTTAAAAACTCCTACGTTACCTTAACTACGAGACAATAAACCCATCCTAAGGCAGCTACAGAGGAGGAAAGTTAGTGATATTATTATATAGATCTTAGTCAATTTCAAAGTCAATTAAGTATTTAAAAAATAAGCATTATTAATATGTAATGTAAGGATTTTTTTGTTAAACTTGCATGCTGCAGGCGGGATTCTAATACGTAAAAGAGGTACACAGACATTGTGAAGTAGTGGACGTTTTCAGGCTGTTGTTGATGATGATGATGATGATGATGACATATATTCATTCGGATCCCATTGCTTTGCTTAGTTTTAGGCTAGTTTGCGATGTGAAAAATGACCATTTAGGTACTTACGTTTCGTTTCTTAATTACTGCGTACACTACTGATACTGTTAATTATTATCATATATTGAGATGCATTTCCTCTACGTCTTTACCTTCAATATTTTAAAAACACGATAATTACTACTCACCCAGGAAAACCACACAGTTCATTGCGACCTATGATGGCACTCTTAATCACTTGGGAATTTATAAAATTGATAACGAGTTTTTTACAATTTTTTCAGAATCCAGTGAAGTCGTGCGTAGTCAATTACGATTTCTCAACGACTGTTGTTTTATACACTGTTTATAATATTTGAGCGGAATCCCCCCACCTCATACGTTTCCTGCATCTACCCGTTTTATCTCAACGATGCCAGACATAATGCCGAGATTTTTTGGCATAAAAATGGCTTTATCTTCCTTTCACGAATCCTAACACGGCGACTGAATTTAGTGTAAAGTAATTGCGGCACGCAAAACTGTTTTTATTTTCTAACATTTATTATACATAGGCTTATTTATCTATTATACTTAGGATATTATAGGCTTGCTATACCTATACCTATACTATATAATTTAAATACGTAGTATTTTATATGTTTGTTACTATAGATATTCTGATTTTGACTTGTGAAAGTGCTAAAAATAGGCTATTTGCAATATACATATTATTTGAATTTTGCATTTTTCAATTTTCAATTTTATACCATGAGCATGATGCATTGACTATTCTTTGGCATGATGGTAGGAAACTTTCTAGTGCTCGCCTAAATGCGACCACCCTCAGATGTGGTCTGTTCCGGCAGCCTCGCGTAAGGACCTGGGGGTCTAGCAAAGATCCCTTTCCATTAGCGAAAAAATTAGCTCCAAACGAGAACTCAAAATGTATGGGAATAGAATTCATCATCATCATCATCAGTCTGAAGACGTCCACTGCTGAACATAGGCCTCCTCCAAAGAGCGCCACTTTGAGAGGCTGCGTCTTGCGGTTCGTGGTCGCCACTCGAGAACATTTCTTCCCCCATAAATGGACATTAATGACATTAGTTATGATATTACCTGCGGAAAAAAGTTTTCCGCAGGTAATGTCATAGCTAATGTCATTCCCATACATTTTGAGTTATCGTTTGGCGTTAACGCTAATGGAAAGGGATCTTTGCTAGACCGCCAGTACCCAATCCAGGGCGTAGCGTGGCACAACCATTGGCAAAAATATTGCAAATTAGTTCAAATGCTGACCACTTGCCTCTTGAAACTAAAAGAAGGAAAAAGAAGATCTCATGAAGTGAATGTTTTTAAATTTTTAAACGAACGTTTTTAACAATATTTATCTTTTAATACATTTTTAATTCAAATTTATCTAGGCAATTAGCACGGAAATAAATTACACTCTTAGCATCAACGAAAATTAAAATATCATTTCACTATCGGTTTTCCAAGTGATAATGGCGAAGTCACTACAGTACCTATATTCTCTTTTTTATATAAACGAATTAAACCAACACATACTACTAGTCGTACTAGTCGTTCACCTGCTGTTCAGCGCCACGGCCACCCATAACAAATTGCAGTGTCACTCGGAACTTTATATTAAAGTTTCGCGTGACACTGCACTGCGCACGTCATCCTTGTAATGTAAAAACAGTCTAGTAATAAGAAATCTAGACTGCGAGATAAGATCATAAGTCTCATTGGCCCAATAATTTCACAAGCTACAATGCAATTTAAACCGGAACACAGTAGTCTTTGGATACTACTGCATGCTTGGCGGCAGAATACCTGGCAAAGCGGTGGTATTACCTAGACTAACTTTGCAGAAAAGTCCTACCAAGTAGTATTCTCTGCCTAGTTAATAATTTATCTTAGGGAATTCCCAAGGAGTTCGATTCATGGGCTCATACTTGGGTTCTTTTTTTTTTCATTAAACAAGCTTGCGGAATCGCTTATGTGCGTTTGTCTCTTTTAGCCTGAGGCAGATAAACTTACATAAGGTCGAAAATGACTATGGCTGTAATATTATTAAAAGGCGATACCTGTCACATGTAGATATACATAATTGCTAGTAGTTCCGCGAACTGTAGACCTCGCTTGCACAAACGGTTTTCAAGTCACGTGACATGATGATTGTCCTTAGTACGTCCCGAACTCTGATCTCACGGCCTTATATCTCGACAACCTCTTGACCAGTTCTGCTCATATTTGAAATACTTCTTTAGAATTGAGTACCCAATGCTCCTGTCAAATATTATCAAAATTGGCTGGTACATAACGCTGCTGCAAATCCGGACAGATGAAAGCAAATTTTGGTATGTTGAAGCAGAGACTTTCGCTCACTTCGTTCGCTCGGTCAATTATGAAGAAAAAGTATTACTTTGTTAAACATGATAAAAGGGCTTTTCCACTGATGCTGTTTTCATTTAGTCGATTCAGCGGGCTATTAGCTGCTTAGGTACCTATATGGAAAGGGGTAGCCATTTCTATAGTCCGCTCACCGAGGTTATAGTTTCCATGCTTAGAGTTTCTGAAGAATCCAATCACTACTGATTGGATTGGGTTAACACGGCCGGTAGACAAAACTGTCTTTCCCCTGATTTACTCCTGTTTTACTTCATACTTATGAAGAAAGTGACGTAAAACGGGGATAGACAATTTTGTCTACTGTCCATGCTAACCCAGCTGAAGTGAGGTGATCCGACGACCGGGTCTTGGCAAAATTATTTTAAGATGCCCTCCGACATAGGTGGAGCCGGAGCGACTTGCGCCGAGGTGGCTGACACCAGTTGGATGAGAAGACCCGAAGACTAGACCCAGTGCATGGTATGGTCTTGAAGGAGGCCTATGGGCTAACACAGACTAAACAATTAGATACATACATACAAATTTGAAATTATTGAATTATAAATTAAATATAAATAATTAATTAAAAGTAATAACCTTTTATGATTTATGCACTTTTGTTTTTTGTAGGCTTAATACAATATACAATACAATAACTCTTTATTGATACCAAAATAATAACAACAAAAAATAATACCAAAACAAAAAAAAACAGAAAAATAATAATAACATGTACAATGTGTAATTAAAAACAATAAAAGTCGAACAAAAAACATACAAAAAAAGGTATTTGTTAATTATGACGTTCAGAGCTGGCAAAGAATTTGTTAGCGTTGAAAGAAGGCAAAAACTATAATGTTCTGATAACAGTATATTTTCAAATACGAACTGGCAATGCAAACAACTTAATAATGATTAATGATTATTTATATGTTGGTACTGTAACAACACCCTATATTTAACTCTTTAATAATAATAAATAATTAATTAAATTCACCGGAAATTCTAAAACTAATCATACGTTAAAAAGTTATCAAATTTTGTTGACTATTTTGCAATACCTATTTTAACTGTTTATGGCCTTGTGAATCATCTCCTATAAATGGTAGAACCGTACGTTGTGATAATGTAGTAATCCAAAATCCTTTTAAAGTAATGAGACAATACCTAACTAACATCTAACCTTTTTAATAAATATTAAATTAATTTAAAATATCCATCATCCTACAAATAACTGCAATTTAACCCCCTGATGAACACTATTCCTATACTCTGAGTAACCGAACTGAAATTTCCACATAAAATCATATTATGCACCAATCAATATATTTCCTACTATATTTTCGAAAGGTTTCAATTGTAGGAATGAATAATCTTTTCCTGCAAAAAATTGAACATTATAGTTCCTAGTCATAGACAAAACTGAAAGTAAGTTAAAGCTTCATGACGAACGTATGTTGAAATTAACAAGATAGGAAAGTGAAACATAGGTAAAACGTAAGTAAGAATATTGCTAACTGAGTTTAAGTTTGTGATATAGCAAAGTCATAGTAAACTCTATTTGTTTATCATAACTCTGGCATAGGAGCCCCACCTCCGCTCCAATGCTGTGGGTCTCGACTACCTGACTGGTTAACCCTCCACTATTTAGTGCTTGAAATTTCCCACACGGAGGTACCGTGTGTGAAATTCCCCCACACTAAGAGAAATTTGATTATACTAAATTTTGTTCTATTTATCCCAAGTCAGTACGTCAGGTACCCCACCTACCTATTCTTATCTACTTATCTAGTTTGGACTCCAAAAAGGTGCAAGGGACAAGAGGACATTATTTTTTTCCAAATCCTAACAAAATAGACATCACCTTAGTTAATTGTGAGTCTATCTAATACGTACTACATTCGGTATATGACAGACTCTAAAAATAGCTCAACTTTCAAATCTCCTAGTTTTCGTCTAAAGATTATCAATATTATCGTAGATTCTATATCAACAGCATGCAGTGGACTAAACAGTAGTATTAATTTTAACTGTAAATATTTATTTGAATTCTATGATCTGTTTAGTGATATTCAGGTTGTCTCTATTTTCCAGAACTTGTATTGAAAGTAATCTAAAACCCGTTTATATAATTTAGGTATTATGTTTCATTATTATGAAATACGATAAGGACATGTTTCCTTCAAATAATATTATAGATTTTTGATGCTATTTCCTAACAACAAGATATTCTCATTCGAATCTTTAAATTAGCTACCCCTATCCGTTTGGTAAGGAGATCACTAACAGGTACTGCTGTGCTTGACCCAAGACACGAAGGACAATTTCTTATCACTAGTACATTAAATGTTTTTATAGAATAAAAGGTAAAATTCTTTTGAAAATTCAATCAAATAAACTCAAACCTGAATTCCACTAAATTGATCTATGATCATTTATTTGAAACAATCACGAACAACCCTAAACTATGAATAAATTCCCGGTAGTTTTTTTAAATATTGTACAAGTATTACCTATTTCGTATTAAGAGTGAAACTCAATTACGATTTTATTTAAGTTACTCGCAAATGATTTTAAACAGAGAATAAATTCCCAATAGTTATCTAAGTAAAAGAAATAAATTCCCAGTCGTTACTAATTCCCGGTAGTTTCCTAACTATCGGTCAAACATTACCTATTTTGCAACTAGAAAACAAAACGTTCGTTTCCTTGCAGGAATATGACCCTTCAACTCTCCTAAGTAAAATTCCGCCTAGAATCCGCTAAGAAAATACCTATCTATTTATGCTGAATTTGTACATCAGAATTAGGCACAGAATAATATTTTCTCACTAGTGTCATAACTTGTTAATGCGAAATTTGTATCAGCGTTTACTATCACCGCGTAGGAATAGAACCTTTCCCATATCCTCCGTAGAACATCGCAAAACCAACTGAAGAAATACCTTCCTATACCACAGAATAGATAAATAGTACAACGTACTTTTACCACAAAATAGATTTATAAATTTACGTATTGTTCTCTGTACATTAAAACCTTCTGCGATCACCCAGCTATCCGTCAAAAGCAAGGTCCACGACAAACTAGCCCTACAATAAACACCCACAGATTCAACCTTCGAGAAAACTTGGATTATATTTTTATAATTTTAATAATTTAAAAACTTTAAGTGGCGATTTGATTCTGCATCCAAACAATCTGCCAAAAGTTCTAACTTGAACTTACCAGAAACTAAATGTGCTGAAGCATAATCTGCCCATCTACAGCGCAGAAGAGGAGTTAGCTTTCCTAAAATAGCATTCTGGGCAGCTCCTGGGCGGCACCGTGTAAAGCGGCGCTGAACCTGGCCAGGTTTTCTTCCGGGGTAAAGCCCGCCTCCGACCGTAAAAAGGCCTTCTTGAAGGAAAGCTAGCCAGAGACGTGACCATCAAAGAAAAGGAAGGACACCGACCTGCCATCTGCTCCCCAGGTCCGCGATGACTTTCGCCAGCTTAATAAAGAGTCTGGTGTCTCTACATTGTTTACTTTATTTGTGTTATCATAATAACAATTAGGCGTAGGATTAATGTTGTGTGTGCCTAATCTGAATGAGTGTGCAGTGTTTCCTTGTGTGACGGGCTGTAGGCAGGGTTGTATGCAATAGTCACCGCCCGGCGACGAACATGCGCGACCCGGTGAAACGGCACCATGCTGGAGTGGGAGCTCCGCGACAGCTGCTGCAAGCTCCATCGAGGTTTCGTCCGTCGTTATTAATTCTGAAATCGAAAGTGCGATTATTATTTTGTTCTCCAAGATTGTTACCACAATCTACTAACCACTTTCGCGTCATAGAGCTCCTTTCGGACGCTGCGGTAACAATAGCGGCCAGCTCCGCTTGTAGTTCTAGGTCAGCGGCCCTCTTCTCCGCTTGAAGAGCTAGGTCAGCGGTCTTCTTTTCTTGCTCTGCAACCTGACGAACATGCCTAGCCACAGCTGCAAGCTTTTGAGCCTTAGCGGATGCTTGTGATAAAGCAACCGAGTGCGTTTTTAATATAGGCGTTGGCGTTGGCGATGAGACGGGTAAAGGTAACAGCATAGTGTCCTGCAAGAGAGCCTCGTCGTTTTGATTAGCAGGCGTGTCGCCTGACGACGTTGCTGGTAGTATAGAAGCGCTTACCTCAATCCTTTTTGTTTTCCGCGTGATGGACCTGAGAGTTGGCATCGTGAACGCCGAAAGCTGCCACCAATGTTGAGGATGAGCAGGTCCAGTTAAAGCACACTTAAAGATCACTAACATATAATTTATTATATTAAAAAAAGCCAAAATATAGAAAAACACACGTTCCATCCTCCAAGGTTACCAGAATCCCCCTGAATTATTCTTGACAGATAACAAAATCCTATTATCTATCAAAAACACTTTAAAAATAGAAAAGGTAAAAAAGTAAAACTAAATATAAAGAAGGTTTGATTTCTTTTACTGTTACCTTATTTTACCACGGATAACCACTTTTACACCTATCTCTACATTTTCTCTATCAGTTAATGCGATGCCAACGACTATTTCCTTTATTTTTGGACTATTCTTTGTGCATAAAATGCTTCAATGAAATTATTTCAGTATTTTTATAATTTAGGTAAAATTTATAATATTTGTGACGTCACGAGACAGCCTGGATCGTTACAATACTTTAAAAAAAAAAAGGATTAAGTAGGTACATTGAACTCTTGATAACCCGTTGCACTCGACGGGTCATAACTTGAAGAGATGATGAGTGTTTAATGCTAAATAAATCATGTTTTAGCGCGATTAAGTCCTGTTTTAAACAAAAACTATGTGTTTACATCGCGAGAGTTTAAAGAATACTGTAGTTTAAAGCTGATTTTATGGGTATTACTATTTAAAGTTTACAGAATTTTTCCTTTCTTTTTCGAGATTATTACCTATATTATGTTATGGACCAAGTGATTTTTTTTCCATCTTTATTTATGCACTTAGGTACACTTTTCGCAGTTAGGTACATAGTTTCACATTTTAATTTATCTTATTCACATATAATATACGGATACAGATTTTAACACATAGATTGTTTGTATTTCTTCAATTTATTAATATAGGTAGTAGGAGCATTTTTCATAATGCCCGTGCATTTTGAAAAATGACAAGCTACTGAGGGTGAAAGGTACCTCGGTTCGGGATGAGTTGGGACTTCGTCCTTCTTTTTTATTAGGTCCATGAAATAATATAAAAAGCCTACTGGTGACCCAACACATTTTCTGTCCCCGAATAAGTCTAAAAAACAGGATCAAATGGTATATTATTATTATTTCACCGAAAAATGCCCTAACTATTACTTAGTTTATGACATACTAGCAGCGCCCCGCGGTTCCACCCGCGTTCCTACAGGAATCGTTCCCGCTATTGGGATAAAAAGTAGCCTATGTTTTAATCTAGGGTATAAGCTACCTCCATACCAAATTTCATCCAAATCCGTCCAGGTATTAGAGCGTGAAAGAGTAACAAACATACACACATACACACAAACATTCGCCTTTATAATATTAGTGTGATGATGTGATACTGAATTGATAAGTTTGATAAGGCAAATTTATAACATATAGTTAAACAGAAATCGGCAAGGTTTTAGTTATACCTAAGGAGATTTTCTAAAAGCTTTTGTATAGTCCTGGTAATGTATGATTAATTAAAGATTACAGTTTTTGTTTCTTTCTTTGTCTAGATCGTTATAGTACCTATAATTTATAGATGTGATTATACATTATGCTTTATCATAGGTGTGTCTAGTAGCTGAACCTAACCGGCAAGGTTTTTGTAATGGAGAATAGTTTTAAAGGCTTTTTTTTTTTACTCCTGCGATGAAATTGATTTAAAAAAGCTTTACTCACAAGGAATTTACTCACTTAATAGAAAATAAAGATTCTATAATGTTGACTGGCCCGACAGCTTAGTTGATAGTAGCTCTGCTTTATGAACTGTAGGCTGTGGGTTCGATTCCCACCCGGGACAAACAAAGATTCTATAAAAATAAAGATTCTATATATGTTGACTGGCCCGACAGCTTAGTTGATAGTAGCTCTGCTTTATGAACTGTAGGCTGTGGGTTCGATTCCCACCCGGGACAAACATTTGTATGATAAACATAGGTGTTTTTTTCTGTGTCTGGGTGTTATCAAAAAGTATCTTAGTATTCTATCAGTTATCCGGTTCCAATAGTACAAGCTATGCTTAGTTTGAGGCTAGATGGCGCTGTGTGAAATAATGACACATGTTTATAATTTCTTTATTATATATTTATTATTTATAAAAAAAAAGTATAGCCAGTATACCAGCTTAGCTAGGCAGGTATCTTGGTGACCGCAGTATATTATAATGTAGACAGGAGAATGCTGCTCTGCTTCCCATTCCCTGGATATTCCGTGCGAAGAGTTACTTACACAGTGGTGGGCTGGTGCGTGGACGACTTCCGGCTAATCAAGAAATATACTACACTTATCACTTATATTATATTCATATCATCATCATGTTCAACCTGAAGACGTTCACTGCTGAACATAATATAGGCCTCCCCCATAGAGCGCCACTTCGAGCACCTGCTTGCCTCCTGCATCCATCGGCTCCCTGTGGTTCGGACCAGGCCATCGGTCCACATAATGGGACCGGCCACGCTGCGTCTTCCGGTTCATGGTCGCCACTCGAGAACCTTTCATTTAGTTTCTGAGATTTATGTTTCTTCCCCATCGGTTGTCAGTTAGTTCTACGAGCGATGTGGCCTGCCCGCTGCCACTTCACCTTGCTTATTCTAAAAGCTAGTATATCGGTGACTATAGTTCTCTTGCTTTGCAGACCTCCTCATTTCAGATCTTATCTTGCAAGAAAACGCCAAGCACAGCTCTGGCGTATTAGTGTACTGACAGGCAAAATTAAAGCGTCTTTAAAACTTAGTAGACTTAGAGACGTAGACGTAGAACTTAGAAGAGGGAACCTAAAACTTATTTAAAATTATATCTATTGTTACAACCTCGCAATTCAGATTCCATCAGGGGTCATCAAGGTTATAAAAATCATAAACAATACTTCATTTATCTATATGTATAAAGTATCTATACTTTATATATACTCAGTACACTTCTAACAGTGAGATAATCCTCATACGTACCTATGCTTATATTACGTATATTTGTAAATATCACGGCAATAACATCCATTTGGACAATTCTTATACCTTTGCTTCAGAGCTCAGAAGCAATAAATAAACAGTGTTTATTATTTTTGAATTAATACCACTAACTGGTTCCGAGGTCAACGTACAGTTTTACGTGACTTCGACATTTTTTACTAATTTTTTTTAGCTGGAATACTTTACCTACCTGCCGCCGCTGGGGTGGCCAATTGGCGATGCCCTTTTTTGGTACCGTATTCACTACTAAGAACTCGAGTCTATTTATGTCATGGTTCTTACTCCTACAGACTAGAGAATTTATAGTCAGTGATGTCCATTACCTATACATTTGTTAGGGTTTTTAAACCGCAAAGTACCGGTTCGGCTAAGTATCAGCTTGAAGCCCTTGACCCAATACAAAAACGGGCTAACAAGCTCATTGGCGACTATAAATTTAGTAAAGACTAAACACCAAAGCCTTGAACCTTGCGTAAGGTTGCCAGCCTATCGGTATTTTACAAGCTGCACTTCGGAGAGTGTAACTTGCGATGAAATTGCACAACGTAATTCCCCCATCCCCTGTTTACCGTCGTACAACTAGGACGCACGGATTCGTATATGGCAGGAATTCCTCGAATACGTACAAAGCGTTTTGATTCCTTGTTTATTCGGACAGCAAAGGAATGGAACACCTTACCAGCGTCAATGTTCCTGACAAATATAATCTGGGAGTTTTTAAGGCTAGAGTGAAGCGGTATCTTCTAGGCAAGCATGCTCCATCGTCGATCGCGTCGTCACTTACCATCAGGTGAGACAATGGTCAAATATTAGCCTGTCGTTGATTAAAACACCTACCTGTATTTTTTGTGCTTTTTAATAATAGCAACACTACACTACAAAAAAATTTGAACTGTATACTGGCCGCACTGATTTATAGACAGTCCAATCCAAATGCTCCAGCCCCAATATGTATGCCCACAACATTGCCCCGTTGAGTTGCAATGCTGATTCGTTATGTGAAATAAGTGCTAACTTGCTAATTCTATCATTTGGTCACGCGTCGCATCGACCAAGCGCTCAGATACCGACGGACCCAGGGACCCAGGGTGTCAACACCAAACGGCTCAAAGTGTTAATTATAATCACTTTTTAGGTTGTTATGGATGACACATTATTTAGGTGCAACGCTTATCACACTATCACATCACATCACATCACATCACATTCGTATTATAAAGGTGAAGCTTTGTGTGTAAGTGCATGTGTTGTTGTTCCTCTTCACGTCGCAACGGCTGGACGGATTTGGATGAAATTTGGAATGGAGATAGCTATACGCTAGATTAACACATAGAATATTATGTCTGCGGATGAAAACGCGAGGTGCAGCTAGTAATGCAATAAAAGCTAAACTGACGTTATAACAGTTGTTGACAAAATATGTCTACCTAGAACAGACTGTCCAATAAGGTAGGTCCAACTTCGCCAAACGACAAAGAGTTCGCACGAAGAATCCAACTCGGCTGGGCAGCGTGCGGGAAGCTTCGACCTATCTTTTCATCCAAAATACCGCATAGCCGGAAAACCAAGGTTTTCAATCAGTGTGTGTTGGCAGTGATGATTTATTGAATTGAGGCATAGTCTCTTACTGTTGGCCTTATTATTAAGCACAAAGTCGCGCAGCGAGCTATGGAGGGAGCTATATGCTCGGTGTTTCCCTACGAGATAAGGTCATTAATGAGGAGATCCGCTGGAGAACCGTAGAACTGACAACCGATGGGGAAGAAAGGTTCTCGAGTAGCGACCACGAACCGAAAGACACAGGGTAGGCCGGCCCCCTACTCGGTGGACCAACAACCTGGTGAAAGCCGCGGGGAGCCGATGGATGCAGGAGGCGAGCAGTCACTCAAGGAGCGTGGGGGAGGCCTATGTTCAGCAGTGGACGTCTTCAGGCTGATAATGATGATGAAACTGAGACGCATCAGCCGGGGTTTATGTCGGGGAAAGTTTTTCGTAAAACCCCAATCAGGTGCAAACATTACAATCAAAGAAATTCTATTCCAACTTCATAATACATTGTTGAGAAGTTTCGTTGGATATATTTAAAGCCTATGGATTGATCAGCTGACAAGTAGGTACCATAGGTAGGTAAGATAGAACCTTGATAGCTTTGGCTTGTCGTTTATACATGAGCTATTTGTCATTGAAGAGTTCCGTGGGTTCGGTATCTTAATGTTCATCATAGTTGTCATGTTAGTTAAGCACTGATAGTTTCCTATATAGCTTCATTAAGAGTTCAGACACAAATGACTATAACTATTAAATGAGGTGTAACTGCGCCTCTTTTCATCAGGCGCTCACCCCGATTTCGAATAACAAAGAGAATCTTTCCGAGCTAGTGAGGTGAAATAGAAATGACACTTCTGTTTGTCACTCTTTCATGTTTTGACATCGTAACTACTCGGAGCTTGCAAGTTTTATAAAATGGCATACTGAGCCTGCTACAGGCTTTGACAACTTCCACACCTTTACCGTCTTACTAATAAACACTGTATAACAGTGGAATAGCTACGTGGTGTTATCTCTGGTTTTATCTTTGCCCGTTTCAAACTCAACAGAAAAAGACGAAACAATAAGTCTTATTCAGTGTTTGGTAGCGGCTACACAATGTTTATTAGTAAGGGCCACAGAATTTTCAAAGTTAAGCGCCTTAGAAAGTGTCGTTGTGTGACTAGACAAGTAACATTATAAAGGCTTTGTACGAAAAAGGTGACATAGGTCTGTAGGATTGTTGGCTTTTATTTTTTTTTTTTTTTTTTTTTATTTTTCTAGTTAATTTATTGCATGAATTAATAATATTCCTCAATAAATAAACAGTCACGAAGAAAAAATATAAAAAACTACAGCTAGAAACATTATTTACAAAATTTACAGCATAAATAACTTTTATTATAATCTTATTATTTTACTGTAAATAAATCAATGAAATAAATAGAATATCACAATTATGACTCAATTTCAATCACTGTATAACTAGATACGTTTATTTTATTTTGTTTTCCCAAATAAATCCACAACAAACCCAAAGAGGGTTTCATTACTACATCTTAGTAGTTTGAGCTGAAAATAAAATTATATTTTTAAATTTATTTATTACTAACTCTTTATTAGTTATAAAATCTTAATATAAATGCTAAACTAGTTGGTGGGTGCAGGTGCCGCAGTAGGGCAGGGTGATGAACGCACTTGTGTCACACCTGAAATGGACATAAAAATACATTTACAATTTATTGAAATAAGTAGGTTCTAAAATTAAAGCACTTTTACAGCGTGTGTCGCACTAGAGTTCTTCGCAACTACAAACCCCCCTATTACTACCCCTTTTTAGCACCACGGATCACGGGACAGCATACTGCAGAGTGCTGGGCACGCTACCAACGACGATGGGTCACCATCATCATCATCTCATCGTCATCATCGTCAGGTGAATGGGTAAAAATGTATGAAAAGGTTTGTATGAAAGAAAAAAAACTTTATTTTTGAGCTCATATTGTGAAGATAATGGATCATCATCATCAATTGGCTGAAGACGTCAAATGCTAAAAATAGAACTCCCCACAGAGCGCCACTTTGAGCGGCTGCTTGCCGCCTGCATTAATCGGCTCCCCCGGTTTTGATCAGATTGTTAGATCAGAAAGGGGGGATGAAACATTGAATTGAATGGAAAGTTCGTATTTTTGAGTTTATATCATGGAACAAGTAGGAGAGGAATGCCAATACACCAAAAACAGCGTAGATCAGGAATATGCCTAAAACCGATACAAAACTAGATGGCGCTGCAAAATGAGCGGGCTATAAGTTAAGCGTAGATCAGAAATATGCCAAAAACCCGTTTCAAACCTAGCGCACGGTAGCTAGCCGTATAACCGACTCATTTTGCAGGGCCATCTAGGTTTAAAACGGTTTTTGGTATATTTCTGATCGACGGTCAACTTATAGCCCACTCATTTGGCAGCGCCATCTAGTTTTATAACGGATTTTGGCATATGTTTGATCTACGCTGTTTTTTTGGCGTATTGGCATTCCTCTCCCACTTGTTCCATGGGTTATACCTAATGATGAAAAATGGCACCTATGTATTTGAACAGAAATTTTTAAACAAAATCGTACTACGCTACAATAATATTTGAATGTGATGTTAGAAATTGTATCGAAGAAATGGGGCAGAAACCACGGGGTGCCTCTAGTAATCTAATTGTAAGTTTTTTTTTTCATATTTAGGTACTTCCGATCTTACATCCGATAATTTTTTTGTAACATGTCTAAATCGAAGTATATAAGTTTTTTGTAACATGTCTAAATCTAAATCTAAGTATTTTTTCAGGTCTATAAGTAGGTGGTATAGGTTGTTTGAGTGTTAACTGAGCAGCCGCTCAAGGTGGCGCTCTCTGGGGGAGGCCTATTTTCAGCAGTGGACGTCTTCAGGGTGTTATTGATGATAATGATAATCCTTTGGATGTGATTGAATTGGGATTCTCGTGGCTTGTCCTGCTTAGGTTGAGAATGGCCGTTTTAATGATGTGTCCTCTGTGGTGTGGTGGTTGAGCAGGTCAGCTCATAACCTTGAGGTGGTGGGTTCGATTCCCGCGACAGGACAAGTATTTGTGCACAGAAGTACTTGTTGAAGTAGTTCCTGGGTTCCTGGATACAGGGAATCCTAGTTAGGATCCAGGAACTATGTATGTGATCGTTGAGCGTTATTTATTTTAAGTATTTTTAAGTTTTTAATAGTGGAATAGCTGCTCAGTGTTATCTTTTGTTTTATCTGTGCCTATTTCAAATTTGATAGAAAGAAACAAAACACAACGCTATTCTAGCTATCCAATGTTTATTAGTGAGTGTGGTCAAGTTAAATTCTTAATAGCATATTATTGTAGTAATTAGTTAAAACAACAAAGGTACTACGCCCGTAATAAAAAAAAACTTACTTGACGTCATAATGTGGTAATGAGGAGAGCAAATTCAAAGTAAATCACTGGGATTTTAATGTTTTGTACCCACCTAGCACAAGTCGATACCTAATGTAATTAAAAAAATTATAAGTGCCTAAGAGATTATTTAGTTACATTATCTTTACATATAATAAAACTGTAATTGGGGTAAATCTGTACATTGAATATTTTATGAAAATTTTGACTGCATTACACTTCTTAATCGATATAGAAATAGAAACAACTTTTTTCGCCTGTCTGTCCGTCTGTCCCTTTGAACACGCATCACGCTGGAACTAGAGAACGGATTTCGCTGAAATTTAGTATGGTTATAGCTAATTTTTCAGAGTAGCATTTAGAATACTATTTGTTTTCTAAAACGGCCAAGTGCTGGTTGCACGTAGCAATAAGGATGTATTTGTTATGCAAGATTTTTTGTTTGTATATTAATTAATTATTTACCCATTGATTTATACTCTTCCTGTCGAAGGGAAGATAGAAGAGAAAGCAATCGAAGGGTAGGCTATTGCCGTCCCATTCATTGATCCTTTTCCTCTATCTTTTTCCCTTTTGCTTCTCTCTTACCCATAAACAGGGTTAGAATTAGGACGTATAGCTAATTAACCCGTGCGAAGCATGGGTAGGCCAACTAGTCACACTAATATTATAAAGGCGAAAGTTTGTGTGTATGCGTGTATGTTTGTTACTCTTTCACGCTCTAACAGCTGGACGGATTTGGATGAAATTTGGTATGGAGGTAGCTTATACCCTAGATTAAAACATAGGCTACTTTTTATCCCAATAACGGGAACGGTTCCTGTAGGAACGCGGGTGGAACCGCGGGGCGCTGCTAGTACTCAACAAAAATATTAACAAACCGCGTCTATATTATGCATATAAAAATGGGTTAGGGACAAATACATCATTTTAGTTTATTGAGGGGTTTACACACATGTAACATACCTCAATGTTTTAGTTTGATTGAAGTGTAGCAATAATATAATACTTAGTGTATTAGGTCCTTTATATTATTAAGTAGGAACGGTCCTTTAGGTATAAAACTGCTAGCGCAGTACTTTCCGCCACGACGATGTATTTAGTTTGTTTAGAGAATAAACCGACGTCAAGTGAGAAGGTTGTCTTTTACTTATTCCGAACGCCCCCAACATTACATGGCGACCCTGCTAAAGGGCTCTGCCAAGGGGCCCGCATTTTTAATTTTTCAGTAAAACCCAAGAAAAAAAAATCCCGAGATGTGCCGGTCCACTGTAGAGAAGGAAGACGTTTTCATAAGCAAAGATACTGCTGATGGCACGAACCAGGCCACGCTGGGGAATATTGGAGGTCACCTGGAGCGCATCAATATCGTAATGTCCGTCATCTTAGCAATAGTGGGATTGCTATTTATGTACTTCGCCAGCCGTGTATACAAGCGATGTCACCGCCAATGGATGCAGGAAGAGATTTGGCTCACCAGGATCCAGCGCATACAAAACTCCATAGAGGTCGAGTAAGTGGAGGCGACACGGCTTACCCGATCACGTAATTTTTCTCCAAAAAATAAATTAAATAAGTACTCGGCAGTGCATGCCGTGCGTGAGTGTTTTTAAAATGCGTGCGTAAATATTTGAATTTGAAAATGGACAAAAGTTTTAAAACAGTGCTTATTAAAATTACTTAAAACATGCACAGAAACTCAGTGAATTCGATACTGGGCGCGTAAACTGCTTACGTCGGGCATTCTGCACCGGGTCTTCGCGATAATGCGCAAGTTAATGATGATCTTTGTATCGTTCAAATAAAATTTATGTGTTTGATATTGATAATAAGTTTAAAAAATACATAGAGCTAAGAATAAATAGATATGGCAAAAAAAATGGTTTGTAAACATCTTTTTTTCATTCACCCCCAGGAGGTGAAGTGTAGCAATAATATAATATTTAGTGTATTAGGTTCTCTATATTTTTAAGTAGGAACGGTCCTTTAGGTATAAAACTGCTAGCGCAGTACTTTACGGCACGACGATGTATTTGGTTTGTTTAGAGAATAAACCGACGTCAAGAGAGAAGATTGTCTTTGACTTATACCGAACGCCCCAACATTACGTGATAATTTAAATAATGCAGAGTAGTTAAATGTTCCACCTGAGGTTCCACCACACAGTACTATCATATATTCCGTGCCGTTGTAACTTGTAATGATGGTTACATGTCACCAAAGTAGTCTTAAGCAGGGTTATTGTGTACATTTAACCGGGGTACGGTGTAAGTTTGACTGGCCTGATAGCTCAGTTGGTAGTAGCTCTGCCTTCTGAACAGTAGGTTGTGGGTTCGATTCCTACCTGGGACAAACATTTGTGTGATGAACATCGGTGTTTGTTCTGTGTCTGGGTGTTATATTGTATTCTATGTATGTATTTACAAACAAAAAGTATCTAAGTATTGTATCAGTTATCTGGTTGCCATAGTACAAGCTATGCTTAGTTTGGGGCTAGATGGCGCTGTGTGTAAGTCTATATTTATTTATTATTAAAAAAAAAAAGTCCTAGTTAATTCTGAAACTTACGGACTCCACAGGTCTGAGCGCAGACTAGTCTCCCAGGGTTGTTGTAGGTCTGGGTGTCAGATCCGCAGACTGGATTGTACTCCGGGGTAACGGGGCAGTTCCTTATGCACGTCTGGATGGTGGCAGACAGCGTTGTGGTCCTGAAATTTTACAACGTATGTGGTCACATTATGCACTCAGACTATATGTCTGAGAACTTGCACTCAACTGCTATTATAAGAATCCAGTATGTACAAATTTAAGGTAGATCAGCTAATACCTATACCGTTCTTCTCACCGACCTAGAACATTTTCGTTAGTTCTCCTAATATCATATTGATAGCAGATATCATTATAATTTATATTAGAGAACAGAGGAAGAGAGGAAATAAGAAGAAGAGGTGAGAAGAGAGAAGAAGATTAATTCATGTTAAATATTGCTCAATATAACATAACATGTACAATCAAAGTGGTATAGGACTTTTCTGCAAAGTTCGTCTATGTAGGTACCACCGCTTTGCCAGTTATTCTGCCGCCAAGCAGTAGTGTGCAAGCACTACTGTGTTCCGGTTTGAAGGGCATTGTAGCTAGTAAAATTACTAGGCAAATGAGACTTTACGAACTGATCTCACAGTCTAGAATTTTTTTTAGACTGTGTGATGTCTCAGGATGACGTGCGCAGTGCGCAGTGTCACACGAAACTTAAGTTTGGAATTCCGAGTGACACTGCAATCTGTTTTATGGGCGGCCGTGTCGCTTAACACCAGGCGAACGACCGACTAGCTCGTCGCGTCATTGGTTTACATTAAAAAAAAATCAAGGTGCCCACCTCGTCGGCGCCGCCCAAGACACGTCTGTCTTGAGCGACCCGGATGATCCTATAGCAGCCGTTGTTTTGGCTGTGCTAGGATCACCGGACCAGTCTAGCCCTTATGGCTTAGGTTCTGATTTCGGCACTGGTATGGGATACCAGCACCACACCTCCACGACATCACTCGTAGAACTGACAACCGATGGGGAAGAAAGGTTCTCGAGTGGCGACCATGAACCGAAAGACGCAGCCTAGGCCAGCCCTCACTCGGTGGACCGACGATCTGGTGAAAGCCGCGGGGAGCCGATGGAAGCAGGAGGCGAGCAGCCGCTCAAGGTGACGCGCTCTGGAGGAGGCCTATGTTCAGCAGTGGACGTCTTCAGGCTGTTGATGATGATGATTATGATAGGATACCAGTGTAACACAATCAGGCACAGACCCCGCTGGTGAGGTCGACGTAAAATTAAACAATCATGGTACCTTACTTAACTGTCGAATGAAAATGAACTACTTTAAATTGCCACTTGACGCCACAATCACAGTTCAGCAAACTGCTGTGCTGCTTGTTACACCAGGAGCTGGTCTTCTATTGGGTCCGTTTCGATACTTATGATTGCACTATTATTTATTCAGTGGTTTTGTTGTCGTAGTTCGCAGTAGGTATTACCTAATGCCACGCACAAAACTAAAACTGTCACTGAATAACTAAATCTAACTTGTGGGAAGACTACAGAGGTTTTGCTGATGGAGTGATGTATATAAAAATAAACTCAATCTGTAATCCATATTGCTGACTTGTATATTCTAATAGGGTTACTTTATGCAAATAGGAGTATATTATTTGTTACCTACCCAATTGGGGCCGGGGTTGTTGCAGGCAGCTGACCGAACATCTGGCCTTGATCAGGTAACTGATTTTGCCAAGACGACTGGCCTTGACCAGGTAACTGATTTTGCCAAGACGACTGGCCTTGACCAGGTAACTGATTTTGCCAAGATGACTGGCCTTGACCAGGTAACTGATTTTGCCACGATGACGGGCCTTGACCAGGTAACTGATTTTGCCAAGATGACTGGCGTTGACCAGGAAACTGAGGTCGCTGGGTGGGCCAATCCCATCCACTGTCTTCCGAGTCGTCTCCATCATAATCTAACTGACGTTTTTGTCTTAAGTTCATGCCCAACGTCTGGTTCGTGAGGATAGCTGAGGAAATAAAATAATATAAAACTAATTATTTTATGTATAGCTGGTGTGTTGAAAGGCAAAGTAACGGGAATAGGAGTAAATTGTTTCAAACACTCAAGCCCAACCTAAAAGCATCTGGTTCTTTCTTAAATTATTTTGCCATAATCTGTCAGGGTATACCTAAGTGAAAAACTTTTCGCGCTCGCTCTGCTCGCGCTTTTCAACTTAATCAATGCTTATATGCTTGTGTTACAGTGGTGTTTATTTTTACATAGTATTATATAGTCCTATAGCGCTAATTAGGTGAATTTTCGCGCTCGCACCGTCGTTTTAGAAACTTGTAAAATTGTTTTCACCGCACTAGCTCGGAAATATTCTCTTTGTCATTCGAAATCTGGGTGCAAAAATGCATTTTAATCGCTAGCGTGAAAAGTGTTTTTAAAATTAGAACCTTTCTATTTAATAATTTTCTCGTCAAGAATTGAGGATTTAACCAGATCTGCCTGAATTTAACCTTCTTGATAATGCCGTTCCACTGAAAATTCATTAATACCACAGACTACCTACTAAAAGATACCATTATTAAGAAGTTCGCCAACCTCATTTTTAGAATAATCGCACTGTCCAGCACCAAAGAGTATATAACCAATACGTTATCCAGCAACGCGACTGCATGAAAAATAGATGAAAAACACTTTTTCTTTCAGCTTTCTTTACGCTCAGGATTCTTCATTTGAACCACGAGCGTAGCGAATCCTAGAATCCTTCCCTTGCTCGGGTTTCAATTCAAGTACTCGCGCCAAAAACCAACTTTGCAGCCTTGTATAAAAAATAACTATTTACTACTTGTAAACTTGTAAAATAGGTTAGGTGTTTCTTATCAGATCAAAGATAAAATTAGATTAAAATGTTATGCAAAAACGTAAAATACAAATGTCTAATGTGTGTGCTTTTACATAAAGTCCGGTCTATACAGGTGTTACTATGGTAGGTAAATAAGTTGTATTTGAACACAATACTATCATTCTATCATACTTCCAGGTAATTTCCAAGTTATTGGCAAAATAAAATGGGCTAAGTTTGCCTCCCCCTCCTCAATCAAATCCTTTTTTTTTATAACCCGCATTTGACCGCAATCTCACCTGATGGAAAGTGACGTCGCGGTTTACGATGGTACATGCTTGCCTAGACCACTGCAACTTGAAGATCTCCATATTGTTCTAATCGGGAAACAAAGACGCTGGTAAAGTGTTCCATTCCTTCGCTGCTCGGATTATAACTGTCGAATCAACCCGCTTTGTGCGAATTGAAGGAATATCAACCATAAATGGATGGCGTGTAGCTGTACGTATTTTCGTCCGATGGTAAAATGAAGATGGTGGAATTAGATTATGTAGCTCCGCAGCACACTGGCCGAAGTAGAAATCTGATAGGCTGGCAACTTTACGACGGTGCTCTAAGCTCTGGAGCCTAGCCCTCACCATAATCCTGGAACCACGCCTGCTCTGGGCGCCTACCTGGCTAGTAATGTGCCTACTGCTATTTGTACTATTATTTAATCTGTGCTACTGGTCTAATGTATATCACTGATTTAATTTTGAAACCAGTTCTTAAAGGTCATCAACTGATTTAGGGGTCAATCCACAGGGTCAATCAAATTATCATAATTAATATGTCATCATAGGATGGATATTATTATACCTCCCTGTTTCTTGTTTTGTCAGTGTCACCAATTAAAATTTTCACAGTACCATAGATACAAATAATTGTTCCATGGAGCCCTAGTTTCCAATAAAGTGCATTTCTCACTCATATTACTTTCACAGGTATTAAAAATACATATCTAACTATGAATTTATAAAATAAATTATGGGCAACGTAATACTAGGTAATTACATCATTTTTATTTATGAAGATGCACATTATGTATTGTGGTACATTATATTACTATTATGTATGATAATGATGATGTATTATGACAAAAACCGGTAAATATTAAGCACTTACGACACGAACAATGTAATGACCAACGCTCTATACAAGGTTATAAGAAACTGGTCCCGTCTTGAATAAATAGGTCCAGTAAGTATGTAAAATGTTATTCAAAAAGCTGAGTAAAATAGAATGTTAACACAAGTAAATGTCCAGCAGTTTTTACGCTAAGCTAGCTGCGCCCGCGGTTTTACCCGCAGATGAAAAGTATCCTATACATTTGTTATTCGTATAAGCTATCTATATTCCAAACTTCCGAAATAGAGAAAAAAGAAATTCGCTCGGTTCACCCTTTCACATCACGCTATCACATCACATCACACACTAATATTATAAAAGCGAAAGTTTGTACGTGTGTTTGTGTGTATGTTTGTTACTCTTTCACGCTCAAACGGCAGAACAGATTTAGATGAAATTTGGAATAGAGATAGCTCATATACTGGATTAGCACATAAGATACTTTTTATCCGCGGGTGGAACCACGAGGCGCAGCTAGTTTATAATATTAATATGATGTGATTAGTGTGATAGTTATCAAATTAACTAAAGCTATATAATTATAATTGTGTAATGTAAATGGGTACTTTAGGTAAGTAGGTACTTTCGCGAAGCTTCTTCAAAGGAAATACAAAAATTCTCATAATTAATTATAAGAAAAAAAAAAATAATTAAGAAGAGAGATAATGAGAGAGAGATTTTTTTTATTATTTTTTTTTGTAAGAATAATTAGGTATTAATTTGTACTATAACGTAAGTATACTGCTAATTATGATTATAAATGAAGTAATATTCAATAATACTTATAATATATTGAGATGTAATTTAACTGCGAAGTGACCCACCCGCAAACAACAGAAAATCCATTTTTATGGTGACTGACAGGAATTCAATAATATAGGTAGGTAATTGAAAAGTTCTTTCTAAAAAACTTACCCAATACAAGAAACACGCACAGTTTCTCCATTTTTCCACAATATAAATACGTAATTTAAATCGAAACGGTGGTGTGTTGTTCTTGAACGCGTTTCCACAACTGTCACACTGGCGCGCTCGATTTGTGATCGGTGTTTATAACTGTCCTGGCTTGGGATTGTACTTTTGTGTCAGTTTTTTATTAACTAGATAAGATTTTATTTTCTTTATTACTTTTCCTGTGCCTATTTTTATATCTTCGAACCAATCGGTTTCCCAGTGGGATTTTTGCTGAGATTTTAGGTACCCACATAAATATGTCCAAATTCATAACTCATATACCTACGTCGTCTTTTACGTTTGAATTTATATGTATAGGTACAAATTTTTATTAAATTACGATGCCAAGTATACTCAACTTTTTTATTAGCTTTTTGTATAGTAATAGGTAAGAGAACAAAACAGAATACAGGCTTGTATTCTGTTATCTGTATAGCCTGTGCTTTTGTTAGAAAGATAGTCCATTCGTGGTGAAAATGAGTGGCAACCAGATTTTCGATGCAAGTTAGCGATTGCTATTTCTTAACTCGAGGCGTAGATATTCTTCTTCTTCGTAATTACTTCATTAATCCTTATCTGCTCTTGTCGGTGGAGTAATTGCCATTGTTCTCTGTTTTCAGCCAATGCTTTGATATCCCCTATCGACATGACATTTATTTTTTCTCTTAATTGACCTATATGCCCTTCTAGGTCTGCCTCTTTCTCTCTACCTTTCCTTCTATGATGTTTTTCATGTCATGAAGTTGTGATGTCGTTGTTGTTACTTAAATGTTAATTTCTTCGCTACTTCCGCTTGAATCCCCTAGCCAAGTGCTTCAGGGGACTGTACAGCACTCGTTATAAGTAAAACTTATATTATATTAAAAGCCTCTTAGGTACTTCATGCAACTTCTCGAACATATTAAATTTTTTAGAGGAAACTATAAAAGTGTATACTAAATGCGCAGAAGTAAAGATGCATTAAAATCTATCTAAGGCGTTCTACAAACCAACGCCACCGCCTGGAGTGGTTTGACCCGGTGTCCGTGGGTTGGTCCACCATGCTTAATTTATTTATAAAATTCGCGGGCGCAATGGTTTCACACTGCGCGGGTGGCGCCGCCGCCGCCGGCCGGGACCACCCATGGAGCTTTAGTGTGTAGAACGCCTTAGATTTTAACACATTTTTAGTCCAACCCTTGTACCCAACCCTTGTAGATTTAGATATTCATTATTGATTGAAATATACCGAAGGACGAAGTCAGATTTTCTATCTGGGAATAATTTAAAAAAAGTTAGTTGGCGTTACCTATTCGGCAGACATGTTTTAAAATGTTTTTTGAGTAGGACATCGCCTGCCTGATAACCCCGACTCACCGAGCCGTTGGATGCAAGAGGCAAGTAGCAGGTCAAAGTGACCACATGGACCTACCGCTTTGATTCTGACAGCAAAGTTTGGATGAACTCGCGGGAACTTATAATAAACGTCTGATATACAAAATAAAACAAGAATATCTACTACAACTCCACTAAAAACAAACAAATACATCACATCAACAGCCGAAAGACGTCCACTGCTGAACAAAGGCCTCCACTATAAAACGCCATTTTGGACGATTATCATAGGGGGGGATTTGCCCTAATCACCACTTGGCAGGCGGGCGGCTTGGTGGTCGCAGAAGATTTTAATGTACCGAGAATGCTGCTGCCCATTCCTTAGCCAGTTCTTACGGCACCCATATGGGAAGAGATCGGTGAACAAATACATAGATTAGATTGGGCCAATCGCAATGGAACGTCTCGTAGGCATAGAATATGAGAAACAATGTAGATACCTATATCTAGGCTCGTGAATAAAATAATTGGAAGGTCTAGTGGCAAAGAGGTTACGACAGGATAAAGGTTTCATATAACAGCACCTAGAATCCGCGGTTGCCCAGCAGCGGCAGCGCGCCTGCATTTTTCCTTGAAAGTTCAGCGAGCGAAGTCAATGCCCCTAAGCTAAGAGGTTTACCCATCGTTCTTTTAATCTAAACCCAATAAACCAATAAACATTGCATAACAGTAGAATAGGTATTCAACGTTTTCGTTTCTTTTATTTTTGCCCATTTCAAACTCAACAGAGTAAGACAATAAATACTAAACAATACTCTAAATAACTATTCATACACTCAACGTTTTTTAGTAAGAGGGTTAGTGTATAAAACTGCAACAAACTGGTCAAGGAAGAAGAAAAATTAAAAAAAAAATAAAAAAAAAAAAAAAAAAGAAAAAAAGAAAAAAAAAATTAAATTAGAAAAAAGGATTATTTTGGAATACCGTATACGAACATCGAAATCCTTATGACTGAGGCATTTCAGGTTCTGCTTTTTTGTCAGACACGATTATCATCAGTTTATTGTGAAACAGGCTTTTTTGTACCGGGTTTTTATGAAAGAGCAACGTTTAAATAGTTTGGAGTGGAACTGGTTTATTGCCGACGCGCAAATAATGCCAAGTACATTCACTTGCATAAGTTATCTATGGTCGTACTCGCTCCAACAACGGTAAAGGACACTGAGGAAGCCGGTAATTTAAAAAATCACAAAATTCGAGGAAATGTTGATGGTGACTTCTATCAACCCGCACTTGACCACCATTTATAGTGTTCCTTTATTTACTTTACCCTCAGGTGAGAAGACCCGCACTGGGTTTGGGTCTACCCATACCCAATGCGAGAATTCTCATATCCCGCGGTTTATATTATATGGTATGCTTTACTATTAGTTATTCTGTGGTAATGAGCAGATGATGCGCGGGGAGCCGATGGATGCCACATGCGAGCAGCCGCTCAAAGTGGCGCTCTCTGGAGGAGGCCTATGCTCAGCTGTCATTGACTTTATAATCTTTGTCAGCAGTGGACGTCTTCAGGTTGTTGATGATGATGATGGGCAGATGATGAACACTTTCTTTCTGGTTCCGCTCCATTTGTGACTGTGAGATGTTTTATTTTTTATTTTTATGTAATCGAATGACGTGACGAGCTAGCCGTTCGCCTGGTGCTACTCGTAAGCGTCACAGCCGCCCATAACAGATTGCAGTGTCACTCGGAACTCCAAATTAAAGTTTCACATGACACTGCGCACTGTGCACGTGATGACGTGCACATTGCGCAGTGTCACACTGAGACATCACACAGTCTAAAAAGATTTCTAGAATACGAGATCAGTTAATTTAAGTCTCATGCCCAGTAATTTTACTAGCTACAATGCCCTTCAAACTGGAACACAGTAGTGCTTGTATACTACCGCTTGGCGGCAAAATAACTGGCATAGCGTTGGTACCTACCTAGACGAACTTTACAGAAAAGTCCTACCACATAGTAAACCAGATGATCCAGGTTTTAAATCTTTTAGGCATAAAACGAAATAAGGCCAAGTGCTTTTACGCTATCCATAATTTATACAGACCAAAAAGATTGTTTTTATATAAGACTTAACAGTTACGTACTTCAGCAGTAATATTATATTTTAATTTTAATATTATATGATTTTTATTTATATGTACTTATATTATAAAAAAGAAAAGGCATAATTAATGAATACGTTTATTTTTTTGTAATAAACTTAGCTGACAAATCTAATCGACTAGGTAGTTGGCGGGAGCAGGAGCAGCACTCACGCGCCGGGGCAAGGTGCTGGGCCTACATGTCTCACTTCTGAAATACAAAACAAAAACATATTTTAGTCGTGAAAAAAGAACTTGTCTATGCCTTATAAATTTTAAAGATAAGCAAGTTGTTTTAAACTATGATCCTCAACTTCTTACACTATAATTAAACTAATACTTAAGCGCTGAAACACTGGAAATAGAATAGAATACTTAGTAGTATATTTTGTGTGTATTTTGGTGTGCAATAAAGCGTTCTTCTATTCTACTCTATTGCACACCAAAATACACACAAAAGATACTTCTACTTTGTAGTACATTTTGTGGGTATTTCCGTGTGCAGCTTTGCTCGTCAGTGCCTTTTTTGTCAGGTAGGTACTTAGTACTTACCCAACGAACAAAAAGGCACTAATGAGCAATTTTCCTGGGTACCGCACTGTCAGACCACCCACCCAAAACGTAACGTTTGCTCAAGCCACTAAGTTAAGTCCTACCACAAAAAGGAATTTTCCATAGTAAACTCAATCTCAATTTCTTTATGTTAACGTATGACGTGTCGAGCTGGTCGTTCGCCTGATGTTAAACGTCACGGCCACCCTTAAAAGATGCAGAGTCACTCGAAACTCCAAATAAAAGTTTCTCGTGAAGTCGTAACACTGCTCTGCGCTGTGCACATCATCCTGAGACAACACACAGTCTAGTAGTCGAAAAAGATTACTTGACTGCGAGATCAAATCAATTTATTGCAAATAGGCTAATTTTAGCACTTTCAAGTTCATGCCTATATATATTTCATCGTCTTCATCATCATCATCAGCCTGAAGACGTCCACTGCTGAACATATGACTCCCATAGACCGCCAATTTGAGCGCCTGCTTTGAGAACCGCGGGGAGTCGATGGATGCAGGAGGCATCCTGCATCCATCGGCTCCCCGCGGTTCTGACCAGGTCGTCGGTCCACCTAGTGGGCGGCCATCCTACGCTGCGTCTTCCGATTCGTGGTCGCCACTCGGGAATATTTCTGCCCCATCGGTTGTCAGTTCTAAGAACGATGTGGCCTGCCCACTGCCACTTCAACTTGCTAATTCTAAAAGCTATAGCGGTGACTTTAGTTCTCTTGCGGATCTCCTCATTTTGTATCTCATCTCGCAAGGAAACTCCAAGCATAGCTCTGTCCAATGTCCATAGCTCGCCACTGCATGTTAGGCTAAGTACTTAGCATAAGTATACTTACTAGCACCACAGTCTTGGGCGCAGATCAATCTGCCAGGATTTGGGTAGACCTGGTTGTCAGACCCACAGATAGGGTTGTACTCCGCCGTAACGGGGCAGGACCTTACACATTCCATAAAGGGGTCCACTGTTGTCGAAGTCCTGAAATTAGCAACCGAATAGAAAACTCCGATCTGTATCCTAAGCTTCGATTACATCTGTATAGAAGAAGTCCTATCCTATGATTACCTATATTAAATGTCATATATGATAATCATAGATCATTTTATTGAGACATACATGCACGGTGCATATACGGTGCACGGTTGCAAGATAACGTCGATTAGATAATATTATTGTGTTGTTATAGCTGGACTTATCAGTAAATAATAGTAAATTATTATTATGTAATGTTCTTTTTTTTATTGTCAAATAATTATCATACAGTCATAATATTTTTACAAATTGTAGAATAATATTTCTCATGTCAAATTATGTAATAGTAAATTATTTTATGATAATTGAAACTTACGTAGCAGGAGTAGCACCAGGAGTAACAACAGCTGCAGGAATCACTGGACGGGATTGCCCCAACGCCTGATTGGCGAAGATTGCTGTAAACATAAAAAATGTAAGAGAATCAATAGATTTTACTATGTATTAAAAAGACTAAAAAAACTAAAAAGACTAAAGAATATATAACTTATCTTCGTAACATGATACATATATGATAAGCATACGTAACTACTTACTTCTAAAAAACAGGCACGAACTTAATAAAATAGAAATCTACTCACCAAAGATGAAGAACAGGCAAAGCTTCTCCATATTATAAAATTATTAAAATCAATGCAAATAAATGAACAAAAAGTATTAACAGGTGTATCTGCGTTGAATACTTTTCGCTAATAAAGAACACTGGTCCGCTGAATTTGTTTAAATATATATACTAAAATACGTATCACAGAATGAGTTTGTCATATTATTTATGACTACAGTTCTCTGTTTTCCCTGTAAATCCTGTAATTGCCAAATCATTAGAATTTCCCGTTGTCCCGAAGTTGTGTCATGTTGAGGATTGTAGTACAGTTAATTTGTACCTACTTCATCATCATCATCACCAGTCAGACGACGTTCACTGCTGAACATAAGTATCCTCCAGATAGAATTATATAGCCTTGTAATACTGTGATCCTCCATAAAATGCCATTTTGAACGGAATTGCCTACAGCATCCAAATCTCCCCGCCGTTTTGACCTGTTGTAGATCCACCTAACGAAAGGACTGGCTAACTTATCACTGGAGTCTGGAGAAACTCTACTCGCCATCGGTAGTCAATTCCGCGAATGATGTGGTACGTTACTACGTAGACAGACGTGGGTACTTAAATTATTGTAATTTTGCTAAAATGTCCATGAGATATGAAAATTGGGAAGCCATCAATTCATAAACATTCATAGAAACTAATCCATGCTCATAAAACAATCTGTCCACTTCTCGCGGGCGTAAAAGACACGCGTTAAAGAGACAGCTTAGCTTAGAGAAGTTTAGCTTATCGAGCTTTTATTTCCGAATAAGGGCTACATAAACATTGCTTATTAGTACTTAGCAAGTGTGGCTTAGATCGTAAGGTAAAGGAACCAGGGCTTGGTTAAGTTGGTCCCATTTCTGTGGTAGGACTCATAGACCGAAAATATCCTAGGTCTGTGGTAGGTGTCACGTTACCTGACGCTCCGCTGCTGTCATAAAATACTACCTAGTCCTGCTAAGAAGACTACCTACTACTTTATAGTACTGTTATTTGTACTTTTATTTATTCGTGCTAGTACAAGCAAAGTATAGTGCGACGCCAATGCCCACGCTCCCGTGAAGCCTTGTGTACTCTCCTCCGTACCTACCAAGAACCTGTTGGCTGTCCTCTGACAAGAAACGTTTGCTTGTTTTGGTGTGGAACTGGTTCTGTGACTGCGCAAATGATATATCAGGTTATTGCAGATCATCTGAATAAGGCACTTTGTTGTAGTTGTTTATATTATTGTAACAGTTTGGTTGTATATTTATGTAATACCTTGAAACAATGTCCCGAGATGAGCTATGGAGGCATGCTCGGAGTTTCTTTGAAAGATAAGATTACGGAATGAGAAGATCCGTAGAACTAAAGCTACCGGCATGAGCTATGTTATCAAAATTAGTAACTTGAAATGACAATGGGCAGGCCACGCCGCTTGCAGAACCGACCACCGATGGGGAAGAAATTGTCTTGAGTAGCGACCACGATTCGGAAGAAGTAGGTGGCCGACGTTATCAGAATCGTAGGGAGCTGTTGGATCATGGATGCAAGTAACAATTCAAAAAAGTAGGAATCATATTAGAGATGGCCACGAGATCAGGTCTAATCCTTCTCCAACCGTTATAACTAACTATTGCGCGTGTGCTAATAATTTATTAATTTATGATTACTAATTCATTACGGAAAATAAATTAAACAAATTAATGCATATTTTTTTTACCCGGTGGGTTTTTACGGATGACACAATACTATCTACATTTCGTATAAACCATGTAACAATAATATGTACTCGGTAAAATCGCGCCACCTAAGTTTCATTAAGTAGAAGGCCATAAATATTGTATTGTATATACCTATATTATAATGTTAAGTGACAAATGTATTGTCATCAGCTTCAGATAATGGCATAAAATAGGAACTATAAGGGATTTCCGACCCTTTTCTAGTGAGAATGAAATGAAGATCTATAAATGTGAAATTACAATTTTAATAGCGATTCGCTTTAGGTCTTCAATTTAATTGCACTAAGAGGTGACACTGACAGGCAGGCCCCTGAACATTCTAATTTATTCCATCCACAGATCTGTACCTGATTCCATCAGACTCTAGAGACAATGCTTAAGCCTAGAAGGCGACCCTTTGTAACAGAAGATGTCATCCAGCTGATGATGTATTTTGTAAAATAATATTATATTTTACTTCCACAGCTCCCACTTTGAACAAATAACTAAAACTAAACAAGTAAATAACGCCCGACGATCACATACAAAGATCCTGGACCCTAAGATTCCCTGTATCTAGGGAACCAGGAACTACGAAGACCGTAGCTCCAGAACACCCAAACTCAGAACAAGTAGGTATCTGCGCTAATATTAATACTTTTATTTTTCAAGTTAAAAATCATCATCATCAACAGCCTGAAGACGTCCGCTGCTGAACATAGGCCTCCCCCAGAGAGTGCCACTTTGAGCGGCTGCTCGCCTCTTGCATCCATCGTTAAAAATCAGGGTGAAAAATCCCAATGTTTTCACAAAAGAATACTCGCTCTCATTTGAAAGTTGGTGCGTTATCTGTCCTCGTCCTCCGGCGCGCACGGAGGTTATCGCGGGTGCCACCGCCCCCGCTCCCCCACTCCCTTCGAACATCCCGGGGCTCGCTACACCCGCCTCTGAACCTCTGATGCATCAGTGGAACGATAAGCACGCACCCATTAACATCACACATGCTATTTTAAAAAAAACGTCTGTTCTGAAACGCGCGCCAACGTCCGTTCCAAATTTGAAATAAGACGCTACGTTCAGTGCTGAAATAAAAACTTTTTGTGGGAGTGAAAGTTGCATTTTGGACTGCATCGTGTGGAAATGGTAAACGGAAGGGTTTTGTTCTGCGTAGTTTTAGTAACTGGTAAGTTATAAACAATAACCTATTTTTGCTGTAATATCGTGTGTCTATTAAAACCACAGATTATAGAATAAACCATTAACATTAAAACAAAAAAACTATTTATCCCAAAAATAATTTAACTAAAACCTTGTAATTCAACGCAAACTCATTTATACTTATAATTAAACTGTAACAGATCCAATTCTGTACATTGAAGATATTTAGAAAATTGTTTTTGGAGGGCCAATAAAAAAGCAAAACCAACTACAAAACAAACTATATTTTTTTCATTTTTGTCTGTCTGTCTGTCTGTATCTTGGCTGAAGCAAACGCCGACACCGAAACTACTGAATGGATTCAAATGAAACTTGGCATGATTTGAGTTAATATTACAAGGTAGAACTATAGAATACTTTTAATCCCGAAATTCAGCACGGTAGAGAGGATGAAAGCAAAAGTGTGTACTTAATTGTCATTCAGGGAAAAGGTAAGGGGAAAAGATGAACTTTTCCCTTATCTTTTTCCCTCTTCCTTCTCTCTTCCTTTAGACTGAGATAAGGCGTAAAACCAATTAACCCGTGCGAAGCCGCGGCGGGTAGCTAGTATAAAATATGCTCAGATATAACCAGTTTAACTGATTGGTATTGGTATGTTTCTTAACTTGACCCTCAGCTGGGTTAGCATGGACGGTAGACAAAAAGGTCTGAACCGATTTTGATGTTTGGAATACAGATAGCTTTTACGCCGGATTAACACATAGGGTACTTCCGCGGGTAACACCGTGGGGTGCAAAGCTAGTAAATAAAATAAATAAATATGTGTGGACATTTCACACAGCGCCATCTAGCCCCCTAAGCATAGCTTGTACTATGGGAACAAGATAACTGATTTAATACTTAGATACTTTTTGTTTGTAAATACATACATAGAATACAATATAACACCCAGACACAGGACAAACACCTATGTTCATCACAAAAATGTTATGCCCGGGTGGGAATCGAACCCACAGCCTTTGTGCTATAGTTCAGAAGGCAGAGCTACTACCAACCGAACTATCAGGCCAGTCAAAGTATCATAGGACGTGGTCGTGTCCTCATTTCCAGCTAAGGGTTTGAACTACATCCGGTCATGATTCATAGTACCATTCCATTCACACGCTTCGAAGTAGATAAATTCTCTGTTTTATACTTCATGACCCAGTTTTTAATTGTTTTATTTGTCTGCACTTCGGGTGTAGTTGTCAATCTGCGATTAGCAGCTGCGCTACACTTGCATCGCACATGCACTGCAGCCCGCCTTTCCTAAGATTGATCACCGCTAATAATAAACATGTGTGCCCTGCGAGGGTTGATAACCCCTGGATCAGACGCCGCGCCGTTCGGTCTCATAAATGTCCCGTCCGCCTTGTAAATAGATGCCACACGCATATAATAAAAACCAAAGCGTAAAAGGAAGAGTCTGCCAATGCGTACTAATCCTGGTATAGCAACAAGGTTACGCAGATGACATTATCTATCTCTATTCTATTATCTATTATATAAAAGGCTTTGTCCTGACTGACTGACAGACAACGCACAGCCCAAACCGCTGGACATATATAGACTTGAAATCAGGAGGGTAGCTTCCTTTTATAACGTAACTGCGTGCTAAGAAAGGTTTTTTGAAAATTCAACCCCTAAGTGGGCGAAAAGGGTAAAAAATGGTTGTATGAAAAACCTACATTTCGTGACGTATCGTTTTGAAACTTAACACATACAAACAAGTATAAAAATAAATGAAATGGTACCTTTTTGTTTTTCAAAATTCAACACTTAAATGGGTTAAAAAAATTGTTGAACTTTGTATGAAAATTTAAAAAAATGACCGTATCATACTGAAAAGGGTGTGTAAAGAACATACAAAATAAATAATTACCGGTCTCAGGAAATTTTTGAATTTCATCCCTTAAGAGGGTATACAGAAAAAGGTCCTGTCGTAAGACGTTCGCATAGGCAAAACCGCTAATGCTAATCTTCAAATTCGAAGATAGGTACATTGATTCTATGACGTAGGGTTGTATTACGAAAGAGTTTTTGAAAATACAACCCCCAATGGAATGAACGGGTAAAAAGTATTTGTATGATAAACTTACATTTCGTACTGTATAGCTTTGAAACTTGGCATACATACAAACAAGTATAATATAAATGAAATAGTATTTTATAGTTTTTCGAAGTTCAACCCGTGGGTGAAATAAGTAGATAAAGTTTGTGTGCCAAATAAAAAAAAATATGATAAGTATTCGATCGGATAGTTCATTCAAAGTAAAAAATGGCATTTATTATATTTTTGCCATCACACATCAGCCGGAAGACGTCCACTACTGAACACAGGAATCCATAAAACGTCACTTTGGACGCTTATCATAGTGGGAGATTTATTTTTTTTAATCACCACGCTTAGCATGCGGCTTGGTGAGAATCGCAGATGGTTTTAATGTACCGAGGAGAATGCTGCTGCCCATTCCCTGGATATTCCTTTTGCCGGCTTTACGGCACCCACGGGAAGAGATAGTGGTGGTTCTATTCGCTAAGCGGGACCACACTGCCAAGGATGACATAAGAAGGGATGAAACTTTCTATGCATACCTACATAGTTCTTTGTTTTTGAATTTGTAATTATGAAAATTGGTATTTGTATATCAATCACATCCAAAAATGGTAAAATAATACTTTTGCCAGGGTTGATTTGAAGGGGTGAAAATGGGGAGAAAGGTTTTATTTCGTTCAAAGTTCTTTATTTTCAAAGTCACGTTTGTTAAACCAGTCATTATTAGATACCTGCATTGTTTTAAAATAAAAATAATATTTTGAAATTATTAAGGGCCAAAACAGTTTCCAAAAAAAAACGATCTCAATCGTTTTTTTTTGGAAACTGTTAGATTATGACGGGCATTTGAACATTTTTGTCATGTTAGTGTCAAAGTATACATAAAACATTAAAGAAATGTATTACCAGAGATATTAAAAAAAAAGTATTTCCTCCCTACCTCTTACTACAATGGCACCATGAGAGGTAACTGCATGAGGCCACTTTAAAAAGATTAAAAAGATGAATAAGTAACCTCTTTATTTATGACGTTTTTTACACCGCTCTCAAAATATTTTATCTTAAAAAAATAAACGGTTGCTGAGGGATAGTCCACGCGGGCGAAGCCGCGCGGGCACAAGCTAGTTATATATAAAAGGCTTTGTCCGGACTGACTGACAGACAACGTACAGCCCAAACTGTGAGCAGTTTGCGCTGATCGTATAGATTTGAAACTTGGAGGGTGGCTTTCTTTTAAGACGTAGGTAAGCGCGTGCTAAGAAACGATTTTTGAAAATTCAACCCCTAAGGGTATCCCCTATAGGAGAGAAGAAGGAAAAAGTTTTTATGAAACAGAAGGACTGGCGAAGCCTGCCTTCCTTAGCCAGCCCATCCATTCATCCTTTTCCCCTATCTTTTCCCTTTCGCTTCCCTCTTACCCATAAACAGGGTTAAGGTTGAACGTTTCACTCAGCGCAGCAAATTCAATTTTTCTCGTTTTTTGCCAATAATAGCTTAATTCCTCAACGTGATTACATGAAAACTAATTTCGCGCAAATAGATAGAATGTATCAATAAATTACGATTAAAAGTAAAAATTAATGCCATCCAAATTAGTGCCATCAATGTACGTAGGTAATTGTAAATGAGCTTAAAATAGCTACCTAATTAGCAGGAAACTGGAGGTGCAGTGGTTGTAGAATTCTCGTTCAATAGGTCTATGGTTACCGTTATCAGCAGGAAAACGATATAAACCAATAGCAGTGTACCTCAGTGTACAATGAAGTAATCAGTCTTTAATTATTGCCTTTTGTAGTATAATATATAAGTGTAGGTATTCAGCTTGAAACAAATAAATAACATAACATATTATCCTATTTTATAAGATTCGCGGGTCTGGCCCGGACATTTGGGAGGCATTGGTGGGGCCGAAGCTAACACCAAGAGGCCCTGTTGAATATAAAATTGAGTATAACTGACATGCATGGTGTGGCATTTTATAAACTATTTAGTACATAAAGGTTAAAAATATCTGGGCTAATGTGGTGAATGAGATCAGCCCCTGCCAATTTTGTTTCATCATATCAAAATGTTTGAGGCAGGTGATGACTTCCCACCCACTAAATGGGCCGCTATAGTGGTACGGCATTAGTGCCGAGGAACCAACATTGATGTGGGTAAGTGGTTTAGGGCGTCGAGAAATTTGCTGCACCTTCTCTGAACGCTACTCGCGGCGTTAGGTTAGGTTAGCAGTACCACCTTGGAGATTAGGTTTTTAGCTCTTGGGACTTCCTCCCCCAGACAGCGAGCCAGTTGCAAGCTATTAGCTTGGAATCAGGGTACGCGGTGTCGCCACTCACCGACGGCTCGCCACAAAGCCGCCCCTGCGTTTCCTTTATCCTTATTATTATAGGTTCTAATAATGTTCATGAATAATATTAGTCATACTTCACAGTGGAAATTGATTGGTTAATGCATATCCTGATCGATTTATGTATTTCCAGCTATAAGAACATAAATTTCTTACATGACAGTTTAGGTACTACATAGTAGTATGATATATCTGTGTGTGTGTGTGTGTGTGTGGTTTCTTGAAACCGCTCACGCTTTTAAAGTTTTTTTTACCTTGTAATGACAATTAAAAACTGTACTTCGTAAGTAATCCCATTTTTTGGATTTAATATAAATACCAAATCGATGCGTTAGATTACATAAATTTCAGTCCACATGTGACCGGTGTCAAGAGTAGGTAAATTTATAAATATAACGCCCAATGATCACATACATAGATCCTGGACCCTAACTAGGGTTCTCTGTATCTAGAGACCCAGGAATTACGAGGACCATGGTCCCACAATACCCAGACACAGAACAAGTATTTGAGCTTCTTTTTCATGTGCACAAATCTTGTCCTATCGCGGGAATCGAACCCACCGCCTCCGGGTTATGAGCCGACCCGCTCAAACATACCACAGAGGCTGTCAAAGGTACCTAGTTTAAATGGATGCTAATGAATTCAATTACGCCCAGCGTACATTAAAATACAAAGTTTTCTCTCTTCAGTAAATATCTTGCAGTGCGAACCTCAGTCGCTTACAAATCAATAAATTACCTAATCCCTATAATTAGGTATGATCTAGTTTGTTTATTGTAGCTTCAATGAAATGCACGTCCATTGTTTACATTCAGCGGTATCAGTATCTCACAACTGTCGCAAGTGCGTAGTATGCATGAGATCACAGGAAACTTTGGAAAATAATAACACTGATTACGTTTGGTTGGAAGAGGTTATCTTGACTCGTTTGTACCTATTGCCGAGCGTTATCCATTGCTCCTAGTATATGTACAACAATACATACAATATGTAATATTATAAGGGTTTTCCTTGTCCCTAAAATGATTTGACGTCCTATTTCATTGAATTATACTTAGAGTGGATATTTTGATCTTTAGTTAAAGTAAACAATGTGGTTTATTATTTGATGTAATCAAATAATAAAAATTGATTAATTATGGACTGTATCTTATTTATTTTAAAATAAAGTGACAATTCCCTTGCACACGGTAGCTACAAACAGGTGGACCATAGACTAACAAATCGAAGAGTAGTTAATAAGATGAATAGGTACTGAACATAATGGTTAAAAATGCTTACAAATTTTGACCATTGCTTAGAATTTGTTAGCATTTTTAACCATTGGTTACCTTAACTACCGATCAAAAATAATAAATTAATTATTAACCTTTAATAATAAACTAACCCGGGATAGTTTGCCCAAATAGGTACTCTGATCTGCTCCCATACCTTCGACTTTACTATAAGTATAGCATACAAATATAACGCTGGTGGTATGACTTTTCTGCAAAGTTCGACTAGGTATAAGTACCACCGCTTTGCCAGTTATTCTGCCGCCAAGCAGTAGTGTGCAAGCACTATTGTGTTCCGGTTTGAAGGGCACTGTAGCTAGTGAAATTACTAGGCAAATGAGACTTTATGATCTGGTCTCATGGTCTAGAAATCTTATTACTAGATGTCTCAGGATGACGTGCGCAGTACAGTGTCACGCGAAACTTTAATTTAGAGTTCCGAGTAAGACTGCATCTGCTATGGGCGGCCGTGACGCTTAACATCAGGTGAACGACTAGCTCGTCACGTCATTCATTCACATAAAAAACTTTTCTTTCTAGGCTTGCAAATATCATCAGTCCCTTACGTTCCCACTACTGGGACACAACATCTTTTGTATATTTTTGTCTTCCTCCTTCGAGAATAATGGGACACAGATCTTATTTCACTGGACCGAGTATAAAAACCATACAGTTGTTTAACGTTGTACCAATTGTATTGTTTGTATTCTTTTATTATATTTTTCTTCTTCTCGTGTAGGCAAGTGGTCAGCACTGTCAGAAGTTTTAGGCCGCCCAAAGGCTTCTGACTTGGCTTAACGACTACCTATCGTTTTACAACAATAGCCGGGGCCGACGACGGCACGGAAGCGCTCAGTTGTAAATACCACTTTTTGTTGCGGTCACCCATCAAAGTAATGACCGCAGTGAACGTTGCTTAAATTTGCAGATCGGTTAGGAACGGCTAGTCATTCTGCGCTACATTTTGTTGCTAATCTAGCTTTGACTAAATAGTCAAAGGATATTGTCATTAATGCAAATATTGCCGTACCTAACAAATCAAGACAGGCTGCTATCGCCGCGATAGCTAGTAACGGGGGCATAAATCATAATAATTGTTTCTGTTTTATTCCACTTTACTCACTAATCATGATTAGTCAGTTGAGTATTGAAAGTAGCAGGTCGTATGAGATAAGCGTGTCAATTTTGACACACACAGAAATTGGTTAATGGGGTTCTGTGGTTTTTTCTATATACTTGGGATGTACAAGACCAATAATGAGAGTTTGGAGACGCGACAAGAAGTTTAAGAAATGATGTGTGTGAATAACTGTTGTAGATTATGATCTTCAATATTTGCGACAAGCTAACTAAAGATTTTAATATATATTGAAATTGAACCTAGGCTCCTATAGGCCCCCATAGTTTTGAAAAGAAAATAACTGATATTTTATTTAAGTAGGCTATAAGATCCTTAAAAATCTTGGATTAAAATTGCTAAATAATAAAAAACTGAAACACTGAATGCGATATATCTGAAGGAGCATTCCCAATCTAGAAAATAAATAGGTTTTTTAGTCAGACACCACTCCAAAATAATTAAAAAAAATATATTAGTAGTATAATAATGCAATACAATTTGTGATTTTGCTGTGATTCCCGTATTTGTTCGAGTTAGTACATATGTATGGTAACGTCACATTCACTCACGAAATAAGATGTGAAAGCTGCAAAAATCCAGGCAATGGTAAAAACAGTGCCTACCCAAAAATGAATAAGAAAATACTTTACCCCGAATCATTTATAGTTAGTTAGATATATGGAAACTTAGGACATGGACTTGGGTCATGGTTTTTTGAAAACCATTTAGTTCACTATTGTTATAAAATATACAAAACCATATGCTCGGTGTTTCCCTGCGGGGTAAGATCCGAAATGAGATCCGCAGGGGAACTAGAGTGACCGAGAATCTCATATAATTAGCAAGTCGAAATGGCAATGGGAAAGCCACATCGTAAAACTGTGACCACCGATGGGGAAGAAAAGTTCTCGAGAGGCGACCACGAACTAAGTGTGGGCCGACGATCTGGTCAAAACCGCGGGGAGTCATCGGATGCAGGAGGCCACTCAAAGTGGCCCTCTGTGAGGGAGGTCTATGTTCAGCAGTGGACGTCTTCAGGCTGTTGATGATGATGGTGATTATGAATGAGCAGTTTTATCGCTAAGAGCTGTCTAATATTAAAAATAACTTATTAAACTTGACCCTTCTTTCAGTTTCAGTATGGTGCGAAGTGAGATCTGCCAGTCTGCCACTTGCTCCGTCACGGCTGGGCAGCGCTAACTCGTTGGAGTCGAGCATGCATCCAGCGGAGATGGTGCGAGCCAGCGTGCGAGAGGGGGTGCCCCCACCTCTGTGCGCAGGGATGTGTGTAGCGCCCCCTGCCGGCCCGGTGTGTGCGTTCGACGCAGCGGGAGTAGCCAGGACCTTTGCAACGCTTTGTGAACTCGAAGCTGTGTCGTGTCGCGAAAGCAAATGTAAGTATCTCCCATGCCATAAGTTTTCACATCATCAGCCGGAAGACGTCCACTGTTGAACATAGGCCTCCCCCATAAAACGCTATTTTGAACGCATATCATAGGGGGAGTTTGCCGTAACCATCACCAAGCTTGGCAGGCGGCTTGGTGATCGCAGAAGATTTTAATGTACCGAGGAGAATGCTGCCCCCAACGCTCATTCTTGGAATATTCCCTTAGCGGCTCTTACAGCACCCACGGGAAGAAATCGGGTGGTCCTGTTCTCACACCGCTGTCACACGGTCTAGCCATAAAGTGATGAAAACATCCTGCAAAAATACATAGATTCAAAAGTTGACGATAGACTTCCCATCCTACATGTAAATAGGGCGAATTCTGTGCTTTGCTTAGGTATAGCGGGTGTAATGAAAGTGAGCCATGTCAAACCTGACGTGGGTTTTAGTGCGAAACTTTTATAAATTGTACTATCATGGATTGATTTACAAAAACACACTTCAGGTATATCTATAAAGATATTATACTTCTTAAAATTTTAGAAACCAGCGCGATTTTAACCCGCGCCTGGCCGCTGGTTGTCCCACTGGTTGCTAAAATTTTTAAAGAACTATAATATCTTTATAAATAATTAAAAAAAAATAATAATAAAAAATATAAAAAAAAATAAAAAAATAATAATAATAATAATAAAAAAAAAAAAAAACAAAAAAAAATAATAATAATAATAATATAATCTATACAAAATGTAGTGTGCAAACACTACTACGGTTTGAAGGACACTGTAGTTAGTGCAATTAAGTACTGGGCAAATGTAACTATGATCGTCTTAAGTTTTATAATGATTATAATACATAACAAAAACTCTTTATTGCCACCAAGATATAAACATAGAGTAATCAAATAATTAGACAGGTACAATGGGTGGTCTTATCATTATGAGACAACTTGCCAACGTCGTTGTTTCCTGACAAATATAATTATAACAGTACAATCTTAAAAAGATATAAAATAATATTTCAGTTTTTTTTTTTATGTTATTGATAAATGAAATAAAAGCTTATACAGGTCACAATAACTTAAGTAATTCGAGTGTACCAAATCGTCGTTAATAATTATCACATGACTTGCATATTACTTAGCTATCTTCCTCGGGGGATTACCCCATGTGGCTAATAAAACTAAAAGTAGGTTTATGATCCGTAGATAAGGTAACCAATGGTTAAAATCTTTAACAAATTACCATTGTTTAGAAGTTGTTAGTTTTTAACCATTGCTTAACTATACTACTCCATTAGACTCGCGATTTCGTTACAATAGTTGAGTCAAAGCCTTATGAACCACCCTAAAGCATACAGTTTTTTTTACATAAATAAATAGGTATTCATTATGGATTGATTTTTAAGTGTAAACCACACTTCAGGTATAAAGGTCGGTAGGGTCGGGTCGGGTAGGTCTAATCCGGTGAGTTAGAAGGCGCGGGTTCAAATCCCGCTGGTTGCTAAAATTTTAAGAACTACAATATCTTTATAAATAGGTATTCTAATAAATAAAAAAATAAAAAAATGCTTTTTTTATTATCCTTGCAAGTAGGTTCACAAATATGATGAGGATTATTATACTACAATTACAGTAAGGTAGGTACTACTTTAATACAATTTAACTTATTGGGATAGGTACATATAATATTGCAAACCTGTGTTGCGAGGACTGGTGCCTGATGTAGGCATAAACAGCCTGTATCACAGGTCACCAGGCCCCACTCCACAGACGGACATAACTATAGGTAACCATTATTGTATCGAACAGATCTAATAGTATTTTACTGATGTGGATATAAACATGATATAAAGATGTTAAACAATATAGTGGGGCCAATTTTAAAGGCTTTAGTTGACAGATCTAAAACTCCTAAAACTGTTGCTGTCCTTGTCTAATAGACGGTAATGTAAGAGACGGGTACATTTTTAGTAAGTTAAAGACTGTCAACTAAAGCCTTCAAAATTGGGCCTACTGAACCGTCATAATCCTGAAAAACAAAACAAGGAAACAAAAGTATACTTAAATGTGTTATTATTGAATTTTCAGATTACGCGATCACCAGTTTGGGAGAATGCTGATTCAGTGAGAAGATCAGTTAATGTAATACCTAATTTTATTTTCCTCATCGTACTTTTAGCCTTATTTCAAAATGTTTAAATTAATTCTGTGTAAGTAAATACATTCTTTAATTTTTTTTTATGCCTTATATGGATGATTATACTTAATAAGAGGGTGTTAAAGTGAAACTGTCATTCTTCGATTTGATTTAACATGGGCTACTTCAGTCGTAGGTTAGATATAAAAATAATATAGGTATAACTATTATACAATATTATTCCAAGGTTCAATCTGATCAAAAAAAAATATATAAAGATTTATATTTTTTATATAGGGAGATAACTACATTATAATTCCAAAAATAAAATAAAAATCCTCGAAAGAAAGTAAATACGAAGTAACAGTAACTCTTGATATTTATTTCAATTTATAAATATGCTGCAGATTATTTGTATAGACCTGTAAAAATAGCTCTCAGGATGAAAATACATAATTGCTGTACTTGTTGATTCTATACAAAAATACCTTTAGTTTTCTATCTAATCCAATAAAACGCTTTCTGCTGACTTTAGACGCCCTCAAAAATCAAGCTGAGGAGTAGACATACAATCAAATATTATTATTCTAAAACGTGTAGGTGAGAAACTTAAAAAGTATAAATTTTACACACAACTAAAATTTAAATGATTAATTAAAAGTACTTAATGATTAATTAAATCTTGATTTCACTAGTGCATTGGCGAAGGTGCCATTCAACCAAATTCTTCAGGTCATTACGATAATTAACCATAATTACCTGTACCTATGTTAATAAACAGTGTTAACAAAAAGTGAAAACCACAGTTGATTTATTACCTATAGTTATATTACTCATGGCTTCTGTCTCCTCTTTGCCTGTATGATACACTGAAATTCCGTGGGAACAGCTATATATTTTTAAGCATTTGTTAACATAATTGGCTATTTAAAAGGCTTTGGTTGTAAAGATCCTTATATTCAAAATTATAAAATACATATAAGAATTTTATTATTTATTAAATAAATTAGACTATAATTTAACGCCAAAGTCATGTTCAAATACATTTTAGTAAAACGTAGTTACTAACGGTACGATAGCTAAGTATAATTTTATTTATTGTAGGTACAAAGTACGGATAAATTGTAATTAATTGACTTTGATATTGATATTGATGCTCCAGTCGCAGATAACCATGTCAATTTAGTAAACAATAATCAGTTTAATAAACGATTAATAAAACTGGATTATGATGTTCCTATTTGCTGCTCTTTTTATTTAAGATTTATAGGGTTATGCTGATGCAATCTAAATGAATCATCATCATCATCAACAGCCAGAAGACGTCCACTGCTGAACATAGGCCTCCCCCAGAGCGCGCCACCTTGAGCGGAGCAGCCGCTCAAGGTGGCGCGTCCTCCTGCATCCATCGGCTCCCCGCGGCTTTCACCAGCCCCCGTATTGTGTAACTCAATCGTAATCAATGAATGGGCTTCATTTGGTCATTTCCGGTTGTGTAAAATCCTCATCCATCGGTATTATGGTCCCTTAGACGGAAAACTGAATAGACAAAACATTAATTAATTATAATAATGAGAAATAGTGAGAAAATACTAATGAATGGAGATGTTAGGCAATGCCAACTTGCCGGAAATGACGAAATGAAGCCCATTCATCGATTTCGATTGGCTTAGACGGTAGCCCCGCAGGTCGTAGGTCCACCGAGTCCGGGGGCCGGCCTACGCTGCGCCTTCCGGTTCGTAGTCGCCACTCGAGAACTTTCTTCCCCATCGGTTGTCAGTTCTACGAGCGATGTGGCCTGCCCATTGCCATTTCAACTTGTTAATTCTAAGAGCTATATCGGTCACTTTAGTTCTCCTGCGTTTCGGAGCTTATCTCGCAGGGCACCGAGCATAGCTCTCCAAATGGAAAAACATGGATTATTGCGGTAAACGTAGACTAACCTGTTTGTAACAGTTGTTTTTATGTACTTACCTATTTATTTATGTTTGTTTCGCATAGATAATCGGGGCCTCTCATAATCAGAAACAGGCAGAAGAATATAATTTGTGTACTTGCTAGTCGTTCGCCTGATGTTAAGCGTCACGGCTGCCCATAACAGACTGCAGTATCACTCGGAACTCTAGCGTGACACTGCACTGCGCACGTCATCCTGAGACATCACACAGTACATATTTTATAGTAATAAGATTACTAGACTGTGCGATCAGATCATAAAGTCTCATTTGCCCAGTAATTTCACTAGCTACGATGCCCTTCGAACCGGAACACAGGTAGTCTTGCACACTACTGCTTGGCGGCAGAATAACTGGCAAAGCGGTGGTACCTACCTAGATGAACTTTGCACAAAAGTCCTACCACCTAGTATCTTAGTACCTACGAATTTGATAATTTTACTTACCTATATTACACTCTTGATATATCTTATCTATTAGATTTATAAAACCGACCTGTACATACGCCATTTCGGTATTGCAAATAAATATCTATTTTATAGATCTAATAAAATGTCCCACAATAAGGTCTCGTCTATCTATTTCATATCATGATACGGACGTCTTCTGGCTCATGAGCCAGAAGACGTCCGTCATCCACTGCTGAACACAGGCCTCCCACATAGAGCGTGACTTTGAGCTGCTGCTTGCCTCTTGCATCCATTGGGTCTCCGCTGTTTCACCAGATTGTTGGTCCCCTAAAATTTGTGCTTCCCCTAAAATTTGTGCTTTAAATAGAACTGGTTATTTATTAACTTTGTTAAGTATTGTTAGTTTTAAGAGGCGCCCTCAGCCTACAAAACCTTAGCTAGTTTTTTCTTAGATTAATTTGTAACTTAGACGATAACGCTAAGTCTTTCAAAAATGTACTTTTATGCTAATAAAGAAATTTTAAAATCAAATCTAGTGGCATGGGGGCTGGCGCCTACGTTGCGTCTTTCAATTCGCCGCCAGACCACCTTTCTTCCCTATCGATTGTCAGTTCTCCGAGCGATGTGGCCTGCCAATTCAACTTGCTAATTCTAAGAGCCATATCAGTCACCTTAGTTCTCCTGCGGATCTCCTCATTTCGTATCTTATCTCGTAGGGAAACACAGACCGTAGCTCACTGTGCGACTTAAAAACGCCTTACAACTATTGAAAAATAACACATGTTGACACTTTCCCTAATTGGCTACCTACTTTAATTAATACCCACCCATCACAAATAATAACAGCCAACGATTAAATATACATAGATCCTGGACCCTAACTAGGATTCCCTATATCTAAGGACCCAAGAACTATGAGGACTATGGTCCCACAACACTCACACAGAACAAGTATTTGCCGCCTTTTTTTTTTGTGCACAAATACTTGTCCTGTCGTGGGAATCGAACCCGCCGCCTCCACGCTATGAGCCGACCTGCTCAACCACCACACCACAGAAGCTGTCAAAGGATAAGATAATAGGATCCACTAGGCCACTAGAGTAGTTGATTTTGCACGCGTCCCGGGGACCTATCGATATCCTATTTGTCTTTTACCTACAACAAATAACATAAATTATTTACATTTCATAACGCGTTATATCGCCGGCAAGCAGTCTCAGTTATCGAGCTTTTTAGGTCAGTGCAGAATGCATAACCACAACGCAGTTTCATCATCATCATCAACAGCCTGAAGACGTCCACTGCTGAACATAGGCCTCCCCCAGAGCACGCCACCTTGAGCGGCTTCTCGCCTCCTGCATCCATCGGCTCCCCGCGGCTTTCACCAGGTCGTCGGTCCACCGAGTGGGGGGCCGGCCTACGCTGCGTCTTCCGGTTCGTGGTCGCCACTCGAGAACCTTTCTTCCCCATCGGTTGTCAGTTCTACGAGCGATGTGGCCTGCCCATTGCCACTTCAACTTACTAACTCTAAGAGCTATATCGGTCACTTTAGTTCTCCTGCGGATCTCCTCGTTCCGGAGCTTATCTCGCAGGGAAACACCGAGCATAGCTCGCTCCATAGCTCGCTGCGCGACTTTGAGCTTACTAATGAGGCCAACAGTAAGAGACCATGTCTCAGTTCCATAAGTCATCACTGGCAACACACACTGATTGAAAACTTTCGTTTTCAGGCTCTGCGGTATTTTGGACGAAAAGATAGGACGAAGCTTCCCGAACGCTGCCCAGCCGAGTTGGATTCTTCGCGCCACCTCTTTGTCGAAGTTGGACCTACCTAATTGGACAATCTGTCCTAGGTAGACATACTTGTCGACAACTTCGAGAGTATCGTTCCCAACAATTACCGGTATAGGTGGAACATGAGCATTAGACATGATCTTTGTCTTGTCCATATTCATCTTAAGACCAACCTGCTGGGAGACTCTACTGAGGTCGTTGAGCATGGTGCTAAGGTCCTCGAGCGATTCCGCCATTATGACTATATCATCGGCAAAACGAAGGTTAGTGATGTACTCGCCATTTATGTTGATGCCAGATCTTTTCCACTCCAAGAGCTTGAAAACATCCTCCAATGCGTTTGTGAACAGTTTCGGAGAAATAACGTCTCCCTGTCTCACGCCTCTTTGTAATGGAATTTGTTCCGTACTCTGGTCCTGTAGTCGGACTGACATAGTGGCCTTACTGTACAAACACTTCAAAACTTCGATATACCTATAGTCAATTTGGCATCGCTGCAAGGACTGCAGCACCGCCCAAGTCTCGATTGAATCGAAGGCTTTCTCATAGTCCACAAACGCTAGGCATAACGGCCGATTATACTCTTCGGTCTTCTGTATAATCTGGCGCAGCGTATGGATGTGGTCTATGGTGCTAAAGCCTTTTCGGAAACCGGCTTGTTCGGGAGGCTGGAATTCATCAAACCTGCGTGCGAGACGATTCGTAATGACTCTCGAAAACAGCTTATACACATGACTCAAGAGCGAGATGGGCCTATAGTTCTTCAATAAGGTGTTATCGCCTTTTTTGAAGAAGAGCACCACCACGCTCTTGTGCCATGCCTCTGGCGTTATACCTTCAAGGATGACAGAATTAAATAACTTCTGGAGGACTAAAAGTACCGGTCTACCACCCGCTCTCAGAAGTTCGGTCGTAATTCCATCTTCACCTGGTGCCTTGTTGTTTTTAAGCTGTTTGAGGGCCATTCTAATCTCGTACAGGCTGACGTCCGGGATATCTTCGGTATAGTGTCGGACTAACTTGGCTCTGATGTCCTGAGCTGTGCAACGCAGTTTATGTAATAGTAACTGCATCTATACATATAATAAAACTGTAACTAGGCGAAATCTGTACATTAAATATTTTATTGAAAATTTTGGTTGCATAGCATTATACTTCTTTGTCGATATAGAAGTGTTTTTTTTTTAATTGTTTGTCTGTCTGTCTGTCTGTCCCTTTGAACACGCATCACGCTCACGCTTTGAACTACTGAACGGATTTTGCTGAAATTCGGTACAGTTATATCTAATTTTTCTGACATTTAAGATAATTAATTGTTTCCTGAAACGGCCAAGTGCAGGTTGCACGAAGAAACATGTATGTAATTTTTATAATAAAATATATGTAACTGATACAAATATCTATAGGAACGATTCCTTTGTTTATGTCCATATAGTTTCATAACAGTATATAAACAAATTAAGCTATTCAAAGTTCTTACTGAAGGATTGTTTAAAGAGAGTAGACTATTTTGACGTCAATAATAATGATCTTATTAGTTTACATGTTCCAACTAATTTACTGAAAAATAAGAAACGAAATAAATCTCAAATAGTTTAATAAGCTTCTAACAGAAAACAAACAATTACAATAAAGAAATAATCTTATAACTGACAACTAAAGAATATAAGTATTTTAAACATTAGAAAGTAAAGAAACGTCTAGAAGAAAAAAATATCGGTAGGCGTAGGGAACTACAGCCTTCCATAAAGCTTCTACTCTACAATTAGCGACTAAATCACAGCTTCTTTGATGTTAGGGTTTTTCAATTTACAAAAGCATCTTACAACTAGATTATAAGGGTTTATTTCTACGATACGGTTTCTTCTGCTCATAAGACGTTTTTTCTACCTATTTCTGTGCTCAACTGCGCGCCCGTAGCAGATGTATTAAACCGAAGGCTTGCAGTTGCCACCGGATAGAAACCGGACCGTGTTAAAATCGCCTCGTGGAAATAAGCCCTTATAGTAGCTAAAAACTACAGAAAAAAACGTCATTACTATTGGTCCACTGACACTTGGAAGTTAGAAAGAATGAAAAGAAATGTGCTAGAATGGGCAAACCTACTCCATTTTAGACAACTTCGTCAGGGGAGATGTTGCCAAACGTATGCCGATTTTAGCATAAATAAAGAAATTCATAGCATTTTTAAACCTTTCTTACTTTCCTAATCTTACATAACAAGTAAATTTTTACTTTCATTAAATAACTGTTATCCTAAATATAATGCCTTAAATATGAACTTAATTATTTACTGGTAGAGTCGATTTAAGAGAGACGGATGCCGTCGGAGCCGAGACACTCGCCCTTGCTGATTCTCGAGAGCGCTGGAATAGATGATAAAAACAAGTTATTAAAATATAAGTATTTAATCTCACCGACGCCGTAAGAGCCGGCTAAGGGAATATCCAGGGAATGAGCAGCAAAATTCTCCTCGATACATCACGAAGACGTCTGCCAAGCGTTTTGATTATGGCAAACTCCCAATGATAAACGTCCAAATGGCGTTTTATTCTATGTTCAAAAGTGAACTTCTTCGGGCTGCTGACGTGTGTGATATAATAAATATATGTGTGGACATTTTACACAGCGCCATCTAGCCCCTAACTAAGCAAAGCTTGTACTATGGGAACCAGATAACTGATAGAATACTTAAATACTTTTTGTTTGTAAATACATACATAGAATACAACACATAGACACAGAACAAACATATAGATGTTTGTTCTGTGTAGACATTTGTGTGATGATCATAGGATCATCACACAAATGTTTGTCCTGAGTGGGAATCGAACCCACAACCTACTTATAGTTTAGAAGGCAGAGCTACTACCAACTGAGCTAACAGGTCAGTCGAAGTCGATAATTTGTGATTAAAAATACGACATAAGTTTCTCTCGTAAAAAATTAAAAGTATTATAAAGAAATAATGTGACACAACCTTGTAATTTAAAAAAACCCATTATGTATGTATGGGAATGACATTGCCTGCGGAAAAGCGACATCACGCAGGTAATGTCGTTCCCATACATTTTAAGTTATCGTTTAGCGTTAACGCTAATGGAAAGGGATCTTTGCTAGACCCCCTGGGCTACTGTGTCAAAGTATGTACTGTTATGGGCAGCCGTGTCGCTTAACATCAGGTGAACGACTAGCTCGTCACGTCATTCAATCGCATAAAAAAATTAACTTATATGACACATTCTGCTGTCTGCGTAGCAATAATGCCAGTTCTATCAAGTTTGATAAAAAAGGTGTATTTATCACTATTGAAAAGTACCTACAATGGCAACAATATTTTAAGTCTATACTTCTAAAAACATTGTTTTAAACCATATACAAAACCATAATGGAGGTTTAACCACCCAACACCCATTGCTAGCCGGAGTGCGACGGTGGCGTAATGAAACCACCATCAAAACCATTGTCGCCGGTCTGCCAACCGAATCGTAACTTGCCACAGAGAAATCTGAACCTCTGAGAGGCCATCGTAAATACACAGTTTAGGCGGGTAGAAATTAAAACGGCCCCCGTATTATGTAAATATTATAACAGCAGTAGCAAAGCGACAGCAAACACTTAAAGCAATATGTCACTGGAAATCATAAGTTTCCCGCCTGTTGCTCGCCTGTCGCTGAATGCACTTTGGCCTTTGATACTAGCGCCACTAGCAACAGAACAGCAATAGATGGAAATTGGAAACAAAATAATGCACTTTTTAGTTTAACCATTGTCCGACAGACGGTGATCTAGCGTTCGATCGCTTTCTGCTCTGCCGAAGTGATGTTTGACAGCAATGACTGCTGTTGCAAACTTGTTACGAGTTACGTAATTATTTAATTGCATTGCAGTTATTTAATCTTTTCACCGTTTTTCCTTGACAAAAGAAACAAAAAGGCAAATGTAGCGACACAGAGCCAGTTAGAGAGGATTTTGGTGAAGAAAAACATTGTGAGGGTTACACAGCATCACATCAGATACATTAACAGCCTGCAGACGTCCACAGCTGATAAAACGCCACATGTACGCTTATCACACTTGGCTTGGTGATAGCATGCTGCTGCCCATTCTCTGGATATTCTCTTAGCCGACTCTTACGGCACCCACGGGAAGATATGGGGTGGTCCTATTCTCACACTGCGCCACAGCCGCGACGGTTATACACATCAGCATGGTGGTTGTGAATGTTCTATCGGCCAGATGCCTCCCTCAAGTTACGGATGCAGGTTTAGATAAAACTTAGTTTAAGACTAGCCAAGCTCCGATGATTCGATTTTAGATAATTATTACATTACATTACATATTATATACACTTTTTAAACCAAACATTACCATTACATTACATTTACATTACCAAACATTACATTTTAGATTTTATTGTATTTATTTTAGTGTAACTTTGTAACTGTTTAGTTCCGAGAGTTTCCACTAACTTCATCATCAACAGCCTGAAGACGTCCACTGTTGAACATAGGGCTCCCCCAGAGAGCACCACTTTGAGCGGCTGCTCACCTCCTGCATCCATCGGCTCCCCTTGGCTTTCACGAGATCGTCGGTCCACCTAGTGGGGAGCCGGCCTGCCCTGCGTCTTCCGGTTCGTGGTCGCCACTCGAGAACCTTTCTTCCCCATCGGTTGTCAGTTCTACGAGCGATGTTGGCCTGCCCAATGCCTTTTCAACTTGCTAATTCTAAGAGCTATATCGGTTACTATAGTTCTCCTGCGGATCTCCTCATTTCGGATCTTATGCCGCAGGGAAACACCAAGCATAGCTCTCTCCATAGCTAGTTGTGCGACTTTGAGCTTGCTATTGATCAGTAATTTATATTGGTTGTAAATCTTGTGGAACAAGAGGAGTGGATAACTGAAATCTGCGCCATCTGGCTGGCCCTTACACATGGTATTTTTTAAATCTAAGTAATTGGGTAAGCTTGCCAGTTCAATCGAGTTTGTGCTCATCAGTGCGGCGAAGCGTTTGAGTTTCTCTATGGAAAGTGGAAAGTGGAATTACCATCTAGCTTTGAAAGATATACTATAGGTTCCTACAAGGTTTTAAGGGCATTGTAGCTAGTGAAATTACTGGGAAAATGATACTTCACGGTCTGATCTCAGCGTGTGATAATCTTATTACTAGACATTGTGTGATGTTTCAGGATGACGTGCGCAGTGCAGCAGTGTCACGCGAAACTTTGTATTTTAGAGTTCCGAGTGATACTGGCTGTTATCGGTAACCGTGACGCTTACTATCAGGCGAACGACTAGCTTATCAAGTCATTGGTTTGCATTAAAAAAATAGGTACAGTCTACTTACATCTATGGGTACAGGAACAGCTTTATTTGATTTCAGCACAACACTTTAATAGCAAATTTTTTTTGAGGTTCAAAAATAACGTAATTTCTACCTTACAGAATAGTTTATGTATATGTTATATAAAAAATATGAACATCAGGTGACCAGAATGCTGGCTTTTATTTTGCACAAAAGATAAGCATTGCCATTCAGCGTGGTAATGCTGCCAGCATTCTGGGCACTTTTCCCTCCGCCAACGGTTTATTTTAAGTTTTAATTTTAGATTCAGATAGTTAGTTTAGATTCAGATAGTTTATTTTAGTTTAGATTTAATTTAGTTTTAGTCATTTCGCTTGTTGAACATTTTTAAAAATATGATACTTACAATCTTTATGCTCGCAGTTGTAGTTGTTCATGACGCACTCGCTGCCGAAAGACTTGGGTTTGTCACCGGGCTTGCCAGCGCAGATTGGCTCAAACTTGATGCTGGTGCAGTCATGCATGCAGGCCTTCTTACGGGCCCCCTCTTCTTTCAGGCTTTTCAAGTCCGGGCGACATGATACCGCCGCTACCAGGACCACTGAAATGTTATAATGGATAATTGAATTTCATTAAAACTATTGTACTTATAGCCGCTCGAAGATCCTACTTTATATTTATACAAAAGTACCTATCGGTATTTACAACTGAGCGCTACTGTGCTTCTGATGACACCGTCGAGGGTGGTCCCTCTGCTATCTGTACATGTGATAGAGAGATAAATATTAAAAATTTAAACCAATCTATCTGCAAAATATTTTGTTTACCGAAAGGGTACTATCATCCGCATTCGTCTAGATATAATTGTCATTTTATATTCTTGTATACTTACTCATATTTTTGAGATACAATCCTGTTCAGAATTTTTTAGTATTTTAAATTTTAGAAACCGGATGTGATTTGATTTGTGTAATTTAATATGAAAATATAGGAAGAAATAGGAGATTCACAGGAGAGCTATAAAGTCACCGATATAGTTGTCAGGCTTGCAGAACCATGAACCATCAATGGGCAAGAATCGTTTTCAAGTGGGGACTATTGAACGGGAAGATGTATCATAGGTGAATCGACGAAGGCCCCACATTGGGCGGGCGCGTTCCTCATGCGTTTTACTGACACATACTTGTCAATCATGTGACCGACTTTTACCAGCGTGCGGCCTTAGCATACACACGCCCCACGCGGGTAAAACGCTCGAGGAACGTGCACAACTGCACACCCAATGTGAGGCAGCCGTTCAATGCAATATGCAAATAGTCATTAAAAGTTTATTTTGTGGTAGAGGCCTATGTTCAACAGTGGATGTCTTTCAGCTGATGATAATGATGATCGTAAACTAATAAAATGAATAATTATCAATCACGTACTCGATTTACTCCACCATTTTGTATCTACAACTGCTAGAATACCTACAGAAATAAGCGAACATGATGCGGTTGAAGATGGAAAAAACCAGCCAAAAGATAAATAGATTTTTTTTTTTTTTTTTTTTTATGTAATTAAATGACGTGACGAGCTAGTCGTTCACCTGATGTTAAGTGACACGGCCGCCCATAACAGTTGCAGTGTCACCCGGAACTTTAAAACAATAAAGTTTCGCGTGACACTGCACTGCGCACATCATCCTGAGACATCACCCAGTCCAGTAATCAGATTACAAGACTGAGTGATCAGATCATAAAGTCTCATTTGCCCAGTAATTTCACTAGCTACAATGCCCTTCAAACCGGAACACAGTAGTGCTTGCACACTACTGCTTGGCGGCAGAATAACTGGCAAAGCGGTGGTACCTACCTAGACGAACTTTGCAGAAAAGTCCTACCACCTAGTAAAAAGATGGGTGGGTAGGTATAATTATCAATTTTGTTTATGTTCCTGCTAAGTGCTACCGCCCACTCTTGGGTCAAAAATCTCATCTGATTTCTGACTCATTATTACTATGTATAGAAAGAAAGATACGAATACTAAGATTTGTGCTTGCATTTGGCAAAGTAAATTAAGAATCTATCTTTTTTATTACCAAGGCCGGATGTTTGTGCCGATAGTTGGCCATGAAAAGCTTTATGTTTTAAATTGATTAGCGTCTCTATCTATTTATTGACGTTCGAGAACAAAAACATTGATAAAAATGCTTAATTAAATTTCTGTTGTAGGTTTAATAATTAAAATACTTAAAACTAACTAAAAATAATGAAAGATACCTGATTATAAAATACTAAGTAAAACAAAAAATGGGTATACTTTTCATGATGTAATTCAGAATCTTAGAATGAATAGTCAAAGCTCAGAGTCAACAAAGTACATAAGAGGTATAGGATAGACATTTCAGCTGTGATGCGATCCATCGTGGATCCATGTTAACTGCCCGCGGTGCAGAACAAAAAATTTCCTCAACGCCCTCATATACTATCAACAATATATATATATATACTAGAACAACGCGCAACGCTAATTTAATACACTACACTAGTTACAATTAAACTTGCAAATTGCCACCGCTATACTACACTTGTTGCTATCGCTACGTAATATGCTATAACTACACCCGCTACGCAATGCTAGAGCTACGCGCTATGCTAATTACACCCGCTACGCAATGCTAGAACTACGCACTATGCTCACTAAACCCGCTACGCATTGCTAGAGCTACGCACTATGCACTAACTATGCGGTGTATCATTATCACCCAACGCTAGTGCTACGCCCTACGCTCTTCGCTCATTATATCCGCTAAACGCTACGCAAGACCTACTCGCTACACTCACGAAAAAATACCTTCATGGCACGTCTAGTCTCGATGCTTCGAATTGAGGACATAATGACTAACGTACCTCCATCCTGTTCTTTGTTTAAACTGGCTAAAAAACAGTTAGGTGCATTATTCATGTTTTTGTAAGTAACAAAAGAGATTTGTTGTGCATTTTCCTTTTTTGCTTGGGCATTCGAATGTATTAGGTAGGCTATGTATAGGCACAGAATAATAATAATAGTTTACGTAGTACTTATAAAGAAAGAATAAATTAGCTTGCTTATTTATACTCTAAGGAATAAATACTTACGTAAAGGTTAGTGTCATAGTGTAATGTTTGTTATGGCAGCACTAATAAATGTCCAACTACCTTCGTACCACGGGACAGAGTGTATAAAATTACGTAGAAGCTAGGTACACGTAATATTGCCAAAGTTTATGTAACTAGGCTGAGTTAATATTTTTTACAATAACCTAAAGTATTCTAGGTATCTGAAGATTAGATTTAGTTAGACATTGGTATGAAATGCCGATTCATGTTTAAAGGGAGACAGGCAGAACGATTTTCATTGCAGTACATTTCTGTGTCGATGTGGAAGTACAATGTTATACTTTAACATCGACACTGAAATGTACCGCAGTAAAATATTTCAATAAATATATAAAATAGTAACAGATTTATAGCCCAGTTACAATTATATAAACAGTAAAGATAGATATAATCTCCTCTTTCCGAGTATATCCATATCAAATACAAAACTTACCATAGAACAGCTACAAACCAAAAAATGTATACACGGTGACATTTAATTGGTTCTTTTCCTTAAATGTATGTACTCAGCCCATGCTATAGAATAATCGTACAAGGTGCAATTAAAAAATAAAATAAAAAATTAATGCCTTTTTACATAACTGGATATCAGCCGAAATGTCTATTTAACGCTACACACAGCACGGGCACCGGCTGCTGAGCGCTTTGTAAATGTTTCGTAGGTAGGTAATAAAACAAAAACACCTGCGCTACCCGTCCCGCTCTCACACAGACAAAAAACAACGCGAGTGCGGCTTATCTCTTATCTTTGCTAAAAAAGACTCCCAATTTTCCCTTCATACTTTATCGGGCTTAGGACCGTCAGAATTACTTACCTACTAAGAAAATCAGCTACGAACAAAAGGGTACGTTAGGAACTTGTGGATCCCTGATGCCATGTGCTCGTAAAGTGTCCAAGTGCTGTGGCTGTGCGTACATCCACCTAGCCTCTGCTAAGTTGTAGCTTGACAGCGTATAAAAACGCACCATGTCCAACCACCCAACATTTGAATAACTGTAATGTCAATCCATTGTCCAAAATCGCGATGCGCGCGCGTAAACGGGACACAAGTTTTGCCCCTGGAAGTTTTTGACCGACTGACCTATTTTCTGGTAGACTGGTACTTGCTTTCGGAAGCGGCCCGCGCGCATATCCGCTGCACAAAAGAAAGGGGCGGGGTATCTTTTTGTGCTATTGGTCACCGCGGGCGGCGCCGGCGCGGCGGTCGCTGTTTGAACCAGTATTCGGTCGGGCGTTTTATTACGTTGTACTATTATCTATTCCGTGCCTTTGTTCAATGTCGCAGGGCTTTTCTTTAGAATTTGAATTCGCAGTAATTTGATAATACCTAGATTTAAGTTTTAAATCCATAGTTTTAGTTATATAGGAGCGTTCTATAGCATGGACTGAGTACGTACATTTAAGGAAAAGAACCAATTAAATGTCACCGTGTATATGTACACATTCTGTGCCACAGAATAATTAATTCTATTAAGTAGGAGCGACTGTGGCTCAGTGGTTGCCCGTGCGAATTTCAAACTGAACCAGGTTCAAATCCCACTCGACCCCAATAACTTTAAATCTTTTACACTCGCTCTTACAACGGTGAAGGAAAACTTCATGGAGGAACCGGGCGCTATTCAAAAATCACTATCATTCGAGAACTATGTGTCATCCGACTACCCACACTTTTTTTTGATGAATTATGGCCTACACTTTCTCCATGCGAAAGAAGGCTTCAGTCCCATTAGTGGTAACGTATTGGACTTCAACAACGCGTTGAACACTTGAACATTGAACTATAGATTCTTTGTCCCAGCCATAGAGTTAGTAAACAAACAATGAAATCAGCAAGTTGAATTAGTCATCACCGTCAGAGAAGTCAAGATAATCCGCTGGTGAGTAGGTAAGTTTCATATTAAGTCTTACTACGTAATATCACATCATTCATGCCTACTCGCAAAATGACCTTACAATGAACAAGATTGTCAAGACGGGGCCGGCATAATCGTAAAATGCTGAGATAATCACAGGAAGGGGACCACTAACCACTTATGGCTATTCTACGACGTTTTTGAGTCACACTTGGCAAGTAGGAAGAGTATAGGAATTACGCTATTGGAGTCATGGTCACCGAACTGACAACCGATAGGGAAGATAGGTTCTCGAGTTGCAACCACGAACCGGAAGACGCAGCGTAGGCCGGCCCCCACTCGGTGGACCGACGGAAGCAGAAGTTGAGCAGCAGCTCAAAGTGGCGCTCTCTGGGGGAGACCTATGTTCAGCAGTGGACGTCTTCAGGCTGTTGATGATGATGATGATGATGATGAGTCATGGTCATGGACTCTGAAGAATGGAGATACACTATTTACCTACTCTATCTATATAGGTACCTATATAGTTAGACCAGACACATCTATCAATGAGTAGAATATCACAAACCAAAGAGTGGAAAAAATATTGACTATAACCGAAAATACAATATAAACATCAATTATTTTTTAATGGATACTTGTAACATAAATCGAACGTAAAGCTATGTATGTCTCTCTGGCAGTCTTCCTATCAGTTAGTTACCTTTTCCTAGAAAAATGGCGAACTTGATGAATTTTGGTATGGCGAAATAGTCTAAACCCTATGTAAACTATAACGCCTGTAGCAGCTATAACAAAACTAAAAACTATTTAAATTGGCACTGAAAATTTAGAGATTAAATCAATCTCTTATATTAAAAGAATTCGCACATTCTGCATGACTTCGACCCCAAAATAACCGGTTGTATGACTCGACGCCCCATTGTTACAAGAATCCGCGATTTATTACACAAAAAACTCACCAAAAACAATCAGAGTTGCTGCCTTCATTTTTGAATCACAAAAAAACTGGACACGACGACCGACGGTGGGCGAATGTGGACTGACAACAAAGAGGAATTGGACCTCTTTATAACCTGCCGGAGAGGGGAGGCTGCTACACTTTTATACACACCGACCATCTCTGTTGTCAACCTGAAAATACGCACATACTTCTGCTTTCGATAGCATGATTCACGAGAACACCTTGAGCTAGACCAGCAGTGTATACTGAACAAAGCAGCTCGTCGGTCGTCATGGAATTAAGTGGGGTCAGCGTATATTTTGCAGTGGAAATTCTTTTATTGTTTTTTCTTTGATCAATCTCGGAGTTTAGTTACTTGTTAAAATTCTTTTCTATTGTTCGAGTTTGAAAATTTACGTATCGTTGAGGAAGACGCTCAAGGATACAGTTCTAAATTCCCAAATTAGCGTTTTAGTGAATATTACAAATTTCGTTCCACTAGGTTATTATAATTACGCAAGTGAAGTTTCTACCTATTAAATTAGGTGCGTTTTATCATCACAAAATTAACGTTAGACCGTGACTTATGGCACTGAGAGGTGGTTTCTTACTGTTGGCCTCATTATAATAAGCTCAAAGCCACGTTATGCTCGGAGTTTCCTTGCATCATAAATTCCGAAATAAGGAGATCCGTAGAACAAGTCACAGATATAGTCTTCAAAATTAGCTAGTTGAAATCACAGTGGGCCAGCCACATAGCTCGCAGAACCGATAACCGATGGGAAAGAAAGGTACTTAAGAGTGGCGACCACAAACCGGAACACACAGCGTCGGGCCCCACTAGGTAGACCGACGTCCTGGTCAGAACCGCGAGGAGCTGATGGATGCAGGAAGCAAGTAGCTGGTCAAAGATGCTCTATGGGCGAGGTCTTATGTTCAGCAGTGGACGTCTTTCGGCTTATGTTGACTGGATCCACGCGAATCGTAGCTAATAGGTATCCATGAAGGCACCGGCAGCGATAGATTAAATCATTCGGTATACAGAGATATTTTTGTATACCACAGAGCATGAAAAAATATACGCTATCAGTATAGCGTCATATTTTTGAATGATTTGTGGTGTATACCGACTACTGGCCTTAGTTACTGGTATTATTTTGTCTACACATTACAATATTTGATATCCAGTGCTATTCGATGTTCCGTCTGAGTTGCCAATTCACTATCGCGATTGTTTTGTATACCGCCATCAGTTCGCAGAAAACGTTACGCAACGTTACCCACATATTATACATGTATATACTGGGTGTTGTTTTGCATCCTCTCTATATTTGAAGGGTTCATTGTATGCATACACTGAATCACCTAATAATGTAATTCTAATTCCACACTTAATTAGTAGCCGAATATTTAATAAATAATTTTTATGATGAACCACAAGTAGCCCCGTAGGAGGCCGTTGTGTGGGTGTGTGTGGCGCGGAAAGAAACGCCATAAACAAGGTGATTTCACAATATTCCCAAAAATTATCTTGTGTTTTAAATGAACATTCAATTTCTCGATTATCTCACATACGTACGGTTTTATTTTAGGAAAAAAAAATTATATATAATTTTTAGGGAATTATATTTGCATTGAAGCTTGTTCTATAAGTGCAATAGATCAACCTCTGTAAATTTGCGGGTTTGCAAATCAACACCCAGTATACTTATAAATATGGTATGTCGACTTCTCTGACCCTAAATATCACTAGCTACGCCCCGCGGTTTCATCCGGTTTTTCGTGAATATTTTATTATGATAGCAAGCTCTATTAGATGTGTTTAGATAGTTCATTTAAAATAGAAAAGGTTGTTGGACTTGCGATAAAGGTTTTCAACCACTATTCAATTATTTAGGGAGCTATTAATTTTGGTCTTACCAAAAATTATTTAAGTATACTGAACCCTCGGTGCGCGAGACCGACTCGCACTTGGCCGTTTTTATTTCTAAAATCTCCTCTATTTCACGTACACATATATGTGTCTTAGTCCTTGTTCCATGGTCTTAGTTACAGCTTTATTATAAGTATAAGTATAAGTTTATTATAAGTTATATTACAAGCAAAATATAAGTAACACACAAATGAAAGTGTTGTTAAATAATGATTCAACAACACTCTCTCACTCTTATCTGTGTGGGGGTGTGTGAAGGGGTGTGTGTGTAAAATTAATATTACATTTATATATTTCTTTAGGATTCCGGAATAAGTTAGATATAATAATAAAACGCCTGATAGTAAGTATTAGCAGGAAACTCCTCCTGCAGAAGCAACAGTAACATTATTTTTATTTTAGTTACACAGAAACTCGCACACGCATACTTAAAACAAAATGAAGTTTTAACACACATCACACATCAGGCGGGAGTCTCCTCCATAAAACCCCACTTTGGACGCTTATTTGAGGGATTTGCCATAATCACCACGCTTGGCAGGCGGCTTGGTGATCACAGAAGATGTTAATCTGCTTACAGAAGAAATACTGCTGCTTTTTCCCTGGATCTGGCTCTTACGGCACCTACGGGACGAAACGGGATGGTCCTATTCGCAAACCGGCCCCCGAATTACCTAACTCGCAACAGGTTTGCGACAGGCGTAAATCTCGCGGTGATTGCTGTCATACATCATTAGTGGTGTCGAGAATGTATGCTTCGCTACTGCTGTCGCATTGCTACTGCTGTCGCATTGCTGTTGCAAATTTTACGTAATTACCCCGCGGGACCACACAGCCACAGAAGTATTTACACAACCATACTATCACACTGCAGTTGTATTTTATTCAAAAAGATATACTTACACATAATTATTGACCGTTTCATTAATGAAATTTCGACATGAGGGTTGATCGGTTTTCCACTAGATGTAGTTCCATGAAATTCGTAATTCATCCATCAAAATTTGCTACGGCGCCATTTACCGCCCGATTTTAATGATATGGCTAAAACATTTAGTATAATTATAGATACTAGATACCTACCTACTAAATTCTCAAACCTGCCTGCAAACCTGAAAACGAAAGTTTTCAATCAGTGTGTGTTGCCAGTGATGACTTATGGAACTGAGACATGGTCTCTTACTGTTGGCTTCATTAGTAAGCTCAAAGTCGCGCAGCGAGCTATGGAGCGAGCTATGCTCGGTGTTTCCCTGCGGGATAAGCTCCGGAACGAGGAGATCCGCAGGAGAACTAAAGTGACCGATATAGCTCTTAGAGTTAGTAAGTTGAAGTGGCAATGGGCAGGCCACATCGCTCGTAGAACTGACAACCGATGGGGAAGAAAGGTTCTCGAGTGGCGACCACGAACCGGAAAACGCAGCGTAGGCCGGCCCCCCACTTGGTGGACCGACGACCTGGTGAAAGCCGCGGGGAGCCGATGGATGCAGGAGGCGAGCAGCCGCTCAAGGTGGCGTGCTCTGGTGAAGGGCTATGTTCAGCAGTGGACGTCTTCAGGCTGTTAATGATGATGATGAAATTGTCAACATAGTGTTAATAAACATACAGTTATTATTGTTGTTGTTGTTATTGTTGTTGTTTGTTGCTATTTAGGTATGCAAGATTGTGGCGAATGGTGGTAGTAATATTTTTGTGAACGACGAACGACAACCAAGGGACAAAGGGTTGTCATTTGCGTTTATTTATATCATTGCTACCTGACTATAGACGTGACATCTATTGTCGAGTAGCAAAATTACGACATTATTGAGTAAATTATACACATAGGGCGTGGAAAGAAGTGATTATAGCCCTCGACAAAACAACTGAAGATCGAATTGGCGCTTTCCCGTCATTTTTATGTTTCGTTTTCTGTGGCATTCTACCAATTATTATTATTTAGGCATCATGAGGTAAATATTTAACTCAAATCTATGTAAGTAAATAAAAATTAATACTAATTTAGTGAAAAATAAATTACTGACCTATAAGACTTCATGTTTTTAATGACTTTATTGTTATCCAATTTCAATGTATACTTTAGCTTATAATATGTAGTCTTCTAAAACCCTAGAATAAGTACTTATTTTAGGTCTAAAACCTAATAAATACTTATATTTATAAATAAATGTTACAAAATTTTTGATAATAAATGTTTTACGCCGGGATATAACAGTGTCTGTCGTAAAAAACAAGCCATGGCTTGCATAATTTTTAAATTGACTGTTTTGAGTTTGACAGAAGGGATAATAGTTTCCCAGAGACGAAAAGTACTGCTTTCCTCCCTCTGATCAGGTAATTTCTTTTATGAGAACATTAAAAATATGTTTTCAACACATTTGCTCTAAAAATGCATTTACAAAGCCTGTATACATTGTTCGAAAGTTAAAGATTACGTATAATACAACGGAGCGTGTGCATCCTCCGTTGTATAGCGCCGTGCGTAACCTTTACGGTTTCTTTTTATTTCAATAAAACATACATAAGTATTTCACCAAGGAGTTTCACATTACGAGAATAAATAATCTGAATGATCGAAACTCCTTGGAAGCGTTTGTTTAGCACGTTTGTCTCACTTTAATACTAAAGAGAAAATGAAACTAAAGATGTAGTTCTAATTTTCACCTCAAGCATTTTCATATTTCATTTTAGCCCATTTTCATATTAGATTAGGAACATCAAAGATTGTTTGTTGCGACTTTCCCACTAATAAACAAAAGTTTGTTACATTACCTATTGTACTGTTTTCTCGCAAATGTGTTGCAAAACGTTGTATGTGCGGAAATTAGTTTCTACAAACTCGTGACTATGGTTACATTTGTCTACTCGTTTGTAAAAACCAACTTACCGCCCTAATATCATAAATAACTATTACCGGCCTTAATTAAAAATGCCGGGCATAAATAATGATATTAAGACTATGTTCAGAAATATTTATTTACTTTACATAAATATTAGTAGACATACTAATAAAATTACTAATTGATTGACTCAGGCGTGACTTCGCGGAAGTTCATCTTAAATACAAAATGGTAAAAGTATATCTAGTGTAATTCCGCTAAAAATACACACACACTACACACATACACACCCCCCCCTCCCCACACACACACACACACACACACACACACACACACACACACGCACACACCCACACTCCCACACACACATACACACACATTACACTAGATATACTTTTTTCATTTTGTAATAAAATTACTGTATTATTTCGTCCACTGACACTTTCCAGCTATATTCTATTCCTGAATCTTAGATATTTTATGTAAACAAAGTAATGTCACGAAAAGTCACTGTCAAAGTGACATGCCAGTTGCTCAAAACATTTTTTACTTGTGAAAAATATTTTTATTAAATGGAGTTAAAGAGTATCAATCTTACTGATTAACAAGCAAATCTTTGCATACACAATATTAGTAGGATACGAAGTAGGATTTTGCAATTCCAAAGTTCTAAAGGTAAAATTTTAGGAAGACGTAAATAAAACATTAACATACATTACTTATGTTTATTAACCAACCAGAAACCTTATAAATTATTCTGACAATCATTCTATAATTTTAAATCAAGAGATTTATTGATATTTGATCAATAAATATTTAGTTTGACCTGTTTTTTTTATATTTTACATACTTTTCATCATATCTCGAAAAGTGCACTAAAGTAGCACCATGTGTCTTTGAAGAAAATATGGAATATAATGGTATGATACCATCGTATAAATCCCAGAACGAAAACGAAAAAATGTTTAGATCCTCTACAGTCTTACCAGTCTATTAAAATATTTTCTACCAAAAATCGATTTCTTTATCATAAAATTTTATATATCAGATATAACGTTAAAATAGATAGTACAAAACGATTTTTATTTTATAATTAAGCAGATTATGACTAGACAAATAATATTTAATATTTTTTTGGTCAAATATAGTAACCTACCTTTATAAAAGATATTTTTTGCACTGTTATCCCCTTTGTTTACATAAAATATCTAAGATTCAGGAACAAGATATAGTAAGATCTTTTCTAGATGTTTATAGTAAACCTTTCCTTCCTATCCGAATTCTACATGCCACCGGTATTTTTACAAATTTAACTAATTTTACTCTTTCTTATCTTCTGTGGTCATGTTGGCATCAGAGCTAATGGCCACTGGCGCCAGGACACTTGCCGCTGCTGATCACCTTGAGCGCTGGAATAGATGCACAAAAACGTTATACAAAAATAGCGTCTGTATTTCGCTCGCCAATATTAATGATGCAATTACATTACACTAAATTCAATCGTCTAGTTAGGATTCGGGAACGGAAGCTTACTTGCTACCCAGCTAGTATCCTAATTAGGAACCGGTTGCATCCTAGCATTTAGTCATCACTAAATGCAATTACACCTTCCTAAATCGGTTCCTTATTGGGCGACTAGCTGGGTAAGGTTTCTTTCCCGGAACTAACTAGGTGACTAAATTTAGTGTAACTAATGTAATTGTTGTATAAGGACTACCTTATGCCGCAATTTGAATTTAAAATGAATTTGAGCTTTGTTCAAAACTTCATATTCACTTTATTATCAGAAAAAAAGCTGATGATCTTAAAACAGCCGAACAGATTTTCTTAAATCATAGCCAAGAACAATCTTCCGTCAAGACACCCTCTAAACAAATGCGGGGTCACGATGTTTGGCCGGCGAAGTGTTTAAGTTTCTCTAATCTCTATGGAAAGTGGGAGTACCTCCTAGCTTTGAATGATGTACGAAGGTACAACCTACTTAAATTTTGGAACAGCCAAAGAGTGGAAAACGCTTTGCTAACGTCTGTATTTCTCGAAAACTACAATCTTGGTGTCTTCAAATCGAGAGTGAACAGGTACCTTCTAGGCTAGCATGTTACATCCAAGAACGCATCGTCACTTACCATCAGGACCCTAATTCTGTATGATATGTCATAGATAATTTCTCTTAGATAATACAGAATACAAAAATTGACGATTCCTTGCTGTGACACGATTTGAACAAGACACGATAACGACGTGGTTTCTGTATCGTGTGGAGTCTGTGTTTTCATACAGAATTATGACCCAGGTGGGGATAGTGTTCAAGCGCAAGCCTATCAAACAATAAAAAAGAGCTCTGTTACATTGCAGTATACAAGACTTAATGCCAAAGCTTTATGATTTGTCTAAAGTAATAATTTGCGTTTATTCCGTAATCAAAATCACACTTACACTCTTTATGTAAGCAGTTGTAAACATTCAAAGCGCATGTGCTGCCGAAAGACTTGCCGTGTTCACCGGGCCTGCTGGCGCAGATGACCGAAAATGGAGCGCTGGCGCAGTCTTCAATGTTGGTGCTGCAAGTACCGCCTTTGCTAGTCCTCTCTTCTATCGGGCTTTTCAAATCGGGGCGACAAAATACTGCCGCTACCAGGGCCACTGAAATGTTATAATGGAGAGCTGAGCTGAGTGTCATTACAAAAATCATAGCGCGATGTAAGCACAGATAATGTTAAGTACCTACTGTGTCATCATCATCATTAACAGCCTGAAGACGTCCACTGCTGAACATAGGCCTCCCCCAGAGCACGCCACCTTGAGCGGCTGCTCGCCTCCTGCATCCATCGGCTCCCCGCGGCTTTCACCAGGTCGTCGGTCCACCGAGTGGGGGGCCGGCCTACGCTGCGTCTTCCGGTTCGTGGTCGCCACTCGAGAATAGTTCTCCTGCGGATCTCCTCGTTCCGGAGCTCATCTCGCAGGGAAACACCGAGCATAGCTCGCTCCATAGCTCGCTGCGCGACTTTGAGCTTACTAATGAGGCCAACAGTAAGAGACCATGTCTCAGTTCCATAAGTCATCACTGGCAACACACACTGATTGAAAACTTTCGTTTTCAGGCTCTGCGGTATTTTGGACGAAAAGATAGGACGAAGCTTCCCGAACCTACACTGAGAAAAAAAATAGGTTACGGTTACGTTTTGTCGGACAACGTAACATATTAGGTAAACACAACCGAGTGCACTTGTACTTGTAATACAGATTTTGTGATTTTACTAACTCATTAGGTTATTTTAACCTTTTACCCAGTTAGGTGATTAACTAACTGGTTAACCTAACTGGGTAAAAGGTTAAAATAACCTAATGAGTTAGTAAATAACCTAATGAGTTAGTAAAATCACAAAATCTGTATTAACAAGTGCACTCGGTTGTGTTTACCTAATATGTTACGTTGTCCGACAAAACGTAACCGTAACCTATTTTTTTTCTCAGTGTACTGTGTAGTAATTATGAATTACCAAAACAACAAAATAACTACAGCTTTATGCGCAAGTGGTTGTAATATAGCAATTGTTGGTGCGAGAACCCACTGCACAAATTAATACCTACGTCATCGGGTCATGGAGTGGAGTGGATTACTAAAAAATAACCATCGAACTATGACAGCAAATAACCATTTTTTTTACTGTATTTTTCAGTAAAAAATAGTCTTGAGCCATCCTCTTTCTAACAACAGTTACCACATCATGCCCCTTAAAGAGCTAATACAAAATATGAAAAATGGAATGGTGTTAATACACCACCTATTACACTACCTATACAGCTAGGTTATAGTCTAGAAATAAAAAAAGTTAATATAAGATAATTGAAACTCTTCTAGATATACATCGCAACGGTAGAGGCAAGATCATTCCTTGTTCATTTTATTACTCCAATTCAATAAGAAAAATCCCAAAATAAGTGTACAATATCTAAAGATTGACTCAACGTCTTATTGGATTTTATATTTTGATGATGATGAAATTATTAGCATTTAATATATTAATATTATACCTACATGACCCTGTTATCAACAGTATAACGGGTGACTTCTGACTGCTCTGGTTATAGTTAGGTAGGATGACAACATCAGTTGATTTAACCTGACCGCTACGTGCACAGAGCAGGATAAGGTTGCGCTTGCGCCCCGATACGTCCGCGCGTCCTTTTGACAGTTTTCTTCCATACAAACCAAGCGTGTCACGTTTTGTAATTAGTGTTTGTGCTATTGTTGTGTTATTGAATATTGTAATTAGTTTCGCCTAGGGTCGGTTTTTTGTTTCATAGTTAAGGTAAGGCAAAAACAGAAAGCAGATCACGGTGGCTCTTTAATATGTATTTTTTTATAGTTGTAAATGTAAAGGAAGAAAAGATATCGATGCGTTCTAAGGCCCGATTTCACCAAACTAGAATAAATTTTATTCCAGGTATAACTTTCCGAGAATAACCGAGTTACGCGAACCACCAACCACCACCCGCGCCTTATACCACCAATTTTGTGAAGGAATAAGACTTATTCCTTGGATACAATCAAAATGGCGTCTATTTTGTGTAATTACATTTGTCAATTAGCTGTATCCAAGAGTAACGAATAGCCGTATACTTGGAATAAACTTTGGTGAAATCGGGCCTAAGTGGAACATATTGTTGAGCTATCATTTGTAGAGAACAACATATCAGTTTTTTCGTATACATAGGTACCTGCTGATTTCATGATGTTTTTTGATGATGATGATTTTTTTTGGGTTTTTTTTGCTTGTTTTTTTTTAAGGTGTTCGAATCATGGAAGGAAAACTTACCAAAAACAATCAGAGTTGCAGCTTTCATTTTGGAATAACAGAACCTCTAGACACGGCGACCGACGACGGTGGGCGAATTTGGACTGATAACAATGAGGAGTAATTGGACCTCTTTACTCATTATAACAATCCTAGAGGGGAGGGGGAGGGTCACTATCTATGCTAAAGAGTTATAATATCATAACTATCTAGACCTATGCTTTTATACAAACCGACGTTGAAATTTCTGTTGTTAGCCTGAAAAAAGAAACTTGAGCTAGACCAGCAGTAAAAACAGCGAGTAAGGCAATATTTATGATTTTTATAGCAGTATCGCCTGCTCAGCGTAATCTACAGATTAATTTGTAAAGGAAAAATTTGAATCACGAGCGGATGCGGGTTCAAGTCCCGCTCGTGATTCAAATTTTTCCTTTACAAATTAATCAGCGAGTAAGGCAGTTTAAATATCTGGGACATGTTGTTACCGAAGACCTTAATGACCAGGTAGACAAGGAAAGGGAACGCAGGGCATTGACAGTTCGGTGCAATATGCTGGCTCGCAGGTTTGCTTGGTGTAGTGACGAAGTTAAAATCACTCTATTTAAAGCTTATTGTCAGGTTTTCTACACCAGCAGCCTGTGGATCAGCTATACGCAGCGAGCTTTCAATGCCTTGCGGGTCCAATATAATAACGGGTTCCGTATGCTGATGGGGCTGCCTCGCTTTTGCAGTGCCTCTGGTATGTCTGCGGAAGCGCGCGTCGATGGCTTCCATGCCATCCTAAGGAAGAGGACCGCGTCGCTGCTGAGCCGGGTGCGGGGCAGCCCTAATAGCATAGGGTATATATGTATAAGCTTAATATACATATATATAAATATTTTTCAGTAGATATTCATCTATTGTTGTATGTTTTCTTCGATCGATTCTGCAGTTTTGTTTCTTTTCTATAGGGTAGGAAGATGTAAGTATGTATCGTCGAGTAAGACGCACAAGGACAGTTTTAAATTCCGAAATTATGACCATTTCAGGGAATACTTCAAACTTCGTTCTACTAGGTCCTAGTAAATATACTAGTGACTAGGATATTACGCAAGTGAAGTCGCTACCCATGAATATTAAATTAGGTGCGTTTTAATACCGCAAAGATAACGAGTTCTGAGGAATATAACAGGCCATTGAAACATTTATTTATTTACCTATTTACTTACCTATTTATTTGTTTGTTTATTTATTTGCTCATTAACATATATTATCTACACATTACAATATCTTGTATCTAGATGCAGTTCCATCTAAGTTGTTATTTGACGACATTTAAAATTTTTAGCCCCTATTTTTTCAGGTTTATGAAAAGTTAGTTGAAAAATAACAGACACGTATTTTTATTATTTTGTTTTTCATCCCAAGTTTCATTTCATACAATTTCTTAAAATTTATAGTATAAAGTCTTTATTTAAGACTTAAGCAGGAAAAAAATGTCAACGCCTTCATTTCAGATTATTTCTTTTTTCTGGTAACCATTGATGCATTGGCTTCACACGCAAAGACTTCTATGTATACACAGTACATACACTTCTTTGTTCACACGTCGATTATCATTTAGCTTCACTTTGTTTATTAACAATAACTTTAGAAATACCGAACATAAAAATCTGATATTTTTATATGAACACTTTACTTATAGAATAATCCCGAAATGGTTTTCGAATTTACGGTAAGTATCTTCCAAAAAATTAAATATTGTCAATTCACTATCGTTGTTTTTGTTGCCGCCAGTTCGCAGAAAACTTACGCAACGCTACCCACATACCTAAAATGTGGTGTGTTGACTCCTTTGACCGTAAATATCACTAGCTACGCCCCGCGGTTTCACCCGGTTTTTTCGTAAATGTTTTATTATAATCCAACCTTTAGTATGGGTCCACGAACCGGAAGACGCAGCGTAGGCTGGCCCCCCACTCGGTGGACCGACGACCTGGCCGCGGGGAGCCGATGGATGCAGGAGGCGAGCAGCAGCTCAAGGTGGCGTGCTCTGGGGGAGGCCTATGTTCAGCAGTGGACGTCTTCGGGCTGTTAATGATGAGTATGTGTTCAGATATTTCATTTAAAATACTGACTTCCAACTGAAACCAAAGGATATAAGAATTTCTTTCAAACATTAACAAATATTTTTGTAATGGATAACGATCATCGATATTTGTTCTATGTAAGTCTGTCTTATATATTGTATTTATGCTATAGTATGTATTCTAATACATACTATAGCATAAATACAATTTCGACTCGACGATTTCGATTTTTCGATTTTGGTCGAGCTAGAGGCGGAGATGGGTAAGTTACGCTGGGATGTAATGGGATTGTCAGAAGTCCGAAGACAGGGACAGGACACGATAATCCTAAATTCCGGTAACTTATTCTTCTACCGGGAGGGAGACCAACTCTCCCAAGGGGGTGTCGGGTTTCTCGTCCGCAAGTCTCTCGTCAACAACGTGGTCAAAGTCGACAGTGTGTCGGCCAGGGTAGCGTACCTGGTACTCCGAATAACCAAACGGTATTCGTTGAAGGTTATACAGGTATACGCGCCGACATCGGCACACTCAGACGATGAAGTAGAAGCTATGTATGAGGACATATCCGAAGCCATGCATACTTCCGAAACATACTTCACCGTTGTGATGGGAGACTTCAATGCGAAGTTGGGCACAAGGAATAGCGATGAGCTGAGAGTGGGGCCATTTGGATACGGGCAGCGGAACCCTCGAGGACAGAGGCTGGCTGACTTCATGGAGAAGGAGGGACTCTTTATGATGAACTCCTTCTACGAGAAGCGGCCATCCAGGAAGTGGACGTGGATAAGTCCCGACGGTTCCACTAAAAATGAGATAGACTTCATCATGACGACCAAGAAGCACATATTCGATGATGTCTCTGTGATCAGCAAGGTGAAAACCGGTAGCGATCACCGTATTGTTAGAGGCACATTGAATATCAATGTTAAGCTCGAAAGGTCACGTCTGGTGAAGTCTACGCTCCGTCCAAATCCTGTCCAAATCCAAAACCCCGAAGGCTTTCAGCTGGAACTCCAAAATCGCTTCCAGTGCCTAGCCGACTGTAACACAGTGGACGAGCTAAACGACGGGTTGGTGGAAACTGTCCAAGCTGTTGGATCGAAATTCTTTAAGACCCAACGCCGAAAGAAGACTCAAAAGCTCTCAGAAAAAACTCTTGAGCTAATGGCCGACCGGAGCGAAATGAAGCTGCAGTCTTCAGTTGATATGTCAGCCTACGGTGAACTCAATAGACGAATCTGGAGTTCCTTGCGACACGACTTGCGTGCTCTTAGTACTTCACGTATTGAGGCCGCAATTGAGCGGAACCAAGGCTCTAAAGTGTTCGCAAAGGATTCGTCTATTGGGCAACACCAAATGACAAAACTGAAGACCGAAAATGGTAGCATCATTTCATCCAAGCCTGAGATTCTGAGAGAGATCGAGAACTTCTATGGACAGTTATACACCTCGACACGTAAGCCCGCTACTAACACAGCTCAGGACATCAGAGCCAAGTTAGTCCGACACTATACCGAAGATATCCCGGACGTCAGCCTGTACGAGATTAGAATGGCCCTCAAACAGCTTAAAAACAACAAGGCACCAGGTGAAGATGGAATTACGACTGAACTTCTGAGAGCGGGTGGTAGACCGGTACTTTTAGTCCTCCAGAAGTTATTTAATTCTGTCATCCTTGAAGGTACAACGCCAGAGGCATGGCACAAGAGCGTGGTGGTGCTCTTCTTCAAAAAAGGCGATAACACCTTATTGAAGAACTATAGGCCCATCTCGCTCTTGAGTCATGTGTATAAGCTGTTTTCGAGAGTCATTACGAATCGTCTCGCACGCAGGTTTGATGAATTCCAGCCTCCCGAACAAGCCGGTTTCCGAAAAGGCTTTAGCACCATAGACCACATCCATACGCTGCGCCAGATTATACAGAAGACCGAAGAGTATAATCGGCCGTTATGCCTAGCGTTTGTGGACTATGAGAAAGCCTTCGATTCAATCGAGACTTGGGCGGTGCTGCAGTCCTTGCAGCGATGCCAAATTGACTATAGGTATATCGAAGTTTTGAAGTGTTTGTACAGTAAGGCCACTATGTCAGTCCGACTACAGGACCAGAGTACGGAACAAATTCCATTGCAAAGAGGCGTGAGACAGGGAGACGTTATTTCTCCGAAACTGTTCACAAACGCATTGGAGGATGTTTTCAAGCTCTTGGAGTGGAAAAGATCTGGCATCAACATAAATGGCGAGTACATCACTAACCTTCGTTTTGCCGATGATATAGTCATAATGGCGGAATCGCTCGAGGACCTTAGCACCATGCTCAACGACCTCAGTAGAGTCTCCCAGCAGGTTGGTCTTAAGATGAATATGGACAAGACAAAGATCATGTCTAATGCTCATGTTCCACCTATACCGGTAATTGTTGGGAACGATACTCTCGAAGTTGTCGACAAGTATGTCTACCTAGGACAGATTGTCCAATTAGGTAGGTCCAACTTCGACAAAGAGGTGGCGCGAAGAATCCAACTCGGCTGGGCAGCGTTCGGGAAGCTTCGTCCTATCTTTTCGTCCAAAATACCGCAGAGCCTGAAAACGAAAGTTTTCAATCAGTGTGTGTTGCCAGTGATGACTTATGGAACTGAGACATGGTCTCTTACTGTTGGCCTCATTAGTAAGCTCAAAGTCGCGCAGCGAGCTATGGAGCGAGCTATGCTCGGTGTTTCCCTGCGAGATAAGCTCCGGAACGAGGAGATCCGCAGGAGAACTAAAGTGACCGATATAGCTCTTAGAGTTAGTAAGTTGAAGTGGCAATGGGCAGGCCACATCGCTCGTAGAACTGACAACCGATGGGGAAGAAAGGTTCTCGAGTGGCGACCACGAACCGGAAGACGCAGCGTAGGCCGGCCCCCCACTCGGTGGACCGACGACCTGGTGAAAGCCGCGGGGAGCCGATGGATGCAGGAGGCGAGCAGCCGCTCAAGGTGGCGTGCTCTGGGGGAGGCCTATGTTCAGCAGTGGACGTCTTCAGGCTGTTGATGATGATGATCATGTATTCTAATACATATAAGCAAACAAACTAAACAAAGCTTGTACCAGATTGATAGATCAATCTGGTACAAGCTTTGTTTAGTTCAGAGCGAGATGGCACAGTGTGAAATGTCCAGAAATCTTTATTTACTTTTAATAATTAATTATAACAATTTTTATTCGAAACTACATGTTTTATCTTAATTTATTCTTTATTATTTTTCTTTGATAAAGTCGGCTTCAACCAATACACTTCGGGTGACTTCGCCGGTACACTTCGTCCTGTAGACTAGCTTGAGCGCTGGAACAGATGATAAAAATAATATATTAAAAATAATTGTATTTCACTGGTCAAATATCAACAGGTAATTTTATTCAAACAAAAACGTTCTGTATGCCGTTTATTAAGGTAGGACGTTACACTAGCGCGGGAAATTCGAATTTTCTTGCGTTCTTTTGCCAATAATAGCTTAATAGACTGAAAAACTAAGAAGAAAATTGTTTATTGCCATCGCTAAACCAATGATATCTAGCAGATACTTTTAATCGTAATTTGTTGATACATTCTATCTATTTCCGCAAAATTAGTTTTCATGTAATCACGTTGAGTAATTAAGCTATTATTGGCAAAAGAACGCATGAAAATTTGAATTTGCCGCGCTAGTGAAACTTCCCATCTTAAATTTAACATTCGAGAGGCAAGCCGAGTGTGTGCGTCATCATGCCACTATGAGTATCATCACACTTAATATTATAAATACATTTGTTGGGGTGTGTGTGTTTATTTCCACTTCAAGTCACAACAGCTGATACGCTGGATTAACAATTAATTTGTATTAGTAGTTGTAACTAAAAGTCGCGCAGCGAGCTATGGAGAGAGCTATGCTCGGTGTTTCCCTGCGGGATAAGCTCCGGAACGAGGAGATCCGCAGGAGAACTAAAGTGACCGATATAGCTCTCAGAATTAGCCAGTTGAAATGGCAATGGGCAGGCCACATCGCTCGTAGAACTGACAACCGATGGGGAAGAAAGGTTCTCGAGTGGCGACCACGAACCGGAAGACGCAGCGTAGGCCGGCCCCCCACTCGGTGGACCGACGACCTGGTGAAAGCCGCGGGGAGCCGATGGATGCAGGAGGCGAGCAGCCGCTCAAGGTGGCGTGCTCTGGGGGAGGCCTATGTTCAGCAGTGGACGTCTTCAGGCTGTTGATGATGATGATCATGTATTCTAATACATATAAGCAAACAAACTAAACAAAGCTTGTACCAGATTGATAGATCAATCTGGTACAAGCTTTGTTTAGTTCAGAGCGAGATGGCACAGTGTGAAATGTCCAGAAATCTTTATTTACTTTTAATAATTAATTATAACAATTTTTATTCGAAACTACATGTTTTATCTTAATTTATTCTTTATTATTTTTCTTTGATAAAGTCGGCTTCAACCAATACACTTCGGGTGACTTCGCCGGTACACTTCGTCCTGTAGACTAGCTTGAGCGCTGGAACAGATGATAAAAATAATATATTAAAAATGAGTGTATTTCACTGGTCAAATATCAACAGGTAATTTTATTCAAACAAAAACGTTCTGTATGCCGTTTATTAAGGTAGGACGTTACACTAGCGCGGGAAATTCGAATTTTCTTGCGTTCTTTTGCCAATAATAGCTTAATAGACTGAAAAACTAAGAAGAAAATTGTTTATTGCCATCGCTAAACCAATGATATCTAGCAGATACTTTTAATCGTAATTTGTTGATACATTCTATCTATTTCCGCAAAATTAGTTTTCATGTAATCACGTTGAGTAATTAAGCTATTATTGGCAAAAGAACGCATGAAAATTTGAATTTGCCGCGCTAGTGAAACTTCCCATCTTAAATTTAACATTCGAGAGGCAAGCCGAGTGTGTGCGTCATCATGCCACTATGAGTATCATCACACTTAATATTATAAATACATTTGTTGGGGTGTGTGTGTTTATTTCCACTTCAAGTCACAACAGCTGATACGCTGGATTAACAATTAATTTGTATTAGTAGTTGTAACTAAAAGTCGCGCAGCGAGCTATGGAGAGAGCTATGCTCGGTGTTTCCCTGCGGGATAAGCTCCGGAACGAGGAGATCCGCAGGAGAACTAAAGTGACCGATATAGCTCTCAGAATTAGCCAGTTGAAATGGCAATGGGCAGGCCACATCGCTCGTAGAACTGACAACCGATGGGAAAGAAAGGTTCTCGAGTGGCGACCACGAACCGGAAGACGCAGCGTAGGCCGGCCCCCCACTCGGTGGACCGACGAACTGATGAAAGCCGCGGGGAGCCGATGGATGCAGGAGGCGAGCAGCCGCTCAAGGTGGCGCGCTCTGAGAGAGGCCTATTTTCAGCAGTAGACGTCTTCAGGCTGTTGATGATGATGATGATGAGTAGTTGTAAATTTTGTGGTGCAAAAGGGGTGAAAACTGACGCGAGAGTATTCTGGCTCTTACAAAATTTACAAGTTCTGAAAGTTTGTCTTCAAAATCTTACTTACACTCTTTGTACACGCAGTTGAAAACGTTCATGGCGCACATACTGCCGAATGACAAGGGCCATGCACCGGGCTTGCCAGCGCAGAGGGGAGAAAATTTGAGACTCTCGCACTCCTCAATGTTGCTGTTGCATCCTGCACTAGTGCGAGATATTGCCTCTACCAGGACCACTGAAACGTTATAAGGGAGAATTGAATTTCCTCAAATATGCTTGGAAATGTGAGTATTATTTTGACAACCTTCTTCGAGATAAATCGAAATTGCAGTACTGATGGCGAGCAGCGGCCGGCAAAAGTTGTATGAAAATCCACATCTGTCGTGGTTTAGCGGCCAAATAAATTACATACAAAACTCATATCTGTAGAGACGTGGCTACCAGAGAGGTAAGGGGGGGCTACTAATTTTATACAGTAGTATAGATTACAAATACTTCAGTCAGAGAGTACCTACTTAAACCGTCGTCGGCGCCGGTTAGTGTCGTCGACCATATTATGTAAAAACGTCAGAAGAACAAATCGCCCTGATAGATAGAGGCGAAAATAACAATATACGTGCTGAGCAATAGGCGCCGAGCGCATACTCGGCTTGGTCTCATCGTCCCCGGTGGCGCTGCCCCGGTACCGGGGACGATGAGACAAAAGGTGTCATCCTCCCCGGTAGCTTCAACAATGGCGCTCACCGGGGCCGATGAAACAGTAAAAGTGTCATCTGCCCCGTTATAGTCGGATCGATGAATTCATCTCGGTGACAGCGGGGCCGATGAGAATTAAAGTCTCATCATCCCCGGTACGGCCAGTGCTGGTGCTTTTAACGGGGAGGATTACACAAATCTAGTTTCATCAAGCCCAGCATGGAAGGTAGGGTGCTATAATAAAGAATTTGCCTAATAATGTATAAATGAAACTAATCTGTTTATAATGAATATAAATGTAATAGAGCAATAAAAATATACTAAAGTTAAAATTAAAATAACGATGATTTAGTAGATAGAACCAGACATCGTAGTTCACAGAACAAAACTAAACAGCTAAAAGCAGCATAACTAAATAGCTTCTAGTAAAATAAACGTGTTATTTACCTCTTACTTATAGGCTATTTTTAGCACTTTTACAAATCAAAACTAGATAACGTATTTATAAATAATAAAAATTTAATTATTGTACATATTAAGCAAGCAATTACAAATAATTATTACCTTACCTTTTTTTGTACCTATCTACATTGACCCATCTTTATTTAACATTATTTACATTCAATAACACAGCCAGTTGTCTTTGTGGTAGCTGTTAGTAGTCAAAACTCATATATATATATATTTAGCTTACGATTCTTAAAATATAACCATTTTTTCATCTTTTTTCATTTAAATATTACTCACCTATATCATAGTGAAGTGCTAAAAACACATGCAAATTGAACTTTTATGATTGTGTATTGTTAAGCACCTGGGTACTTATTCCCTGTTTTAAATGCCGCACTGACAAACAAGTTTTTATGGAACAACGAGAGAGTAACAAGAGAAACAAAGGAGCACCATACTTAGATTCATTTATTACATAACTGTATGGTATAATTGTTTAATCCGATAATAAATTTTGTACAGTACGGGTATAAATATAAACACCCGAAGAGATTTTATATGTAAACCACAAATTATAAATTCCGTTTGAGCTTATTATTTTTAGCAGAGCATAGCAAATATCATACAGAAAATCTATTTTCTATTTACTTTCAAAGTTAATACGAGTTTTTACTACTAACAGCTACCACAAAAAACAGCTATCTGTGTTATTAAACGTAAACAATGTTGAATAAAAAAGGGTCAATGTAGATAGGTACATAATTATTTGTAATTATAAAAATAAGAGGTAAATAACACGTTTATTTTAATTAAAGCTATTTAGTTATCGTTTTGTTCTGTGTCTTATGATGTCTCTCTACTAAATCATCGTTATTTTAACTTTAACCATAGTATATTTATATTGCTCTATTACATTTATATTCATTATAAACAGACTCGTTTCATTTAGACATTATTAGGCAAATTCTTTATAATAGCACCCTACCTTCCATGCTGGGCTTAATGAAACTAGAATTGTGTGATCCTCCCCGTTAAAAGCACCAGCTGGGTTAGCATGGACGGTAGACAAAATTGTCTTTTCCCGTTTTACGTCACTTTCTTCATACTTGCTTGGAGTAAAACAGAGGAAAGACAGTTTTGTATACCGGCCGTGCTAACCCTACAGCACTGGCCGTACCAGGGATGATCAGACTATAACTCCCTATCGGCCCCGCTGTTACCGAGATGAATTCATCGATCCGACTATAACGGGGCAGATGACACTTTTTTTGTTTCATCGGCCCCGGTGAGTGGCATTTTTGAGGCTACCGGGGAGGATGACACATTTTGTCTCATCGTCCCCGGTACCGGGGCAGCGCCACCGGGGAGGATGAGACCAAGCCGCATACTCTAAGGACATCAAGGATTTGCTTGTTCGTGTTGTTTATTAACATTAATATAGTTTATAATTTGCTATGTGTTTGGACGATGCCATTGTGGACACCCTCTTTTATATCAATGTCTTTTATACCTATATTTCGTCGCATTGGTTTATTAAGTTATGTAATAAAGAACTTAACTAGTTTAAAGTACAACAATCTTATGACTGATTTATCTAAGAACATGTAAGAAACAAGTACCTCTCTGATTTTCTTTTTTAATTATGATACTTTCAGTTTTGCACCAACGTAAGGATGAGATTAAGGTTTTAAACTTAGCTTAAATAACTGTAGTAATTCTATCATTTTGTTGTGTGTTTCGGTTAGCAACAAAAGTTGTTCTGCGTTTTGCAGGTGCCTTTGAAACCTTTGCTACGCTCAGGATTCAATATAACAACCATAGAATAATTCCTCCATGATTCACTCCCTACGCTCGTGGTTCAATCCTAGAATCCTTCGCTTGCTCAAGTTTCAACACAAGTAGTCGCGCCAAAATCAACTTCGCATAGCCTTGCATAACAACTATTATTTCGGTGAACTGATAAGACTTATGACCTGAAGGTTTTAGGTGAATAAAAGATAACCCTGTTTTAAGAATCCGCGATTTAGGTATTACACAAAAAACTTACCAAAAACAATCAGAAGTACTGCCTTCATTTTGGAATCACTAAAAAGCTGGTTACGTGACTGACGGTTGGCGAATGTGGACTGATAAGTGATAACACTGAGGAGTTGGATGTCTTAATAAACTTCTGGAGAGGGGAGGCTGCTACATTTTATTCACTATCTATGCTTTTATTGATACAAACCGACGCGCGACTTGGCCATCTCTCGCTATTGTTAACGTGAACGTGCACTCCGCACCAGGCGCGGATACAGAAATTTCTCAAGGGGGCGCAGTGCCGTAAATAGCCTTTTCTGCGCCCTGTGCGAGCTTCTATAACTGCGCCCTTGTTTTTTAGACATCCATAGGGCCTTACTTATAAAAATCTCGCTATGTAGTACTTAGCCATCTCTCAACTAATCAGTTCATAAACTCCTAAACCATGATTATCATTTCCTTACCTATAAACGTTACTTAGCTTTTGCTTAGATAAGAGACGTATAAACGACTGTCGCCACAGAGAACAACCAAAATAATCGACTAAAATACGAAATAGATCGAATATTTGTTCTCAAAATTCGATTTTGCATCTGTGACAAGGTCGTGAATGTCATGATATTAGGACGAAATTGACAGTTAACCTGCTTAAAAATGGAAAGAATTGTTTTTTTTTTTTTCTTATATTTTGGCTCCACACATAGTGCATTTAGCCAGTGTCAAGTATTGTAGTTTTTCATCGTATTATGAAATATTTCATGTAAAGTCAAGTCTTAGTCACAGTCAGTCAGGATAGTCATAGTCCAGTCTAAGTCAGGTAGTCATAATCCAGTCTAAGTCATACCCTAGTAAAGTAGTGGCAACTTTACTAGAGGCTTCTATGGAATTTTGGAAGCAACACGAAAAACCACGTTTCACTACATTATATCACTTGCCCACACTTATACTCGTAATTCAGCACTTAATGCGTAAAATGCCACTAATTTTAAACATTAACACTAGAAAAAGCATAAGTTTTGTGAAATAATACAATTCAACGACGTGAATTTTTTCACGTTCCCGCCAAAACTCCGAAAGAATTGTTACACGTGTAAGAGGTTGACTTTTTTTTTCAAAAATGTCATGTTTTCTGGCATATTATTTCTATCAATCCCGAAGGTCGTCAAAATCCATTATAATCACTGAGCAAGAATTATTTTGATATTTATTGAAATACTCAACAAGGTGGCGAGCGATGGTGGCCGTGCGGTAACATGTGCGCTTCGCAATCTTACGGCACCGGGTTCGATCCTCGGCCCTGCACCAATGACTTATCTAGTAAGTTATGTGCGTTTGTGATGCCATCCCTCCGTGCCTCGGAGAGCACGTTAATCTGTCGGTCCCGGTTGTCATAAGAACATATATGGCAATCGTTACGGGTAGTTTGAACTACTGAGAACAGACGAGTCAGACGCCTGATAGAATCTGACGCCTGATCTAACCATCATCCCTGTTACTGGTCCCTTATGGGTTGCGAGGTCAGATGGCAGTCGCTCGTGTAATTCTGGTAGCTCGCCGCTACATGTTAGGTTGGGAGTCGATCACCAATAACAAATGGGAAAAGGCAAAGAGGATGATGATGATTGAAATATTCAACAAGGACAGACTTAATAACAGTAACTTCAAATCACACCAACTTTTTGATTTTGACAACAACGTTCGCCGTCAAACAGCTGTTTTTAACTCGCCATCTTGGCTCTTAGCAGGCCTAAACTAGGTCATGGCGGTGGTTAATTTTGACAGCTATTTAGGAATTACTTAGCAACCTCTTATCGCTAAATCGCGTTTATAGGTAAGAATTTTGTTAATCTGTTGCTTAGCAATTGACTAAAAGATAAGAGGAGTTTATGAGTAACGGTGTATAGATACCGTAGACAGGGCCGTAGCCAGGGATTCTCTTTACATATGTACTAAAGGTACATTAAATACGCAAGCGAAGCGAACGCGAAAATTTTTATATTTGCCGAAATGTATTTCAAAAAACGCGTATGGCGATTCACACATGAATTCCGTGGCAGTCAGTACAAACGCGCTTGTTACAAAACAAAATACAGTAAAAAAACATTAAGTACGCGAGCGAAGCGAGCGCGAAATTTTTTATATTTGCTGTATTGTATTTCAGAAAACGTGTATAGCAATTCAAACATGAATTACATGTCAGTCAGTACAAACGCGCTTGCTATAAAACAAAATACAGGGAAAACATTAAATACGCGAGCGAAGCGAGCGCAATAATTTTTATATTTGTCGGATTGTATTTCAAAAAAACGCGTATGGCCATTCAAACATGAATTACATGTTAGTCAGTACAATGAGGACACGGCCTCATGCTCAGCCATTTTAAGCATTTTGACGTTGTATAGACTCTATAGAGATTATAGTATAGAGATTTCATTTTTGGGCCACTGCGGTCGGTCGGAGACTAAGCGGTAGTCGGGCGGCCGCTTGACTCCGATAAACACTAAACACAAATACGCTCGTATGCTGGCAAAAAAAATGAGCGCGATGTTTTGTTGATTGTACTGGCTGATGATACTGGCATGTAGGAACGTATGTGTTGGAATCGAGCACTAGGGGCGCAGCGGGAACTTATCAGGAGCAAACCGTAAAAATGCCCGCACCATGCTTCATCGCACATATTGTAGTGGCGTCTAGTGTTACAAATACCTATCTATAAGCAAGTATATATATAAGTACATGTGTACGGAACGCTCGGTGCACGAGTACGACTTGCATTTGGCCGGTTTTATTTGTAAATTTTCTTCTACATGGAATTCCACATACCTCTACAGACTTTACCTTGGTTACAGTTTTATTATAAGTATGTAAACATTCGCTATTCATCAACACTTTCATCTGTGGGTGTGATATATGTATGCAACCTACCTTCTATTTAATTACAGTGTAAATAGTAGGTTTCATTTCAGTAATCCATTCGTTATTGAGGAACTTTTATCAGTCCCATGTCAGATGTCACCGAAGTCGTCGAGCCGAAATCGATAAAGTACCTACCTACGCCTGACTTTTTTTATTGGTTTATAACAACACTATAAACATGTGTGTGTAAACGTGTAATCTTCATAAAAATATTTGTTGCTCTGTGGATTTGTTTACTAAAATTGGTACCTAACTAACCTAAAAAATGAAAACGGTTATATAATAGAGAATAGAATAGAATTCTTGGAAACGTTTATTCGGGTCCAGCTTGGTTCCACAGGTGGATCCGCGGATACTTGCAGGCCCCTAATTCTGTATGACCAGTTTACGGTTCCTTACTTCGAAACAACGCGAATTCCTTGTCTTATATAAGAAATCTGCAAAAATCTATTTTATATGAAATGGAAACAAAACCGCGCGAAATGAATTTGGAAATGACGCGATTTGAACTGTCAAAAATCATAATGTTCCACTGAGACACGTTCCGAAACATCAACACGTCAAAAGTTACCACCACTTAATATATCAATATTTATTCAAAATAAAAATAACATAATGTAAAGTGAAGGTATTTCTAATGCTGTGACACGATTTGGACAAGACACGATAACGACGTGGTTTCGTATCGTGTGGAATCTGAGTTTTCATACAGAATTAGGGCCCAGTATTGTATTATATTTATTCAACACGGACATAAAAGTCGATAATAAATTGTACCTACATAATAACTATTAAGTAGTTATGCCCTGACGGATCAGGGGGCGTACTCAAGGCAGTTCAAAGGCACCCCTGCCTTTGAATAAGGCTGAATGGTGTTGGTAGCTAAGGTGAACGGCATTTAATTCGTATGGATATAGCTGGACGGTTGTACATAACAATCCTGCCTTTGGACAAACAAGCTGACGGCTCGCCTGATGGTAAGATTGTAGTAAAACAAGCAAGTTAGATGAACACTGATTTTATTTCTCAAGGGTAGCTTACATAAAACATTTTTTAAATATACCTACAATTGTCTTTGTATTGGATTACTACCTTCTTAATATTAATTCTACTACATCTTTCCCCTTACAAAAATGTTATAAAACACTATTATGCCGTAGGTACAGAGAAATGAATAGGTACCTACAATAGCATACCTACATTACATAGATAAGTATTAAGTATCTATTGGTATACATTCCGTTAGCAAACAAAACATAGATAGGCACACTTTCCTATATAAAACAGGCTTTAGAGCCTTATAGGTAGGTAGGTAGGTAGGTCTTACAAGTTCATGACAGTAATACATAATTATATAAAAACATACTTCTAAACCAATTTTAACCTATCCTGAATATCTAAAGAACTGCTTACATCTTCTATTTACTTATATATAATATTTATAAACCATGTTTTTTTTTTTTTTTTTTTTAATCTGTATATTATACCTATACTAAAAATAACAAATAACAATTAACGTAGCCAACAGTACATACTCTATTAAAGTTAGGCGATAACGTACAAGGACCTAATGTAGCAATAATATATTAATCTAAAACTTGAAAGAAAGAATAACAAAAAAAATCTTATCAGTCCATTACAGCGATATAATAATTCTAATCTTATATCAGTCAGTCCGTTCTGTCTGTAGCTGTAGGTATGACATGTTGTGAACCAGCCAACTTTCGAGCTTTGCTTCGAGTTACGGGACCTTTACCTTTATATGCTTTAGATACTGTTGGACTAGCACCTGTATTTTCATCTGACCTAGCATGAGCACCCTGCTCCGGGTTGCTGGACTGTGGAGCCGCGCTGACAGGTGCTTCCAAACCATCATCTGCATCCTCATACATCTCAACATTATCTGCATCACTGTCACTAGGCTCACCCTCAGTAAACTCCTTGTTACGACATATTATGTGTCGGCGATTCCGGCGGTACCTATTACCTACTGCGTCTTCCAGTAGGTAAGACCGCGGCTCACCACATTTTTTCACAACTTTCATACATTTTCGCTTTTGACCATCCGCTACCACTACTTTATCATTTCTTCGTAATGCAGGGAGATCTTTTGCCTTTTTGTCATACCTATTCTTTTGTATGTTCTGTTGATTTAAAATCTCTTTATGATTTTTTTTTAGATCAACTCTTTTTATTAATACCCCCTTGTGAATAGGCAATCGTGTATTCAACTGCCTACCCATAAGTATCTGAGCCGGTGAGTCTATCTTATCCCTCGGAGTAGACCGGAAATTTAGTAGACTTAGATGATAATCATGACCTGACTCTATACACTTCTTTAACAAGTTCTTGACTGTTTGTATAGCCCGTTCACTTTTCCCATTTGATTGAGGGTATAGTGGAGACGAAGTCAAATGCTTTAACTCCCATTCGTTGATAAATGTTTTAAATTCCTTAGAACTGTATGCCGGTCCGTTATCTGTAACTAACTCATTCGGAATTCCGTGTCTAGCAAATTGATCCTTCATGGCTGCGATGACGGACCTACTGTTGATCGACGACAGTTCGTTTACCTCTACAAAATTAGAAAAATAATCTACCAGAATTAAATAATATTTCTTTCTATGTTCGAAAATATCAGATCCAATTTTCGACCACGGTACGTCCGGCACATAATGTGGCATTAGTGGCTCGCGGTGTGGATTGGGAGCGTAAAGTGCGCACGTTCCACAGCTACGCACACTTTGCTCGATATCGCGCGACATCCCCGGCCAGAATAGCACACCACGGGCCCTCCTCTTACACTTATCAATTCCTAGATGCCCTTCGTGTATACGTTTGATCATTTCGCCCCGCAACAATTGCGGAATGAACACGGAGTCATCTTTGAAAATTACACCCTCAATATACTGGAAACATTCCCGATACGACCAATATTTGCGCATTCTTTCTTCTACCTGATACTTGCTTCTCGGCCATCCCTGCTCAATATAACTAATTATTAATTTAGACTCTTCATCCTTCATAGTGTACTCTCTCACTAAATTAAGTTTCTGATTACTAAATTATACTTGTTCTATCATAAAACAGGTTTGCGCTTCAATTTCTTCATTCAATCGTTCATGCATCAACTCTGGCAAAGGAGCACGTGAGAGTATAAGTACATAAATTTACCCGGAGTATACGTCACCTTTATGTCGTACGCTTGAATACGCAACATCATTCTTTGTAACCTTGAAGGCACGCTAGCTAATGATTTTTTAAAAATTGCTTCTAGGGGCTTATGATCTGACTGCACTGTCACATCTGCACGCCCAAATATGTATTGATGAAATCTTTCACACGCATACACGATAGCCAGCAACTCCTTTTCAATTTGAGCGTAGCGGCACTGTGTGTCTGTGAGGGTCAGTGAAGCGAATTCTACGGGGCGCCCTCCTTGCATGAGCACTGCTCCCAGAGCAGTGGCGCTCGCATCTACTGATACAGTTATAGGGATATCATGAGAATATAAAGATAGCACCGGTGCCGTCGATAATTTCTGTTTCAATAACCTCACCGCCTCGGTGTGTTGATGTTCCCACACCCACTCAGAACCTTTTTTTAATAATCCTCTTAAAACAGCCACCGATTGTGAATAGTTCGGTATAAACTTGGACAAATAATTCACCATACCATGAAATCTTTCCAGTGCCTTTTTGTCTTCTGGGTTCGGCATATCCATAATAGCTTGTACATTCTTACTGTCAGGCCTCATTCCTCTCTCATCAAACACATGACCTAAATACGTTATCTCTTTCACCCCAAACTTACATTTTTCCTTATTAAATTTAATCCCCACTTCCCTAGAACGCAACATCAATTTCTCCAGACGTTTGTCATGCTCCTCTTTTGAGGAACCCCAAACAATCACATCATCACTAAATGAATCTGTCCCTTCAAGATCTTTCAGTAGTTGTCTTACCTTAGCATGGAACATTTCCGGTGCACAACTCACTCCGTAAGGTAACCTCGTAAATTGGTACCTCCCAAAGGGAGTGCTGAAGGTGCAGAGGTCAGCACTGGCGTCATCTAAACAAAGCATCCAAAATCCACAACGGGCGTCCAGCACACCAGTACTAGTACCAGTGCAGTACTTTGCTCCATTCAACCGCGCAGCAATCTCACTAACTGTAGGCAAAGAATAATGTGCACGTCTAACGGCACGATTTAGGACCCTCGCATCTAAACATACCCGTATATCCCCGTTTTTCTTCGCTGCTATTACAATAGGATTAACCCACTCTGTTGGATGGTTCACTTTACGCGCGACTCCTAACTTTTCCATTCTTTCTAATTCGGTATGCAACTTTTCGCGTAAACCTAACGGTATTTTACGTGCTGGGTAGATAATAGGCTGCGCTGAACTATCTGTTAATATTTTATGCACACCTGATAACATTCCAACGCCGTGAAATAAATCAGAAAACTCATTTAGAAAATCTTGACTTAATGTATCAATCCTTTTTATAAAGCCTAATCTTACACTGTCCTCCCTTCCTAAAATATTTTGAACTTTCATATCAACGACCGCACATTTCAACAAGTGTTGCTCTTGGTTATGATTAAAGTTTAAATTGCATTCTCCAATTATAGGCAACTTGTTTTTTGTATAAGAAAAAACGTTGTTTGTATGTGGTCGTAGATTTGACTCATTCAATCCTAAACGATAGAAATCACTTTTAGAAATAACATTTAGGTCTGCCCCGCAATCTAATTTAAAACAAACTTTCATACCGTTAACGTTAATATCTTCTATCCATTGTCCTTGAAAACCGCTCTTCTTTGTCTTCAGAACGTTCACATACAACATGTCCTCCTCTTCCGACTCCTCCGTAAGCAGCGACATATCCAGATCGTGCACTTTTTTAATATTTTTATTAGGACACTTCCTAGCAAAATGACCGCGATTATGACACACAAAACATAACGCATTAATAGCCGGACACCTTTGGCTGTCTACGCAAAACACACCACCACAACGTATACACGGCTCGCGCTGCCGGCGCTGTGCCGCTGCCGGCGACCCGCTGCCGCCGCCCGTGCCCCCGGCGGCGCCCCCGTGGCGCCGTCCGTCACGGAACCCAGCTGAGCCGCCACGTCGATTACCGCTGGTGGGCGCACCGCCTCCTCGGGCTGCGCCCGCATGCCGTCCCGCCACAGAGTCTACTTGGCCACTAGATGACCTTGTACTATTCGCCTTCTCAATTTGCAGGCTCTCCTCCCGGGACAGCTCCTCGGCTTCCGCGATTTGTACCGCCTTCGCCAACGTTAGCTCCTCCGTTCTTAACATCCGATCTCTGACAACATTACTTAATACGCCACAAACTACACGATCTCTTATTAGCCCGTCGGTCAGGTGTTCAAACTCACAACTCTGGCTGAGTAATTTCAACGCAGTGACGTATTGACTCATCGTCTCCCCGGCGAGTTGGTTACGAGTGAAAAACTTGAAACGTAACATGGTCACATTACATTTTGTTCCGAAATGGCTATCAAATTTTGACTTCAGACACAACAAAGAATCGGCGTTCTCTTCTTTCGTGAACGTAAAAGTAGAATAAATATCGTAACCCTCCGCTTCTATGAGGTTCACCAGCAAGCTTGCTTGTACACTCTGCGGTTCCTTGATAACGCCAGATGCCTTCAAGAACACCTCAAATCGCTGCCACCATTTTCGCCACGCGTCAGCGCGCGCGGCTGGGCTGCCGTCGATCTGCAGTTCTGGTGGCGGACGAGCGTGTTCCATACTTATCCCAGCTCAGTTTTCACTTTCTTATAACAATACGGCCCCACGGCTACCGAAAACAGGGCAAACACTGTGCTTATACTATTATTTTCGCGAACACCGCTGTCACCATGTAGTAAAACAAGCAAGTTAGATGAACACTGATTTTATTTCTCAAGGGTATCTTACATAAAACATTTTTTAAATATACCTACAATTGTCTTTGTATTGGATTACTACCTTCTTAATATTAATTCTACTACAAAGATAAGGAGGAGTTACCTCCACCTATAAATACCTAGACACAATATTACAAGAAAGTGTGGGGCAGAAATGATCTCGAGAAACGTACTGTGCGAGATTTCCACGAGCTTTTTGAGGGTTACGAGCTGTGCGATCATAAAACTGCGATGCTGGAATTAGGTTAAACAGTTCTTCAGAGTATTCCTCATTTATCGTGTTATTTTTTTATGTTGAGGAAGACGTGACGAGCTAGTCGTTTGCCTAATGTTAAACGATACGGCCGCCCACATTAACAGTTGCAGTACCACTCGGAGCTCTAAAATATTGTGGGTTTTCGCGTGACACTGCACTGCGCACGTCACCCTGAGACCAGCACAGTCCGGCAATAAGATTACTAGACTGTGTGACCAGCATTTGCCCAGTAATTGCACTAGCTACAATGCCCTTCAAACCGGAACGCAGTAGTGCTTGCACACTACTGCTTGGCGGCAGAATAACTGGCAAAGCAGTGGTACTTACTTACCTAGATGAACTTAAAAGTCCTACCAAGTATTTATTATAAGAGCTCATGGTAGCTAGGTAAGTAGGTACAAAAAAGCATGGGTTGAATTATGGGCCAAGAATGTTGCAGCAAAAACATCCGTCATTGTCATTTTCAGCCAGTGACGATATCATCCTCCTTCATCATCATTTCAGCGTTCCACCTGCTTTCGTAATTTTCGTATCAAACATTGGCCTTTCACAATTTTAATTCAAAGTATCGAACGTACAATCATCAAGTCAAGATCGTTCCATAACGGTTTCACATTCTTTTAGCGAACCACGAAAAATGGGGTGGTCATTTGGCATTTATTTTACTGCCATCTAGCGAATAATAGGACAATCTTTAGTTGTGACATCTATTGTCGAGTAGCAAAACTATTTTATTTAGCATAATGTACACAGAGGGCGTTGAAATTATTTGTTTCAAACTTTATTTTTATTTTTTTTTCCCTTACGAGGAAATATGGCGTCGCACGTCTTGTGCATTTGCCAGTGTCTGTATTTTTTTTTTTCTTATATTTTGGCTCCACACATAGTGTATTTAGCCAGTGTCAAGTATTGTAATTATTCATCGAGTTATGGAATATTTCACGTGTAAAGTCAAGTCTTCAAGTCCAGTCCAGTCTAAGTCAGGTAATCATAGTCCAGTCTAAGTCATACCCTAGTAAAGTGGTGGCGACTTTACTAGAAGCTCCTATGGAAATTTGGAAGCAACACGAAAAACCACGTTTCACTACATTATATCACTTGCCCACACTCATGCTCGTAATTCAGCACTTAATGCGTAAAACACCACCAATTTTAACCATTAACACTGGAAAAAGCACAAGTTTAGAAAAATAATACAATGAAACGACGTAAACTTTTTCGACTTCCCGCCAAAAACCCCCAGTGTCTGTTTTATTCTCCTTCTTCATTTCTTCTGACTTGCTATTTTCTTTTTCTTCAAGTCATCATGTTGGAAAAAGTATCTAACCGTTCTTTTTTATATATTTGTTATTATTTACAAGGAGTTTAGTTGTTGTTTTTTTTTTTTTTTTTTAAACGGGGAAACGATAATTTAGGTATCACATAAGCAGATGGCGCTATTGCGATTTTTAGTTCGTATCGTTGAATTATTCTATTCTATTATCCAATAGAGAAAGTTATCCAAAACGAATATAATATTCTAACCCCCGGTTTCTCGTACGTATGTTAAAAATACTGAACGCTCATTGGTTGAAGACAGCCGATGATCAACATGCAAACAATGACCGTTCCATATTTTTAATTAGCTACATAATTATATAATTCTATGAGAAACTGGGCTTCATTTTGCTACAAGCACAGACCTAGCAACCCGATTTTTTTCGTTACTCTGCTACGAGTAAATTCACTAGTAGTGGCTAAATTCTGCGGTAACAACTAGGCGGAACCAGTCTGTATACTAATTGTAAGTTATATACTCTAAAGTCCCCACTCGGGGACCGACGACCTGGTGAAAGCCGCGGGGAGCCGATGGATGCAGGTGGCGAGCAGCCGCTCAAGGTGGCGCGCACTGGGGGAGGCCTATGTTCAGCAGTGGACGCCTTCAGGCTGATGATGATGATGATACTCTAAAGAACCAGTAGCAAAAATGGAGTGAACTTTGTTAACTTTTCGATATTTACGTAATCTTCAACTAAAAATAAAACCACTTTGCTTAATATAAACATCTTTTTTATTCCAAGTTATAACCATACATAATATACACAGTACAAAAAAACTTGCTAATACAGCATTAAGGACAAAATGAAATTGTCACACATTTTTTTGTTTATCGTTTCGTAACATACTAACCAAATTGAGAAATCTAATAATAGGACAAACTTATCTACACGCCGTGTTTAATGTACAATGCTTCGAGCGAATACGGTTTACTCAATACAATAACTTAAACGTAACACCTCTTACTATGTACTCGATGGAATTCGAAAGAAAAAATTTACACAATAATACATACAACTTTAAGCCGTAAATAACCTGAAGAGTCTATTTGTATTTCGATTAAGGAACATAAAACATTCACATCCTAACGATATCACCATAATCAGACTAATTTACATTGCACATTCACCGGCCGCGGCCGGACGGCGCTCGGACGCTAATGGCAACACACGAACGGCGCGCAGCGCACACAATCGCTCCCAATCTTACGTTTAAATGCGGAACTTAGCGGTTAACGTTACGTTCGGTTGAGATCAAATGCGGAGACTTACGGGGAACTTACTCCCCGAGCGCCTCCTCAAGACAGCACAGCGAGTCCTTAACCGCGTGATACACGATATTTTTAATCTGCAGCTTGTCTTCTTTATTAGAATGCTGTCGCGATAGCCGGCGGAATTGCTGCGCTAGTTCGAAGCAACGCGACACGTTTTCCGGCGAAACAAAGTCCTCGGCGACTTTGATGCAGTCGAGTAGATTGCGAACTTGATGCGGCGCGCCCGCCGGGACGAAAACCGCGTCTCCCGGACATTGCAGCACCGCGTATCCTTCAACTGCGTAATCTCTGTACAATTGCTCCCGTAGCGCAGCATCCAAGTACCAGGTTTGGTCGTGGACCGGATCGTGGTGAGGCCTCGGTCGGGCTCCGCGATCAATCTCCGCTCGGACGAGGAAATCTCTGATTTTGTCTGCGTCGCGTGCCGCGTATATGTGCCAAAGCGCGCCTGGAGGACGCAATCGGGCCCGTCTTCTTGAAACGACATCTACTCCGGCTTCGTCCGCTGCTCGTGCCGCTTCTCTCGCCCTTTCAGCCGCGTCCGTTGGTGCAGACGCGTGTACCATAACATTGACGGCATCGCTTACATCCAAATGCAAGTTCGTAGTTCCGCCAGCGCCGCCGTAAGCTGTATACATTTTGGGCCCTAAGTCGGGTCGTACGAAGCATTCGGGTAACCTAGCGGCGAGGTTAAGTCGTCCACCGCGCGCCGTGTATTCGTGTAAAGGCAACGCTCGCATTAAGTCATCGAATCGCGCGGGTAGTAGTTCCGCGAAATCTTCTCCGGGCGGCCAGTCTTTTATTTTGAGGACCATCGGCGCGCCTCGTTCGTCTCGCAGCCTTTTGCCGGCCACTTCGAATCCGTCCCAGAATTTTCGAGCCGGTGTGTTGGGAACCACCAGTCCGGATGCGCAGTTGACGAGGTCTACTCGCGTGTCGCCGAAGTCGCGCGAGAAACTCTCGGGGCTCCACAGGTTCTTGTCGAGGATGGATGACACGTCTGATACGAGGACCGGCTGTCCGCGCTTCCATTGGTCCTGCAACAGCGAAATACAACATTATAGCACGTAAACAAATACCATACCGACTGGACCTAGTGGTTTAAATTCTTTTTGACAAAGCTGAGGATCATTTCAGCTACGAAAAACAATGTTTTTTAGCACCCCGCTGTGTACTCGTTTACTGTAAGCTTCTAATTTTTCGAGATAAAAATGTCGTATTGACCTCGGCAGTAGCAATCCGTGTGCAAAATATCATCCAAATCACACAAATAAACAACCATACAAATGAAACAGATGATTCACGTTTATTCATAAGAAGTATCGAAATCCCCAACTATTACAATCTATAAAATCTCGAAAACTAAAGCAATCTTTCTACAAATTATTTAAAGAAAAATAAACTTACAATTGGAAAAGAACCCTAACAAAAAAAACCACACGGAAATCATCACTTTAGACACAGCTTTGCCGCAATCACCACATATGGCAGGGGTCTTGTTGCTCGCAGATTTTAATGTACCGAAGAAAATGCTGCTGTGCTGCCCATTCCTTGGATATTCCCTTAGCCGGAAAGAGATGGGAGGTTTTTAAATATGTGACAACTCTTAATCAGCCTAAGTTAATTACAAATATATCCGACTTTTATACAAAGCAAAAAAAAAATTACCTGGAATGGCTTGTAGTTCCCAGGATGCACGGGATCAGTTAGATGCAGCAGCTTCCCATCACAAAGCCACGCGTGCGGTACATCCGGATACATTACTTTGGACTCCGTCAACGTCATAATTCTCACTGGTAACTCTTCTCTGCCTCGCGCCCACTCGTACCTCTTCGCATTGGACAACGCAAAAGGCTTCCCGTCTTCTTCCCCTTCCTTCTTCTCGTCTACAACGCTGGATATGACGTAACCAAGGATATCAGACTTGCTCTTCTTTTGTTTCTTCTTCGGTTGCGTTTCGCCGCCTTCCGGTGCTGGTCTGATGAGCAGCTCCCGAAGTGTGGAGAAGTTGCCACCATCAGAGTCTGAGGAGCTTGTATCGGTTCTGTCGTCGGCTTCTGGCTTTATGTCCGTTAGCCAACTGACCGCGGGGCCGGCTTTTCCGTTTTCCGATTTGACTGGGGAAGAGCCGTTGGTTGGTGCGGTCTCCTCTTTTACTTCCTCCTTTTTGATGTTCTGGAAATAGAAAATTACGGATTTTAGATCACATTGGAAATTGTAGAAACTTCCATCAAGTAAGATTGCGGCCAAATGGGGCCTATTTAGTTATTTAAGTGAAGCCCTGAAGTTTCCAAAACTGTCATCATCAGCATCATCATCAACAGCCTGAAGACGCTCACTGCTGCACATAGGCTTCCTGCAGAGAGCGCCACTGTGAGCGGTTGCCAGCCTCCTGCATCCATCGGCTCCCCGATACGACCCCCTCGTTGGATCACGAAGTGGCGATCACGAACCGGAAGACACAGCTTCCGGTTCGTGGTCGTCACTCGAAAACCTTTCTTCCCAATCGGTTGTCAGTTCTACGAGCGATGCGGCCTGCCCATTGCCATTACAAATTCTAAGAGATACATTGGTCACTTTAGTTCTCCTGCAGATCTCCTCGTTCCGAAGCTTATCTCACAGAGAAAGAGAAACACCAAGCCATAGCTCTCCATAGCTCGCTGCGCGACTTTGAGCTTACTGATGAGACCAACAGTAAGAGACCATGTCTCAGTTCCATAAATCATCACCGGCAACACACAATGATTAAAAACCTTCGTGTTCAGGCTCTGCGGTATTTTGCACGAAAAGATAGAAAAAATAACGTAAATAATCGTTATTAGTATGAAAAGAAAGGATGAAAAATGTTTACCTTATTGAGTGCCTTCTGCAGCAGCGCCTTCGCCTTATCCCTGTGGCGGTGGTCGGTGAGCGGCGCGCCGCACGCGCAGGGCGGCAGCGCGAAGGCGGAGCGCAGCGCGTGCGCGCGCGCGGCCGCGGCGTGCAGCGCGCCGCCCGCCGCTATCTGCGTCAGCAGCAGCCTGCGCGCCGGGTGCGCGCCGCCGTGCGTGCACAGCAGCCAGCTGGACGGGGACATCACAACATTCATAATAAGGACTAGTGACTTCTGATGGCATGGCGTGTGATGCCAGTATGGAAACAAAACCACCCCATCTCATCCTGCGAGTGCCGTAAGACCCAAGGAAATATCTCGGTACATTAAAATCTTCTGCGATCACCGAGACGCCTGACGGTAGTGGTGATTATGGTAAACCCGCTAAATCAAAATCCCCCAAATCAAGTTGATTAAAGTCATTTGAACCCCTATTTTAAAAGGATCATATCACTTACAATTAATTTTGTTGAAAATTCAAAACCTGCATCAAAACAGATCAAACTTACCCAAATGAATCTCTTTCTCCATTTGATGTGGCATTTGTGGTGGTGGTTTCAGGTGTTGAGGCAGCAGATTCACCTGTTGTTCTTGACTGTAACAACATTAAAAAGGTTTTAGTATTGAATATAAAAAAAGGGAACATCAAATACTTATTGAATGGTATTTTGGTAAAGTATTACATTACTTTTATTGAATTCTTTTTTTACAGACTATAAATGATGTTCTTGTTCTTTTCGAAAACTTAGAACTTTTGAAATAGTAAGAATGATCACTGTAGGGGATGTTGCTACACCAAAACAATGCAAAGATGTGATTTGAGATTACACAGTTTATTGACACACTACTTATAGATACAAATGGAGGAAGGTGAATTTATGAAGTGATCGAGCCGCGGTTGCTTGAGAGCGACCTATGAACGACTGACGCGCCGCATTCGGAAACGATCCAATAATGATGAATTGGCACTCTGTGCGGTGCTACGGACCGTACATGTTCCGGGCGCGAGAAGAGATGAATGAGATGAGAATGGTTGTGTTAGTGGGTGAAGTCGATACAAGGTGATAGACAATATGGTGTGGTTAGTGGTACAAGTTGAAACCGACAATTAAGCATTTGATTTAAAACATATTAATGTCATCATAGCTTTTTGTGTGAAAGTGGCATGGCTTTATCAGTTATTCTGCCGCCAAGCAGTAGTGTGCAAGAAGTACTGTGTTCCGGCTTGAAGGGCATTGTAGCTACTAACTAGTGAAATTACTAGGCAAGTGAGACTTTGTGACCTGATTTCAGTCTAGTAATCTGATTAGTATACTGTGTGATGACTCAGGGTGACGTGTGCAGTGCAGTGTCACGCAAAAATATATTCATTTAGAGTCCCGAGTGATACTGCAGTCTGTTATGGGCAGCTGAGACGCTTAACATCAGGCTAACGACTAGCTCTTCACGTCATTTACATAGATAAAAAAAGTAAGATAATCCCAATTACATTTATATGAAATGAGCTATAAACCACGACTTGAGAAAAGTTTCTTTTCTTTTTTTTGTGTTTGTTTTGTTTTTCATTGTTGTTATGTTGCGTTTACTTTGTGTTTTTGTTAATTACCTTATAGCAATCTAAGCAGACGACGAACCCACATTTCCCGCACGTCCAATGGAAGTTAAATAGCGTTGTTTCACACACGTCGCACATTTCTCTAACACCTTGCACTACGCGCTTCCACGCTATTGTTTTATCTGAGGACAAAAAAGGATTTTAATTAGAAACTGCAACACTTAACATTAGTTCTATTATTTTTGTATTAACCTTAAGAGTAAATTAATTTAGAAAAATTATTATCTTAATGAATTCTGCACAATTTTGATAGAATTATAAATATACTTAGTTTGTATAGAATTACATTTGAAATGAAATGTGACTGTACTTCTTGGTGATTTCTTGATAACACTTGGATATTAAAAAAAACTTTAACAGATACACTGAAATACCTACAAAAAATTGTGTTCATCATGTTCTGTTGTTAATCTAACAGTTATAAAACCATTATGGTCCGTGTCATTTTGATCATTTTGATATAACGTAAAATGGGCTGCAACGTTTTTAGAAATCTCAAATTGAATGTACTTGGAGTTTTTCCCAACAGAATCGACGCCAATGTATTTTTTGTGGTATGTGGCAAAATGGCTAAACGAATTTTGATAAAATTTTAAGTTAAAGAGATCCTGCAGAAAAAATATTGTATTATCTCTAGCAATAAATAAATATACTTTAGGTTATCATAAATGGTTACCAAAATGCCATTTCACTCTAGGTGATAACAAACTGCTATCATGATTTACAAAGCTATTTCTGATATCTGTTATCTGCAGATAACATATCAGATTTTTTCATTACTACAGCACTATTTTTGGAATAAATAACTTTAAGTCGATTACAATACAGGATTATAGAATGTCAAATCAATCAAATCTTTATGTATCAATTGCTTATCGATCTGATTCTTGCCTATCTTTCAAATTAATTAATTTCAGATAATGTTCTTATTTCTAAGATTAAGAAGTTTTTAGTAACCCCCTTATAAATAAACAAAGTGTAACAATGAAATAGCTACTCAGTGTTAAAGCTCCCGTTATCTTATCGTTTGCCTTAGAAACATACCTTCGTTAAGGTGATGTGACTCCGCCTCTTTCTCCTGTTGTAGCAGTTCACAGAACTGGTCTCCAATCTCCCTCAGCAGGAAGCAACTCATCTCGATGTCCAGCTCAGCCGCGCCGGCCGACGACGACAGCCATAGCTTCTTGTCATCCTGAACACAATACGGACGTTACGTTATCTACAACTTATTGCGAGATAGTCTTAAAGTCAAAGAAATCGATATAAAATGAAGCGAGTTAAACAATCGAACGATGATTACCTCATCGGCATCCTTGTAAGGGTCCGAGAATCCGGCAATAGCTAGCTGCCTGTTCTTGGCGTACTTCAGTCTTCGGAAAGCGTAGAACCGGCAGAATATGTTCGGCATGTCCTTGTCGCGCTGCGCCGGCGACCAGCGACACTCGCGGCACTTGGCGAGCCGCGGTGCTACCTCGAAGCACGGCCCGTTCTGTAGGAACGAGTCGCCGGGCGGGCGCGAGGCCGGCCCGGGACCGGACTTGCGCGGCGGTTCCGGGCCGGGCCCAGGCCTGCGGGGAGGCTCGTCCCGTCTCCGGCCCCGGCCGCCGCGACCGGCACGCCTGCCGCGCGCCCGGCCGGCTCCGCGCCGCCCGGACGTGCTGCCGCTGCCGCTGCCACTGGCGCCCGAGTCCGACTCCTTATCCGAGCTCTCCTTGTCGCTCTCGCTGCCGCTCTCGGACGCCTTCTTCCGTTTGGTCTCGTCGCCCGCCTTGCGCGGGACGGCGCTCTTTTTCCGCTTCGCCTTCGGCGGTTTCCTTTTAGGCGGTTGCGCGTCGCGATCCGAGCTCGAGCTGTCCTCCTCGGCGTCCTCGATGCGGCCGTTGGGTTCCTTCGGCTTGCGCGGCTTGCCGGGCTTGCGAGCGCCCCGCTGGATCGACTTGGCAGCGACCGGCACCACGATGTTGGAGGCGCCCGCCGAGTCGTCCGGCTCGGAGGCGCGCGAGATCGCCATCGGGAGAGTGATGCAGGTGCCGCCGCCGCCCGAGCAGTCGCCCTCGGGGATCGGCGCCGTCTCGTGTCGCTGCAGCCACGCCTTCTTGCCGAGGTGTCGCACGGGCGCGCCGAGCGGCGAGCTGGCCGGCTTGGGTCCGTCCGCGTCCAGCGAGGGCGGCGTGGCGGGGGGCGCGGGGGGCGTGGGCGCGGGCGCGGGGAGCGCGGGGGAGGCAGGCGCGGGGCTCGCGGCCGGCGTGAGGGGAGGCGCGGGGGAGGCGCCCGCCGCGCGCTCCGGGCTCTGCACGCTGCCGTCCGCGGAGGGCACGCGCACGTCGCACGGCGGCCCGGGCGGCCCGGGCGCGGGTTCCGACCCGTGCGGCGCGCGCCCGGGACCCACCGCCGCCGCGATCAACGGCTCGGGGGGCGGCGGCTCCTCCACCCGCCGCCGCTTCGCCTCCGCTTCCGGGTCTAGATGGGGAGCGGCGATGCGTCGCCGCGGCTCGAGCCGCGCGGGCTCGTCGCGCGTCACGCCCAGGTCGAGCGGCTGCGTCTGGCACGAGTCGGCGCAGGCACCGAGTGGGGGCACGCGGGGCGGGGGGCGCGGCTCGGGCGTGCGCGAGTGCGCGGGCGGGGGCGGGCGGTGCGCGGGGGGGTACGCGGCGGGCGGCGGGTAAGGCACGAGCAGCGGCGCCGGCTCCGCGGGGCCGTAGTGCGGCGCGGGCGCGGGGGCGGGCGAGTTGCTCGGCTTGCCGTAGATGTGCTGCGGCGCGGGGCTCGACACCTTGGGCTTGCCGGGCGGGGTGAGCGCGGGCGCGGGCGCCGCCGCGGGGTAGTACGCGGGCGACCGCTGCGGCTGCGGCTGCGGCTGGTACAACCTGCGCGGCTTGTCGGCCGGCGGCGGCGCGTGCGGCGAGGCGCCGGTGCGGTATGGCCGCGAGGGCAGGTAGTGATGCGGCGGGTCGGCGCGCGGCTTGCTCGCGTACGCGTGCTTGGGGTCGAGGTGCGGCTGCTTGGCGTCGTGCTTCACTATGACGGTGTTCTTCTCGGGCACGAGGGGCGGCGGCGCGGGCAGGTGCGGCTCCTTGTGCTTGTCGTACCGGTACGGGTAGTTGTACGGCGAGAAGCCGGGCTCGGCCTTGGGCAGCGCCGGGTGGGGCGGCTTGTCCGGCTTGGCGGGCAGCGCGAGGCGAGCGTGCGGCGCGCAGTAGTCGGCGGGCGGTCGCACCGCGTGGGCGTAGTACCGCTCGGCGGCGCGCAGCCGGTCGCCGCCGCTGTGGCTCGGCGCGAGGTTGTGGAGGGACCACGACGCGGTGCGCTCGCGTTGCTGTTGAACATAACGTACGCGGTTTATATAACCTGCCTACTGGGAAACGAACGAACTTGGGCTGCTTTTATTCCCTATGACTCTGCGAAATTAGGCTTAACTTGTATTCATTATGGATTTTATGCAAACCCCATATAAAGTCACGAGTCATAGAGAATAAAGACCCTGTTTTGTTTATGGAAAGTACTACAGTATATTAACCTTTTGGTGTGCCAGCCTTAGAGATTCTTCGAAATGCCTTGAGACTAGTTTTGAGGCGGCATTTTCTTGTTCTCTCCTTTCTTTTTCCTCTCTCTCTTGTTTCTCTCTCTCGCGTTCCCTTTCTCTTTCTCTCTCCCTCTCTTGTTCTATCCGTTCTCTCTCTTTTCTCTCTTTCTGCTGCTTCTCCAGCAACTCGCGTTGCTCCTGATCCCTTCGTTCTCTGTAAACAAAGGAGACCAAAAACTTTAAGGCTATTGTTTGAATCTATGAGAAGCAAAAACAAAAATGAGAGAAAGTAAAAAGAAAGGAGATAAAAAACAATTTTTTTTTATTAATACCCCAAATAATAAATCAAATCAAAAATGTATCATTTATTATGAACCTAAAGTATGCATGATGAAGATTATAAAAAAAAAAAAAACAACAACCAGCAGATCAAAGCCAAGTTCTTGGAATGCGGCATAAGTGGGTCAAGGTCATTTCATCATATAAGTAAAATATATGTGTGGAAAATCTGTATTAATCATGTACAAACATTACTTTATTAACATTTTTGATATTTTGGTTATTATCATGATGCAAAGAATGTGTTAAGGCCGCGTCATAGCACTCTTTTCGCTGTAGCACTCTATCTTATTAATTTGGTGTCAATCTGGGTCTGCATAAAAACGTGTTAATTTTGCGGGGTTTTTTGATGATTACGCGCGTGGCACGTGCGTGTTTAAATAAATATTTTATCAGGTCATTCCTTTACAAAACCAGTATGGCTGGCAACTTGTAAAAAAAAATAGTGTTTTGTTATTGCTGAAAATTTAGAGGATTCATTAAGTATTTTTTGGGGGTCACTAGAATGATTTTAGCTTAGAAAAACTAAAAACTAATGTACTGAGCTAAGTTTTGTTCAGTCATTCCTGTTTTTCGTTTTATTTTCTATGAATACACAATTTTTCTTATACGATTTGACACGTCACGTTACATTAGTGACGTCAATAAAGTGCTTTTTGTCAATTTTGGTCTTACACAGCGCCTTAAAACAAATCCAAGGTCATAGATTTTTAACACAGGATGTACAATCTGTGTTAAAAATTTGTGCCAATCATGTACAAAACATTATATTATTAACTTTAATATGAATATTGATGCACCTTCATGCTGATGCATTGAATGTGTTAGGACAAGTCAAATAATATTTTTAGCACTTTACCAAATTTGTTTTGTAATTAGGATAAAACTTTATTTAATGAAACTAAACTACCATCTGCACAAAATCGGAGACACGGACAGTCCTCTGTGTCGTGGTTGCATGCAGGAGCAAGAAACCGTGGAGCACGTGCTGCTGCACTGCGAAGCCACGGAAGATGCAAGAATTAAAACGGCTACGAGCTGAGATGTCAGAACCCGCCAATCACAAGAATCGCTCATCATCATCGGCATGCTTGGGCTCATCCGTATTGACTGCTTTGTCATTATCACCACCATCATCATCACTGGAACAGTTATGTCAGCGACCCAAGGCTGTGCTCCGATATTTCAAGGAGTTAGGTTGGCTAGGGTAACTGAGCTGGCAGGGGGAAATGCACAATACACCCCAAGCGGGACGTCAGTGCAGGCCTTTATCGCCCCCACTCGGAATAAGAATAAGAAGGATAAAACTTTATTTAATGAACCAGTCCTAGTAAGCCTCTTGTTTTGTGATGATCATCATCATCACCATCATCATCATCCACAGCCTGAAGACATCTACTGCTGAACATAGACCTCCCCCACAGAGCGCCACTTTGAGCGGCTGCTCGGCTCCTGCATCCATCGGCTCCCCGTGGCTTTCACCAGATCGTTGGTCCACCTAGTGGCCTACTCTGCATCTCTCGGTTTGTGGTTGCCACTCAAAAACCTTTCTTCCCCATCGATTGTCAGTTCTACAGGCGGTGTGGCCTGTCCATGTTTTGTGATATGATATGAGCCCAAAACTATGGCTTATGGTCACCACCACTCTGAAAAAGAGACTCAACATCTACAAAGGAAGGCAGGCTTCACCGGCCTCCCCTCTTCTATTGCTGTCCCATCCATTCATCCTTTTCTCCTATTTTATCAGGCAGATGACATAAGATTATGGAAGCAGTTGGAGGAGAGCTTTGTCAAAGTAAGACAAACAGACGAAGTTGTTGAGGCAAATTAATTAAACATCAAAGTGACCAGCGTTAAATGTATCATTATAATATATGTACATTTTCACAGTTTGTCTTGTTTATTCTACTTTGTCTGAAATAAAGGTTATAATACTATTATTACCAGGGTTAAGGCATAAAACTAATGAGCCCATGCAAAACCTGGGCAGGTCAACTACTTTGACATAAAATAACTAAATTATTTAAGAATATTTCTGTTTTATTTGATAGAATAATATCATATCCGCCTTTACACTCCTACTGCTGGAACATAAGCCTTCCCTCAAAAGGCGAGAGGGTAAGTCATAATCTATTACACTGGCTAAGTGCAGGTTGGTGGTAATATCTTTAAATTTTGTAGACTATTTTTAATTTTTTTATTCTGAAGTTTCTTAGGGACTTTTAGCCTACATGGCCATGCCTGCCTCATTGGTTACACAATGATAATTAATTCTAACTCTTAAAATCACATCATAGCATAGGCCATAAAGCATCCCAGCAGACTGATGTGATCTCAGATCTTGGACAATATTTAACATGATAGTTTCTTCACTACACACACCTCGGTACAGGGCTAAGCAAGATTTGAACCAGGCCATGTTGGTTTGGAAGTAGCAAGAGCCACACTTGCTCCTAGTTCTATAGGCAGGACAGAAAACTGAATAATCACCCATAATAGTGCAGGGGTGCAGCAAAAGGCAGCCATTGCATGAGTAGCAGGCAGTTAATTACCTTGTATCTTGCAGCATAATAGTGTACAACTGTCAATTGCCTTGTCTTGCTGGTTTAACAATAATAGTAATCAAAAAACAATAATAATTGTGTAATACATTAAGCAAGCACCCACACACCACCATTAGCTATGTAGCATGCATTACAAGAAACTCCCTCCTGTTATCCTAAAATAAAGCACAACTATACAAAATCAGTTTTGAGGAAAATTTTGAATTTGATATGTAGTTAGGTTGTACAAAATGTCAACGTAATTCTTAGTTCTATCATGTTGCCATAAGCAATGCTGCAGGGGGGTTATTACTATTTTTCAGCAGTGAGATTCTGTTAAAATGAAAGTCTATAGAAATGGAACTCCCAAAGACATGAAATCAGTAACTGTGGAAACCAAATTCTGTAGAAATGGGAATCTGAAGAGATGGGAATCATTATTTCCATAATTTGTTACCTATCTCACACTGTATTAAAAATTATCTACTTAAGATGGGATAGCAAAATGGTTAGGTAATTGGTATAACTTAATACAATATTTCAAGTCTCTAGGACCAGCAGTTTGGGCTGTGTTGATATATCAGTTAGTCAAGCAGAACTTTGAATTTTATTTATGTACATACAATATTTTATGTCTAGGTAATTTTCTATGGTTTCATGTAAAACAGTAATGAACCTAATCCAGTAGGTATACAAGAACAAGTAGATATTATAGCACTTACAATAGCATGTAATTAGCGAAACAGCGCCGACACAATGGAATACCAAACCATGTTTCTTGTATGGGGTACCAAATTGGACTTGGTTCGTACTTTCTTCGTAGTGATCTAAATGCTGGCTTCACTGAATGCCGCCACTCGAGTTTTGGTTCATATTTTTTCACAGAAAGGTCAAGCTCATGTTATATTATAAAAAATGAAGGCTTCACAAGCGCTTCATGTCAACTTCCCGTGAAGTTTTAAGTTACTTTATTTATTTGTGGTTTTATGTTGCGGAATGCGGATTATGCGGATCTTTCTCGAACGAACAGTGTTGCCAACACTGATTCGCCAAAGGGAGCTAGTGTCCCAAAAAAAAGCTAAAAAATGAGCTAAAATTATCAGGAAATAGGAGCTAAACCAAGGAAATACCAATTTCTATCACTATGAAAACGGTTTTGCAGCTTTGACATGCTTTTTACACTTAATAATTTAATAAATCAGCCCTCTCGGGCTTTAACTCGCCGCGGTAATAACTACAGTAAGTATGCTTTGAGCTTTTCATTAATTACTACTTTCAACCAATCCTGAAAAGGCGTCTCTGAAGGCCATTCACCATGTAATTTTTGACTAAAGCACTTTATTTCGAGTAATACATCTACAGCACCACATCTCAGGTCACAATTTAAAAAAATGCCTAAAAATGTGCAATTTTAGGAAAATTCCCTTTAATATGAGTTCTCAATGTCAAAATTAAGAACATATCAAAGACAGTGACACTTGTTTGGCCACAACACTTTCGTTTGTATATTCCGAAAGATCACCGAGTAGTGGATGGATGACTATGGCGGTGTTAGCGATAAACTCGATATTCAGGATTTTCCAAATTTTATATTTTCCGATTTCTTAGTAGTACGCAATCTTATTAGTTCATATTCTTAATTTTCCGCATTCTTTGTTTTCCTAATTAGATATTGTACAAATTCTTTAATTTTCCGGATAAGTACAGTTTCATACACAAAGCGAAAAACAATAATTCAAATATGTTAATAGAACATACATTCACGAGAGAGATATATATGCGCCTAATAAAATAAGAAGTCAAATATCCCGAAAAAAAAAGAGCTAGGGAGCTAAATACAATTTTTTAGAGCCGCCGATGTGAAAAGAGAGCTAAATTTAGCACTAAAAGATGACAACACTACGAACGAAAACGAAAAGAAAAACAAATTATTCTTCTTCTTCTTCGTTTATGGCTTTCTATTTCTATCGCCTTTTAGCGATAGTTCTGCCAATGTCAACTTCAACTTCTTCTTGTTAATCTTGTTATGGCTTCTGCGGGATTGCCACAACTTCACCAATGTCGCGCGGATAGAGTAGAAAACAGACGATTTCTACAATAAAAACTTGTCTGTGCCGAACGCACAGTCCCACACAAGCATGGCCGCCGCTAGCTCTATTAAAAAAAAGGAAAAAGAAAAACATGGGTGGAAGAATATTTATTACTGCGAGAAAAGTTAGTATAATTAATCATAAACATTGAGTGTTTTAAAACCACCGGACTTTAGAAATTATCAACGAATGGATTAGAGATCGCTTGCGGTATTAATTAAACAAAATAGGATGTAAGGAATAAATAAAACACGTCCATACGCAGTGTAATACTGGTCTATGGCAGTGAAAGATGACTAAATGCTATTACATCTCCATAAATCGGTTCCTAATTAAGTAATTAGGCACCTAACTGGGTAGCAAATTAAGGCACCATACTTCTCCTTAAATTTAGGGCCCTAACTGCCTGAATGCGATTACATTAGGGAAATGTAATCGCATTCAGGCAGTTAGGGCCCTAATGTAGTTCCTAAATCATTTAGGGGCCTAAACTTAGTTTGATATAATAGGCCTTAAACGCCGACTGCCACCACTGGACTCGAGTGGCGGCAGTGGGTGAGCGTGCGCACGACGCCGACGCACGCGCTGTCACAAAATGAAAAAGAAGTTCTTGGCGAGTTTATCGATCTCTATAGGAATTTCCCGTCTTTGGGACATCTCACAAGAGTATAATTATTAAGGACGCGTCCAAAAAGAATGCGTGGGAAATATGGGTCACTTGGGGAGGCTTCAGTATAATAAAATACTGAAACCCAGACATACATGTTTCAGTGCAGCTGCACGCTCTATACTTTATTAACTTAATCTGATTTGCGCCCGTATTGTGTAACTCAATCGTAATCGATGAATGGGCTTCATTTGGCCGGTTTTTTTTTCCTTTAATGTTTTCCATGGGAGTTTGGTCAAGGTTGACAATGTCACTCTCGTAATGCTAATTACAGATTTAATGTTGTATATTATATTATAATGTTCCTCCATAAAGGAACAAATAAAGCCGCCGCTTAGATCCGGTTGTGTATAATATATTATATAATGTCCCCATCCATCGGTATTTTGACTCATTAGGCGGAAAATTGAATAGACAAGACATAAATTAACTATAATTTTATTAATAGTGAGAAAACTCCGATGAATGGAGATGTTACATGCATGATGCCAACTTGCCAGAAATAGCCAATGAGTTCATTCATCGATTGATCTGATCATCTTAATCTGACGCGCTGAAGTAAATCTGACGATTGATTTTTTTTACTATTCTGATCGGCTGCTCTAGACGAACCCCTCTATATAAGTGGAGGGCTTATAGTTATGTGGTGGAGGAACTCAACAGGGTGCAAGATATCCCCCCCTTAGCTCCTCCTTTGGGAGTAACTCCCAAACTCCCCTCTTGGGCTCCCCTACAACAAGGAACATCTATTGTTTATACCTTGTACACGCGCAATGAATGAATACATTGGCTCCGTCCATTTGGATCCATAAAATCGCCCCATGTGGATCCACGGATACCTTCATCTCCTCTTCGATCTACATTGATCTAATAATAAACATTATTTCAATATGCCACTTCGATTCACAAACGAGGGATTCAAAAATAATAATATTATTCTATGCCATTTACATCCACGATCAGCTAACTATCGAGGCCATTACATGCGTTTTTTGCCCGTGATACTAGTGGTTGTACAACAGACCAAATATATTTTTGGGTTGTGCCAGTAGTAACACGGGTAATGATTCTTTCCCGTTGTACTAATTAACTTTCTAATTAACACAGCTGTGTACCTTAAGCCGCGTCTCTTCGTGTTTTTTTTTTTTTGAAACATTACACAAAAACATCGAAACAAAGGAGCATGGTCATACACATTTGTCTGTCTGCACAATATTTTGTCTGCCGAGGTGCAAACCAAAAAGTAAAAACAGCTAAAACCAAAACTAAGAAGCTCAGCAATTCTACCCTTACATTAATAGAAGAACGTCAGACAATAACAGTCCCACACGTGAATATGGTTCAAAAAACAAAGAAGTCAAAAGAAATATCCGCAAAGATATACGCCTCTATATTATAGATCTGGTAAAAACAGCTCTTGCAAAAAACCCAGTCTTTTAAAATTACCATCCATGAGGTTGAGGTGCACAGAAACCAGAAAACAAGTGATAGTTAACTACTAAGTAGGTAACACAAAAGATTAAAGAGGTGTAAAATATGACGACAGAAAGAAGATTCTTAATATTTGCACTGAGTATTATAAAACACATAATTCCGAAAGCAATACAGATCCCCAACAAAACAAGTTGTTTATAGTTTCGCCAGGTTAAAACGTGAGTAACGTACTGAACCATACTCACGCTCCGACGATCGATATTCCACCTATAACCGGATTCAAGGTTCACCAGGCGCTGGTGAACTGAACATGAGGTATACAGCAGAACCACTTTTCAATATTAATATGCTTAGTAGACCTACAAATCCTACAATAACTTGAATTAAGTGTTGTAATTTTGACTTAAAAGTGCAAAAAATATAATATAGCCTATTTGCAATACGTTTTGGAGTCGTCTCGACGACGTCTAATTTTGGAGTTATAACGGTTTTGCCCGAAATTTTCTTTAGTTTTATAAACATAGGTACTGTATACTCTAGCTGACCCGCCCCTGTTCGCACGGGTTAATTAGTTTTACGCCCAAACCCTGTTCATATGAACAGAGAGGGAAATGAGGCGAGAAAAGATAGGAGGAAAGGATGTTCGTCTTTATCCGAGGTGACTAAACTATCACGCGAATATTCGTGTTGCATTGTCGCGACAACCCACGATAACGATAGTGTAGCCATAGCAATCCAACGAAGTATTTGGAAACGCGAATATTCGCCGATAGCAACACCGGATAAAGACGAAGCAATTTTTGAAAATGAATAGAGCAAGATCGGTATATTACCATGTACGACATAGCCGGAGTAAATATTCTAAGGACATAGCTGAAGAACTGTGGATTGACCACAAAACTGTTTTGACCCATTTGAAAAAGTCGGGGTTCACAAAAAAGCTCGACATTAGGGTTGCCACAGGAGCTCACTGAAAGAAACCTAATGCACCAAATTGAAATAATTTGTTGCAACCAGGCTCATTTTAGCATTTTTACAAGTCAAAATCAAAATACTAATGCCCATCAGCCATACCCAAGTACTGCTTTAGCAGCAGTAACAAAAACAAAAGTAAAATAAACCTCAACGTGCCTACAGAATTAAAAAAACTGCACACTAAACTTTGATAGCTTCTAAGTTTGTACTATCCCTCTACTACATATATGACGCGTTTGGGTAGGTACGTCCTACAGAAATAAATGAGAACTTAAGAGAGTCACAAGCTATAGTGCAGGCATTAGAATACTTAATTTTAGCCATTGTTCTAAGCATATGAAATTAGCGATTACTCTATTGAATCGTAATTAAACCGATCCATTTAGAAGAGATTTATAAAAAATAGATAATAGTGATAAAAAGTGCGACCTTAGACAAAAACGTTTGGAAAAGATCGTGGCCAAAGGGCGGTCGAGCTCCACAGACTGGCGAAACCCGGATTGACAGGGATTTTATGTATGCATGCTGCAAGATGCTGTGTGTATGGCGGGATTGGAAGATTTTTACCGCCAGAAAAAACCATCGATCCGGATTTCTACTGCCAACAGCTGATGAATCTAATTTAGATAACCGGCCAAGTGCGAGTCAAACTCGCGCACGAAGGGTTCCGTACCATTATCTATAAAAACGAGCAAAATAAAATCACGTTTGTTGTATGGGAGCCCCTTTGAATAAATATTTATTTTATTCTGTTTTTTAGTATTTGTTGTTATAGCGGCAACAAAAATATATCATCTGTGTAAATTTCAACCATCTAACTACCACGGTTTTTTTTTTTTTTTTACATCGGACTTAAACTTATACACGGTTCATGAGATACAGCATGGTGACAGACGGACACAGCGGAGCCTTAGTATAGGGTCCGTTTTACCCTTTGGGTACGGAACCCTAAAAAAGCAACCGGAATTGATCAATCGAATCACGGTACGCTAGAAATACCAAACCACTGATCTGCGGAGCTACTGTCTAAGCCAATCGTAATCGATGAATGGGCTTCATTTCGTCATTTCCGGCAAGTTGGCATTGTGTAACATCTCTATTCATTAGTATAATATTTTCTCACTATTTCTCATTATTATAGTTAATCAATGTTTTGTCTATTTAGTTCTACGTCTAAGGGACCATAATACCGATGGATGAGGATTTTACACAACCGGAAATGACCAAATGAAGCCCATTTATCGATTACGATTGAGTTAAACAATACGGGGGCAGATTTTGATGAAATATCTATGGGACCAATCTGTAACAAGTATATAGTTTCAAATAAAAAAAGAATTCCCAAATCGAGTTGAGAACTTCCTCCTTTTTTCGTATGAATATAAGGGTATTACTTATCCCAACATAAATCGCCTTTATTTTATTCTGAGAAGGCATTTTCGAAGTCATTGGTCTGGTCATAGAAACCTGTGCCTTATTATTTATTTAGATTTCTATTGGTCTGATCGAGGTACCCTCATACCTACCCTGTCTAATGAACAGCTGTTTGTCGTTCAGGACTTCAGGAGTTTACCACTGGTAGTTTCCTAAGTGGCTGCTTTTCCGTGGGCCCCGTTTTATAAAGCTACAAGTACAAGCTTACAATTGTACCAGCTACAAGAACAAGTATCTACAAGTTACTAGTTACGGCGGCGTTTTATAAACAACAATTATCGATTACAAGTGTAAATTAAAAGTATAATGCACATCACTATGAACGTCACCGAGCGAAAGACTGGCAACACAGCCAAAAAAAAGTGAAATAATTTGTTTTATAAAGCTACAAGACAACAAGTGTACAAGCTACATCCCCCGATATATTGCTTTGCTCTATGAATTACAAGCGCTTGTTCTTAGACCATAGACAATCCATAGCGTGTTTTCATTTTTTAAATGTAAAATCGAACAATGAGGCGTTTTATTAAAAAAAAGAAATGGTGTTTTATGTATGACCCAATAGATGGCGCCAGATGTGGTTTTACCAAAATCTGTCACTGTGTGTTTCAAGCTTAGACCACAGGTTATAGGAAATGTGTCACAATACTGACTGACAACTCTAAACGGTTTCGTTGTTTTATTTTCGTTGCGCGATAGCTCGGCTTTATTTTGGATCATAATATTAACGTTTATCTGTCTCGCAGTTCTGCTGTACTTCAATTTACTTATGAAAAAAGCACCAAAGACTACTAGGAAATACTACAGACAATGTACTCGTGGTCCACTCACTGAATTTGACATTTCTTTGTGGGTAGTCGAAGCATTTTCTTATGTTTAAACTACTTTGTGGTTTGAAAGGTTTAAACTATGTACTTACTGCGCCATCTAGTAAAAGAAGCGGAACTAGGTTTTTTTTTAAATAAAACTCCTCATTGTTTTGGTCATTACAAGTGTACGGAACTACAAGTTGTAAAGATTTTTATCTGACTAAAGAGCTAGGTAAAATGAAGTACAAGTATAGATAAAACATACTGAAAGTAGATTGTATTGGTCGTGTCAAGTATTAATTAATGTTCAATTAGTTAAATTAAGTAAATGTGAACTAATTATGTTTAAATAATGAGAAATTCAGCTTCAGCGGAGCCCATGAAAAATGAGCGTAGCTGTATTACCATCACAAAACCTATTATGAGAATAGTGACTTTGACCCAACTTTATTTAATTAAATGGCTTTGCTTAAAAATAGAGACGCCCCGCAGTTTCACCCAAAACTTACGTAATTTTACGCGGGATTTCTTGAATTTCTGAAATAAGCCGCATTTATCCCGGTAATATAAGTTCATCTAAAAAGGTCATCCAATTTGGCTTGAAAGCCACAACAAACAAATAGATAATGTTTTCCTTATATATTATGTAGGGGTTTAATGAAAAGTTCACACCGGCTAAATTCACTAATGAATGGGAGCCAAACTAAAAAAAAAGCTGTTGACGTTTATTCATAGTGACGTGCAACTTGTAATATCATAATCTACACTTTATCCTCTACTTGGTCTGTGGTCCCCGCCGTGGGGCTTCAGTGACGTTCATAGTTCATATGTGCATTATACATGTAATTTACACTTGTAATCGATAATTGTTGTTTATAAAACGCCGTAACTAGTAACTTGTAGTTACTAGTTCTTGTAGCTGGTACAATTGTTACCTTGTACTTGTAGCTTTATAAAACGGGGCCCTGGTATGCCTGGTATGGTGGGCAACGACAGTGAGGTGTAATAGTTAATACAATACCTCAATGATCACCAATATCATAAAATCGAGACGCATGTGCTAGTTTTCTACTGTCATCTAATGACGAATTTCCAATATCTGTTCCATACGCCATCATCAGATCTTCAACAAAATTATATGGTAGGTATATAGGTATATTTAGTTCCTGCAGGTACTATTACATATTTATTCTCTGTCTTTATGTATGTACACAAACACTATCAGCTAACAGGCACTTACACCGGACGCGAACACTTTCTTTTTTTGAATTCGTATAAAAATAATTTAAGAGTGAAGGGTATCTCATGGGCTAACGTGCTCTACCTAATCCAACTTAGATAACTTCGTCACTTACCATCAGGTGAGATGTTGTCGTACGTATGCCCATTTTAGCATTAAAAAAAATTAGAATCTAGGTTACCCACCATTACCTATATCTATACCTAGGTAGGTACCTACCAAGTTAGTACTACCAACCTAAATACCAGCTAGTCTACCTACTCAGACCTACAATGCATAATTAATTTAAAGCAAAACATTGTAAACATTGAATAAGCACCTAGGAACAACACAAAATAAAATCAGCTGATCGGCATTACCGTACGTTGACCTTGACCTACAGCGACTTTCGGTTGCTGACGCATTTGGTAACCTTGAGCGGATTCCACGAACAACTAAACAGTAGTGTGTTGACAACAACATTAGCGAATATTAAAAGATACACCCGCCCACGGTACATACTTACAACATTAATATATTTTCTTTGATGCAGAGAAGTAGGTACCTACGTACCTAGCCACACATTACCTGCCTACATTGTATTATAATTCCGCTTTCCACGCATATTCTGTGAATTGTTTTTCCCCCAAGATCCATAATTTTATATAGCAGTAAATATTTATACCTACCGAATCACATTAATTTGAACACGAAACATAATTCAAATAAACATCTTATAAAAGTTTCGCTACTCACCAACAGATGGCGCACCTAGTAGCACATCGTTATGCCAAGTCGAAATAAAAATTGGATATTACTACAATAGTGTAATTATTATGTAATGTACATACATACATTATCATTTCTCCCAAAATCCAAACAAATAAATTAAATTAATAAATTACTTTGAGCTCGTTTCGCTAATAGGTTCGATTAAATAAATAGTCCATCGGTTAGCTGCGGTCATTAACCTCTATTGGGTAGGTATTTAAATTTATCAATAGATGCCATTATCTCGGAATATCATCATCATCAACAGCCTGAAGACGTCCACTGCTGAACATAGGCCTCCCCCAGAGCACGCCACCTTGAGCGGCTGCTCGCCTCCTGCATCCATCGGCTCCCCGCGGCTTTCACCAGGTCGTCGGTCCACCGAGTGGGGGGCCGGCCTACGCTGCGTCTTCCGGTTCGTGGTCGCCACTCGAGAACCTTTCTTCCCCATCGGTTGTCAGTTCTACGAGCGATGTGGCCCGCCCATTGCCACTTCAACTTACTAACTCTAAGAGCTATATCGGTCACTTTAGTTCTCCTGCGGATCTCCTCGTTCCGGAGCTTATCTCGCAGGGAAACACCGAGCATAGCTCGCTCCATAGCTCGCTGCGCGACTTTGAGCTTACTAATGAGGCCAACAGTAAGAGACCATGTCTCAGTTCCATAAGTCATCACTGGCAACACACACTGATTGAAAACTTTCTCGGAATATAGATTAGATTAAATAACCTGGGACGTAACTTCGTAGGTAGGTAGTATCCATAGACATATCATATATAGTAGGTACTATTTACATACCTACGTACCTAGGGAGTTACAGGATTAGAAATTGCAATACTTGTAAAACCATCTAGATTTCGATAAAATTAGCTATATGTACGAAAACCTATACTTTACATACTTACCATATACCTACTACAACTATACTTGTACTATTATTTATTCTGTGCTGCCTACACAGTATGAAATATCATATAGGTAGGGGTAGGGGTACTTGGTAAGTGCTTACTTACCTAGTAGCTAGGTGCAATGCAAGATTTTCATGAAATCGTCGTGCTGGCCAGTGCTATTCTAAAAATGAGGTCGCCGCTCCGCACTGGCATCTAATAAGTAGGTATTAAAGTGTATTTTCAGTAGACTGGCGGTATAGCAAATTAATAAATAGAAATATTTTAATTTTAAATCTGTTTCCACGCTAGCTAATAAAATGAAATTTTGCGCTCAAACGAAAAATAAATACCTGGATAGAATCTTTTCGAGCTTATGAGGTTAAAAACATATAAATTTCGATCTCGACGATTTATCACACTAATTTTACTTCAAACTTCTTGCTTCAGACAGATCTTCGTCATTAAAATTCATAAGCAGAGATCTGGTAATTCTCGAATCAAAGGATCAAGGTATCAGCTTCACTTTTCTAGCTATTTTCTTTGTAATTTCATTACCTACAAGTATTTCACCCTCTTTACACCTCAGTCATTGTAATTGTTGCGCTTTAGTATCAAGGCCATTGACCTGAATTACAAATTAGGTACCTATAAGATTTTATTGTTGGTTAGGTATGTTTTTAGATTAGTACACATCTTGAGTAACAAGGACATGGTGAATAATAATTAACAGAAGAAACAATGTCAAGGTCAAGTCAAAGTCAAACAATTTCCGTACTAAAATGGAACCCAGTCAGGCTGAATGGGATTTTGCTGGCTTACTGTAGTAATTTGCACGTAAATAAATTACCAAATATGACAACTATTTTGGACCAGGTAGGTTTATAAAAAGTAAAAATAAGTACCTACTTACTTACTTGCACAAAATTCGGCCTATTTACATCTAAGGTCACTTGCTATAAAAAATATAACTATAAATTTAGGAAAATGAGATGCTACTAAACGCTTTTCGTGGTCCTAAAATAACTAGGAAACAAGAAGTGATGAGAATAAAATTGTACAGAAACAAAATACCGTTTTAAAACTTTAGATGCACCTAAGTAATTTTCAATATTTTTTTATCTATAGATCCACTTATTTTTGTTTTATTTATGTAATTTACACATTATGGTGTATATAACTCAATGCATTTACAAAAAAAAATCCTATCTTTACCTACCGAACCTAAACAGTCATTATTATGATAAGTGCTTGAGAATTCCAACGAAGACCATGGCATGGATAACTAAATGAAATCAATTTCAACTTTCAAACAAATAGGTAATTTTATCATAACAAAATGTAAATTTATATTCGTAAACTTGGCCCTAACAAATTACCAATTCTAATCTAGCATTTGTAAGCAAGTACAGAACATAACTATCAAGGTTTTACAAAAACACTTATTAGAATAATTTGTGAGAGATAATAACGTAAGCATAAAGACACGTATTTTGAATACATTATGTTTTAATACCTACTGTACTGGAAACCTGTCAATGCTAATTCTTTCATTAGTATAAGTATAATTTACAAAATTAATGATTTTATTGATCACACGAGTCACGCGTTTTTAGTGATCACGTTTTCAAATGAGATTCTTTAAATCTTTCCTTAAATGAGATTCCTTTAAAAAATATAGTTCATTTAACAAGTCAGAAAAATAAAACCATTTTAAGATGTTAATGAAACAAGTTACTTCAATTTACTTACAACATTCAAGTCAACATTTCAAGGTCACGATCCAAATAAGACAAAAAATCTGAGACACACTAGATGCTAGTAATATAGGTACCTATAATGCTTTGCTAATCGCTAATACTATGCTTACAAGTCCTACAACCTTAGAATAACTACCTAACAAGTTCTTACCTACAAGATTTTTTATCATCACAATCTTTACAATTTATTAGGGTTTATTATGCGAAAGTTTTGCTAAACAATATTTATTTGATTTGAGTAATCATAATAATAAAATGAGTAATAATAATAAGTCAATAATATTGACACCATATAAAGAATTCTAAAATAAGTAGCTAAACTTTAATATGTGAAATATAATAAATTAGCATTTTATTATGTTGTACGTCTTCTTTTAGCATAATATTTTATTACTTAGCATAATGTTATTGACGTTTCCTTCATCGACATTCTTGACCCTGCGGTCAATTAGCATAATCTATTAAATTTGCATAATTTATACATTATTATTTATTCGTACGTTGTTTTGTTGTTGTTTAATAGGTGTTATAAACTAGTTCTAAATAACCTTCCTAAACCTTCTTAAACCTTCGTTGAACAACTTTAAATATACCTACATAGTTATTATTCAATCCACACTAAAATAATTAAAACTAGTAAACGGCTAGCACTCACAAAATTAGTAATTCGACTAACATTTCGTGAGAGCTAGCCGTCTACTATACTTGTAATTATTATGAATACTACTCACGTTAATGCCTATAATATCTTACTAAAATAACCTTCTGTAGATAATATAACCTTACTACACCGTTCTACTATTACATAATGCCTCTAAAACTAATACGTTTTTGTTTCTAAAACTGATTGAATAGATAGAATCAAACGCTCGCCTAGTCTGATAAAAAAAATATGAAAAATAAATGACGGGACATTATTATACAATAGGTAAGTATTGTGTACACATTTCATTAGGTATAAATTAGGGAAAACGAAACAATTAAATACGCAATGTATATTACACGTCATTACCACAAATACCAAAATGCATGATTAATAAAAACACCATAAACGTTATGGCTTGATGAGCATTGCGTAACGGTAATAACAATAAATAAGCATAATGTTTTATTGATGAATAAACAAAAAAGACTATGACGCAATTATTATATATGATCAGATCACGGAATGCAAAACAAAATACGTCATTATCATTACGCATATAGTCTTGAGGTAAACCCATTACCTAAACCAATTTGCGTAAATACGTAAATAGGCAGATTTGAGTGACGTTATTGGAATTCTATGTTTTTTCCATATTCGCATACTTATTGACCGATTCAGTTAGAACATAATGGAAAAGAAACAACAAGACTAACTTGTGTATAACTAAAACTTGTATTGAAAACATTGCGAAGGTTGAATCGAATCAATCATAAATATGTCGAATCAGTCATAAATCAATCAAACAATTCCAAGGTCAGATTACATCGCAATTTAATGTTCCTCGTAAAACAAAAACACCAATATCAAAATAATAGCGTGATAAGTATCGTTTTATAAATAGCCACACGGATGCAATAATAATTGTGTTTGTAGTTTCGTACGTGCTCACAGATCAAGAAGGTTTTTGTCTTACAAGCCAGAGGCGGACAGACATCTGCACGCATAATGAGTCACGACGCGAATAAATTGAACATTTGCTTTATTTAGAACGATCCTTAAGCATATTAGCATATGACTCAGGAATACTCGGAACTCTCGGTAGACAGGACGTTAGTAAAAAAACACCATACTTACTTATTATTTATGCTAATATCAATATTGAATTTATGATATTACGTACGTCTTTTAATAGCAAACGCGTAGAGAATACACGTGCGGTTATGAATAATAATACATTCTAAGAATTAGTGACGGCAAACAAACACATGGATAAACTAAACGACTGAAACGAAAATCTTGACGAACAGAAGAATATTAATATAAATACTTTGGATTTTGAACGGTACTAGGTATTTAACTAGGCAGGTAAATGTTAAAACCAACAAGCAAGTTGCTATTGTATTGGACTTTGGTATATTACTGAATGTTACTGTAAAATACAGGTTTTGTTTCATGGCAAAATAATTGATGTGATGAACGTCACAACACTAAAAATAAATGATGAGCTCTTGGATAATTTTAAGTTATCTTAACCTTGACTTCTCGATGTCTGATGTTATCATTATTTTTAACGTATCTGTTTACTTATTTAAAACTGGTTGTTATTTTAGGTTGATATGAGTTCCGAATAATTGGTTTAAAATGTTGCGTATTATCTAGATCTTTTCCATTTGATAGATTTGGGGCAGTAGTGTTTGGGGACAAGTAATTTCTATTGAGATGAAAAGTAGGTAAAAGAAAAACAATAGAGTTAAGCTTAACGAAGCCGAATCGGGACAAAGGAAGTAGCTTCGATAAGTAAGAGAACTCACCGTAACAGTCTTTCATGTCTCTCTCTATCATATGTTGCGGCAAAGTACTCGTCCGCGATGGCATGGTGCAGCTGGCCATGCTGGGGCGGGTACTGGCGCTGCTTCCACAGCAGCTCGCCGTAGAGCGCGGGCGGCGGCGGGGTGAGGTGCAGCAGGGGCGGGGGAGGACCACCGCCGTACCCGTGCGCCATGCCGCGCCACTCGCGCTCCTCCGTCGAACTGGCGGAGCCGCCGGACCGCACACCACTCACACCAGAGTCGGACCTATCGTCCGCATCTCGCGCGCACACTATCACACAGTCGTCCTCCTCGGAGGCCACGGCGCTGGCAACACCATCCGCGCCCGTAACTCCAATCACTTCACTCCTCACTTCACTCTTCACTTCACTTAACTCACTGTTGCCGCACGCCTCCTGCGGCTTTGACACTTCTTCCTTTTTTACGCACTTGGTTTCCTCACTGACTTCGGCGACATCACCACTTGCACTTGCACTTTCTGTTACACCTGAAACAATAAGAACAGCTACGTTAGTCAGTGATTTGTGGACATACAGAACAGAAACAGCCTTTGTCGTTCAAGGCATCATAATTATTATTGGGTATAGACAATAATTTACTATAAAGAGTCATAGTCGATCCCGAAGTATAATTTTCAGGGATGATCGAATTGAATAAAACGGAGCGTCACTCGACTGACACATGAAATTAATAACGGGTGTTATCAACAAGCTGCCAGCTGCATATTTTCAAATGACTGACGTCAGTGCTCAGTCGGTCGCGACGGCACGTTTGGGATGATGCCAAAATAAGATCATTCACACTGCGACCGCCTACACGCACAAAAATGTATTGTATGCGACTAAATGCGACCTCGGCATTATTCAGGACAATTTAATTTGGTGATCCCCGTTATCTGTTACCATTTATGAATAAGCATAGCTTCGGGTCACTCCGATAAAGAGCGGGTCAAATTAATTACAGTTAGTTTACACGCACACGTATTAAGGTTTAAGAAACATACCTAACTAAAAATACATTGTTTAGAGACCGTAGACAATCAATTTGTAAACACTAAGCAAGCAATACCGTGAAAGAGGGCAGTTTATGAGACAATACGATAGGCCTTCAAGTTAATCCCATTACTCGCTGCTAATAATCTATTAATGAAAAGAGTCCACGTGCTATTATTATAGTGTTAGCAATGTTAGTATTTTTGTATAATATAATCGCGACCGGAACAGGAAGATTCCCTTGGGACGGTATAGCGTGGGCGACACCGGCATGTTGGCAGCGCGGGTTGTTCAGCCACATGTGAATGACGGCTGGCTGGTCGCCAAGACAGACGCCCTGCGCCTGGTCCAGAGATTGTCAGCCGGCCATTTGGCGCACGAACAAAACGAGGGCAATATGACAAAAGTCGAGATGACATTTATACAATAATATGCTAAACATGACATAAATTATATCCAGATAGCGGAAATTGCGATGACAAGAATGCTTATGTTTATTTTTAAAAATGATTGTTCAGCTGAGTATGTCGTGATAGTGTAATCGGAGACTGTAATTTACATAGCTTATAATTATGACGTTGGAGATTTCACAACATTGCTAAATAATAAAATCCGCAGATCATCACAAATCACAACATTATTTATACATATTCTTTATTTCGTCCTATTTGTCGATAAAGAGAAACAAATATTCTTATCAGTATGAGAAAAAAATACCGATTCATGAATGTCTGTGTTGTTAATATAGGATTAGAAAGAATGAGAGAAGTAAACATAACACTCGATATGTTTTTTTAGAAACGAATTATTACAAGACACAAAACAAACATTTTCCTCTTATAAGTGCCCATTCAAGATTTTTACCAAATACAGAACGGGCATAGTTACAAAAAGATAAAAAGTATAAAGTGCTACAGAGACAAATAAATCGTAGAACAGATAGACGTACTTATTCAGAGAATTCCAAACGTAATACAAAAGAGCGAGTCGACCGACCGACCGCGACGTGTCGAGCGAGCAACAATGGAATTTTAATGAGAGCTCTGTTAACGAGGATCCTCATCTGCATAATCGCATAAATAATTATTCATAACAAACATAAACAGTGGAGCGGCGATTATGTAGGCACCAGCTATTATTCACGCAGTGCGTGTGCCACACAAGATATCATCTCAGCCGCGTAATGATAAAATGATGTATTGCTTTGCGATATACCTACCTACAGTCGCACCCGCCATTTTTAATGCAGCTGACGATTACTCACCGGACGGGAACCGGTCTCGGCGAAATCTGCTCGACTGCGTCTGGAACCACATTCCTTCCGATACGGACAGTGGACACCTTGCGTGCACGATTAATAAATACCGCAAGTACAAAGCGATCCACTACACATCACGACACGAATAAATCGGGTATCAGTAAATTTCCTGCAATAACTAAATGCTGATAAGATTGTCATACTGATACGTTCGGATTCAGCAAATATATATATTCCGCAAACACGAGTTATAATAATATAGATATATCAATCTTATAAAAGTTAAAACAAACAACTTTACGTAATCTGACACTAATCATTACTATGCTACGTGGGCGTATGAAAACAAAAATAAAAATCACATACCTATTACAAATAACAATTGTAAATGTAATACCTACTTAACTATAGCGAAAATAGGGTTAGTTGTTGATCACAAAAGGAAACAAGAGATTGTTTAAACGAACAATATTCGATAACAAGAATTACTACGAGCCACAGCTGGTAGCAATTATACACGAAGCAGAGAAAACAAACCTGGGGCTCTACAAACAAACGAACATTGAGCGAAATGTAAACAAAAGTTGTGAAACAATAAGACAGTGAAACAGTGATCAACGGATGGAGACAATGGGCAACAAATAACTCGATAGGGAAGTGCGACCTCGCTCTCGAACACTGACTCAACTGACTGACACGACAAACGTCGCGCTTTGTCGGAACGGGTGGTGAGATGAGAGCTTTACATTTTCATTAGACTGTTAATGTAGGCACGATACCTGATAGAGAATCATTCCGAAACAGAGAGCTCAGATCAGATCATCAGACACCGACGACCGCAGCTCAATTCAAGAAGTACCTACGACGACAGCGCGACAACGCGTCGACGAACGCTGACAGTAAGTCCCGAACGTGAGCGTGACACAGTATGAATTATTCAGGAACGGCGGGCCCGACGGACATAAGCACTGCACTTTATAACAACTTACTTCCCCAACTACTGCAACTAATTCTTCACCTTCACAAAAATATGCAAAGTAAGTATGTAAATTTAGCTTGCAAACTCGTCGGAACGGTGTTATGCAAAGTTGCCTCGAATTAAATAAAATAATGAAGAAAGAATGATCTACCAACGGTAACTTTGATGATAAATTATGTTGGAGATTTTGCACTGTACCGCAAGTGGGTCAGCACTGAGCAGAGCAATTAGGGTACACGAGCATCGCGTTTGAATTATTCAATGCAGCGCACCTACTACATGCTCTACTCTATACTACGCCACTAGTTCACTAGGTATTGTAAGTCGCTTTCCGAGAATTGTTAAACCGCAAGTTATTGCTCACACGTCAATGTAGCATCAAACATTTGCTCATTCTGTTTTATGTTACTGATATTATTTATTCTGTCATAGTGGTGAGGTTAAAGGATTTACTTACGCAAATGCTCGCGAACATCAATCAAGAACCACTCGCAACTGCAAATTGATTCTGTCCGGAAGTTATACTAGTTCCAGTAGATATTTACACAACTCGGTTGAGAATAAACCAATAATCAAAAATAAATAACTTGTTACCGCGTAATCCGAGCGTGTTTGTCGAGTCAAAGCCATCTCGTTAAAGCCGCTAGAGCGCGTCGCCTCGCCGACCGTGTAATGAAACACTTCCACTCGGGCAATAACCGTTAATAGGACGTGTAATAGTGACAAAGCTTTCAACAAAAATAAAGTAATTATGAGCATAGATAGTATTAGGTACCATAAACGTTACGGTCGTAAAATATATGTAGATGGCTCACCGCAAACCACATTCGGTTCTCTTCTCACTTTCTAAATGAGGTCCACATTATTACAAATTCAGAAGGTTCACATTTGAAATGTCAGCTTCATTTTTAAAATAATTTTGGCCAGCACGGCTTCAGAAATAACTGACTGACCCCATTCAGGTAGGTCAATTAGTGATTCGCCGATTGTAAAGTTCGCTAGCGTTTCCGAGACTACGTCGAGGTATTAGGGCGCATCAGTTATCGTGACTGCAAATGCAATAGAGCCTTGAAGACGGTGTGTGGCTGGTATCACGAATCAGCTGCATTCGTGCAGTAAATTGCGCAATGTGCTATTGAAAGAGCACGGAGGCGAGCGCGAGCGGCAATCTGCCTAGCATCTCACGACGCGTTTGATCGCTCGTGACCGGAATAGGTACTATGATTCTGACTTCAGACAAAATCCTCATATCATTTTACCCTTTTGAGAACAATCTACAACTGAGATGCCTTCACTCAATGTTATGAGCGCGATCTAGCAATTTGATACAATAATACTATACCTACTTATGTACTTATGAGTTCATTATGTAACTATTACAATTGATAAAATGCAAAAATGTAGTTTCATAAAATATTAAACACGATTCACGGATTAAGCAAACGTACTGAATTCAGTTTCAAGACAAGTCAAGGCAATCTGCACAGGCAAAAACTTAATGACCTCAGTTGAATTTTTTACACGAATTGCATTGACCTAAATGTAAACGCTATTGAAATCGACTAATAAGGAAATAAAGTTCATAAAGTAGGTAACGAATGAGCGTTATCGTTAAATTGGAAAGACCGAGACGGGTCATTCGAAAGAACAATAAACAATGGCGCGATATAACATGAGCTATTTGATAACGTATTACCTAGCTGTTTACGCCAATAACGCTCACTAGTACCTATATAGTGCTGAACCGATAACAAGGGATACAAAAGGTCAACTAGTACTTACACGACTGGTCCAATAACGTAATAGGTAGGTTAACCTATTAAGTATTATTTATTGTCTACTCATCTACTGCGTGCGTTGATCGCATGCTGTTATGTGGTTAAGTACCTATGTGGTTATTATCTAACAAGTAATGTAGGTAGGTAATGCAGAATAGATGATTAGTACAGTTTTCCAGAGCTGTCTCATTATTTCCTAATTCATGTGACGTGTATAAGTTACCAGCACTATAGATAGGTAGAGGTACCCTACCTACTTGACTGGCAAACCTTGTAGATTCATTATAGGTACTTATTTTCATAGAGTAGTTTTACGGGTTTATGAAGGTGGATTTAAAGTGGTCTTAGAATTTAGAACATATTAAATTATGCAGTGTGACCTTTGATATTCGAGAATCATTAACATCCAAATTACAATAATTAATTCTCCTATCATGACAATAGATTGTATTGTTACTCACTTTTCGTGAAAGTGGCAGTACAAAATCCTCTTCTAATCTTTTATCAGCTTTATTCTTCAATGCAGCTTCGTCAAATGGCAATCAAACACATTCAATATTACTTGGGTCGACGACACAAGTTTCTTCAATAAAACAAATGGACACGTTAGACACAATCACAATCCACAAATAAATGGAAATCCTCTTGTAATGGTTGATGTTCCTCAAGCAAAGGACGTCCTCGAATGCGATCAAGATAGCGTAGAAGTCAAGCGTGCACCTGCACGCACACACACTCCAGTAGGCTACGCTCAAAAAATTCACGACAATGTCAAAAAAATTATCCGTTGCGAACGATGTGTGACACGGACGTACTAAAGCCTCAGTGGCGCACAAAGAACTGACTGAACGCGGCGGGGAGGGAAGTGGTGTTCGTAGGAGAACGGGGCGAGGAGACGGCTGCCACGGAGCGGCGCGCGACGGGCGCGGCGCGGCGGCAACGTAGCAACAAGTGAACGGCGAGGCGGGTGTGAGGTTCAGGGTACGGGGAGGGGTGCGGAATTGGGGAGGGTCCCCCCTAGCATACAAAGAGCGCACCTGACCCTACGATGATGAAGCCCGTCTGCCTCCCGTCCAGAAGTATCCTTTATAACTGCAGTAATCGTGACGTTAACGTTACTCAACACATCAGAAAATGCATCTGATGCACATAGTAATAAGGCTTTCAATGATATTGGGAACACGGTGGCACACTAACAGTACTGCGTAATGATGGTTAAATTTATGACAAGATGTCACAGATTTAAATCTCTATAGGTATATGTCAAAATGCAAGACGGACATACACAGAAAAAGTTATAAAACTGTATATTATTATTATTCAACATACCTACATAACTTTTCTGTTGCTATTATTTTATTTATTTATTTTGCTATCCCATTCCGGGCCTATGGTAAAATCAGAATTAGGTACTATAGATGTTAAAATGTAGAGTACCTCTACAGCTTCTGTCGATAAAAGTAGGAACACAATAATAACTAACTAAAAGGGGGCTGGAGCACTTGGACTGTCTATAGGCCATCGCGGCTATTATACAGTCCATAAGTGTTCTTTGTAGTATGTAGTGTAGCTAGTTTAGTTTAGCTTAGTTTAGTTTAGTTTTAATTATTGTAGTAGTTAGCTAGAGTAATAAAGGCAATTTGCCCGTTAAAAAAAAACTAAAAGGCAAATCATGAACATAATCACATGAATCACGTCCTAAAAAGTTAAGAACGTAAAAATACGCCAGTAAATATCTAGTGAATGAAGCTCTCTTCTCTTTGGGCTCTTTGGAATCTTGTTTATATGAAGATATTTATGGCTTCGCAAGTGTGTAGATTCTACATTCATCAAATAATATTGATTGGGTATCTCTACGCCCACGCAACATAACAAACCATAACTTCCAAGAATGTTTAGTAAAAACAAAAAACATTGCATAAATCACTGTTTTTTTCTCTCACTTCTTCGGAATTTCCGTAATTACATCATATACCTATAAAGTAAATCATAACGGGTTTTTTGTAAGTGGATATACCTACAAGTCCATACGATTATTAATAACCATGAGCATTGCGCACAAAAACGAAACTCGTTCGCTTTATGAATTCAAAAACGCTTAAAGAGTACTTGATTAACCAGGTGCCTATAAAATGCTTTTTATAGATTTCTGGCATTTTATAATTAAGACCATTTTTTAAACAGGTGACAATTATTGTTATTTTTATTCTTTTTTATTATTTGATTTTGCACACAAAACAGAATATTATCAAATACAAGAACAAAATAAAAAGTTAAACCCTTAGTAGCACGAGAAACAAAGACCAAGAGTTGGGTACTTCTGTTAATGATATAATCGTAATGGTTTTGGAATGAAAGCTTTTCGTCAACATAATATGCTCCTAAATCTCTTACAACCGATTTCCTCTGTAGTAAATTGGTCTTTATTTTTATAGTTGTGTAATAATATTTTGTTGATTTTAGTTGTAAAAGATACAACGAAACACTTCTTAACGTTCAATAAGATCCTATTTTTTTGGCACCATACATCAATCACATCTAAATCATGCTGGATAGCCTCGTAGTCTTCGGGGTTTCTGACAACTAAAGTTTTAAGATATCAGCATATAATAAGCAAGCTTTTTAAATTTCATCAATGAGGTCATTAATGAACGCAATGAAAAGAATTGGTCCCAAATGAGATCCCTGCGGTACTCCTGAAGTGATTTCTAGTTTTCTACAGATGTTTCTCCTGCTGAGATATGACTCAATTAAAGAGACACGGAAAATAATATTTAAATCAATTAACAATTTATCAGCAAGGTTGGTTGTCACGACAATGTTGTTGTTTTCACAAGTGTCATAAGTTTCCGACTCATTTACCTAAAGTAAATTTACCTATGTAATTGTATGCGTGACACAATTCCCCTTACGAGGAAATAACAGACTATAAAATACTTAATTAATGTTATGTTTGTTCTGGTAAATGTACGATAGGTAGGTACTAGAGTACATGCAATATAAACAAATGCCGAACGTCGACCAACATACAGAAAGTATTTTACGACGAGTTAACAATTTGGCTGGATGCCAACTATTCCATGACAAGCGATCCGTTCTACGTTCAGTTTTATAAATAACACAAAGAGTTCAGTTTGCAGGTCACACTAAAATATTGCCAGAACAGACGAGATTTACATACATTGTTTCTTTTGAATTCTAAACGACCACTAATTTCCCTCGCAAATAATTCTGAATTAATTTTACAACTTATTAGTTTTTATATAGCCACAAATAGGACCTTCTATGCCGTCTATCGTCTCTACCTGCTTTAAGCCTGCTCTTAATGTTTTTTTATCTCATTTCGAAAGAGCACGATAGTAAAAACCTAATTACTTTTTGTCAGGTTCGTAATGGTTTTACGATTTATATCGATGTTATTGTTAGTAGTTTTTGTTATCGCATCGCTCGTCATGCGGGCAAGCGGATACATAGGCAAAATGGCTGTCAAAACCAGTTCTGTAGATTTTTTGCGAAAGAAAAACAAGCAAAGAGGTCGCATACCTTGTTTTGGCCTTGTGCTAACCAAGTTAGCGGTTACACGCGAATGGTTAATGTTCTGTAATTTGCACATACCCACTCATACCGTCAAGAAAAAACCGATATTTCAACTTGAGCGAGCTCTGGAATGTTAAATAGCTCTAATGAGACTACTTTTAACTGTAATACGTTACGTTCCATATAAATATCTCGAAGATAAATGTCCGCATATCTGAGGACAATCACGTTCGAGATTATGTAGAAGGAGCGCTAACTTACGACTTAAGATTACCAAAAATAGGTGTTCTATCACACAACAGTCGGTGTACATATCCAAATACGTTAGATAACTTATATGAGAGGTAGAGAATTTATAGATAAGAGTATACAAACACGGCAGCCGATAACCTGGTTGCAGTAACTGATAGCAAGCTCGTTATCCACACGCATGTTTGTTCACCACAATATGTTCAAATATCCCGGAAAAATGATATGAAATTCTTTATCGATTGTGTACATTTTGATATTAAACATATTCAACTCGAACGTGCGTCAGAGAAAAAGTATTTTTACCTTTTAGGAGTATTTAGACTTTTGAATTTTGATAAATGCATAAAAAATTTTGTCACGAGTAACATTAACACAATCTAGTCGTTCTAGTTTCAAAGTATAATGAATATCGATTTAACAGTGGTTCTTATTAATCTATCAGAAACATTTAGGCAAAGATTGAATAGGTACTTAAATAAATAATGATAACGTTATTTACATCGGTACTGCCAAAGTTCCGATTAATGATTTATCGAATTGGCTTTTGATACCATTTTCGGCGTCTTTAGAAAGGCATTCGAACAACTTTACAAATATGGATATAGCAAAGGCGTGTTATTTGCCCCTGTGTATGTGTGCGAGAGCAGTTATCTCGATTTCCGGACTACATGAGTCAGGTTGCGTGGGAGAATCTACAACTTACGACAATAAAATTCTTTCTCGCGCGAGAAAGGAGTAAGTAACGTGTAAATGTTACTTATCGCTGCTAAACGAGAACAATGAGTTATTCAGCTTGTTATCGATAGCTTACACAGCTGCAAGTGCATAGAGAAGTAGGTGACGGTAGACGTCGCAGGTAATACGAGTAAATTAATTCGACGGCTTTGTCTGATGCAACAAATGTGACTCATGATGATATTTTATATTTTGCCAATAAAGGCAACAACGCCCCATAAATATGGAAGAGAATTGGCTGCTTATTTATTTGCATTCGTAACACAAACACAATGTCACTGTGAAGCATGCGAATGAGATTGGTACCTAAGTAAGTAAGTAAGTAGTTTCTACAACGTATTTCATACAATTCAAGGAATCCCGTGTTGGAATTGGAATCTCGCCATGCATATCTGTCACGGACGCTTAAGTAGATACCTACCTACATTATTATGACGATAATTTTGAGCGATTTATTCATGGATAAAATGTCTTCGCAGACGTAAATCGTAATGATGTCGTCATCTCGTCGGAGATTGCGGGACCGGTCAGCGATCGAATGTCAAAAACCGCAAGACGTAATAAATTGTTGTCTCATGGAGAGTAAACATCGGCGTTCCACCGCGTTCATGCATAATTGATGAGGGTTTGAGCGAGCGCGTGGATTCCAGGCGGTCACGACTCGGCCCAGCCGCCTCCGGCAGCCATTTTGTGAAGCCTGCTCCGGGCTCCGGGTGCGCCGCATCGTGAATATTAATACAACCTTATGATGTATTTACTATTCCAGGCTCGGTTTTTAGTCACCAATCTAAAAGAACTATTTTTTACTTGATTTGCTTCCGCCACGCTTGATCGGCCGCACGTAATGATCATGACACGATAACTATTGCAAACAGTCTTCGCTTCGGCTCGACACGCAGCGTTGCAATTAACAGAGAATGATCATTATTAGTTTCTATTGTTACCGGCCCAGTAAATAGAGCAATAGAGCATGCGCCGCGCTGTGTAATATGTAGATATATTTAATAGTACCTATACTATACAATAGTACGGCTATTATAGTAGCTCTCACGCACGGCCATAATTGTATTGTGTGCCTAATCGTAATCAAGAGCTTTTACTTATGTAGGAACAAGCAACTCATCCAACATTATCGTTTCGTATACGTTTCTCAACAATTAACATAGGTATTAGGTAGTTGCACGCGAGGCGACTGTAATACATAACGTAACATCACTATTCAATTCACTCGTATTCGCCATAAGGAGATGTCATTTGGAACTTGTGTTTGAGTGAGGGTGAATGCCATGCAGTCACACCGGTCTGCCCTACGCCTACGGTGGACTACTCAACTCAAACTCTATAGTTGAAATGAAAGTCTGCCACGTGTCGACTCGTAATAATGCGAAATTGGGTAGCGCTAGTCCGTCTACTCCACAAACGCATAACTATACCTACTCAACCGGCATTACACAGTAGGTATGAATATGGACTGTTACATTATTATAAGTGAACGCGTAACCATGAACTGCGAGTTATTACTCTGCCTGAACATTCGTGCATGCACCCAAGCTTGCCTTGAAAATCTTGAAATAGAAACTTATCAACATTATATGCCAATAAAATCTTTATAACCTTCTGCATGGGGGATGGCATGACACAGTTTACAGAATTGAGATGAATGCAGACAGGAATGTAGAATTGTAAAACAATGAACATCCTACGGTGGTTTATTGTGGGATAAACAATACGCGTTCAATTACTAAGATGAATCACGAAGCCTTTGAAGTTTGACAGGGGATTGATTCTTGTTTATAGGTCGGAATCAGAACAGATATTATTCGAAAATGTTAAATATATTTCGGTTCCCTTCGCGTAGTACAAGAGTAAAATAATTGTAAGCGAATGCGAATTGTAAACGAATTAGAACCATGATTATTATTTATGTGCGCACACTTACGCTCAAAGTATTATCATATAAATCAGTTTTGCGAAACACGCATACGCCTGATCAATAAAATAAACAATGTAGGTATGTAGAACTATAATGTCATTAACAGCATTAACTTCTTCGTTGTATTGTAGTAACTAGGTACTGTAAATATTACCCAGGTGACGAGAAAAACAAGTACAAACGTTGTCAAAGGAAACACAGAAGAGGTATCTAACGACGAAGTTCGTATAGAATATGTAAGGTGTTCGGTAGCCACGAGGACAGCTGCGAGAATGTCGCAGCCGCACTTCCTGTAAGCCCAACGACCCATTGTTACCTCGCACCGACTTTTTATGACGCATTACTCAAGCAAGACATCGTGATAGTTAACACGCCACACGGTTACGATTGTGACATTGTACTTTTACGTTCGTGACATGCAGATAAAGAATCTCGAGCATACTTATCTGTCTGAACTTGAGCATTAACACGAGTGTTTTAGCTGTTTGACGAGATAACGTTAGACCTTGGCGTTACTTCTGTAGGTACTGTACAGCGTAAGTAAAGAACTGATCTTTATTGTATTGGAATATCATTAGCGTTTTGCTGAGTCATTCCATTCATAGTCCGAACGGCCAAAGAATGCAATGCTCTTCGAGCAACAGTATTTCCTCCTGGGTATAACCAGGGTATTTTCAAGTCAAGAGTGAATGGGCATCTCATGGGCAAACGTGCTACACCTTAGAGAACTTCGGCACTTACCGTCAGGTGAGATCAAGAGATGTAGTCAAAATTATGGCCTTAGAGAACTTCGTCACTTACCATCAGGTGATATCAAGAGATGTTGTCAAAATTATGGCCATTTTAGCATTAAAAAAAATCAAGAAGTAACCATTTACACACGGACAAACACGAGGAGAAATTATACACTCACTTGAAATGAAAATTGTAGATAGAGACATAAGTCAAACACTATTTGATAACGTGAAAGCTACTCTACCTCTACAGAATATAGATACAGTACTGTATGTTTACCCGAAATACTTACCAGCTAGCTGTTATCAGAGCGCCCACTATCTGCCAACATTTAGTTACAATTTGCTCGCGATAAGATTAGATAGTGATGTAGATATAGTAGATCGCGCGAAGGTGCTGGTTTATTGCATTGTTTTTTGCACACGCTGTGGATCATGGTTGGAACAATTTGTAGAAGCGCTGGGAATTCTCGGCGTGAGATCGGAAAGTCGTGATCGCCTGCACGACGCGCCCCTTGCGCCTCAATTCACTAATCAAATAGCACAATGACTCCATTGTTACCACGACGCATTCTTTATACAATTTCGCTCCGTAGTAAGTGGTAAGGCGTAACATTTCACTTCCTTGAGTCTACAGCGTCTCATGTTTATGAATCTTAAGAATTGATTTGTCATTGTTAGATTGTTATAATATGGAAGTTAAAAGATAAATAGTAAATAGATCAATTTTGATGTTGAGCCTTCATTTGTAAATCATCATTTCAGATTTACATTAAACAAAACAAGCCACAACGCGATAATATATCAGTAACAAACAATGCGTAATATCGTTAAATCGTCTACAGGAGGTCGTACATCAACGTAACCAAATCCGCCCTCTCGGTAGTACGCGGAGAGGGGGAGCCCGACGCAACCCCTCGGATACAAGCCTGAAGGGATTATTCAAAGCAGGCGCAGACCCATTAACAACTAACTGCTGCAGGTTATCTAAGGTTTTCCTCGAAGCCGGCACGTTTGGACCAGAGCCAAGCAATGTTTCAAAACGTTGCAATGACCGTTATCTGATGAACGAAACGTGCATGTAGCCGTTCGAAAACATCCTCAACTATTTGTGTGAACTTATTGATCAGTGAACGTAAACAAGAATATAAATCCGGCGAATGTAATCAATTTCTTATTTCAATAGCAGGATATTGGATATGGGAGCCAACAGAGATACTGATATTTATTTGCTTTCCCTGCACGTCTCTCTCCAAATATTATAATATGATCAGCAAAACTAGAGCTATACAACCCATTTCAAGTAAGCACCTACATAACAGATTTTGGTAAGTAGTAGGTATGTTTAGAATTGGAACACTACCAAAATATTTGTAGGTAATAATAAGTATACGTAATAATAGTCTTTTTCAATTTGCTCGTGAAAGTAATGAGTTCTAATAATAGGAAAGATTTATGTCAACATTCAGAAAACAAAGCTGAAACTATTGAACTTCCTAACTATAAACAACACATTGTATTGTGTGTGAGGGAGTTGAATAATAACGTTCATTTAAATTTGGCCCCTTGCCAAACAATGGTTCAAAAGTAAAAAGGTTTATCTCCACAACTGTTTTACGACCTATTCTGTCATTGAATTGGATTTCGTGAAGGTATATAGTTCATGACCGATACTTTCGAAGCTCTACAAGCCACTATTATATTACAGAATCCCAATTCCGAAAGTACTAACTAACCGATCCTACGCTGTTTATCAGTTTTACAAGAGTTTTACTTTTTGCGCTAACAATAAAAAACATATTAAAACGAGAATTATTATAGTAGGGTACACTTATAGCAAATTTTGTAAAAATTGAAAACATTCAAAAAAACTCATATAATATTAGATAAGTTCTGAACGACCAATTAAAGAAGTTAAAGGAAATGCAAATCTTTTAGTTTAATAAGAAGAGCACAAGCTACAAGTAGGGTTCTTGTGTTTATAGATAGAAAAAGAAACACTTTAAAAGATCCGTAAAGCGTTTAATTTCAAATTTCTATTGCTCAAAAGATTATTGAACTGTAAGGGGGGGGCAAAAGAGGAAAATGTCACGACTGAGGCGATGTCAAAGAGGGTAGGCTGGGAATACGGAGAATAGGGGGATGAGTGGCTGAATGTCGCCCACGATCGCTCGCGGTCTGTTTACGTTGCTTTGTGACTCATGTCATGAATCGAGGCAAAGCCCGGGGCAGATCTTTGATTAGTTGTTCTTTTATTTATAGTGACAAAAGCCAAATAACTGGAGTGTTTTTAGGTCGAGATATAAATGAAGTCTATTTCACCAACACAACTTTTACTCAAATATAGCTTATTAAACTGGAAGATTAGGGGTCAACTAAAGTCAAGTCATAAAAATTCTACTTTATAACTTTGCAATTACGTAAGTTTAGATTAGAGCATTTTAGTTTTTACGACTTAGAGACGTTCTCATTCACATTTCAATCTCATTTCCGTTTTGTACTATTATTAATTCTGTGGTACGGAATACTGCCATGCGAATAATTTATTCAGTCCATCAATATTATTGAGTCATAGACTGTCAATAGTAAGTAGGTATATGTAACTTCCGGCCTAATCAGTTGCCATGGTGACTATTAGTAAATAATATACAGTGACTATTTCTAGAAAGGAACTACCTTATATACATAAGAAGAGAAAATGGGGAGTTTTGGCGGGAACGCGGAAAAGTTCACGTCGGTGCATTGTATTATTTTACAAAACTTATGCTTTTTCCAGTGTTAATGTTTAAAATTGGTGGTGTTTTACGCATTAAGTGCTGAATTACGAGCATGAGTGTGGGCAAGTGATATAATGTAGTGAAACGTGGTTTTTCGTGTTGCTTCCAAAATTCCATAGAAGCCTCTAGTAAAGTTGCCACCACTTTACTAGGGCATGCCTTAGACTGGATTATGACTTAGACTAGACTATGACTATGACTTGACTTTAAGTGAAAATTTCCATAATACGATGAAAAATTACAAAACTTGACACTGGCTAAATACACTATGTGTGGAGCCAAAATATAAGAAAAAAAAAAAAAAAAGAAGAGAAAATATCCCCTATTTTATTTCCCATGCACGAGCTTACGGTACAAAACACCCCTCGAGCAGCTGATTCCATTCATTCGAAGGATAATTATGTTTATTTTTTGTCCCATGCCCTTTTTATTTGCCTCATTCTGATGGAAGGTTAAAATAGTATTGATGTTTTACTTCAATAACCTAAAGATGAAGGACAAAACTTTAACACATAATTATAAAAACTGCAAATGTCAGTAAAGACAGGATACAAAGTCAAAATTTAAGGACTTATACATATTGTCAATATTATGTAACGGTTTTAACGTTAACGCTATTCAGTCGACGTAATCAATGTCAATAAACACTCAAAAACAATTACCGTAAACTCCTAAATCAAGTTTAAATTAAGACACCCATTCTCAATTTCATACAGTAGCGTGCTAAAGGCAAAGGCACGTGACCCAACCCTTTTCCAGCGCGCAGCGCCGAAAACCGCGTGAGCGAGGTAACACAAAGACCCTCAACGACCCTCTCCTGCCTCACCCTCATCTATTCATTCACGTATAAAAGAAAAAAACATCGATGTAAGATACGAGCAGACATTTCAGAGGGCGAACTCAAATTATTATTTTTAGCAAAGCGAGCTGTTTGGTCGTTTGGCGGTCATTCTTTTTATATTCGACGCAGTTAAGTCTTGGTTCGTTAACGCAAACAGACAGAATTTTAATAAAAATATCTGCTAAACATTCTCTAAACATAACGTACAAAAACGTATACGTACTAGATCGTGTTCGCGTATCTATCCGAATTGCGTTCACGTTTTCGTGTCAACATCACGTTTGAACATTCCATTATCAAGTCACGAAGACCTACAACCATATTACTTGGATTTCTATTTTACTTAACATAATATATGCATATTACTGTACAATGTACATATACATGAACTAATAGCTAAGTTCGCTGTATATAATAACAATAGCTATTAGTAAAGATATTTTTGACCTGCTTCCTACCAAACGGAATTGGATCAACGCCTTTACAGAATGTGAATATGACATCATTGAAACGAATTAATTTGAAACCACGAATAGAATAACAGAAGTTACAGTGTAATTTGAGGAACATGCGCCCGATGGACTCACCGACAGTGACTCAGTCACGTCGACTAACGATATGATAGCGATTATCGAATATCAAATACCTAAACCGGTTGTATCCAATGAATTGCACAGTTTGAATTCGATTTATGTTTAAATGTCAGTACGAGTTAAGCAGTAAAGCCAACGTGCTATCAGATCAGGTCAAAATATTTAAAAACGTTATGTAGGCCAGTTGGAGCAAACAACGTGGCAGACTGGCATTCCTTCAAATGCGCAGCAACCAGCTCAGCTCAAATCGTGATAGTTTCGTTTTCACGTTTCAATGGCTCGGTTGTTTGCGCGTTTATTCGTCAATTTCGTTGTCTAATGGCTTGGCCGTGTCCAGCTTCGTCAGATCTCTGGTATTGTTATTGGTTTGCGTGTTTTGCGTCAATGTTTGGGGACCGGGGGGGTCTCGAATGTTTTGTTAAGTCTTCCTCACGCAGCTGCTCCGCGTGACGTCCGCAGTCCGCACTCCATAATCGCCCATAGACAAATTGTTGCGCAACTAACAACTCTAAAACTTGTTGTGTTTTGTTATTCAGTGGGCGACGACGCTCGGCCTTTACTTTCTCGACCTCCATATAAATAATCGCCACTTTGCTCGAATAGTGAAACTTGGATTCGGTTACGTACACCTATTGACATTTGTTTGCAGAAATGTTTAGCTCTAGCGTCTGTGTCGTTAGCTATATTAAAAGCCAATATTTCAATGGAAAATATTAAATTAAATTATGTACTTTCTTACCTACAATACCATCTATCTAGCATAGGCGGTTCTCCCGTAGATGAAGTAGGTACATGCGATTCTCCATTGTGCAATGTAATGTTGGCCTGGTAATAAGTTCAAGTTATTCACAGTTTAGCTAAATAGCTATACAGTTACAATAGGCAAAATAAAATAAAAAAATAAATAAAAAGATATAATAATAATATTGAAGGACTGTACAGTAATAAGCCTTGATGCAATACAAATGTATACAATAGGTACTGATTTTACATGAACGCAGTTCAATACAAATTTGTCAATAGTTCGTGAACATACGACGACGTCAATTGAATGTTTGTAGTTAGGTGTGACCTCAAAGAATCGTTGCGGACGATTCTTGGTTAGTAAGTAAGTAAAGCAGGTATCACCTACAAGGTGGTATAATAGCACACTTTATAGGCTGATATTATGGACTTCTTATGCAAATTTTGTAAACACTGAAATAATAAATTGCATTTAGTTGAAATTCCATTTTACACAATGGGCAGTGGATATCTGCGGTCTAGAATATTGACTTACCAGACCACTCGGGTATATACCAGTATGTCGTCAAAGAATCTTGCATAAACGTCAATGCTTGGCCATAATACCCAATTAATATTCAATTAATGAATCAGTCAAACAATATCATAATGAGGAAAACCGACATTCGGGTATACCGGTTACATTATTATTTTCGCTAATTCTCATAAAATATTAATAATGCAAATAGCCTGAACAACAGGAAAGAAATCGAGGCAACGCAGAATCTTGAGATACGGTCACACTAATCCAGTCTTGTTAATTTATTTTATTTATTAGTCTTGCCTCCGACATGCTAATTAAGTATCAAAATTAATTGCAACTGTTACTAAAATAGCGAATACAAAAATTTGCAAAGCAGAATTTCGACGGAAATCTGATTTTATTGGCCGAGAGCGTGAGAAATTAGAATTGCTAGTTTCTAATTTTGCAGGCAATCAAGCGGAGGTAGGTACTACTAAACGGTTTATATTGAGCTCGTTATGTCGTTGTATCCTACCAAAAGATAGTGAATACATTAGTGTTTTAATTTACGATAAGTGTTTCTCCGTAATAAAGACCGACAGCGCAGTGTGACAGAAACGGGTGCAGGCGAAGGGAACTGGTCTGAATCAGCTTCAATTAACGAACATCCGGCTAATGGGGCCGAGATTGTCGCGATAAAAACTTATCACTACCGTCTACATAAAGAACACCCATTTCATAAGCCCCAAGTAAATTGCAAACAGGTTCTGTTTATCACGTTAATTCACGTTCACACTAATTCATCAAGCAGTGCGATAGATTGTTTATTAAATCTATGCTTAGTATACAACTTAAAAGTATCAAACAGTATAATTGCATGCTAATAAATCAATAAGGCAAGAGTCATTGGCTCAACAGCCGTGGGCGTATAAGTCATGCCTAATTAAATGTCGAGGTTCTTGACTCTATGGTTAATATAATATCAAAGGTAGGGCTGGGGGAAGAGATTTGTAGTTTCACGGGGATTGAAAATCTGCCCTACGTGTAGAGTCATATCATACTATTAATAACATGGATGTTGGTAGATATAATTGCAGTCACAAAGTCACCAACACCGGTTCTGCTCCATTCTCCGGTGTTCACAACTTCAGCAACACTCACAGCGTTTTCCAATCTAGACTAGAGCCGACAGCAAGCGCGTCGAAAGGCCGTTGGCCCGCTTTACACGAGCGTGGGTCGGGTATTATATTATGTGCATACCGAGGATACAGTTACGTCTAACATTTCCTATAGACCCACATTGTTTTCGTATCACGTGTGTTAAGGCGAGACTGGCCCAAAAACGCCCTTGTAAGAACAGACTTTTCTCTGAGATAAACCACACTTTTAGATATGAAAAAAATATATGTTATTCTTAAGGATGTCTTTGAGTTAAACCATAAAACTTATACATAAAAGGAATGACTTCACTCGATCGAAAAAAAATCCAAAGTTACCTCTATCTTACATTTTTTGAAATGACTATTCGACTTGTTTTATACGAATCGTATTATTTAAATAATTTTTAATGCATTATGTATTGATCAAAAAATTTAAATCATTAATAAAAATGTTAAAAAGTTAATACGGTAATTTTATATGAATTTATATCTTGGAGTCATGGCATCCGAGCGCGTTTTCGGGGCCGCCAGTCCGCTCGCAGAGCCCGTCGACGCCGGACGTATGCCAAATTTTTGCGCTCTACGACGCGAGGGTACGCTAATCGTAAATTTTAATTTATAAATAGAATAATTTAATTTAATTGTTTATTTCGAGTAACTTAACTAAGAAGTGAATAAAAAAAGATTAATAAAATGGGTAACAAATGTAATAAAAGGAAAAAAAATAAGTTATGCATTTAGAAAATCGTACGAGTCCAGGAGCTAACGACGGTTTGTGTTTGTGTGGGCAAATGTGGACAGGCGTGGGCAAGCGTAAGCAGTTATGTACAAGTGTGAAAAAGCTATGGGCAGGTGAGCCGCTGGTGGGGACAGGTGGGGGCAAGTGTGAGAAAGCTATGGGCAGCTGGGCTGATGTGGGCAAAAGTACCCAGGTGTGGGCAAGTTTGAAAATGTGTTAGCAAGCATGGGCTAATAGGCAGTTTGTGTGGGCAAATGTGGACAGGCGTGGGCAAGCGTAAGCAGGTGTGGGCAAGTGTGAAAAAGCTATGGGCAGGTGAGCGGCTGGTGGGGACAGGTGGGGGCAAGTGTGAAAAAGCCATGGGCAGGTGAGCGGCTGGTGGGGACAGGTGGGGGCAAGTGTGAAAAAGCTATGGGCAGCTGGGCTGATGTGGGCAAAAGTATCCAGGTTTGGGCAAGTTTGAAAATGTGTTAGCAGGCATGGGCTAATAGGCAGTTTGTGTGGGCAAATGTGGACAGGCGTGGGCAAGCGTAAGCAGGTGTGGGCAAGTGTGAAAAAGCTATGGGCAGGTGAGCGGCTGGTGGGGACAGGTGGGAGCAAGTGTGAAAAAGCCATGGGCAGGTGAGCGGCTGGTGGGGACAGGTGGGGGCAAGTGTGAAAAAGCTATGGGCAGCTGGGCTGATGTGGGCAAAAGTAGGCAGGTGTGGGCAAGTTTGAAAATGTGTTAGCAAGCATGGGCTAATAGGCAGTTTGTGTGGGCAAATGTGGACAGGCGTGGGCAAGCGTAAGCAGGTGTGGGCAAGTGTGAAAAAGCTATGGGCAGGTGAGCGGCTGGTGGGGACAGGTGGGGGCAAGTGTGAAAAAGCCATGGGCAGGTGAGCGGCTGGTGGGGACAGGTGGGGGCAAGTGTGAAAAAGCTATGGGCAGCTGGGCTGATGTGGGCAAAAGTATCCAGGTTTGGGCAAGTTTGAAAATGTGTTAGCAGGCATGGGCTAATAGGCAGTTTGTGTGGGCAAATGTGGACAGGCGTGGGCAAGCGTAAGCAGGTGTGGGCAAGTGTGAAACAGCTATGGGCAGGTGAGCGGCTGGTGGGGACAGGTGGGGGCAAGTGTGAAAAAGCCATGGGCAGGTGAGCGGCTGGTGGGGACAGGTGGGGGCAAGTGTGAAAAAGCTATGGGCAGCTGGGCTAATGTGGGCAAAAGTAGGCAGGTGTGGGCAAGTTTGAAAATGTGTTAGCAGGCATGGGCTAATAGGCAGTTTGTGTGGGCAAATGTGGACAGGCGTGGGCAAGCGTAAGCAGGTGTGTGAAAGTGTGAAAAAGCTATGGGCGGGTGAGCGGCTGGTGGGGACAGGTGGGGGCAAGTGTGAAAAAGCTATGGGCAGCTAGGCTGATGTGGGCAAAAGTATCCAGGTTTGGGCAAGTTTGAAAAAGCTATGGGTAGCTGGGCTGATGTGGGCAAAAGTATCCAGGTTTGGGCAAGTGTGAAAATGTGTTAGCAGGCATGGGCTAATAGGCAGTTTGTGTGGGCAAATATGGACAGGCGTGGGCAAGCGTAAGCAGGTGTGGGCAAGTGTGAAACAGCTATGGGCAGGTGAGCGGCTGGTGGGGACAGGTGGGGGCAAGTGTGAAAAAGCCATGGGCAGGTGAGCGGCTGGTGGGGACAGGTGGGGGCAAGTGTGAAAAAGCTATGGGCAGCTGGGCTGATGTGGGCAAATGTAGGCAAGTGTGGGCAAGTTTGAAAATGTGTTAGCAGGCATGGGCTAATAGGCAGTTTGTGTGGGCAAATGTGGACAGGCGTGGGCAAGCGTAAGCAGGTGTGTGCAAGTGTGAAAAAGCTATGGGCAGGTGAGCGGCTGGTGGGGACAGGTGGGGGCAAGTGTGAAAAAGCTATGGGCAGCTGGGCTAATGTGGGCAAAAGTAGGCAGGTGTGGGCAAGTTTGAAAATGTGTTAGCAGGCATGGGCTATTAGGCAGTTTGTGTGGGCAAATGTGGACAGGCGTGAGCAAGCGTAAGCAGGTGTGGGTAAGTGTGAAAAAGCCATGGGCAGGTGAGCGGCTGGTGGGGACAGGTGGGGGCAAGTGTGAAAAAGCTATGGGCAGCTGGGCGGAAAAAAAATTGTTCAAAATTATACCTGCATCATGTACTTTTTTAACATTATAACATTTTAATCGTACCATTCATCATTATTATACCTACCTACTGGAAATAAGGTAATTGAAGTCGTTATTACCATGGGACTGGGTAGGTATTACAATAATAATAATAATTACCAAAAATAGCATTAAAAACACGGTTGTATCTCATACGTATTTTTTATCTAATAAAATAACGGTAGGTTCACAATTATTATATTATTATGTCAATCCAGAACATAAGCTAACTCTATTCTCAAAGCGACTTGATCTCCGCTACTGAGTTACATAACGTGGCTAACGAGCGAAACAAGTGCGCGCGGCGCATCGCACACAACTTTTGGGTCGCGTAAATGAATACGTCGTGCGTTCAAAAAGTGCGGCTTGAGGCAGCTTAAAATACCTAAAGATCCGGAAAAGCCTCGCCTTAATTGTCCAATTGCGCAACTGCATCGCTGCGTCACGAAACCTATTTGTACCCGCCGCGCTGCCGCACCGCCTGCCGACGCTCACTTGCCAAAAGCTATTAATTACCGCCAAAGAATAGAATATCTCCGCGGCTAATCCCCCGGAGACGGTTACGGTTACCGACAACGTTGATTAATGTCCGTAGCGTTCATTTAACTCTTCTTTGTATACGTTTCTCGGTTGTGTAAACGCGAATAACCTTCTTTCGGGTTGTTCGGATTGGACATAAATAGGCTCGCATCCGCTGTACAAATAAATAAATTATACGCCCCATGATACGACACAGATGCGCTCCACTTGGAACCTTGAAGACGAGTCTGCATGGAAATTGGAAGTGTTTTTCGTCATAAACTCAATAATGGAAAGTAATTTTCGAGGTCGGTACGTTAATGCTCGACATCGCTGCCAATAGTGCCAATTAACGGAACGTTTTTACTGACGGTGCATAGCAACACGAACCTCCGAGGTGAAGGTGAACAATAGACAATGGAGATGAGATCGCCTAGTTGTGGAAGGCGGCGAGCGCGGGTCTTACGGCCAATTGTTTTGTGCCGAGTCGAGCGATAGCGGGCGTGCGAAGAATGCCGATGGAAACAACTTTACTGTTGGTTTCCTCGAAGTCGACACGCGTGACGAACCGACAACCGGTTACACGACACCGCGCAGAAACAATGCATTAGCGATGCTTTTCATTAATTTTAGAGCCGCTCGAGGTATTAATTTACAAAAACTCGCAGTCGTCTCTGAGAACCGAGACGTTGTAACAATAAAGACACACGCCATGAATGTTTACACATATGCTGTCGATAATAGATTGGTTTAATAATAAGAATGAAACTAGTTCAAAGTGTGTTGCAATAACGCTTAGCTTATGAAAGGTGCATCCTGTTTTTTATTGCACTGACAGATGGTTTCGGCGTTGGGAGAGCAATCAAAAACATCTAAAGAGTAAACTGTGAAATCTCTCAAAACATGCGTGAATGCATGGCCTACATTATGTACGTAACGAACAGGAACATTTTGAAATGAAATAAAACATTCACCACAACTGATAATGCAAAGCGCAGTGCAGGAGTAAGTATTTGTACAATAATTATGTATACTTATTATTATTACTTAGTGGTATAAAACAGGAGGCAAATGGTAGAGCAGAGAAAAAGGCATATTATTCGCTGGTTATTACAATCAAATAAGATAATACGTCCAGATAGGCACTTCTACTATGTCGATTAGATAATAAATACAAAACTACAGATCCACCAAATATCCATTTCAAATTCAGATGAACATAATGTAAAACCAGCAAAAATAGGTAGATAATCTAAACACAAACAGCGTTACTTTTCAGCAATCGTCTCGGCTAGATAAATATCTTTGAGCAAGAACAGGTAGACTCTAGAAATATCGCCTCGGGTATTTGAAGGGCGTTTGAAGGTGAACACGAAAATTAATGAAACAACATTCGAACACTTTTTACAGCTGTATAATGTAATAATTACACAGAAAACATTTCAATGAAGGTATGAAATTGAGATGACACAGGTGGGACAAGTGAAACAATAGAATTATTTATTCAAAATTTTATCGAAATAGGTAGGATACATCTGCCAATGTTTGTGGACAGAATAATATAGATAGGTAAGTAGAAATTGTGTTGCCAATATATTAACTTTTTCGTGTGTGGGTTTCTAAATGTGACACACATACAGAAGCAAATTGTACAAATACCGTTGCACAATCGATCATCGCAGCCTAGAGTGGTAGGCTACAGTACTAGCTCTGAGTTTGTAGATTGTAGAGTCTGAGGATACAGACAAGGTTAATAGATTGTTGTAGATGACTGACGAACAAAATTGAATATTACGCTGCGTGCCAATAATATCAATCAGCGTAGAACTCGTACATTTATTACCTGCTCGTCAATTTATATTGATATCTTGGTATTTATAATGCTCACATTTAAATGGTAAGTATGCCTATGTGTATATTTCCGGAAACATTTACATCTAGGCACCTATTAATTTATTCAATAGAATTCAAAGCAGACAGTAAAGCATTTTATTATATGCATAGTAATTTAGAATGATATATTTAGTAGAGCTATTATATAGAGCAATAATTTTACCAGCTGGAATCAAAACTTTATTTGCCGTCAATTTAACTGACCACATCACAGTGGCGCTCGACATAGAGATAATAAATTAAGCAAACATAAAAGACGTGAACGGGGATAAAATGAGACGTCCGTCGCCGTCGTATAGTGAAAAGTTTACGAGTCTATCCCGCCCGAACCGTCTACGCACACCATTTGGCGTGGGTTCAATTCCTGTTTGAGTTTCGAGTAGGTATTTTAGGAGCCACGCACGGCACTCACCGCCACTGTTTACAAATACTAGCGCAAACTCGATTCAATTCCACGAGATTATGTAAACATTCTGCCAAAAGAGATCGCTCGAGTCGCCTGTTTGCAATACCTGCACCACTTCACTGTAACATGCTTTCTCTTGATTTACGAGAATCGGTGACGCTAAACCTAAACATGCATTCTTGGCAATGTGTTTGCAGCAATATTGTTTCAATTTCAATGCAGACGTTATAACAATAGTAAATTATTTCGAGATTAATGCTAAGAATTCTGAGAACTTAGATTATTCTAAAGTCTTCATGCTGATTTTAGTCGACCCCAAAGTCAAATGCCACTAAAATAAGATTATAATGCTTATAAATAAAACAAGACCATCCATAATGTAGAATTAATCGGTGCTTAAAATCGACGTGAAGGTCAGACCGTCCACTTCACCTCGGTCAATTTCCATTACAGTTAGATGCTATATTATGATGTGATGGATAAACGCGAGCAACTCCTAAGTATAAACAGTTTAAAAAAATCAACTGAAGTACCTACCTATAAATAATTGATGAATGGGTCTGCGTTCGAAGCTGTGTAGCGGAAGATGAAATCGAGCGAGACGAGAGCTCCGGTATCGATAAAACGACCGGTTCAGCCGACGGGCCGAGATCACTGGTTATATTCGTGGGAGAGGAAAACTAAATACAGCAGACTGTAGGCAAGTATTCGATCGACAGACGAATGGGGAATTAATTTGATAGCATTACCTTTTAACAACAAGGTGGTATAGAAATGACGAATATTGCTGATAAATAAATTAGAAACCACAGTAGGTAGGTAGGTTTGTCCGTCCATGTTATAAAAAAAAGAGTAGAAAGGTACATCAGTTTAATTTTACCAGTGAGTCCTGCGATAAACGAAAGTCATTGTATTGTGGCCACAGATTACTGAATATGTTATAATACTTCGTAATAATTTGTGGCTAGTAACGAATGGCTTGATAATAAAATTCCACACAATAATATTTATTTAATAAAAATCTCTAAATCGATCGACTCTTTGGTATTTTGCTTATTTTAATTCATTTGATTACCAGCATTATGTTAAAATTTATTGCCTTGCTATAACATAGAGTAAAGAAATACAGGATATCGTGACGTGAGTAAAAGATTTCCATTGCAAATTGCAATAGATCTAAATGGCCTAGCTACACTGCTATAGTACTATTAGTTATTCTGTAACTATACCAAGGTAATAAACAAGTAAGAAGGTAGTTTAGGCTGCCAAATTACCAGTGCTCTGCGAATATAATAGTAGTTGAAAAACTCTCCAAAGAGAAAAAAGAAACCTCAGAGCACAATACAAGTTTTACTAGTTCCTTTATAGCTTCGGCGAGAAACACGTTTCTCGGGGAACGCACGATTTGGCGCGACGAGCCAGACCAGTAACTCGCCCCACTATACCCATTATAAGTGAGAATAACGACCAACTTTAGGATCAATTCAAAATGAGATGTATTCAGAAACTTCTTGAGTCCAATTTGCCATGTTACGATTTCGCACATTACTCGTCTAAATATAGAAATGAAACAAAAAGACACGAAACTCGTAAATATCTCGACATTTTTGCCGCTGGCGAGTCGTTATTTTGCGTTTATTGAGTCGACTCTTGATTGCTGCGCTGGACGATTACAGGAGCATTGAACTTAGCAAATTACATTTTTATGGTTATAAAAACTAATGGAGAACGAGACTCGTAATCAGAGAGCTATCAACTAACTCGAGTTTTTAAGATTTTTGGACAGAAATATTTTTTCTCACAATCTGTGTCTGGAATATAAACAATGTCAAAAAAACAGCAATATTAGGTATCTTATGTTTTGATATTCAAATTGTCATTTCCAAAAAGGTTTAATGCCAGCTGTTCGGTGATAGCCTTGGGTTGGCTGGGACTTGTTCATGAGGCAACAAACGTACGCGTACGGGTGATCAACCCTCCTGTAGAGCGCATAGGGACGCACATGTCAGATCAACGCGGAGATACATTTATAAACACTCCACTACTTTGCACGTGAAGTGGAGCATAATCGAATGAAAGGTACAGCAGCTAATAATACCGCAACGTGTGCTGTCTAGAATAAATCACTTTGCATTCGCAGTAATATAGTGAAACAATTTTTTAAGTGAGCTCCGTCTCTGACAGTTGTAACTTGAAATAGATTTCCAGAGAAACAGGTCAAAAATGTTATAGAACCCGGTTACTCGACAAAAAGGGGTCGGTGACTGCTCGACGGGGTGGACCCAGCCCGGAGCGGGCGGGGGCGGAGAGGTCGAGCAAATAATACATTTGAAAAAAGAACCCCAAACATCTGCCGCACATGTGCATTTCGTTCCATCCACTGGAAATTGGAATAATGCAAGTCTTGCGCGCAACCGCACCGATACGCTTCTGCCTTTTTGTGCAGTCGGTAGCTGTTCTGTTTGTTGCTTCACGCTTTGCGAGCGCGAGCTTTCAAACGGACAATGCCGTTTTTATTAGAAAGGAAATCAATATATTCGTGACGTCAGCAATTGAGCGTCGGTTTCGATTAGTAAGTTTTATATTCTGTGGTATCGCTAGTAGAGCCAAATTTGCTTTTGCAGGTTGTTGATACTAAATTAGCGGATATGCTGCGTATTATTGAGCCAAATGTTACAATACAAATCAACATCGAGCGTCGTAATGCGAGTGACATAATGGTAATACCACGTGAGACGTGTAATTAACAAGTTTGCTGGCGTGTTTGGGTGCGGCTATGGATCGATGAGATTCTCGGAACATCGACACATAATGGCACGATGCCAAATACTTTCCTCAAAAGAGACTTGGCTCTCTATCAGAGGCTAGAAGAGCACGGATAGTGGCACTTGAATCTTAATGATCTTGGTTTAGACCTAGACGACGTTGCAATTTCCAAACGTGATAATTTTGAATTTTATTACAAAAAGCAACAGTTAAAGGTGGCTATTTCCATCCGAACAATCTACATACATAATATTGTTATGATATTACCGAAATGTTCAATGTTCATATTCATGCCTTATATTTCATAACAGATTACAAAACTACAAGCCGACTAGCTCAAAATAAAAACAAGAAGTTTTTCCAGCTGCAATTATAGAACGCCAAGGTTACATCATCATGAAGCCATAAGCCATTATTAAATCATAACAACTTAAATTACCAGACAACAAAGTAAGTAAATCATCAACATAATAGTGGTTGGAACCGACCGACACTAAGCACTGGTAAAGGCAGCGAGGCTGGGATCGTGGCCTTTGGCTTATATACCCCCGCGGCGCCGGCAGCGGGCGGAGGAGGAACTTGTCTCGGCCTACGTTGGCCACGTCCGTCCCTGCCCTGCATAATACTACGCATAACTAATCATTATACACTATTACACAATAGCAATATGATACAAGATTCTTGTTTAGGCTTAGCTATACCCCAGTTGCAAGATCACGTATCAATCAATACACAACCACATAACATTCTATATTTAGTATATAATTTTCACGGCTGTTCAATACATTTTTTTGTTATCACGGTAAAGATCCCACGGCTACTATTAAAAATGTACTTACTAGTAGTAATCAAACCAGCAAACAACATTGACAGATTTGAAAGGTTAAAGACATTAAAATTTCATGAAACAATTATAATTAATAAAATAAAACAGTAACAGCCTGATCTGAGGTGAGCAGTTCAACAAAATCGGTTTCAATCGAAACGAATGTTAATATTTGCGCTGCTATGGTTATTTCCCAATGCAATATAATGTCCATCGTGATTCTGCAGATAATGAAATTCAAAATGGATGTCGTAATCGGTATCGAAGTCTGCGCAGCAAGAGCGGGTGGCGCGGCGCGAGAGGCAGGGTAAGTCCCGTTAGGAGAAAGTAGCTGCCTACACCACGTCGTCGTGATCGTGACAAGGCAGTGGACCGACCGGCACATAGCAACGTTCAATCCAATTATACGGACGAACCTAATACCTTTAATCTGACTAAACAACCCATGGCGCTCCTAACACGACTCGACTGCTCATCGGGTCGGGAGCTACATTTATGATGGTATTGATGGTCGTATTGATAATGTTGTCTATTACATCATTGACGTCTACGAAGAATAATTCAGGCAACTTGACGAATCTATTTGGGATTCTTTTCACAGCATAGACGTTTTTGCATTCACTTTCTCTTTCACGGATAATGGGAACAAAGTCTAGAAAAATCACCCGACGGTGACTGGCAAAAAACGCGTCAATCATTCTGTATTGTTCAATTCTCGATAGCTCATCGCCCCTTTATTTATAGAACTTTTACAACCGTATTGATATCATAAAGTTGAGTAAGTAAGTGCTCACTTGGCATTTAGTTTAGCTGTGTTAACGTTATTGTTATTGTGGAATTATGCGTAATTAACAGCATGAAAATGGCCCGTTATTTAACAACTCGCCATGATTGTTATTTACTGTACCTACCTATTTTCAAAACATTCAAAACAATTTCTGTTTACTAGATACTTGGCTAAAATCTAAAATGGGAATATTATTACTACCCAAGTACCCACTATAGAAGGCACTTTTTTCCAACAAGAGTTTTCTAGCATAAGTAAAGTACCACCACCGCTTTGCCATAATATATTGTACCACCAAGCAATACTGTGTAAGCACTATTGCTCTTGTGACTTGATCATGTTCTGGGTGGCACTGTAACTTTTATGGACAACCATGACAAGTAAGTACTTAGTATAGGAAAATGTATTAGCATTATAAAGCACTTTATTGTACGAGTTTAAATTATTATTACTACCTAGAAAATATTAGGCACAAAGTACTCGTAGAGCCAATGACGTTAATGGTTAAAAAATCTGTTTGGCTGCCACTTCTAAATTACAAGTAGAGAGGCATATCATATACATAATTATATACTTCATATTATATAATTAAAGTTGAATGAAACATCAGCCTCGAGCGTGTTGTAAGGTTTGATAATTTGATTATTATGGAGGCGGAAAGCAGTGCCACGTCCATCACAGCAATTATTGCGCAAGCGATAAAATAAAATCACGGTGATAAATATAACGTTTCATAACTACACGACAAGATACGACACGAAACTAGACAGAGATACAAACTGGTCGGACCGGTCGACGCAGGTGGGGCGGCTCAAGCAAGCGCTGACACTTGGCAGTCCAATCAGCTTGACCCTGAACCGCTGCAGCGCTGCACTGCACATTGCAGAAATGGTAGGTACATACAATGCCTGCAAGCTATAACCAACCAGTGGAAAAGTTTATCAGAGAAACGGCAATTTTAAAGGTCGAAGCAATTATTCCAGACAATTTATAATATGAACGATTATTGACACGTTTTTAAAATAAATAAAACCACCAGATGTTATGGACAGTCGGTATCGGTAAACTGCGTTTTGCAGGATAATTAATAAAGACAGAGGGAGGAATTATTTGTTTCTACTTGTATACTTTAAAAAATATTCAAAAAATACTTAATTTGAAACTTCGGACGATTTGAAACGATGGAATTGAAATATATGAATTTATTAACTGGATTGATGACGGAAGTTGTAAAAATGCACTTTACATAATTATCTATAACGAGAATTATAGTTTCATATGTTTGATGATGTCATGTTCCCCTTGCGTTGCTCATTAAATATTCAATATTATTCACAGAGAGCCATTACCATAATTATTATTCAGCCATAATTATGTCCTATATATCACACTTTATTTTTTAGTTTCAAGTCTACCGTCTCATTGATCTTCAATGGTGGTAATAACGATTAGGTGCCGTATTATAATTATAACTGAATCAGAAAACCCGTTTATTACTTCAAAAGTTTTAGGTAGCACTAATTAAGTACTTGTTAATGTTTCTACGTATATTTACACGCCTATCTTGTCGTGGCTAAGCCAGAATAACATAAGTACCTGACTTCAATCAATAAAACTTTCGTAACCTTCAATATAAGTATCTAATTCACGTTTCTCTGTGTCAACATCTTTTACATAATTAGAATAGTCATGAATTACTAATTTGTTATTTAATTCTTTGTCTGTATTTCGTAATCGTCAAAAATCTGATAGAAAGTCAGTTCAACTACTTAAATTTTTTGTATGTTTAGCATGATTTCGATCGTCGGCGATGTGTGTAGGTACACCTAAAACTTTAAATTATACCTATAACCACCATTATTTGTGCTCATAATTACATATACACACCAACTTACATCAGAATGGTGTATTTCAACCATGCGGGCAAAATAATTTTAATGACGCCTAATGAGGTAATGAATGAGTGCTACATTTCAATATGTGTGATCAATTCTCTGCATATCGCCTACATAACTTGCAAATTATAAGTAGGCAATCGTAATAAATCGACAACCTCAACCCCGTTCTACATAATAAAAGATTTACCTACACGCGATCACTGATGTCGACCTTCACTTGCTGTTTAATTTCTTGGAAGCACTTCCTCAATTGATTTACAGTCACAGTTGATCGGCTAAATGGTTGACTGTCTACTGTAATTAGATCCGGCTATAGGGCGATGACTTTCATTCAATATGCGGGCTCATTAATGCACCCAGTGCAATTACCAGGACCAGTACGTTGGCTTCCAGTGCCGGTCTAACCTGGCAATTACAACGGTTTCCATTAACTCTGCAATTTATTGTGTTTTTGTAACTAACTACCATGTATTTATGCACTTTGAAAGAAATATACATATAGGTACATGTAATGTCGTGATTGTCGTGAATGAGATAATTATATGAGTTTATCTTAAATCTATCTGGAGATTACCAACTGACGGTGTTGTCTATTTATCTTTATATTGATCTCAATCGTTTTAAGTTTAGACGTAGAGAAAATACTTGTCACGAGCAAACATCTTGACATTTATCATTGCGATAAGACTAATGTATCATCAGCAAATGAAGACGAATAAAAGGTCAACGCATCATTCATCAGATAAATAGATAAAAAAATAATACTCAAGGGTGGACCCAACTATGATTATTATTAATAAAACAGGTATTTAAATATTTTTTCGGGGAATAACAACCGTAAGTAACTGTTCAAAGGAAGAAAAAGGTAGCCCGAATCTATTTAAAGACAAAATACCCGAAGGATACTGGTCCCAAGGGCAACAAAGGATCATTATATTCCCTGACAAAAGGAACAGGTACGTTTCCAAATCCCATGTACGTTACAAAAGTATCTAAGTATTCTATCAGTTATCTGGTTCCCATAGTACAAGCTATGCTTAGTTTGGGGCTAGATGGCGCTGCGTGACATGTCCCACACATATTTATTTATTTATTTATTTTATTATTCTTGGCACCATTTTATAATTACAATCGTAATAATGTTGAAAAAGATTACGGTGTAAGTTCTTCGCGACGAAAGAACCGGTTTCGTTACGAGTCATGTTATGAAACGCATTTTAATGAATACAGTCGAGCGAATTAGACATGGTCTTCGTACTTTCACCGACCGTACGACGGCTTTCTTGGTCACGCTCTGTACATGAAATACTAGTTTGGTGGGTTTGCTCGTTCATATGACCTCTTTGCATTACATTGTTCGCAGCTTCGAATTCTTTTGTGTCGTTGACAATCTGCATACGCGATAATCAGCACTCTTCAATGTCAATACGTAGGTACTGCTAGAGTAGAAAGTTTTGGCCATGCTCTTGTTATTGACCTTTATTACATTGTGATTGAATAAAGTATTATAGAACACAAACGTAGACTAGTCTTTGTCTCTGTATTTAACAACATAAATAATTATATTTTACTTATACAATTTTTTTACTCACGTACTTACTAATAACCCCCCTCAAAATTTAATTTTAGTATACCGTTGTCATTGGGTACCCATCAGCAAAGCTTGTGGTTTTGCTGATGGGTGCCTACTTTCATTTGCATGTCTCGGTAGTGATTGTGTAATTTATATTTTTTCTGTGTACACATAGTTTAAGCTACAATCCAGAACAGATTTGTTTGTATATTTACCTATTTGGAATAAGTCGTTGATTGTAATTTGTTTTGTGTACCTATATATAAATAAATAAATAAATAAGTCGAATGTCCGATATACATCGCTTCGTCACGAAATAACCAACTATATTTACCATAATATTATAGAAACTAACGTGAGTAGTATTCATAACTAAACAACTAGTAACCGGCTAGCACTCACTGTATATTTACCATTTTTATTACTCGTGTGTGTTTTCCAGTACATTACCAGTTTGATATTATTAATCATATCCGTTGGTTGCGCTTACGCATGGCATGTTAAGCAGTTGTTTAAATAATAATATTACAAGCTCCATTCGAAGGAGAGGCTATAAAAACTTAATCATTCTGAATATGCAGCTGAATAACACCGACAAAATATTGAGAGGCCAGTTCTTGTCTCTTGCCAGTGCCACAAATTGGTCTGGCGAGAATTTCGCTATGAATATTCATTAAACAGTAACTGTGAGATTCGAGATGACGCTCCCATAACCAGGGGCTATTACCGGTTCTTTAATGTGCTCCTTTTTTTGATATGAAATATGGCCCAGGTATCGAATTCTTGGAAATAAAATGATGACTAGCAATAAATTGAATACTACGTGTAAGGAATTAAGGATATGGGTAACGCCAACCAAGACTAGAAGGTCCTGGCCTATGAGGAGTCCCTTTACCTTATAATAGGAGCATGGGAAGAAAAATAAGAAAGAAGAAAAGAGAACTCAAGTTTTGTGATTATAATCATTATAACACAATTTCATTACTTGCTATGTAAAATTCGCAATATAGGTACTACTTAATCTGCTTATGTTATTTTATTCTGTTTATTAAATAAGATACCGTTTCAGAGCTCCAAAATATCGAAACAAAAACATTGGAAAGTTTGGTCGGAATTTCCAGTTATTCTGTGTATTTTATTACTTCGAAACATGGAATATACGGTGAACGCCGAGAAAAGAAAACAAACCTGTTACCAGCGAGGGTCGAGGGTGGTGGTGGTACCTACTACCTACCTCGTGTGTGGCAGCCTTTGCAGCCTTAAAATACAAAAGCGAGATCGGGCAGTGTTGTTCCAAACCACTACAAATATTTGACCTAGCCTCCGCAAACCAAACAAAAACTCAACAGTACTAAATATTACACATTTCTAGAAAACGCAGTAACACTTTAGTTTCTGAGACCCGTGGCTAGTATAGTAGGTACCTGACGAATATTATTTCCACCTACTCTGGCGAACATTAACATAATCATTAATTACCTTACATGCAGATTAAATCGATAGGTACTGTCACCCACCACCAAACTGGTTGATCCACCTATCAATTTACACATGTAACACGTGGAAAAAAGACAACAATGCGAGTATCGTCCGATGTACATAGGAGTAAAGGTTGTATAAAAATTATGTATCTAGAAGGGACCAAGAGAGGGTGCAAGAACAAAGGTAAAAGGAAAGACGAAGAAAGAGAGGGAGAGGATGCAGAAGAAGTTCAAGAGGGGAAAGAGGGATACAGGAAAGACGAATGGGGAAGGATACTTAAAGGGTAAAGGAAATTTATAGTCACCCGTGCGAAAGAAGTGAAACATTAACATATTACCAGAGAAAAACATAAATACTTAAGTATCAGTAGAAAGATTATATTGATGAATGTTTGATTCATCATTAACAGCCTGAAGACGTCCACTGCTGAACATAGGCCTCCCCCAGAGCACGCCACCTTGAGCGGCTGCTCGCCTCCTGCATCCATCGGCTCCCCGCGGCTTTCACCAGGTCGTCGGTCCACCGAGTGGGGGGCCGGCCTACGCTGCGTCTTCCGGTTCGTGGTCGCCACTCGAGAACCTTTCTTCCCCATCGGTTGTCAGTTCTACGAGCGATGTGGCCTGCCCATTGCCACTTCAACTTACTAACTCTAAGAGCTATATCGGTCACTTTAGTTCTCCTGCGGATCTCCTCGTTCCGGAGCATATCTCGCAGGGAAACACCGAGCATAGCTCGCTCCATAGCTCGCTGCGCGACTTTGAGCTTACTAATAAGGCCAACAGTAAGAGACCATGTCTCAGTTCCATAAGTCATCACTGGCAACACACACTGATTGAAAACTTTCGTTTTCAGGCTCTGCGGTATTTTGGACGAAAAGATAGGACGAAGCTTCCCGAACGCTGCCCAGCCGAGTTGGATTCTTCGCGCCACCTCTTTGTCGAAGTTGGACCTACCTAATTACTATTTATTATTATTTTAATTAATGTTTGATTACTTGATGACAATGTTATTTATGATGAAAATCTATTGAATTGAAAATTATATGACCCCGTTACTGGGATGCCTGATTGAAATTTAAATAGATAATTATAATAACAAATATGTTTTGACGTCCGCTGTGACCTCTGCTTTTTATAAGGCACTGAAGACATACAAAGTCCATCCATACGCAGATGAGGTTCTTGACAAACAACTGAGTAGGTATATGATTTTAAATGTAAAATGAAGGAGAGTGTGATCTCAATTTTTTAACGAAAACACGTCTAAGATTATGGTAAAGGTGTCGAAACGACACAAATACAACCAGCTTGCCTATTCATTCAAAATTATTAAAAACTAACCTGTATTTTTTCTCACGTGTATTTGATCACGAATGAAAGTTGATCTTATTTAAAACTTAATTCAAATAGATTTGAATTTTAATTACATATGCGTTTTGTCATAATAATCATGACATCAAAAAGGCAAACTATTTCTTCATTGGTATCAATTTCAAGTCATAAGTATTTTGAATTATTATTTCCAGCAGATGGCATATGAAAATCTAAATTAGTAACAGCTGCTCTACTTGTTGTGAGAGCTTATTTCACGAACCAGTTATTTATTTTAGTATCGTGTTCCTCTGTTTTAATTAAAATCATATAGGTAAAGCTTCTAGAATATAAATGAAATCATCTTTTAAAATATCAAGGTCTGAAAACACAATTTAGATTCTGTCCTAATTACTTAGTTTGTATTCGGGTTTTGTTTTATACATGCAAGATGAAGTTGGAGCTCCGCGAATAATGAAGTTATAAATAAAATATAAGTTACAAGTCTACAACCACTTTTATTGTCACGTTTAACATTTAAAAATAAAAATATGTAGTTTGTTTTGCGTATAGATCTATCTGTGACGGCTGATCCACGGCTCGACTCATTTGGTATTTAAAATATTTAAATACGTCGATGTTGGAGCCTGGCTGTTGAATGTATGTTTATGAGTAGTTAACTACCTACCTTTCTTGGTGATATCGACAGGATCAGCTTCGGATGATGTGCCTGGAAAGACAGACATAATATCAATGAAAAATATACCACTGCCATTTTATTGTGTAAGTTTTAATAGTTATTTGATTACCTATCTGGCATTTCTAGGATATACACTCTGAAACCTAGATTTTCCGGTTTTATCTCGTGGTCTCGTACTACAACAATGTATATCTATGTACCTACGTCACCGCTGTAACCCCGCTGCGTGCTTACCTCCTGAGGAAAAGCATCGGATATGATCGATCACACAGAATAGCGTTAAAAATTAAGTCCATTAATATACAAAAACCGAAACCTTTTATTTTAAATTTTAAAGGTCAATTATTTTATCCACTGAATATTTATGAGGCTGTCGAGAATATTAAACATGGACCGGTTAGCGTAACCTGTTTCGGTGGGTAAAAGGTATGCGAAACAAACAACCTTCTTTTTTATCGCATATGTCTTGAATAAGTAGTCTTTAAAATTATGTAAATAAGCGTTTCAAGTTATTTGAACTAACAGATTGATTTATTCATATAAGTAATAATATTCCAAATAAGTATAATATTTGGCAAATAAGTTCATTCACGCTGTTATCTTGTTAATATGCCTTGACTCGACTTTTTCTATTGTTTTAGTGTAATTTTAGCTATTCAAAATGTTAAACAGGCGTGTGCTGTTAAGTTTACTATATGTAGGTACCTAATCATACATCCATCCATCTACATTCACATCCATATTAATAGCGATAAACTATAGTCTAGCTAGATGCGTGTAACGCCGCGGACATCAACTGTTATAATATCTACAGCAATCATTACACAAACATTACATTTCTACTTCAAGCAACGTGTCCTTGTCCGCTTACATTTAACATTCGCGTCTAAATTAATTGCAACAAGGTGGCAAGGCAAGGGAGGTCGGTGCGATCAGATAGAGTAGGTACTGAGGTAGAGGCAGGTGGCAGCAAAAGCGGTGCAGTTGGTACCACGTCTCTCGTGTTACCGTCCGACTGGCCGGTGGTCGAGTACCCGCATGTCAACCACCACAGCTGCCGGTTCGCTAACCCGTGAACATGAATGCGGCATGAACCCTAATGGCTTTGCGATTCCATTTTCCATTCCAACGTCCCCAATCCCCATTACCATGCAAAAACTCCGCGTGGCTTACGCCATAAAAACTTTATTCTATAATCATTAATCATATCATTTTCTTCAACTGCAGAATATACAAACGACAACTTTGTATAAACTAAACATGTATATTTTTCATTGTAATAAGTGAAATAATTGAACCGCGACTGTTAATCATTTAAATATGTATGTCAAATACATGCGTGCCCTTTATGGCAACTTGGCGTGTCAGTAGCAATCAATGCTCAAAATATTCAACGTACATTTTTCCTCCACTTAAAATTATAAACACGATCCATATAAGGAACGTTGGCCATACAAGACATGTAATCAATTCATCGAAAAAACCTGATATCCATAATGGTAGTGAAGGTATGAACTGAGAAACAGCTGTGTATAAAATACTCGTATGACTTGACTGACATTTATGGAAACCAGTTCTGTAAGTTATGCAATAGAAAACATTATCCACTTTAATGGCACTCTAGCGCTGCTGGCTGTTTGGCTTAGCATAATCACCTGTCAATTGTAGTGAAATACGTGAATATGCATAGGTAATCTATTTAAGCTTTTGTATCATTTTTATGTTTACGGTGCTAATAAATAGGAGCGAGTTACGAAACAGACTTATTAACATTTGTTTCGTGGTTGCTTTCTTTGTCTGGTCCATTCTAATTTTCGACAAGACAAGTCGAAATAGTATAATAGTACTGGACTTTAGAATGTTTGGTTGGAAATTGCAATTTGTTCATTATTAATAATGATTAATAATTGAATACCAGAATAGAGTGGTTTCTGTGACCATGAGGCAATGAGTGATCTAGCTCAGTGGTCGGCAAACCGCGGCTCGTGAGCTGCATGCGGCTCTTTGACTCCTCGGCTGCGGCTCGACGAAATGTTTAGTGCAGGCACAGAATATTATTTAATATGTTACCTTGTAGAGACAAGTACCTAACCATTATCAATAAGCAAAAATTTGCAAGTATCCAAAACCTAAAAGGCCTTCCGATCTGTCTTATTTGTCATGAAAATATGGCACATAACAAAAATCTAATTTAGAAAGACACTTTTTGACTAAACACGAATCATTTAGTATCAAATATCCGGTTGGTGATGCAAGGAAGAAGACAGTCGAAGAACTCCAGAGGAGTAAAGAAAGGTGAACTTCTGTGTGGGTGCAATCTTATAACAATGTTAACAAAGGCAAGCTCGAGAGTGTGCTTTTAATCCTAACTATTTCCGTAATAATGTCTACTAAAGAAAAAAATTTGGTTAAAAAAATAGCTCTTTGAAGTAATCTCAATTGTATAATTGTTTATATTTGGCTCTTTTGGATGATAAGGTTGCCGACCACTGATCTAGCTGATCCAGTCTAGAGCCGCAGGTGGCGGCCTGCATTCACTTGCCCGCCTGAGACGGATCGAGCTAATTTTTCATAACTACCCTGCAGATTAGGTTTTACCAAGATAAAAATCTACTAGAAGGGGAAGGTGTATCATACAGACAGCCAGTTTACAGTGGTAGATCCAGAATGCAACATTATTGATTAACGCCCTAATTGATTGATGTGTTGTGTGTGTGTCAATCGTCATAATACATCAAATTCGACCAAATTAATGCGAGCTTACCTTAGATAGCCCGCAAGCGGAAGCTACCATAATAAATCATACGTCTACGCAAGTCTGGGAATTATAGCTTTCTACCAGAGGAATAATTTTCAGAATAAGACTAAGTAGCTAGCAGTTCCAGATGCTATCTCCTAAAACTACAACAACACACACTGAAATACAAACACTATTACCGTCTATAGTGTCTAAGTCTGTAGCGGCTAGTATACAGTGCAAATGTGCTTTGTACTGTTAGGATACTAATATTGGGTAGTATGTATCTCATACAATATCCAATGGCAATATCGATTCGTACTTCAAATGTATTCCTAAGTAGTCTGTTCCGAAAAGAGGTAAACGTTAAGAGGACAGTGACATCTGACACTTGAGAAAACCCGTGTGAAGCTGTCACTGATTATTATATTATTGGTGATATTTCGATAAGCATTGCAATATTATTTTAATAAATCTTAATATGAATAATCCAAGTAACGCTTTCATTTCTGAGATAAGGATAGGATCCTTTTAGTAGTAGGTAGTTTAGCTAGTAGTTCTATCTTATAGTATAGTTTTTATTACTGTAGCAGTTATTTTGAAGAATAAAGGCACATTGCCCGTTAATACAACATTTAAATCTTATAAAGTATAATCACTTTATATGATGTTAATTACGTACCCTGAGCTGATATTGATGAACATGTTCTTAAAATTAATTACTCTCTACTTTTGAATTATTTGTAAGCATTTTCCGGGAAGATTCTACTCACTACTTCCCTAGATTGTATTTAAATTAGCTGTCTGATGCCCGTATGTGGTTTCGTGGTTTCATACATTTTCCTGTGCAATTCATGATAAAATAACACGTCGCGTTTTATTGAATCGTTTCAAATGTTCTTTATGTTTGAGTACTTATATTTATATCGTAAATTGCAACTTAAAATCTGCGGTCAAGTCTACACGGGAAGGGCTAAACCTAACCACACGCACGGCTATTGTACCTACCTAATGGCAAATAAATTAGACATATGCCGTTTTAGCCTCCGCACGCATTTCGTGGTTGGTATGTGAACTGACCAGTTTCTGCAACTGATCTCGCCGTGAGATTTGAGAACTCGACTGCTCTATAATATAATATCGTGTTTTTTATTATTATTGAGCAGCAAAGCCACAACCTGCCTATAGTTTGTTCCATAATCTTAGATATTTTATGTAAACAAAGGGGGTAACAGTGCAAAAAATATATTTTATAATGTTAGTTTACCATATTTAACCAAAACAACATTCAATTATTTTTTTCTAGTCGTAATCTGATCGACTATAAAATTATAATCGTTTTGTACTATTTATTTTAAGATAACATCTGTTCTATAGAATGTTATGATTAAGGAAACATTTTTTGATAGAAATTATTTTATTATACTGGTAAGACTGTAGAGGTTCTAAACATTTTCAAGAGAACATTTCTGCTGGCATCGTTTCCTTTCATTCGTTTTTGTTTTCTCGACCTGGAATGTTCTTCTCCCTGCTTTTGTGCAATTTTATTGTGATTTTTTGTAAACTGATTGGTTATTGTTTTTAATGTTAATTTTGTTGTTGTTCCGTTTTTTTGTTAAGTTTGATCAATTTCTCTCGAAATTTGTTCGCAAAATAGAGCCTCAGCCGGGTCCCTCGACCTCAAGGACCTTATGTAAAGAATAAAAATCTGTCGCCAGTCAAAAAGCGGCCGCGGAAATGTTTGAGTGCCACGGAAAAACTCGTGGTAATGAATGTTTACAAAGAGAGACATGCAAGAAGTTGTCTGAGGGTGAATATTGGTCACTAACAGACTGTGCAAACAAAACAGCTTAATCAAAATAAACACAAATATATTTTGCACCAGGAAAAATGTTTTGTGCAACTGGCATGTCACTTTGACAGTGACTTTTCGTGACATTTCTTTGTTTACATAAAATATCTAAGATTATGGAAAAGGTTTTAGTGCCTAGTCAGAATTTGAGAATACCATCAGCGAGTTGACATAAAAATCATTGGATACCCTCGACAATGTTTTATTTTACTTTACATGTAGGTGTGTATTGTACATTCATTATTATATCATACAGTATAACGTACAGCAGGCGTGTTCTCTTAGCAAAACAAATCATTTCTCCTTCATCAATCAACCCGTCAAGTAGGTATCTGTTACTTTCTAATTGAGACTGAAATTAGGAGCATTAGGAGCATTAATTCGCTGGCTGTCTGTCGTGTCGTGTCGCTGATGCAGTGAGTGGATGCAGGACTCGTCCCCCCGTTTCCTGGCCGCTGATCGCCACACTCTGGCGCAAATTGTATTCTTGATCGAAGTTGCTGAGTCAGCGCATAGCCGCCTATATGACATAGGAAGTCTTACTATAAGACATGTTAACCATCTCATGGGGGGCAATGACCTAAGGGCGAACAGCGATAAAATAACCCTTCAGTTTCAAAAACAACTTATCGTATCAAACAGTAAAAGTATCGTATCAAACAACGCAGGGCAAGAAGTAAAGCAAACGTAAAAAACAGAGTCATCTCGTTATCGTCACCTTTCACGCACTTTGTTGATTGTAATCAGGTTGAGTAAAGAACGCGCATAAACTTGGCACGCGTTCCTTGGTTAAAACAAACAAATAATAAGTTGGATCGGTCTGGAGCATTATATAGTCTTAAAATAGGTATGTTTTCATAAACCCGATATGAGAGTATACGCAGACTATTTCCCGGGAATGAGGTCAAACGAGTTGGCATGCAATCCCTACCGGCTTGCTAAAATATGCCAACGCCAATAAACAATGTGTTGTCATCTCCAGACCACTTATAAGTATTCAACGTGTGAACGACATGAAAGAATCACATGTGTTTACTTAAATTATTTAATGATAATAAATTTCTTTTTTTATTTCACATCGTGTAGGTCTAGGTATCGTTTTGTTTCCAACGTTGAGAGGAAATACCAATGTCAGCGAAGATTAAAGCAATTATTCAAACGAGCTAATAGACATAAGTGAAATTAATTGTATTATTACTCGTAGCTCGTAGTTTAGTATCTATTCGAGTATTGACTTATTGAGCACACGTGGTGATAACAATAGCAATTGAAATGCAATCAAGCAAGGAGTACCATAGAATTATATATAGCTAACTAAAGGAGTACTTATTTCATTTATCAATCGTGCAATTCGTGCACCGACTTTATCGTCTTTGTAATAAACTTGAATGAAGAGTTGACTTGTTTATAAATCCTGTCGGACACGCCACGCACGACCGCGATAGGATCCTTTCTATGGCTGCCTACAATCTATCTACTCGCAATTTTTATTGACAGTTCAAATCGCGCCAATTCCAAATTCATTTCGCGCGGTTTCTTTTTGATTTCATAGCGAATAGATTTTTGGATATTTCTTATGTAGGACAAGGAATTCGCGTGGTTTCGAAGTAAGGAATCGTTAAGTAGTCATACAGAATTAGGGTCCAGGAAGGAAATAGGGGGAATACGTTTGGACATAATATGTATGAACATTGGACAACCGCAGCTCCTCGCAGCTCCATCCTTATGCCTTTCATTGATCTCATACGGAGATCTTTACCTCCATATATTATCAGGCGGGAACGTGACACTTTAGGGTAGAAGACAAAAATGTTAAGTTATATGGTACCCATATAACTTAACATTTTCATATAATTACCACTTTCATCATGTGCGGAAAATGAGAAAATGTATACTTATATAAGTACATTCGTGTTTACACGATGTTTTGATGTGTATACATCAAAAAGTATCCATATGATATAGGTAGAAGGTACCAACCATAATGCCCCTTGCTCAATGCTAATACTTTACTCCCCCACTGCCCTTGTAGTCTGAATAAAAATAACAGCTTTAAATTTGCATGCCGTCAAAACTGGCGGCGGCACGCGAGCGTAACCACCCTTGAGGGGTGTTGTGGGGTAGAAAAATTGTAACATGACGCGCACGTTGGTATGAGGGTGGCCGGCGTCGGTGGCGTTGGAATATCGTGATGGAATGCAGTTAATACCAACTCAACTACAATCCTTACATAGTAATAGTAAGTGACACTCCCCCCCCCCCCCCCCAGCCCCTTATATTGTTGCCGGGAAATGTAATTTAATAAGGAAAGCGTAATTTTAATTTAGCCTTTACTACTATATGAGATAGCCAGATAATTTTATTATATGTAAGAAAGGCATTTAATGAAAGCGTCTTCTTGCGCCACCGCCGCGCCGCCCGCCGGTTGAGATAGGGTTCAGTTTTATTTGTAGGTATAGGTACCTACTTACGTTAAAAATATTGTGGTATACAAAAAAAATTTGAATAAAATTTAATGTAATATAAACAACATTTTTAATGTAATGTGAGTATTTTTTGTATGTAATTAAAATTACTATATAGATGAACAAACATAGCCAACATTTACACCTAGAGAATAATAATATGTCAAAATCCGAATAAGTAGTTTTAATTTCATAAGTGAAAATTCACAAAATTAAGAACATAGTTTCGGAACTAAACAATGTTTTTGGTTTCTTTTGTTTTTCCGAAATTCTCTATTATTAGTTCTAATAGTATAAAAAATTTTGATTCTTATGAATAGTTTAACCATATAAGTTAACGGGAAACAAAAGCACGGCGGTGAATACCCGATATTTTCGATTTCTTTGTATATTGATTCAGCTATTCTATGATCTATGTGTCCTTCAAACGCTTTAACGAAAATCTCGTCCATTTGCTTAACAAAACATACGAGTTCATCGTTCGTTTCCTCTTCATAGGAATCCATACGTGTCTTAAAAAAGTAGCAGTTGCCGTGATGCTCTCTTGTTTTGTTTAACAAATATTTACAGATATAATACAGTGAATGTTTTTCTGGTGTATCTATTTCGTCATAATCTCTTTTAAATACTTTCGTCACATTTTCGCCTTCTTCGATTGGCTTAAAAATTGCCATTTTATAATTACTTAATATTGAATCATCTCGTTGATCTGTATTTATCTTTACCTGGTCAAGAAACATTTTTGTGACACCTTTGTTGCATCCTTCTTGTGTGAATTTTCTTAGATAAGGAAATATGGACTTCCTAAATGCCGATGGAAATTGCTGACTTGTCAGTTTCATTGGAGCCAGTTGTTTCAAAAACTTCCCTATTAATCCCAGATGCAAATTCTTTGTCGGTAAAGAACAAAACCCTTCCTTTTTAAGATCATCAAATAGTAGCATTATCGATTTTATTGTTATTATAAATCCGTTGACAAACCTAGCGGTTGAAGTTACCTCCTGTCCGTTCTTTATACTAATCACTTTAAGTTTCTGAAAATATACCAACATTTCTTCAAAAAATGCTGTCTGTGTTTCATTAGCACAGTACGCTGTTTTGTATTCACTATCTTTGTGTGTTCGTTTGTGACCGCTTAGTGAGTCGAATAAATTATTCAAGTTAGTTATGAATTCAACGGTGTCTTTTGCTGCTGCATCGATTAAATTAAAATTGATGTAGTTCCAAAGTCCGCTAGCTACAGTTTTACTTAAAAGCTGTGTTGCGTATTCTGAGTGCTTTTTTTCAAAACTGGTTGGGTTAATATGTTTGTCAGTCAATTTTTCAGCAAGAGGTACAGTTTTCTTTTGATCTTCGGTATAGAACTTTACAACGTGCTCGTATTTGACTATACGCCCTTCAAAATGGAATTCATTTAAGAGCATACTATCGCGAACAGACGTAATAAGTTCAGGTGCGTCGAAAATATAGTATATTTTCTTATCATTCACTAAGAAATAAGGGGTTTCAACAGGACGCGATGTTCGGGCTGCTACTTTTATCAAATCGTCATCTAATACAGAAATAACTGTACGCACATTTAGTCCAATCATGAGCAGACTATTAATAATTTTCTTTATCCAGATATCAATTTTTTCTTCGTTTCCACTATCCGTGGAGACCAAAGCATAACAGACTGGTTGTTTCCAATTGGAGAACAACCCGCGAACCATAACAACTAAAGCTTTTGTTGCAGGACTAGCAGATTGATATCCGTCAATATCTTGAAACCCCATAATCTTGTCTTTTTTAATGTTGTAGCATAGATTCGCTTTCAATTCGGTAGATCTAATTAGCAGGGAGCAGTTTTTTTCTTTATTTGTCATCCTGTCAGCTCTGGTTTTCAGTATCATCATTATGCTGTCAGTTATTTCTGTACCAACTTCTATGTACTGTCTGACTAATGTGGCGATACTGGGCAAATCAAGAATACCTTGAAAACAATTATACGCTTGCGGGCTGGTTAGATATAAATCTAACCCAAAATATTTTTTCTCATGACAGGTTCTGGTTGGTTTATACTTTATAAACGGTAAAATTTCTTTAGCTTTTATTAACAGTAGTAATTCATTTGTAAAAGAGCTACATAGAGGTCTAGGTATCATTAGTTCATCATCATTGTTTTCTTCGGTTACTTTTTGAAACGGCAGAGAACGAGTTGGAATTGCGGTTTTCTTCAAATATTTACGTTTGCTTGAGAAAATTATAGCATTCAATGAGAAATGCTCTTCACAAACCGTTCGGGATCTAGGCAACGCCAGCTTTCCTCCACTATGCAAGTCATCTCGCCCTATCAGTTCAAGCCACTTTCTGCGTCTGAAAATAATGAACATATTTCGTAACATAGGTAGTAACAATGTGCCACTTTCATTTTCTGAGCACAGAATACTTAATATTACAGGTACCCTAAATACCTAATAGGGTACGTGTACTATTAAGTGTTCTCCTAAGTGGAATTTTATATTTGTGGGCATTTCTTTGAACATGTTTTAGGTATTTATAAAGTTGTATTAGGCCCAATTTTGAAGGCTTTAGTTGACGGTCTTTAACTTACTAAAAATATATCCATCTCTTACATTGTCCTCTATTTAACAAGAACAGCAATAGTTTTAGGAAATTTAAATATATTGACTATTAAAATTTACCCCATTGTACAGGTAAGTTTAACGTAGCCATGAACAGTTTGACCATAATATTATTTACCTATTCTGTTGGTCAAATACCGGTGTACGCTTCATAAACTTTAACGCGAGGAAATACGAAGATGTGTCTTGATTACGGTAACCATCATACCTACTTTACCTAGATAGGTAACCCAAGTTTAAATTATTATAACCTTCTAGTAAATACCTTAAATAGTTAAGTAGGTAGGTTGGCAATAGGTAGGTAGTAATACATTAGTGCCTACTGAAACCGAGCGTAGGCCGACCGCCTAATAAGTGGACCGATGCAGGAGGCGAGCAGCCGCTTAAAGTGGCGCTCTGTGGGGGAAGCCTATGTTCAGCAGTTGAGATCTTCAGGCTGTTCATGATCAATATGTACCTAGACATACCCACCTTCACTTATTCTGTACCGTTGCGGTCTGAGGACATGACAAGCAGGTAGGCATCAGGTAGTATACTTATTCGTTATCTGCGACTCGGAATAAGTATTTACTCATAGGCTTAATATTAGGTAACTAATATTAGATACAATAAAATTTAAACAAGAACATACCTTTGGGGCTGTGTTGGTAATCCAAAAAATGAATAATAAGGAGTTGTCGTAGACGTATTCTTACAATTAACGGCACAACAGTAATTTCTTGCCATTCTGTCTGTCATAAATAACTTTTTAAATTAAATGGGAATAACTAATTCATGTCGCTAGACTCTCAAACGTATACATGTGTCCGACTGTGCATTATATAACGATAACGTGACCGACTTGCAGACGCACAAGTAACAGAATGAACGAAATAGCGATTACCGAACAGAGCCGAAGCGACCGCGGGCTGGCGAGTTGGCTGCCGAGCGAGCTGCGACTCGCGGTGATGCTGTGGCTACATTAGCGGGCGAATATTCGTGATACGTTAGCGCGCAAAAACATCGTCGTCGGGATGTTTTTGTGGCGCGCCAATACTTGGGTCGGTCGGTCAGACACGCGGTCAATTTTTTTGCCTTCTGCGCGGCCGACGCGACGCGACGTGGGCTTAATAAATTGGAGGAAGCAGTGGTCTTGTATTGTACGTCGGTAAATAATTATTTGTTACCACTGAACGAGTACTAATTGTGATTGCAAATCTAAATTTTATAATTTTAAAATCTTATTTTCCTTTATCGATATCAAGTAAAACCATTTTTTATTGTTTGTTTGTCTGTCTGTCCCTTTGAACACACATCACGCTAAAACTACTAGACAGATTTGATAAGTATAGCTAAGTTTTCAGAAAAACATTTAGTATATTTTAACTTTATGTCTTCATAAACGGCCAATTGCGAGCTGCACTTATGTATTTTTTTACATTATGTAAAAGAGAAAAAACAGTAAAAAAACAATTAATGCCAGTTTTACCAACAGTGTTGCACACTTGTCGGGCTACGGCGAATATATCGCGCGATAACTTCGTCTTCACACGATACATCGTGATGCGACGATGTATGGGGCCACGTTAGCGGGCTACGTACGGCGAATATTTACCATAGCCCGCTAGTGTGGCCGCAGCATAGAGAAGCGGAGCGGGGGGTAAACCAAGCAAATGAAAAGAACGGCACTACGCGGTGTTTTCCGTCTCTCTTTAACCCGCTCTCTTGCACTGTACTTGTCTCTAGTGGGAATTCTGTGAATAATACGTATTTTAGACGATATGTCTTCTGTTCAATACCGGATTTTTCCGGAAAATTCTGTCAACGCATTCAGCGCGGGCAGTTCCAGTGGTTCCAGCGTATGCGTGTTCGAAGTTCAAAGGGACAGTCAGCCAGACCAAATAAAATATTTTATTTCTATAGAAGAGAAGAGTACCTAACGCAAATAAAATTTTCATAAAATATTCAATGTAGCTACACATTTTGCCCATTTACAGTTTTATATAATTATGTAGGTAGGTATAGATTATCTGCTAAAATGACGAAACTTTTCATTCCCTGAGTGTAACTTGGACTAAATACTATTACAGTAGGTATGTACACTATATGTATAAGGTATAAATGTATCTAATAAATAATACCCAATGTACGTGATACAAAAGCAAACAGATTTAGCCCCATTTTAACTAATGTACAATTAGCCACATTTTTATGTGTAAATAGCTGTGGATATTTCTGTCTGGTGTCATAGAACATATAATAGCAGAGATGTATTCATTTCTGTTCGCGGAAGGCGATTAGGCGATCTTTAATGGCTATGGTAGGTATTTACCTATTTATATATGTACCTACTCTTTTTATAAACGAACATCAGTTTTTAAATAGCGGCAATAAAAATGGAAACGGATCAAGGCAGGGAATCTTAATAGAATATTTATTACCTGCCCGGTTGTTGACTGAATAATGAGATCTATCTGCGTCAATAAATACATTATGCTTGTTTACATGGAAAGATTTACCATAAATCGGCTTCGTATATTTAAATAATTACAGGTAGGTAGCTAGGTAGTAGGTACCTATCTACCACTACAACTGGGCACAAAGTAGGTATACTACCTAATAGAAAACTAGGTAGTGGTTCTTTATTAACATATTAATGCTTTACCAATTTTACCTATTCAGCAATCTGTATCCTCCACATAGGTCATAACATAAGTCATAACTGTTATAAGTAATACTTACTTTCCTAATATTTTTTGGAACCTAACTGAAATAATGGTTTTATAGAACGTAGTACTATTTATTATCTATTCTGTGCTTAAATGAATATCTTTTGGTAGGTATCTATTGGTTACTACGTGACTACGTGTACCTACTTACGTTAACGTACTACTTCCTTATAATTTTTTTTTGTCGCTGGTCGCTGATCAATAATATAAAAATACTTTTTATTAAATGTTATTCCTCTTTTTGGCTGTAATGTAAAATTTAGTTTTTTTTGTGTTTACTAAGAGCTGTGGAATAAATAAATAAGGAATATAAAATCAAATAAATTAAAATAAAACGCCTAATGTAAGTGAGTACCTATCTTATGTGATGAACAATACTTAGGTAGGTACCTAAATTAAATCTAAAGGGTCGCATGCCGAATAAAGGTTACTTCGGAACCCACGCGAGTTCAGTTCCCATGGCGTCGGAAACAATACCAGTACCTACAGTGCTTATCATAAGTTTAGTCTCGAGCGCGTACAATTGAGAACAATCGCTAATGGAAACAAGAGAAGCGATATAAATCAAGCTAAGCATTGCGTGCAGCGGCAGGCATCCTCGCCTTTCAGCTCAGCCCGTTCGCCTTCCCGCAACGCTTTATAATTACCGAGCACTTTCGCCAGCGGCCCGCAGCCATTTTGCTATTTATACCTATTGCAAAATGGCGGAGCACGTGTACCTCAATTATATTATTTTATGCATAGAGGAATGACTTTATGTAACCAATGCAAAAGGAAACCAATGCCCCTACATCAAGTTGGAGGCTAAATAACGGTTACAGGGCAATATTGACATACAATTTCAGATACAGTGGGTTCTACCATACCCTACCTACCCATACTTACTAGATTTAAATAAGTAGGTAGGTAAATTGTGAACATTGAACCATATTATGTAGATAATAGGTAGGTATCTACCTATACGTATCACCTAATTAATATGGATTGGCTTGTAGGTAATTGTGAACAAGGTTTTGCTAAATTTACATTGAATAGAGAGCCGTTAAGTTGCGATGTGGCATGTTGTCGAAGGTCACCTTGACGGAACGAGCCGAGCAAGTTGGTAGGTAGTTTGGCCCCGATTTGAAACGTAGGTAATTAGCTAGGGTATGAATTACACATAACATAACAACAACATTAATGTTACGCTCAAGGCCTGTTTAAACACACCCTGAAAGGATACGGTCTACGAACCAATCACCCTGTATATGCTGTATGGTGGCAAAGATACCTACATCATGACAAGGATAATATTATCCTTTACTACTTTACCAATTATAGGTAATCACAAAGGTAAAAAGATTACTTTGCCTCAATGTAATGCCAAATAGATGTAGGAAACGAGAACGTTTTTAATACTAATAAGTATTCAAGTAAGTATTCACTGAATAAAGACAAAAGGACGTTGATGAACTTGAAAAATCAACACTATTTTGTTTGTAGACGATTAAAACATATTTATTAATACCTATCAAGCGCTAACTGCCACACGATATCAATTGCACAACTATAACATCACGCTCCTAAATAGGATTGATAACGCTTATCTCTCGCAAGTGGGTCAACCAACAGTAACACTAGGCAAACTGATTGTGTAGGTAGGTATAAATAACATAATTCGAACGTACGAGGTATTCAGACAGCACACATACATACGTTTTTGTTTTGACATGGTTTTGAAGGCACTAATCCGTCTTGGAGATAACGTCAGGGTTATAAATAGAGAGTCTGTAAAAATTCTAAGTTCATTGCATCATTTTGACGGCTTCCTCTCAGCGAGTTGAAATGAAACAGGAAGCATTAATAGTGGATAGGTAATGCAGTGTAAATTGTATTCACGTAACCTTTTAGAATTTGCTGGTGGGTTACCGATCTATCTGATTAAAGTTACGAGTTACACATATTTCTAACAACATTAAAGTGGATGGTGTTATTTGTAATTAGTTAAACTAAGCTATACCTGTTATTGTCATAGTTTCCGCTCATCTTCTAGATAAGATTGACGATGGTGGCAATGGCCTCATTACGAAGAAGCGCGGTTAGCCTTCTGACAATGTTTGATTAAACTTGGAATGTGGTGACAATAAACAAACGAGTCAATCGCTCGCTGATAATAGAATAAAATAACAGTAGGTAACATGAATATGAAAAAGAATAATTTGATTTAAGTGATCTTTCAAGACTGCTTAGCATGACACCACACGCAATGTTGAACAATGAGAACGCTGTGAACAGGCCCATATTTAATGGCCCGCAGAACAATGCATGGATAATAATAAATGCAAATGAAATGACACTTAGATAAGAAATAACATACAACCTCGAAAAAACGTTAGAAGCTAGCTGAATGAAATTAGCAGCGCGAAGCGGGTATGTTAATGATTTCCCATTCGAAATGGCACATTAATAAACAACCTAATGAGTCATTAATATTAATGAATACACATGCTATTCGGGCCATGTCTCAAGTTTGGTTGGCTCATAGTTATTATAGGTTGGATATCCAGATGTGTCATGCTCACGGGTTGTTGTGTGTCGCGGTCGGTGCTGGGTGTTAACAATCTGTGATTGTAAGGTTATGTAATGGCCCCGAATTGATTACGCCACGTGTACAATGTATCAAATACAAAGTACTACCTATAATGTCACTCGTAAAACAAAACTATACTTACTTGTAATAATTACTACAGAATAAATAGGTACGAAACTAAAGCAGGTGGGTATTCCTACGTACCTATTTATTTGGTTACCCACCTGTTATCTACCTACCTAATCAAGTAATCATAATCAAGAAAACACAAACGAAGCCAAAACCAACAACTCATCATTTAATATTTACTTATAGGTACCAATGATAGTAATAGGTCCCAAACATAAACTGACAATGAAATTTAAACTGTAATCTAAAGTTTTATTTGTTGTAACCAAAAATTTGCAAATTGCGATGCACAATAGGAATAAAACAAGAATGAAGCGTGCGAAGCGGCGCGAGACGTGGGAAAGCGAATTGCGGCATTGGAGCTGGCGGCCATCTTGAATTGAGCTCGTTCGGAAAACATCACGTGTCCATGCGTCCGCCTGGTAACAGCAGCGTACAAGCGATAAACGGAGCGGAACAATTCGTGCAGACCACGTGGCTTTTTATTTGTGCAACATTCCGCTCCCCGACTGCTATTGAATTATTGATTGATCTGCGCACCCTTTCGGTAGCGAGAATGGCTCTAGAAATTCAATTTAACCAAATCGTGAATTCATTTCAAATAGCGACCTGGCCGTGTCGAATCGCGCGAAACTTTGAAAGCAAAACGATTAAGAAACAGATAACGCCATCATTTTACGACTCCCAGACGATGTTATGTTTTATTAAAAAGGGAGTAGGTGTATTTAGAAGCTCGTTTAGAACAGGTATTTGAATTGAAAAGGCCAAAAAATAACAGCAATAAAGCTCCGTATTGTCTATTCAGGCACCCACGTAGCAGCAGTTAATGGCGTAGGTAATGGCGTAGTAGGTAAAGAGCAAGACTACCTAGGTACTAAGTGTTCTACAGATCCTATAGATGTCCACTTTCTTCGGAAGCTATTGTCAACGCTATAGACATCGAAAATTATCTACCAACCACTTTTCTTCATAAATTCGGAAGAGGCTCATTCTGTTTATGTGTTAGGTTAGGCATAGAATAGAATATAGGTATATGTCAATGGTGTTAGCCTGTTAGGTACTTTTTCTTTCACACACTTTTACTACTGCTTACTGCTTAGCCTTGGTCTCTAAGCTAGGTACATCTTAGTAGCAATTCCATACATAGATTTGCGGGTAAAACTACGGGATTTTAAAATAAAACGGGCAGAGAAGTCTTAATATGTCGTCTAAAAGAACAAAATCTAGTAAGGGGTAAAATAACACCTAGAGAAATACTAAATATTGAAATGTAAATTCGCTAGGTAAATAAGTAGTCTACATATTAAGTAGGTACGTCTTATTTAAACCTATCCACAGCTAATAAACAAGTCAAAATACGCATCGTATAAAGATACACGCTAGAGACGAACAATATCCGTTTATTTGCCATAATATATTGGTGGTTAATCCATGAGACGCCACAAAAGTAAGTTTAGAAATCCTAAACATTTCCACAGGTTCTTATTATGCCGCTCATGGGCAAAACCAGTTTCACCAACCACTGTAACCATATACGGCATTTGATAACCTTATACAGTACACACTATAAACAGTGCATGTGGGCGTACGGCGTACATTATACATACTATATTATATAACTTATACAATGGCTGTATATTAATGTCTCTCGTGACAAACAGTTCCTTCACGTCACGACCCATCACGGCATTGCGTGATTCACTTTGTTACTGTTTTGCTAAGCTATTATTACGTCTCTATTTCTCTCTTTCTCTCGCTCTCTACGACCGATGATGTTGTCAGCTCGATTTTTTATTCCTATATCCTCTTTTGTATTGTGATTCCACGAACACAAACCTGTTCCTCCGTTAGCGTCGGTTATGCTATTGTTTGAAACTGTTTTATTGTTATCAAAATGCCATAGATCAATATTTTTGCAAATAAGACAATCACCTCATTAGTGTTCATATTCAGATTGGCTTTATATCCTTTTGTTGTTTTAGCCCTCGTTTGGACCTTCATATTCCAGGAAAACGTTAGAGTTAGGTAAAATTTTAAGTTGCCAGCTCTTTGTTAATTTTACACCCCCGATTTTACATCTCCGGTTAAGCTAATGTAATAGGGTTGGATGGCTTGAATACCGTCGTCAATCTCGAGATCTCGCTCGACGCAACCCAAGGCGATCCAAAAACAGTGCCTGTTTTGTATATAAAGCTCAGTGCCAAGCCAATACCAACGTAAACCAACCTTTGGAACTTACACAGCTTACATTGAATAAATTATGCAAACGGTTTTTATCTCAGCGCCTCTTTAGGCAAGGGCCGCGTCGTCGTCGGTTAGGTACTGTTTACAGAGAAGCTGTGACAGATGGGATACCACTCACGTGTTTACCCTTATTCAGTGACTGCCTGCACATCGTCAGAGATAAGTGTACAGAGATGTGGAAGGAGTATTTTGACGAGAGGTCATTGACTAAGGGTATATGGTATAAAACCATCCAACCATGCCTCACACGCTCGCCATGGTTTGCCGGTTCCACTATGACTAGATCTGAGATTGTGATTGCTCTGAGACTCCGTTCCGGGCATATCCCGCTGAACAGTTTTGCTTTCTTAATGCGTAAAACAGCCTCACCAAATTGTACAGAGTGTAACGTTGTGGAAGATGTGTATCACATTTTGGTGGAGTGTGCCCGGAACGAAGCTGAAAGAGCAATGGTACGTTATGGAACAGGAATTGATCTCCAAAAGCTTGGTGAATGTAACAGCATCCTGTCCTATCCTCAATCAGAAGAGGCCAGAATGCTGTACAAACTTGTACAAATAGGCATTAGACGTAGATAGATAGCGAAGTGAAGCGCCTATGAGGGTGGCATGATCATGTCGGATCAAACCCTCTATAATAAATAAAGATTAAAAAAAAAAAAAAAAGGTACTGTTTAGTCTTGCATGCAAATGTGGCTAACGATTTCTCATTTCCGTCGAGCATCCGCTGTTAGGTGCGATATATGCGAGATCCTAGAGATGAGCAGCCCTATTTGTAAAGTGGAATCTGTGAGGCAGACAGAAATGTCGCAGTTAAAAATATTTGATTTATTTATTTACTTATAGCCTAACTAGAATTCTCTATTTCAAGCGACTATGGACTTATTCAGGACCTATGAGGATGATGGTCTCCCCAGCAGACACAGAACCAGTTCCGTCGATGTTGCGGGAATAGAATCCGCTCCCTCAGAGTTATGTTATAAGCCGACCTCCACCATCACCACCACCATCATCTACAGAATCTGTCGATAAATATTGTGATAGACGAAACAATAACAACGAACTTAATCGCCGACAGCTTATACCGTTACGTAATTCGTGAAATTCAATAAAATAAACGTAGTTTCAATCTGGCAGGTTGGTAAAAAAAACCGCATCCAAATTTAACAAAACGAGACAAATAGAGCCAAATTCAGCAGACTGAGAAGGAGGCAGCTAAACACGCCATCTTGCCTGCAGTCTTTAGACACGGGCAGTAAACATGAGTTTCTATTTTTTGCTCGTTCTCGTCTGACCTCGTTGCTTTATCGTTATCATACGGCACTAATAATAAGTGGATTTTACTTATGCAATGTGAGTTGGTATAACGAGCGGCAGTAGCAGTAAAATTGATAACCTTCGACACCAGTTCATCAAATTGATTACCCTGTTGTGCCCAAAGCTGTTGTGTAGGCCGTGTAACTCAATAATATTCCTTTCATTTTATTATATTAGTATTAAATCTTGTCTCAATAACAATTCGTTTAATCTGAGGCTGGAGGCTGAGTATGATTATTATAGTCTTTCAAGAGTTAGGTACTTATTGATCTATTTTAAGATTGAAAGACATTGAAATTGTAATCAGACTAGTTTGTATTATATGCCTACATTTGTGTCTATTGTTGCTTTTGTGTTTTCATATGTATACGGTCCACTTAACCTCTTAATGATAAAGTTCATGTGTTCATAGTCAATTAGTGCTTCGTAAACAATTTAGTCAATCGTAAACTTTCGTCTGTGTGCGAATTGCAGGCAATTGGCCGAGTTTTAAAGCACTGGCCGTCTTGTTTTATTGAGACTGATTCGTGATCGCTGATCGACTATTCGAGAAATAGGTACTCCCGCAGCCATATTACCATTTTGTTAATAACGTTGCGTGCCTATGATCACTATGACCAACTAGAGATCGAGTTCAATTAAAGCGTAGATGTTAAAGAGATAGGTACCAACGGTGATAATCCGAGGGGTGTCAAGGTCATATATCTATTCTAAGTTCGTGATTGTCGTGACTGAAAACTCTGTAAAGTAGTTGAATGAACATTTTTTAGTCACAAATTTTACTAGATAATTATTATCTACATTTAACTACAGTTATACGTTATTTTGGAAAACAACAAATAAACTTAAAGCATGAATAACTAAAGACACAAATAAATTACTTGGGTCATGCACACGAGTGTAATACAAAGATAATTCGTTGACAGACAGCAATAACGCCGAGAACTTCAACCGGTATTCACAAACACCTCTCTGGTGGATGTGGTGTAGCGTAGTCTCCTCCAATCTCCCTCACCCTCACTCAACCCTCCAATTGATTCTAACTCGGCATGAGCAAGGGTAAAATTGACAAAGTTCCACCGTGTTATACCCGATTATTTTAGATTTTTTTTATATAGGAGTATGCTAACTTTACCAACACGTAAAAAGTTACAGCCGTCAACGAACTGAATGAATTGCGATTTCATTATTCATTGTTGTCGGCAAATTGGAAGCATCTGGTATAGTATAGATAGACATTCGTCTGACTGGATTCGATAAAGCATCACTTCATTTAAGTACTACATTAAGTATAACTTTATGCACTCTATTAGGTACACAGTACGTCCAGTAACCCTGTTGAGGTGATCAAGTGATTTGAATCTAGACCCGACTTACTTAGTGCGCCTAAATAATAAGGATCGCAAAGCAATCGATAGAAAACGTGATCTTGCAATCCCGCGCATTTTGAGAGAAGCACTCAATCACTCAAATCATAGTCATGAATGAGCAAGCTATTATTGACTGCAAATATTGCAATGCAATAATGATTAAAAAGAAGCTTTTAACAGACAAATCAAATACATACGACGTTGGACGTAATACTAAACAGGTTCTTTCAAAGCAGGAAGGTGCAAAGTTGCACGGAGAGTTTACCAAAGCTTGCAAACTTCACAACTTGTGTAAAGTCCAACTGGAACTCAGCTACTTGAAACTGTAATGGGTGGAAGCAGATAATCTGTAAGTTTGTCACTTCAAGCCAACTTTGGCAACGTGATCCTTAATTACTTTCTGAACAGGATTCTGATAACGCTCTTTACAACTTTGTTGATGAGAAAATATCACGGGTTTCAGTGGAATATTCCAAACGTAAGTACTTATTTGATTTGAACTCTATAGCGGTTTTTTTATTATTGATAGGCAAAACATTTGACCACTGACTCACCTGATGTTGTTGTTTTATAATAATAAAATAAATTATTATTTTTGTACAAACAATATTTTTGAAGGCTATTTTTGTATTGTATGTTTTGTATGCACTTATGTCAGTAGCTAATTATAGAGGCTGCTGCTAAAAAGCTGCTGAGTAGGTTAGTCGCTATAAAGTAAATGAACATCATGTAAATGAACTCAGTGTGTACTTACGAAATAATTACGAGTAAGCTCATATTAAGAAAGAGTCACGTTAACAGCCACGAGCGGGAAAAGCTGCTGGCCAACTTTATACGACATAAACAGCAATTAAGAGATCTAAATGTCTAAATAATGTTCACACAAATAAAGTAAGTACCTACATACGTACCTATTTAAACAATGTAAATATAGGTAGTAATAACAAGGTTAATATTTACCAACCGGAAAGTTCTGAGGAACACCCCCGCATCGCAAGGGTTTGCTTTGAGGAATTCTGAACGTAGGTATTTAAGTAGTAGCAAAAATATTTAACTTTTCCGTGGTTACATGTTACAAAGTTGGAAACTAAGGATTGCTAAATAAATCATACCAATGCCAGCAACGCCAGTTGTCGTCCACAAAACAAAAGTTAATTCTACGAATACCTCGAGAAGAAAGGAAAGCTGAAAATAAAAATAAAACAATGGTATCTGTTGTTATTTGGGTACCACGTGGTATTTTTTTGTAAAGGTCCATAAATAGACTATACAGTCAAGAAGTAAACAGTGAACTTAATAAGAATGTTATGCCTCTGCGTCAGTGTCACATGAAGTGTACACGTGGAACGTTGGAAACAATAAGCTTGATTACAAAACCTCAATTGAGGTTTACAAAGCCTTACAAACCACCAAAACAAAGTTAGAAACTTAATTAAAACAACAAGAATAGTTAAGCTGGACTCACGAATCTACAGCTTGATGAATAAGTTACTAAGTCGGAAGTCCTTGTCGACCTTCGCCGATATAATTGAGTTGGTAAGGAATCCTAAACTTTGGCCATTAATATTAACTTTGGAATTGGGGAAAAGGATACGCCGGAGCCGCCGGATAAGCGTTAGAGTAGGAAGAAACGGGGTAGTTGTGATACTACTAGTCTACATCTAGAGCATAAGCATTTTATGAATGATCTGAAGAAAATAGACGCCCAATATTAGTAGTATTTACGAAATATTAACCTACAAATAATTTTAATTAATACTATATACACTTAAGTATCACCAGCTATAATTAAGTAGCATAAAATACCTAAAAATGTTCATGTAGTATAGACCTAGGTACCTAATTTAAGTGATAAGTATAATAATAAGTGAGTTCTAATATTTAAAACGATCGCAACATTTATAACATTAGATAAGCCCGAGACCAAGTTAATCAGATGTTACTACAAACGTGACCACTTAAAGTTTCTGCACAATCTCAATTTGGTATTCAGTTGTAGTAACGAGTCCAAAATCCACGGCCACTGGGGTAAAACAATAACTGTAAATTAAGCTTGGAACTCATTAAAACTGAGAGGACGTGGGGACTGGGGATTGTGAGACTTAAATTAATAGCGCCATGAAGAAGGAAAGTCATATATTTTACTCGATGGAGCCTTTAACTAACCGACAACATTATTTCTCTATTAACAATGGTGAGTCTTTGAAGCATTGAATTTTCGAAATTGTCACGTCCCTTATATTAGCATTAATTTAATTCTAAATTAGTGATTTCTTGCCTTTAAGCTTCAAATTATTCGATTCCGCGAAAACGGATTCGCATTTGTACCCAAGCTACAAACGAAACGACAAAGGTCGTTTACGAAGAACGGAAATCATAAATCAAAATTTAGTTGATACGACCACTTGGAGTACGATTGGCCGTACATCGACATTGGCAAGTTTCCAATATCGTACAGTAGGTAGATGTTATAAATGTGTATACGTGCAAAGAATTTAGTATACCTACGCATAAGTATATTGGTGAGGAAGGAAAACGCTAACAATTTACCATTAGGTATGTTTTTGAGGATAAACATTCCAGTGCAGTTTTCAATATAAATAACCATAACAACTTCACAAGGACAATTATTTAAAACGTTATATTGTCAATATTCTATAGCATTTTAAATGTATGGCCTGAAGCTAGCATTATTATTTATAATTATAACACAGTGTCTACGATAAAATTTAATATTATAATATTACATTATAATTATCATTCCATTTAGCAACTCGTATGGCACCACAAAATAGGTAGCTAATATTAAGGTTAAGTGATATAATAGTGTTAATTTTAAACTTTTTAACGCTTTCAAGACCTGCGAAGTTCAGAAAGCTGCATCGCCGAATTGACGATTTCTCTTCAAGCTGTACCTACAGCTATATGTCCCACGTGACGGAAATTGGTGACAAAAATTTATGGTCACCTTTAAATGGATAGCAAGTACCTATTCATTTTAGTTTTACAAATGAAATCCTCTTTATTATGTAGAACACTGCAGACAATTAAAATTGTGATACATATTGCTGATACTTACATAGCTTACCTACCTAACCTACTATAATATATACGAGCACATTTTAGACATATTATTTACGAACGACAGTGATTCGGTTTCTGTTGATCATAAACATCATAATACTTACGATAGTTACGATATAAATATGCACAATTATAATATAAATCAACATAAAGTATTTGTAAGCGCTGAGTGCCCTTGAATGTTACCTTATTGAGTATTGACCTTATTCACTCTCGCTGGAGCACAGCCAAGTAATTTGCTATGCTATGCCGCATCAATTTACTTTACGTACGCAAAAAACATTGAATACTTCTACCCAACATTCAATTTTATACACTTCACCATGATTAGAATCAGAATCATTTATTGAGTAACTGGTAATTGTAATGCATAGAAATATTAGTGAAGACCTCAGGGTTCTCATTTCAGCTTCGCCGTGTCGCCACATTGCATCAGCAATTCAGCACGCCAAGCTCTAATAAGGAATTAAACGCTGATTACCTATAACGGCCACGATAAACGATAGTAATACGCATTTAGTTCAATAAGCAGTAGCTGGAGTAGCGCTAGCAATACGCCATAATAATAATTTCAATAAAACAGCTTTTGATTTGTGAGTTGATCTTTTAGATCATGGATGTCACACTGAAAGTCATTGATGAGACGCATGGATAATGGACCGCAGAACCAGCGGGCCGCAAAACCCAAAAAAATATTTTTTGTTTCAATTTTAATTTTTACGGCAACTAACTGCACTGCAAGCGATTGGAAATTTCATCGATGTCGCTAGAGAATAATAATAAATGCCTGTTCTAGATTCTATAAACAGCTAGCTGGGACCTATACTTACATAATTTTGTATATAGTGTCATGAACAAAGAGGTATAATGCACCTACGACATACTAGATACGGTCTTTGGTCATAAATAGTGTCATGCGGTGCGTGAGTTCACTCGTGACCTCTCAAGTTTCATAACGCCCCGGATTTTCTCAACTGCTCGAATTATACTTACATTAGTTGCGCCGCGCGGGTGTAACCGCGGATAAAAAGTAAGTAGGTATAATATGTGTTAATTCTGCGTATAAGCTATCTCCATTCCATCAAAATCTTAGTAGTTACTGAGATAGAAGGTAACAAACATTCACACACACACAAACATTCGCATTTCAACGTTTTCAACGTTCTGTAAACGATGGTTGTGTTCATTGTTTCCAATAAAAAATGACAAATGCCATCCATTAAGGCAAACGTTGTGTGCTGAACGCTTGGCGTGTCGCCATGGCCGCCCGCACTGCCGGTCGGCGGTCGTCAGCCTCGCCTTGACCAATATCGGAGCTTGATTGGACACGTCCGTTTTGCTGCATTCGCATATTGATTGCGATATTATCGCGTTATTTTCCATAATTTAAACGTCATATAATGCTCCACAGATCGGAAAGATAACATAAATAGTTATAAGTATTAATAATTATGTATTTATCAATAATACTGACGTGTTTAAGATCGTTGGAGAGGATAATTTTATGCTGTAGGAAGTTGAAAATAGAGATAAAGATGTAAATTTAACTGCCGCAAGATCATAGTAGAACTAGAAACGTATAATAAACCGAACTTAGTATTATTATTGATAAGTATGACATGACATTTGACATTTGTTGTAACAGCCCTGTATAGTTGTGCAGAAAGTTGTTGCGATACACACACCCAGTTGCGAAAAACTTTTTAAATGACTCATCAATTACAAAACTCTTCGTATCGAATACCAGCAGATCGAAAGGCATTTATAGTTAGAAGCACGAGACAGCATTTATGATTGTATACGTAAATTATGCTGATTGTCCCTTGTACCTACAAGGATCACCTGGCCATATTCCCCACAATTTTCTATAGAATTGCTCCACTTAGGAATTCACCGTCGTCGCACATTTCCTTCATTAAATATGAAAACGTGAGGTCTATTTTTACCGTCTATCCATCAATATTAATTTATACAATTATGTTGAACTTCATTATCATATCCGCAAGGTTCACTTCACAACAATTTATTTATAAAGAATTCGAAATTGTTTGAATATATTATTTTAATAATATAACTTAAAACAATCAATTGTATTATTATTTACTTATAAAGATGTTGGCATTTACAAACAAGTTGAATTGACTCAGAATTTAAACAAATCTTATCGTTATAGAATTTGAACGAGTTCAATTTCGTATAATATTATCCTCAACGCACCTAGTTCATAATCAAGAGTACTTATCACTAAAAGAGATAACGATAAGTATAGTACTTTTCCAATGATAAACTCAATTAAGAAGATTTGCATTATCGGAGCCAATATAGAGATAAGAACTAAAAACATGGTTCTGTTTGCATTACTTATCTAGTGATACTAGTCTTGATACTAGGTTTGTATTGTATGTATAGGACTAAAGGTGTATCTAGTAAATAAGAACTTTAAACTTTTTTTGTACCTAGTTGTTTATTGGTATTCTAATTTCTACGAAATACCTGCTATACTTATCATTAATCATGAGACCATGGATGTCATTGTCTAATCAATCAAACATTGTCTAGGTAGGCGAATATAAAATAATGCCATTTTTGTGAAGTTAGCTATTTTATTAAATGTTATGATTAAATGCAAAACCAGGATTTTAGTATTCTGTGAATTATAAATTATAATGGTATAAACAACGTGTGTTTCATAAACTCAAAAACTGCTTTTTACATAATTTAATAAACGTAAAGAGAAAATCTAACCTCAACATAATTAGGAATATAACAATGCAAACTAAAAGCAGACTGCATAATTTCAAGATTTTCAAGACCATTCGTATGCTAATATTATTTATATTTACTGCTAAATTATTTTCAAGACGTCAATGACATCCACTATTTTTCATGGCGGACTGAGGATGGAGTACTAAAATTGAAGATTAATGTTCGAAAAAAATATGAAACAAAAAATATTTGAGAGCATTCGATATGTCTAGCGGATTTTGGCAGATTGCCAGACTACTTTCCTATTACATTCTGCAGCTTCTCGGAGTTTATTTGAAGGTATAATATAAATGTAAGTAAGTACGTCCTTTATATTTCATGCTGGAGTAACTACATTGCTCTATGTTATAGGATGTTTCTTGGAAACTGTTGATGATGACTTACTAAGCTGGCTTTCTCTCTTAAGTATTATGAATTCTTAGAAAAGCTGAGATTACGTAAATTAATGTCTATTATAGACATTTATTTATAGTGTCCTATAGTGATTATTTATTATTATTTCTTCCTTCTAGTTACTATTTGAAACAGCGGAGGCGGGGGTTCGATCCCGCGACAGGTCAAGTATTTGTGTACAAAAAAAGTGCAAATATACTTGTTCTGTGTCTGTGTGTTGTGGGACCATGGTCCTCGTAGTTCCTGGGTCCCTAGATCATCAGGGAATCCTAGTTAGTGTCCAGGAATCTATGTATGTGATCGTTGGGCGTTAATTGGTTATTTATTATTCATTTATTTATTTCGCTGTACATCCTAAGCCTATGTTTCTATTACTTTAGTATAATAAAATGACTGCGTAATTTCGTATACAACATATTTTCCAACTAATATAATCTCCGCAAAGTGTCCATTCATCACGTTCTAAGAACTGACCGGTATTGATTTACCACAATTGCCTTTAGTGCGTCAATATAATGACGTCAAAGTTATGTTTATTTCTGCTCTGTGCTGATTTATTCGCATTCCCTTGCATTGTTATTGTTACTCAGCAGTGGCACTGAGTTCTGACCATAATATTACCACCTACTGGCTGGGTATTTCCAAAGATGTGAAGGATAGTTACTTTAGTTGTCTGTCATGTTTTAGTTTAGTATATATTAGTTCCAGTATGGTACAGACTACAGACAGATCTATACAACTTTTAAGATCATAGCAGGGCCTGTGTGTAGGTAATTAATTATACTTTGATAATCATTTCCAGTTATAATTAAAATTCTATGATATACATACATACATACTCTTATACTGTGAGATGTTGGGGATATGCAGACCGACAGACACATTGTTATACTTTATTTACTAAGTATCACAGAGTAAATAAAAGTACAAGCTATAATAGTAATAGACTAATGTCTAATATATTGCCTATTAGACTTTTCATAATAATATAAGTACATATATAGTGTCCCGTGTGGTCCCGGTGTCCCGTGTGGTCCCGGTGTCCCGTGTGGTCCCGGGGTCCCGTGTGGTCCCGGTTACGAATAGGACCACCCCATCTCTTCCCGTGGGTGCCGTAGAAGGCGGCTAAGGGAATATCCAGGGAATGGGTCGCAGCGTTCCCCTCGGTCTTGGTGGCAATCAATCTTCACCTACTGCGATCACCAAGCCGCCTGCCAAGCGTGGTGATTATGGCAAACCCCCCCCCCCCTAATGACAAGCACAAATAAAAACGGCCCCCAGTCCCCGGCAGCTCTGCTATCCCGTGGCTACGGTAGCGGCCACGGTAACGGCAGGGCAAGGGGTGCGAAGAATCCCCGGCAGACGCCCGGCTACCAACCCCAACGACGACCCCTGGCCCTGGCAACACATAACGTGCGCACACTGAAGGCTGACGAAAGGATGGTCGAGCTAGAGGCGGAGATGGGTAAGTTACGCTGGGATGTAATGGGATTGTCAGAAGTCCGAAGACAGGGACAGGACACGATAATCCTAAATTCCGGTAACTTATTCTTCTACCGGGAGGGAGACCAACTCTCCCAAGGGGGTGTCGGGTTTCTCGTCCGCAAGTCTCTCGTCAACAACGTGGTCAAAGTCGACAGTGTGTCGGCCAGGGTAGCGTACCTGGTACTCCGAATAACCAAACGGTATTCGTTGAAGGTTATACAGGTATACGCGCCGACGTCGGCACACTCAGACGATGAAGTAGAAGCTATGTATGAGGACATATCCGAAGCCATGCATACTTCCGAAACATACTTCACCGTTGTGATGGGAGACTTCAATGCGAAGTTGGGCACAAGGAATAGCGATGAGCTGAGAGTGGGGCCATTTGGATACGGGCAGCGGAACCCTCGAGGACAGAGGCTGGCTGACTTCATGGAGAAGGAGGGACTCTTTATGATGAACTCCTTCTACGAGAAGCGGCCATCCAGGAAGTGGACGTGGATAAGTCCCGACGGTTCCACTAAAAATGAGATAGACTTCATCATGACGACCAAGAAGCACATATTCGATGATGTCTCTGTGATCAGCAAGGTGAAAACCGGTAGCGATCACCGTATTGTTAGAGGCACATTGAATATCAATGTTAAGCTCGAAAGGTCACGTCTGGTGAAGTCTACGCTCCGTCCAAATCCTGTCCAAATCCAAAACCCCGAAGGCTTTCAGCTGGAACTCCAAAATCGCTTCCAGTGCCTAGCCGACTGTAACACAGTGGACGAGCTAAACGACGGGTTGGTGGAAACTGTCCAAGCTGTTGGATCGAAATTCTTTAAGACCCAACGCCGAAAGAAGACTCAAAAGCTCTCAGAAAAAACTCTTGAGCTAATGGCCGACCGGAGCGAAATGAAGCTGCAGTCTTCAGTTGATATGTCAGCCTACGGTGAACTCAATAGACGAATCTGGAGTTCCTTGCGACACGACTTGCGTGCTCTTAGTACTTCACGTATTGAGGCCGCAATTGAGCGGAACCAAGGCTCTAAAGTGTTCGCAAAGGATTCGTCTATTGGGCAACACCAAATGACAAAACTGAAGACCGAAAATGGTAGCGTCATTTCATCCAAGCCTGAGATTCTGAGAGAGATCGAGAACTTCTATGGACAGTTATACACCTCGACACGTAAGCCCGCTACTAACACAGCTCAGGACATCAGAGCCAAGTTAGTCCGACACTATACCGAAGATATCCCGGACGTCAGCCTGTACGAGATTAGAATGGCCCTCAAACAGCTTAAAAACAACAAGGCACCAGGTGAAGATGGAATTACGACCGAACTTCTGAGAGCGGGTGGTAGACCGGTACTTTTAGTCCTCCAGAAGTTATTTAATTCTGTCATCCTTGAAGGTATAACGCCAGAGGCATGGCACAAGAGCGTGGTGGTGCTCTTCTTCAAAAAAGGCGATAACACCTTATTGAAGAACTATAGGCCCATCTCGCTCTTGAGTCATGTGTATAAGCTGTTTTCGAGAGTCATTACGAATCGTCTCGCACGCAGGTTTGATGAATTCCAGCCTCCCGAACAAGCCGGTTTCCGAAAAGGCTTTAGCACCATAGACCACATCCATACGCTGCGCCAGATTATACAGAAGACCGAAGAGTATAATCGGCCGTTATGCCTAGCGTTTGTGGACTATGAGAAAGCCTTCGATTCAATCGAGACTTGGGCGGTGCTGCAGTCCTTGCAGCGATGCCAAATTGACTATAGGTATATCGAAGTTTTGAAGTGTTTGTACAGTAAGGCCACTATGTCAGTCCGACTACAGGACCAGAGTACGGAACAAATTCCATTGCAAAGAGGCGTGAGACAGGGAGACGTTATTTCTCCGAAACTGTTCACAAACGCATTGGAGGATGTTTTCAAGCTCTTGGAGTGGAAAAGATCTGGCATCAACATAAATGGCGAGTACATCACTAACCTTCGTTTTGCCGATGATATAGTCATAATAATGGCGGAATCGCTCGAGGACCTTAGCACCATGCTCAACGACCTCAGTAGAGTCTCCCAGCAGGTTGGTCTTAAGATGAATATGGACAAGACAAAGATCATGTCTAATGCTCATGTTCCACCTATACCGGTAATTGTTGGGAACGATACTCTCGAAGTTGTCGACAAGTATGTCTACCTAGGACAGATTGTCCAATTAGGTAGGTCCAACTTCGACAAAGAGGTGGCGCGAAGAATCCAACTCGGCTGGGCAGCGTTCGGGAAGCTTCGTCCTATCTTTTCGTCCAAAATACCGCAGAGCCTGAAAACGAAAGTTTTCAATCAGTGTGTGTTGCCAGTGATGACTTATGGAACTGAGACATGGTCTCTTACTGTTGGCCTCATTAGTAAGCTCAAAGTCGCGCAGCGAGCTATGGAGCGAGCTATGCTCGGTGTTTCCCTGCGAGATATGCTCCGGAACGAGGAGATCCGCAGGAGAACTAAAGTGACCGATATAGCTCTTAGAGTTAGTAAGTTGAAGTGGCAATGGGCAGGCCACATCGCTCGTAGAACTGACAACCGATGGGGAAAAAAGGTTCTCGAGTGGCGACCACGAACCGGAAGACGCAGCGTAGGCCGGCCCCCCACTCGGTGGACCGACGACCTGGTGAAAGCCGCGGGGAGCCGATGGATGCAGGAGGCGAGCAGCCGCTCAAGGTGGCGTGCTCTGGGGGAGGCCTATGTTCAGCAGTGGACGTCTTCAGGCTGTTGATGATGATGATGATGATATATAGTTACGTTAAAACATTAATGATAAATTATCAAGATTTGTAGAGGCTGTTAATTGTTGGTATTAAACTGGGTAAACAAACGGAGAGCCTAGATTTCGTTGCCTAAATCGGCTAAATCTTCACTACAAAGGCAAAGTCACGAACTGATGTCAGTGACAGTCGGTACCGATAGCATCTAAGCAAACACCAATCAGGTCATGTCAATGGTTTCCGAAGGTACGCGCAAATGTAGCAAAGACACGTATCGTACGTCGATGGTAGTAAAGTTCACATTAGAATGAAATATAATGCATAAATAATGGACCCCATGAGAAATTAATTCTCAACGCGGTCTGTATCGGTTATGTGAAAGATCTGGCGATGGCGAATGTACGAGTAACCAGTATTGTGGACGTGAATAAATAATGAGATGACTAAAGAACACGGTATGTAAGCAAGTGACAGTGACATTCTTGCATAAGGTTTTCGGCTCAGTAAAACGTTTTATTGAGGCCCTGTTTCCCGGAAACAATAAACTAAAAATTTAAACATGTAAACATGTCAATAATAATATCTTTTAAATAACTGATCAAATGATAGTCAGACTTGAGGCACCAACCTACCATAATTCATTTTTTCCCTTTCGAATTTCGGAATCGTTACGTTACGCGGAAAATGATATGAAATGATATAAGAGTATTTTAGTGTTATCTTTTTTTTTTTTTTTTTTTATGCGATTGAATGACGTGACGAGCTAGTCGTTCACCTGATGTTAAGCAACACGGCCGCCCATAACAGTTGCAGTATCACTCGAATCTTTAAAACAATAAAGTTTCGCATGACACTGCACTGCGCACGTCATCCTGAGACATCACACAGTCTAGTAATCAGATTACCAGACTGAGTGATCAGATCATAAAGTCTCATTTGCCCAGTAATTTCACTAGCTACAGTGCCCTTCAAACCGGAACACAGTAGTGCTTGCACACTACTGCTTGGCGGCAGAATAACTGGCAAAGCGGTGGTACCTACCTAGACGAACTTTGCAGAAAAGTCCTACCACCTAGTAAAATCTGTTTAGAAGATCTATCTGTTTAGAAGACACTACTTCCATTCCATTGCATAAAATAAATAGTTTTTAATGATTTTCGATCTCAAATTCGAATATGCTTCTCTCTATGCGAGTCCGCAGTCCAGTTGTAATGAACTTACATTACATTACAACCAGACACGTGATGTTTTGTTAAACTTACTTGTATTTGTTGTATTTTATGTTATTTTGCTGTTAGTTTTATTCATAGAGATCCTTTAGTTTCTGAAATCTGTGGTTTTATTAGTGTATTTATTATATGAAATTTCGCCTAAACTTCAGCAGGGTTCATCCATCCAGACTCTACTCTGCGTCGGTTGGTTTGAAAAGTTTTTTTTATTATTAATGGGTCAGCGTTTGACCACATCTCACCTGAAGTGCGCATTGCGCACTTTAGGTGAGATGTGGTGGGATTAGATTAGATACGTTTCGATTTCATTTTAATTTAATTACGTTTATATCTAAGTACGTTTAACTGACCTGCCTTTGAACTATGTAATTCCTTAACATTTCTAACTGTTTACAAAAAATGTCTCGGTTTAAATATGAACTATAAAATAAATATTCTTGTTATGTTTTTGTCTTATTTCCTTACCAAAGAAGTAGTATTATTTTAAACGTTCAATAAGTACCTGAAACAATAAACATTAAACATTAGTTAGGTAAATAAATGTAAGGAAGGAAATGTAAACAGTTAAACTCTGCCGTTGATTAGTGTCAGGGTTTCCAAACACTAAAAATTGTGACCCACTTCGTCGCGTCATAATGATAACTATAAAAATAAAACTTTGGACAGATGCCAAAATAAATAATAGTCATTTAATTAGTTTTTTTTTTATTTCCTTGTCTTATATAAACGTAAAACATTTCTATTTATCTTTGTGTGTAATGTTAAATATAAATAAATGGAAAATATAGCAGATGTTCCATCCACCTGATGGCAAGCGATCAATAAGTTCATCGGAATTTTATTCCATCCATTAGCTGTAAGTGCATTATCGATGTTTTAAGTACACATTTCTTTGAGTGGTGATACCTAGTATCATGAGGCCACGGGGAAACCAAATTCCATTGTAACTTAGTATGTGTCTATTCTATTTCAGTATTCTAAATCTGTTTAATCTTTGGCCCGCAATCTGGTGACACAATATACTTTACTTTCGCTAATTTGAATTTTAATGGCTCTATAATTCGTGGTTTGACTGGCTAATGCGCCACTTCTTTAGGTCAGTCCGTCTATACAACGGGTGATCTAGCCGTTGTGCTAATGAATTGTACGTTTGCAGTTGCTTCATTTCCTTGTAGGTAGTTTAAATCGTTAACAGTAATTAATTCAGTAATGGAACGCAAGCCACAGAATAAATAATAGGTAAAGAGTTGAAGACAATCATAATCAGCCAGACATCATCATTAACAGCCTGAAGACGTCCACTGCTGAACATAGGCCAGACATAAGAAACTTGTAACTTGCAATAATTACAACTAAAACTTACAGCTTATAAGCTTACAACAATAAGCATAAGTACTAGTAGTCATTTTTAACTAGTTATAGGACACTGATTGTGACACTGATATCTATTATACAAGTACGCTGGATAGACGATATCGTACAAAAATTGACAATTTCTTGTGCCTTTGAAGCGCCCCTTTTCCATAGGCGGCGGTGATCACTTACCAGCAGATGGGCCGCCTGCTTGTTTGCCACTCATCTCATAAAAAAAAACCTCCTCCGAGCGTCTTGGATACTATAATTTGAACTGCCATCGCGTTGACTGGTTGGTTATCAGTACCGAGGACGCTCACGGTGTCACTTTTAGCAATCAGCGCCAAAACGGCGAAAATTTAAAGACTTCAGTCAATATTGGTCAATATGATGAAGTCCAGCGTACTAGTATAAAAGAGGTCACTATTATAGGATCTTTACCAAAATTACTACTACTAAAGATAGAGTTGCAGTCAGAGCTTAGATCCTGTCACTCTATTAGTGGATTGCGTTTATACATCATTTCATCATCATCAACGATGCGGCTATAACTATAATGTCAATCACGTCCAATTGCCTCCACGGGAGTCCGCCGACTTTCAACTATTATCTCATCTGCGCCCCTAGTTACAAATTAATAAATGCTTGCATGTGGCTCCTAGCTATTGGTATTATAGATCTACGTTACAATGATGTATTGTGTAATGTGTTCATTTGTAGTACAGTGTCACAATATAGAATGTTTGTGAGAGTAATCATTTACCTTACGTCCGTCTTTGTATTTCTATCATGAATCTATGTTTCAACTCGTACCGAGTTCTATTTCCAAAAGTATAGAAATTATGAAAACTTGGTACAAATGCGTGTAGAAAGTAGAGTTACTATAAGTAGAAGAAGTGTTACTCTCACTTCTACTTATGGTACAGTTACTTTAAGTGGACGAAAGATTACTCTAACTAAGCACTACTTTAGGTCGATTTAAAATAATGTGAATACATTACAGAATAATTTTAAGAGCCCTAAACTATGACAGATTTGGTATACTAGATAGTGATAAAGTATCTAGAGCAGGCCACGTGATATAATGGCAGCGGAAACGTGATAAAGCACTAAAGTTGATATCACAAACTGAAATAGATAAAAATGATAATCAGCTTGCGAAACCGATGTGGATTTAATATCAGTTGTTATATTACACATGTGCATGTGATGTGGGTAAGTAAAGCAGATGTTTCGTGAAGTGTTTGCCGTTGATTATGCTAATGCAAAGAATGTGTTGGTAATATTGAAATTACTGAAATCGAAAAGTATGTAAAAGAGTCAGGTACCTAGCTATAGGTACCAAGGTTAAGTAATACATTGAGGGAGGATTAAGGAATGAGATTTATACACTGAGATTTAAAAATTAGTACAACTGCCGAATCGAGAGTCGTTACTTAGAAAAAAAAAAACAATACGTATTGTGGTAACCTTACTTATTTATTAGGCAAAAGAAGATGGTTTATGAGTAGAATCAAAGTCTCCAACTTATAATTAATTTTCATTATTATTTACTAATTACTTATAATGTTTATGTTTTTTTTTTTTTTTTTATGAGACGAGTGTGGCAAACAAGCAGGCGGCCCACCTGCTGGTAAGTGGTCACCGCCGCCTATGGACATCTGCAACACCGAAGGCATTGCCGGTGCGTTGCCTACCCTTAGAGAGGACTCTTTTAACACTTTTCTTGAAGCTCCCCATACTGTAGATATGCGGAAAAACCTCAGGGGGAAGATCGTTCCACATCTTGCAGGTTCGTGGAAGAAACGAGCGCAAGAATCACGTCGTATGAGATACTCACTTACTTGATGTGCTTACTTTTCGTACAAAAATTAGGTATTTATGACTAAAGATGATATCGATAGGAAAGTACGTCAGTACAGTATACTAATAAACAAAGTTAATGCCAATAAAAACAATTCCCTTCACATCGTCAAGGAAAACAAAACTCGTTTAATTTTCCTCAAAGGAGAAGTAAACAAGTTTTAAATTCATGAATGTTAAGCAGTCTCATCAGAAATAAACAAACAAAGCGGGCAGCTGTGCTGAGCTCGGATCAAATGTCAAATTCGTACAAAGGTCAAGTGGTAAGTCAAAACATAACAAGTCTTATCTTACAATGAGACCGTTCAGCGGAAGCAGGCCATCCGAGCCACGAGGTGATCCGACACTGGTTCGGCAAACCCGAACATTCCATATTATCGTAACTAATGGAACATAAATTGTTCGGATTGTGTTTCAATGCAATGCACACGTGATGAGACCTTAAAAAACACAGCCACGTCTTCATACTCTTCATAGTGATTAATAGCCATAAGCCACAGTAGGCACTTCAATACTTCTGTAGTTATATATTTAGATATATCTACCTACGTAAGGTAAGTAAAGGGGAATGGTGTTGTTGTTGGTAGTGTTGGTACTCATCTCATTGACATATTATATATTCTGTGGTAGTAGGTACATATATGTATACCATGTGTTTATCAATATATCATTGCTTTTATTCAAGTTGAATCACAGTTCTGTGATTCGAATCCACAACAAAGGATAGGATAGAGGATAGGTAATCGGAATGGAATAGCGAATGCTGGGTTGGTGGTTGGTAGTAAGTCCTCTACTAGCCGTGAAAGTAGGGATCATTTAATGTTGTATAAATCTTACGTAGGTAACTAAACTGTAGCCATGATCCTGTGCCATGATCATATTCATAATACAATATTTATTTGATCACTGTAATAAAGAACTTCAGAAGACCAAGTTTGCTTTCCCCTCTATTATTAGACCGAGAAAAGAGCATTAAAAGTTGGTAAAAGTTGGACATATCTTTTGAAAAGTTTGTTAACTTCGCGGGAGAGGAGACTTGCGGCCAATATAGAAGTAAACCTTGATTTATATCCGCCTACAACTTTGACTTGACAACAGTTTGTAACATTTTACTTGATACTCTTGTTAGAGAAACTTTCATTATTAATTCGTCGGGTTGTTTTGAATTAAACTTCTTATCGTAGTTTTAATCAATTATATTTTACCTGGTTTTAATAACTTGTAACAAGTAAGCCTTCAATCGCTGGATAAACCTGTTCCATGTAGATTCCACGATATTTACCATAATACCAGAGGTGCGATTCAATATAACTCTACCTACACAATTGATTCAAAACATTGAATTTAATTAAACTTTCGAGAAGCCATTACGGAGATTATTATTACGCAAAGTCACTTGAGTTTTATTTCGATCGCTTTAATGTTTTTACGTTTTAATAGCTTGTTGGGTAAACGGCGACCGGCGAGATAGCCTACTTCCGAGTCATTAGTAAACGATACGAGACAGGGCGTTATGTAGAGGTAGAGGCAGGCAAGGCAACACGAAATACGATATTCTAAGAACCAGTTTATTATTAGCCCAGTTGCTTTGTGTTGCTACCAAACCAAACCAACAAGGTTATATTATTATAAATAAATGGTCATAATAATTTTGTGATTTGAAGTTGTGAACACATTTACATTCTTACTCGTTTATTACGGAGCGGAGTGGATTATAATATTTTACAATTTAAAATTATGGCACCTCGCTGTCAGACTTTTTGCGATGGGATTTGGCACAATATCGAGCCTAATGGTTAATAGGTACCCTTGGTACTTACATAATTTGTATTCTTTAATTTTGTTTACAGCGACAATATTATTAGTCAATTAAAGTGATTGGCTCTCTATTTACAATAATATGATGATTAGATGCCATAGATAATAGATATAACTTCAACAACTAATACATAATAGTATTTCTTAAATTAATAATAGTATTACTTAACCACCTCGTGACCACGGCCAATGCAACTTGGTTGAAACGTCAAGGTAAATAAATAATGTTTTTAGCGTGATTAAGTCCTGTATTAAACTATTAATACATAATACCTAGAAAAATACTGGAATATTGTAGTAATTATTGTAGAATATTAAGTAAGTAGGTATCTACTTATTATATTATGGTGACGTTTAAAAAGTAGTTTAGACTTCATAGGGGCGCGTATGTACAGGACCTATTTCCATCCGCTCTTCTTTGTTAAATACCTACTTCATCAAAAATATTTGTTCGCTTAAAAGCATACGCTATCCCTACCCTACCCTACTTCGAGCATCTACCCTATGATCCCAAAGCGAATTGTTTACATTTTTTGTCTGCAGAAAAAGCAGGTTTATGTGAAACGTTTGTGCCTCTTTCCTAGAAATCAAGGGCGTTTTTTTTGTTAGCGAACAAAAAGTGATGCTCTCTACCCGAAACGCTTTGTGAACCATAATTATAAGTAAGAATAACTTTGGGAATCTCTTTTGTTATGAAGGGGAGTTTTTGTAAGCGGGTAACGACCGCGGCAGGTGGTACAAAATGGCGGCTCGGTATATTAACGCTATAAAAAACGCAGCAAAAACCCGTGGATGGTAGATGGAAGGAAGCATAGTCGGTCGAGCTTCAATGTCAAATGAAGGTCAACTCCTGTTAAAACATTTACTTAGCTTGTTGGTTTGTAGGTTGTTGTAGCCAAAGAGTTATTTATGTATTCTGAGTAAGCATTATTCGGTCTTGAAGATTTTCATTCTATTTTTAAACAGGGCGCTTAACGGCTTAGGGTGGGGTTATCCGTATAGTTAAGGTAACCAAAGGTTAAAAGTTCTAACAAATTTTGACCAATAGTCCTTAACTAAGGATCAAAAAACCCACCCAAACCCCCGGTTTCTGGAACGTTTGTTAAAGTTAAACTCTTGTCAACTTTGAAATACTGAACGCTCATTGGTTACCTGTTTATCTTCAACCAATGAGCGTTCAGTGTTTCAAAGTTGACAAGAGTTTAACTTTAACAAACGTTCCAGAAACCGGGGGTTAGTCTTGGAACAAGTTCTTCTCCTGCCTACTTATCATAGTCTCATTCTTATTGTATTGTAAGTAGGTAGCTAGGTAGGTACCAAAAATATTAACAATGCCTTAAAGTAATGTACCAAATGCAGGCTATGTAATTTTTATGCACGGTTTCAAAAAATAATAGGTACCTAATAAGACTAATAAGACTAAATAAGGCAATAAGGCAACAATGATATTAAACATTTTCCTTCTTCGTATAACTGTATAGTTGCAACAATTAATGCATACTTACTTAGTTTATTGAATTAATAATCAAGTAGGTATATAGGTGCCTACTTATAACGATAACGTGAGCCCTGATAATTTGCACAATCTTATACACAGTAAATACCTATACATATGTACTCGTACCTAACTACATAGCTACCACACATTATCATATCATAAACAACTTGTAATAAACAAATATAAGTAATCATTCATTACCTATCTAGATACCAACCACATTTACATTAAATAAATAGAAGGAAATTTATATGGGTTTTTATAACTGACCTTTGCACGTATTGTATCTGATTATACGATATTAAAAACTGCGCGGCCGCAGTCGGCGCCCAACGCCCATAGGCTAATAAAAAACTTTGGTGTTATAGAGTTATGGAACAAACTATTTGCAGGTCTGCACCATTCTAAAAATAACGTTGTACTTGTATCCTATTTGTTTGAAAAAAGTTGCCAACCCTAGATGTCATATGAAAGTTAAAACGGCTCTCTTCGCGCACAGTATCACATAATAATTTTGGCTAACCTCGACGTTTTATAATATGAGTTCAAGTCGCGAAAGTCAAGGCCGATATCGAAATATTCTTAGCCTATAAGTATTATTCTATTCTGTAAATGTGACCGCGCGCCACCCATTCGGATGACTACACCCAAAAGTTACTAAAACTAAAGGCTTTTTACATTTTTAATCATTTACCACCGTAGGTTGGTAAGTAGATAGGTATGTGATAACAATTTCAAAGGGCGCATAATGTAAGTAGTCTACACTCTACAAACGACGAAGTTTGTGGTTAAAAGCCCCGTCTTTGTATTCATCCGGTCGAGTCCATCAATATTATAATGAAGCCACAGCGCCAGCACATCACGTTCCTAGCAGTACCCACCACGTTCGCATGCGCTACACAAGGAATGTTCAGTAAGTATTATTATTACGGTGGAAAAAACCCTGACACTATATTTTTTCCGAGATATCCTATCCAGGTAGCGCAACAAACCGCCAGAGGGGAGCGCCGACCGAAACCGGTCCCTCGGATAAAAAAAAGTCTTGGGAAGGCGATGGCATGATGGCATAAATCATGCGGGCTCACGATCGGGACCGGTCTGCGGTTCCACGCGTCGTCGTTCGGCTCCATTCGGCTAATGAGCCTTCAATCAAGGTCAGCTCCTCGGAACGTTGCGCCCACTAATTTATACTCTTTAAAAAACAACTTTATCATGCATCACATTAAATTATACTCGACCGGTTTGAGTTATTTTTAATGATAGCTTGTATTTTTTGTAAGAAATACCTACTAACTAAAGTTTAATGGTGCAGAGGTTTTATTGTGGTTATTAATGATTATTGTTATGGTAGGTACCCACTAAGATTGTTTGTATCTGTCCCGTAATGCTAAGTGAGTATTTAAGATACCTATTTGCAATAAGAATGACTTACAAAATACCGTACAATATTCTAAGCGTACAAAGTATCTTGTAGATAAAGCAAGATAAAATATAAATGGAGATATTTTTTTACTTAAACGTGGCACTTATCTGGGGTAATAACAATAGCAGCAATGAACAGAAGCTATTGTGTGAGGTTGAAAACAAACATTTCTCATTAGGCGAGTAGACCGAGCGGCATTGTTCTGTGTGAGAAGACATAACGGATCGTGTCGGATATTCAGATTTACATCTACGTCGAGCCCGAGCCAAGCACGACCACGATCGACGACCTCCAGAAAATCAAAAGGATACGAGGGTCTTTCATTATTATTAAGACGACGACGGCCGGCATGCACTGGCCAGAACCACTGACCAGGGGACGTACTGTGAGCTCATAGCGCGATTAAAAACAGAGCCTATATTGGATCGCTTTGTTTTTTTGTATGAGGATTTTGACAAGCGATCCAGAATAGGGTCTGTTTTGAATCGCGCTAAGAGTTCACAGTACGGTCCCTGATCTTATTGACCAAGCAAACGAAGTGAGCGAAAGGGGGAAGTTTACAGTGGCGCCAATAACCAGCCGATATTTTGATAATATTTGGCAGAAACATTGCGGACCTACTCAATAATTGAGTTGAATTATTTTGTAATTATTCTGAACAAGTATTTCAAATATGAGTAAAATCAGTCAAGAGGTTGTCGAGCGAGATATAAAACCATGCAGATTTATAAGATCTAAGACCATGCGGTCTGAGTTCGGGAGTATGTAGGTACACTATTGTACACGCGTGTATTCTGCTGAACATAGGCCTCCCCCAGAGAGCGCTACTTTGAGCGGCTGCTCACCTTCTGCATCCATCGGCTCCCCGCGGCTTTCACCAGATCGTCAGTCCACCGAGAGGCCAGCCTACGCTGCGTCTTCCGGTTCATGGTCGCCACTCGAGAATCTTTCTTCCCCATCGGTTGTCAGTTCTACGAGCGATATAGCTGCACATTGCCATCATGCCGTGTGGTGGTAAAAGTTTATGCATTTAATTTATATTATTAGTATCCATAATAATCCATATAGATATCACTTGTGAGTTGTGTCTGTTATCTTGAATGTGTCATCTCACCTACCCTAATACAAGGTTCATGTAGGGTAGGTATGTAGGTACCCAGATTACCCAGTGCCAATTTATTATTCTAGGTATATAAGTATTAAGTATGTGTGTGTGTACCTAATAGGTAAGATAGCTAACTTCAACGAGTGGAGTAGAACGGTAGGTACGAGGTCAACGGACGGTGAACCTCGGACCAATTCGCGACATGAGATTAAATAATAAGTTGATTGCGAGCAGGACCAAGGCCGTCCGCGGCCGCCATTGCTGCAGTGCGAGTGCCGCCCGCCTGCCCGCCGCGCTGTGCCGCCATTTTGATCGCCAGACCGAATCGGAATCGCTCGGTGCTCCGTATCTGCCACATCGCACACGTATAAAGTAAATAAGCCAACTTCTTTTTATTTTACCTTTACTATCCAGCATAAAACTGTATTCTTTATCTACATAGACTAGGTATCTAAGTAACTACTAAATTTAACTCTTATTTACTCAAAGACCTTTCATAGTACAGTTTACGTCTTTGTATTTACTCAATATAACTATTTATCACCTATTTTTATCTTTTAGCTATGAGTAGGTATTTATGTAAAAACCTACACATATTATAGATAATACCACAGAGACCCCGCTTTCCCCAACATCCTCATGGTACATCTAAACTTATGTTAAGTAAGTAGTAGGTAGTGTAGCAATGTCGGTTCTAGGTTAAAACTTAATTAGCTTATTAGAGTTTTGTACATCCACCTACTCAATTAATAATTATGCAAGTTATTTTAATGTTCAAGGGACTTTATTTTAAGATTTTGACATCGATATGGAGGAAAAGAAGACATACGTACAGTACTAGCTGGCAAAACCAAATTCTGTTTCAGAACCAACGCACCTGTCAGAAAAAAATATTGAAATACTGAATCCGCTAGCGGCAGACTGTCCCCAGGACATCCCGTCCCCCGCGCCGCTTACTCGTCACAGACGAGACGAGACGTTTCACCCCGCGCGCGCATACCCGTCTCACTCAGTACGTACTCACTCACACACTCTCAGTCCGGCTGTAAGCGCGCTCACGGTCACTCACATCACGTCATTGCGCGCTGCGCGTTCGCGCCAGAATTCCCGCCATTCAACACGATGTCTGCTGAGAACTGCAACAGCACTGCCATCCCATCTGCCCGCAGCAGGATTCCCCGATGTTCCGTGCCGATGTGCAAGAAGAAACCCAATGATTCCAGTTTCAGGCTGCCCAAAGACCCACAAGTGTAAGCATGAATTAACATACCTTTTACATTTGTTTACATTTTCAAATTTTATGTAGTTAAGTAGTTAAAAAGTGGAAAGTCTTAAAAAAAACTAGGTATGTTACTGTGGGTCAACGAAAAAAACCTGCAAAGGTTTTAGCCCTGCCTATAATTTTCTTAACTAACTAATGTAATGGATTACTTACTTACCTACTAAGATTAGGTACCTACTTAAACTTATTATGTTTACGTTTAGTACTCTTTTTTACCCGACTACAAAAAGAAGCTTCTATCATAATTTGAGAAAAGAGGTAAATTAGTTACTTAGTTTTTTATGCTATTCTACCCTTTGAATATCGCTAAGGTTCCTATTTGTCTGTGTCCGACCGTGGTCCGACCTATAAACTACGGTATCTCATGAACCGTAATAAATAACTATTACAGGTACTTAGTTAAATGTTAGGTTAAGTCTTAAATTATACCAGAGCCATATTCAACACGCAATATTTACTAACATTGCACTGACAGTTGAATACTTGAATCAGCTGATTTTTAGGGTTGTCGCCGCGAAATGGTTGAGCGATATCAGAATTACGATGATTTTACCCATAAATTCTATCAGATTTGTCACAGTTTTCAATGGTTACGTCAATGCTATGAAATATCAAACTACTTGAATTTAGAAATCTTCAATAGGTGATATCAAAAACTATGATAAGATTAAAATCACCAGAGATTTATCAGTGCCAACTAAATGACTCAGGTTTACGTCCTGGGTAGGAAACAATTGGTTGCTTCTTGACTATGATCCGTCGCCCCTTGCAACCAAGAGGTTCTTTATGAAGCTGGTAGGTATGAAAACTTTTTCACGGGCGGGTACGCCACAGCCAAAAATGTTTGTAATTTCTGCGATCAGCTGATTCTACTGTCAGTGCAATGTTAGTAAATATTGCATCTTGAATTTGGGTGATATAATAAGGTAGCCGCTAGCCGCCATGCGTCAGCTTGAATTTTCACAGAATAGGTATGCGGCAGATTACTAACAAAAAATAAAAAGGGAAAAAACTTAACCACACAAACTTCTTTTAAACGATGTTTTGATGTAATATCGTTATTATTATCTCTCAAACGATACTAAAAACAAGCCTCAATATGATTACAGTCCATCTGCATACTCTGTATTATAATTACAAATACTTTAAACCGACCAAGTGTGAGTAGGATTAGCGATAAATGTTTTCAAGTAGGTACACAAGTAGGTACTTATCTATTCAATTTAGGGAGCTATTCGTCTTGTAACAATGTAACACACACAACACAAGTGCATGGAACCCTCGATGCGCAAGTCCAACTCGCACTTGTTCGATTTTGTAGAGTTGATTTTGCCCACTAAGGTCTATTCAAACCAGCGCGTTGTTCGCTACTTGTGGGATCCCGCGCGGTATTTACCACTAGACCGCTAACCACAGCCGTAGCGAATAACGCGCCGGTTTCAACAGGGCTTTAAAAGGGATTTGCAATTAAGGAGGTTATACCCAGCACTAAACTTTATTACACTAAATCATAAATTTACTCTATTTCAGGGCAAGCCAATGGTTGCGCTTGTTAGGAGTTAATGACAAGCCAGTGCGTCAATTTTATGTTTGCGAAGCCCACTTTGATGAAAGCTGTATTCATGAATACATAAATCAAAGCAAACATTTAATCAAAGGATCTCTCCCACTGCCTCGACTAACAGATCCACTTGAATCTAAGACTGAATATGGAGTTCCAGACCAATCCTCTTATAAGATTTCTTATACTGATTTTGTTGCTGACATAATCGTCAATTCATTAAGTCCCTCATCATCCTTTAAAAATGTATCTAATAGCACGAATCCAGAAATAGTGGTGGAATCGTCTTCCTCTATGTCTAGTATAAAAACAGAAGACGCCGACGTCTACGAGAGTCAACAACACAACGTCGAAGAGTTGAAAGTGGAAAGAATTGAAACAATGAGTCCACCATCCACCAAGGCCACTGTGACGGATACTAATCCCACTGTACAAATAATATTAAAACTTCAGAAAAAAATTGAGGATTTAGCTAGAGTTCCTGAGATTTTGAAGCAATTAGCTCTCAAAATACATTTGTCGTGGCCAAAGGCATACGAAGTGTCACGTAAAACTTTACACCTGCCATCTGTATCCGAGTTAAAAAGCATTTTTGATGACTATTCTGTACTTACTGATAATAACACTATATTTGCTAGTACTCTCAAATATAAAGTAAGTATTATGACTGAAAGGCAGAAACAATGTTTCGTTTATCTAGGCGAAGTTGAGGTTAAAGAACATCTTTATTATGACCTTAAATTAGACAAGCTTTTAGGAATTGTCGATATAAATGACTTGCAAAGGCCTGAGCTGGCAAGTAAAGTATTGATATTAACTGTGGAGGGAATATTTGAAGTCTGGAAGCAACCTGCTGCTATTGCATATGTAGGGAGACAGGTTGATAAGCGAATTATATACGAGTGGATCTCAAGAAATATACAAAATCTATTGGACATTGGATTGAGCATGAAGGCTATTGTATATAAAACAGATTTATATCTTCCAATGGTACAATCTTACGATATGAATCTAGTGTACGATGTTCCATCGTTGTTCATATTATTCTATCACAACTTCTTGACACATGAATATGTTTTCAATGGAGGAATTGCAAAAATGCAGCATATTATAGATTATTACGAAATAGATAGCAAGAGACAAATAAGATTGTCTCCCAAGCTGACTGCAAAACACGTAAATACTAACCGGTTACAAGATATAAACCTACAGCTTGTAACTGATGTAATAAATATGAACACTGCAGCAGCTATGTCAACATATATACATTTCCAAGCATTGCACAAATCGGCCATTCATACGGTACAGTTGATAACAGAAATGAACGCATTATATGAAGTTCTATGTGATAATATGTGTAACGAAATAGTTAAAGTAGCGCCAAGAGCAAAACACATACAATTCTTAAATAAAATGCTTTTATTTTTTGAACATTTCAAAATAATTGAGAGTTTCACGAGCATGGAAGTGCCTAAAGTAGGAACATTCGTTGCGAAAATCCAAACAACGATAAGGTCGATTTTAAATTTATATCAAAGCAGTGTCAAATTTAATAGTGATTCGGAAATTCTTCCCGTACAACGACTCCGCCTCGAAAACATTGAAAAAATTATTGATCAAGCAAAAAGGCTTGGAAAGAACAAAACGAGACCAACCTGCAAGGAAATTCATTCGGCGTTTAGGCAATCCACATTACTGAATATTCTGAAATCTAATAATAAAGATAGATGTTTAGACATAAAAAGAGCGTTGGATCAGATAGACGAAGTAGTCAGTGATTTCAAAAATCCTTGGCAAAAAGTACCATCCGCAAATATTGGCGCAAACATTAAAATCAAAAGTTCTGAATACAGCACATTGGACCTAAAGAAGAAAGATGCTGTTGTCTTGATAGCTGGGTTCTTACTCAAGAAGTGTCAGGACTACCACTCCGATTGTGTAGCAATGAAAAATTACATTTGTATTGTTCTACACGACACAAGCTCAATTTGTAAAACCATTTTAAATGAGATTCAGGAAGGTGTTTGTGTTGTACCGCAAGAAAGCTTCATTGAATTTGTCGAAATGATGGAAATCAGATTCCGATCTTTTATGACAAAGTCTACTTTGGAAACTCAAAAAGGCAAGTTGCTGAATGGGCTACTAATGGCCATGCAACTGATAAGTTTCCCAATGCCTTGTGAATGCTTCCCAATTCTGTATGCGAAGAAACTGTACTCACGACTTAGAATTTATAACATGCTGAAGCACAACAACGGTGTATTATCTTCAGGAAAAATATGTAAAACCAGATTGCTAGTTATTAATTTATGACCAGATGAAGTAGGTTGTCACGCCAAGTCTCGTGATTCGTTAAAAAAAAAACAAAATAACACTGCATTACCAATGAAATCAGTAACTGACCAAAATAAATAATAAAAATAATTTGTACCTACTTGATTTTCTTATACATTTAGGTATAGTTTAATAACAACTATGTATGTTATATGTATTTCTTCTTTATAAATAAAATCAAAAAATTAAAAGAGTCTGTTCAGTCTATATATTATAACCTCCTGCCTGACCTGAGCGCTGAATCTGTATTGTCCACCCAGATGTGCCACTGTAGTAGGACAGTGGATTATTTGAAAAATAAGTCCACTTTGCCCTAATTCTTTTTTTTTGGTAGGACTAATAATTAACAATACGTACTCATAAAGGATAAAAAAGAAAGAAATAGACAGTTAGCCAAAAAGGAAAACGAATAATAAATAGCTGATACTAAGTAATTAGGTATTTGAGTCTCTAGATCAATGCGGGTATTTATGACCCTTTGTAATGATATTATTTTCCGATTTCGTACCTACCTATATTCCTTTTATTGGTTTCGGTTCGTTTTGGTTAGCTTTGACGGAAGTCGCTCGGACGGAAACTTGCTTGGCATGCCAAAGAGTGTATGTTTTAATCTCAACAGTCAAAAGCGGTAGGTAACTTTTAAGGAAATGTAATTGGCAAACTGGTAAGCATAAAGTGCAATTCAGTCAATTATTTAAATTATGTAAGTAGGTACCTACTTACATTTAATCCAAGTCACACAAGCCTTTGGGCGGCCTAAAAATTCTGGCTTGGTCTCATCCTCCCCGGTGGCGCTGCCCCGGTACCGGGGACGATGAGACAAAAGGTGTCATCCTCCCCGGTGACCTCAACAATGGCGCTCACCGGGGCCGATGAAACAGTAAAAGTGTCATCTGCCCCGTTATAGTCGGATCGATGAATTCATCTCGGTGACAGCGGGGCCGATGAGAATTAAAGTCTCATCATCCCCGGTACGGCCAGTGCTGGTGCTTTTAACAGGGAGGATTACACAAATCTAGTTTCATCAAGCCCAGCATGGAAGGTAGGGTGCTATAATAAAGATTTTGCCTAATAATGTATAAATGAAACTAGTCTGTTTATAATGAATGTCTGTTTATAAATGTAATAGAGCAATAAAAATATACTAAGGTTAAAATTAAAATAACGATGATTTAGTAGATAAAACCAGACATTGTAGTTCACAGAACAAAACTATAACTAAATAGCTTCTAGTAAAATAAACGTATTATTTACCTCTTACTTTTGTAATTCAAACTCAAACTCAAATTCTTTATTGCAAATAGGCTATTTTCAGCACTTTTACAAGTCAAAACTAGAGAACGTATTTATAAATAATAAAAATTAAATTATTGTACATATTAAGCAAGCAATTACAAATAATTATTACTTTACCTTTTTTTGTACATTACTACATTGACCCATCTTTATTTAACATTATTTACATTCAATAACACAGCCAGTTGTTTTTGTGGTAGCTGTTAGTAGGCAAAACTCATATATATATATTTAGCTTACGATTCTTAAAATATAACCATTTTTTTCATCTTTTTCCATTTAAATATTACTCACCTATATAATAGTGAAGTGCTAAAAACAAATGCAAACTGAACTATTATGACTGTGTATTGTTAAGCACCTGGGTACTTATTCCCTTTTTTAAAGCCGCACTAACAAACAAGTTTTTATGGAACAACGAAAGAATAACAAGAGAAACAAAGAACCACCATACTTAGATTCACTTATTACATAGCTGTATGGTATAATTGTTTAATCCGATAATAAATTTTGTACAGTGCGGGTATAAATACTGGGTGGCGCAAAAGTACTGGCACTAAAGAAAATACTTTTATTTTTTTTATATGACATTTTCTGTCATTCTGTTGTTGAAAATTGTGTAGTGAACAAATGTAAAATACACTGAAAATAAACATGGACCGTTTTACTCCCCAAGAACGTGGAATAATTGTGTCAATGTTCTTACGGAATAATTCATCAGTGATAAGAACACAACGTGAATTTCGTCGACGATTTCCCCACCGTCCGGCACCGATTGGTCGCACAATTCGACGCTTTGCCACACGCCTTGAAGCAACTGGCTCAACATTGGATAGACCTAAGTCTGGGAGACCAAGAACAGGCCGTTCAGCTGAAAATATCGATGCTGTGCGCGAAGATGTGGAAGAGTGTCCAGAAACATCAACGAGGCGACGTGCCACGCAATTGGGCATTTCCAGACGGACCCTGCAGCGTATTTTGGTGAAAGACTTAAAGATGTTCCCGTATAAAACTCAAATGACTCATCAACTGCTGCCTGCTGACCACCGAGCTCGTCTAGATTACTGCCAGCGCGTCATAAACCTCAACCTTGAAGAGGATGATTTTCCTTCAAAATTGGTTATGAGTGACGAAGCGCATTTCCATCTCTCAGGGCATGTCAATAAGCAGAATACTCGGTTCTGGGGCACTGATAATCCGCGCATTATTCAAGAAACACCTCTACACCCACTAAAAGTTACTGTATGGTGTGGCATCTGTGTTGACAGAGTGATCGGACCCTATTTTTTCGAAGACGCTGGAGGCAATGCGATAACTGTCACTGGAGAACGCTACAGAACCATGTTACGTGAGTTTTTGATACCCAGTTTGGACGAATTGGGGCTGGAGCACATCTGGTTTCAACAAGACGGCGCTACGGCACACACAGCGCGCGACACTATGGACTTAGTGAGGGACGCTTTTCATCTCTCGTTTTGGCGATTTGCCTTGGCCTGCAAGATCACCCGATCTGACCAGTCCAGACTTCTTTCTTTGGGGTTTTTTGAAATCTCGGGTGTATGTGAACAAGCCACAGACTCTCGCAGCTCTAAAAGAAAACATTCGTCAAGAAATAACGAACATATCGCAGGAAGTGTTACGGCAAGTTATGCAAAATGTCATAAATAGGGCTCAAATGTGTATCAACTCTGGAGGTCACCATTTAAAAGACATCATCTTTAAATCCTAATGGTACGAAATTTAATGGCACAAATATACATTTAAAAAAACCTAAATCTAGTTTTCTAATTTAGAAAAAATGTTATAGCTGAACCAAATAGGGTCTTTACTTTTGCGCCACCCAGTATAAACACCCGAAGAGATTTGATATGTAGACCACAAACTATAAATTCCGTTATTATTTTTAGCAGAGCATAGCAAATATCATACAGAAAATCTGTTTTCTACTTACTTTTCAAAGTTAATACGAGTTTTTACTACTAACAGCTACCACAAAAAACAGCTATCTGTGTTATTGAATGTAAACAATGTTGAATAAAGAAGGGTCAATGTAGATAGGTACATAATAATTATTTGTAATTATAAAAATAAGAGGTAACTAACACGTTTATTTTAATAAAAGCTATTTAGTTAGCGTTTTGTTCTGTGTCTTACGTCTCTCAACTAAATCATTGTTATTTTAATTTTAACCATAGTATATTTATATTGCTCTATTACATTTATATTCATTATAAACAGACTCGTTTCATTTATACATTATTAGGCAAATTCTTTATCATAGCACCCTACCTTCCATGCTGGGCTTAATGAAACTAGAATTGTGTAATCCTCCCCGTTATACGTAAAAGCACCAGCACTGGCCGTACCGGGGATGATCAGACTATAACTCCCTATCGGCCCCGCTGTCACCGAGATGAATTCATCGATCCGACTATAACGGGGCAGATGACACTTTTTTTGTTTCATCGGCCCCGGTGAGTGGCATTTTTGAGGCTACCGGGGAGGATGACACATTTTGTCTCATCGTCCCCGGTACCGGGGCAGCGCCACCGGGGAGGATGACACCAAGCCAAAATTCTGACACCAGAGCTGACCACTTGCCTACACGAGAAGAAGAATTATAATAAGAAATAAAAGCTTTTTTGTGACATCAAATGTTTATTATGAGTTTTAATTATAATAAAAAAAAAACTAAACCTTACTATACAATTAGTATGCAGTTAGTACGTAAATATTATATTAATATTTACCTACTTACATGCTTTAGAATTGATTCAGCATAAATTAAATTATTCAGGGTTCGCAAAAAACTGAGCACACTTTTTTTTTAATTCTAGGAAGGTAGGAACCGTTTGTGCAAAGAGCTCATGGCGATTAGAGACAAAATGAATGTACCTATGCAAGATTATTGAGATAGGGGCTGCCTGCACGCCCTACCGACCCTACTCGTACGTGTACACCCGTCTCACGAGCATGGGCATCTTATATCCAGCCAGAGGGCAATACCGAGCGAGGCCGGCTAGCGCGGCGCGGGCGCGGCGCTCTGGAGAGGCGAGAGTGGCAATGGCTTTGGCTAATGCCGCAAAATTACATTGCACTAAATTCAGTCGCCTAGTTAGGCCTCGGGAAAGGAAACTTACTTGACTGGCCTGATAGCTCAGTTGGTTTGGTAGTAACCCTGCCTTCTGATCTGTAGGTTGTGGGTTCGATTCTCACTCAGGACAAACATCTGTGTGATGAACACCGATGTTTGTTCTGTGTCTGGGTGTTATATTGAATTCTATGTATGTATTTACAAACAAAAAGTATCTAAATCCCTATCAGTTATCTGGTTCCCATAGTACAAGCTATGCTTACAGATTAATTTGTAAAAGATAAATTCGAAACAGAAAAAAATCGGGAAATAAATAATTCAGATTCGGTTTTTTTTTCTTTTTTTCGTTTTTTTTGTCTAATTTTTCTTTTTTTTTAGCTATGGTTAGTTTGGGGCTAGATGGCGCTGTGTGAAATGTCCACACATATTAATTTTTTTATTTAGGTAAGCTTCCTTTATCGTATCCTACCTAGGAGCCTGAATTTAGTGTAATGTAATAGGCCTTTCTATCGTGCTACATTGTAGTGAAGTGACTCACTCGGTTTCACGGCAGAGAATAATCACAAGCAGGTATTGAGTAACCGAAAAGTAGGGGTCATAAACGTAAACGGCATTATCCATACCATATTATTCGATATCTAAAAACTATAATAAACTAATTTTAGCAAAAAAGAACAATACCGTTATTTTTTACGCTACCTTAACTACCAACAAAAGGCTTTCTTCTATTACGACTTTTCCAGTTTTCATGTCTACCATCTTTAAATCTCAATTAGATGGATTATACATGTTTAAATAAACGATAATAAAGTCAAGTAAGACTCCGTACGTAGGATTAGACCGACATTGATATACTGACCAACAACTTCACAACAATCATAAATTATATACATATTGCATTTGGACCTTGGACACAACTTTTAAAATTTGGCTTCATTCTAGACAGAAAAAGGCATATGTATTTTTATGTCTCGGAATCTGAATTTGACGAAAACGAAAATAAAGAAAACCAAAACTTTTTCATTTTTTACTAGAAAAATAATGTCAGCTAAAAACAGATAAGACATAAACATACCTTTAAAAAGCACTACTGTTATTTCTTATCGGTACCGTAAATCTCAACCGATATCAGTCTACCTAATAAGTCCTATAATTATTTATTTATACCGCTAACATAACCTACACCTTAACCGCATTCAATCCCTGATAATGCTCACATCACGATCACGGGCTGAGCGAAACCCGCGAGACGAGACGTCATGACAAGCTTGCGGAGAATGCGAAGCGGGTTGAAGTGAGATAGAAAACGTCCGCATAGTGCCTTTCACATCGACCGGGCGGGCATCGCTCCTCGCCTCGCTCGGTTATTGGTTCATTCTGCGCGGCTACGAGCTGCGAGTCGGTCAGCCCGGTCAGGCAGTCAGTGCTAGTTTTATTCAACACAATCAGTATCAGTGAACACTCGCGTAAGCAGTCGGTTAAATCCAAGAGTCTGACGCAACGCAATACGATACGAGCGCAGAAAACGCCACGAACGCGCTTACTTGTATTCAACGTGGCTTACTATAAAATATTCATACTTAAATGGCAGAATGGCGAGAAATGCAAGGAATCATGTATCTAGCTGTTGTGTCAGTACTTGCTACAATACGTCTTTAACAAATCCGGATCTTACATTTTTTGGATTACCACAACATCCACCAGAGAGGTAAGTTCTTGTTTGAACTAGGTATATTGTAGCTTTGTGACCTCGAGGTTCCTGGCCTCTTTTATTCAAAGATTTCCTAGGTGTTGCCACAGAATAGATAATAGCATAAGCTATAGCTTAGGTAATAGGGATAGCTTATTAAAAATACTATGTAACCATTTTATATCCAGTGAAACGGAGAAATTTCCCAGCTTGATTAGTTACCATAATGAAATACAGTTAAAAAGAAATAATCTGCTTCTTATCACGTCCACTGCTGAACATAGGCCTCCTCCAAAGAGCTCCACTTTGAGTGGACGTGGACGTGACGGCTAGTCCTTCACCTAATGTTAAGAAACACGGTCGCCCATAAACAGTTGCAGTGTCACTCGGAACTTTAAAACAATAAAGTTTCGCGTGACTCTGCACTGCGCACATCATCCTGAGACATCACACAGTCTAGTAATATCAGATTACTAGACTGAGTGATCAGATCATAAAGTCTCATTTGCCCAGTAATTTCACTAGCTACAATGCCCTTCAAACCGGAAGACAGTAATGCTTGCACACTACTGCTTGGCGGCAGAATAACTGGCAAAGCGGTGGTACCTACCTAGACGAACTTTGCAGAAAAGTCTACAACCTAGTAAAAAACCTAGAAGCAAGCGGCTGCTTGCTTCCTGCATCCATCGGCTCCCCGCGGTTCTGACCAGGTCGTCGTCGGTCCACCTAGTGGGCTGGTTGCTTCTTATACTCGTAAATGTATGGAGAGCTGATAAAGTTACTACGAAATCTTTCGCAGCACTCGAGCGGTAAGATAGATTTTATACTAACACCTACGTGTATAAGAAGCAAACTCATAAGTATTTCTTTTTAAACTGTGTAGAAAATCGATTACCAATTTTGGCATTAAGAATCTGTCATTAGATGATTAAACAAAATGTTAGACCTACCTTTTACAGCAAAACTGTTACAATCGAACCTCCTTAACAGCGCCGGTCCTGGGTCAAGAATCAAGATAGAGCAAGAGTCTTTTGGCGCCTTTTGGTTGGCGACGCTTTCCATTACATAATTTACATTTCAGTCTATGTTAAATCACTAACAGTAAACACTTGTAGAATGAGGCATGAAATCATGTAATAAACTTTTTAATAGAATTACATGTCAATCAGTACAACTACAAACGCGCTTGCTATATGACAAAATACAGTAGAAATATTAAAAGAGCGAGCGAAGCGAGCGCAAACGTTTTTATATTTGGCGTATTGTATTTCAGAAAACACGTATGGAAATTCAAACATGAATTACATGTCAATCAGTACAAACGCGCTTGCTATAACAAAATACAGTAGAAATATTAAAAGCGCGAGCGAAGCGTATTGTATTTCAGAAAACACGTAGGTACGGCAATTCAAACATGAATTAGGTACATTGTATTTCAGAAAATATGTATGGCTATTCAAACATTGTTGCTCTGCCCTTGGACCGGCGCTGATTTTGCCTACGGCCATGAACCCTGTACTACCTCTATCAAACCTACTTAAACATAAAACACCTCGCTGGTTCACATTTCTTACCTGCTTACATACATACTTAATTACTTATCTGATATCACAATCGTAATTAGAGTAGAGTTTAATATTTTCAGACGCGATAAATGGCTTCAACTGATAGGACGAGAAGACTGGCTCTCCAATAATTATAACTTGTCTAGAAGCCGCAAGATTTGTGAAGAGCATTTCTCGTTGGATGCTTTTGTTTTCTCACTCCATCGGAAAGTTTTAAAGAAAACAGCTTTACCAACTCGCTATCTGCCGCTGCAAGAAATAGTTGATGATGAACCTATACCTAGCAATCCAGATACTACACTTGTTGCTTCAAAATCATCGCAGACAGATGATTTTTGTGACATAAAAGACGACACCAGACGACCGAAATCAACAAAAGAGACCCAGACGACCGAAACTATTACAGATATCATCAGTAAAAGGCGAGAAGAAGAAGTTCAGTTTCAGGAAATGTGTAACAAAGTTTTAACAAAAGAGTTGGTGCTACTAATAAAAGCTAAGGATAAATTATCATCAGTAAAATTTAAAAAAAACGGGAATCTAGGTAAACATTTCGGTATGAGTTTATACCTTACCAACCCGCAAGCGTATATTTCTTTGCAAAGTATCCTTCATTTGCCCTGTTTTCCCATAGCGGTGAAGCAAAGCATGCAAGCTGGTGCTGAAATAACAGACAGCATAATGATGATACTCAAATCCAGAGTTGATAGAATGACAAATAGAGACAAAAACTGCTCTTTGCTAATTGGCTCTACCAAATTGAAAGTGAATCTATGCTACAACATTAAAAAAGACAAGATTGTGGGATTTCAAGATATCAACGGATATCAATCTGCAAGCCCTGCAGCTAGAGCTTTAGTTGTTATGGTTCGCGGGTTGTTCTCGAATTGGAAACAACCAGTCTGTTATGCTTTGATATCCATGGATAAAGCAGTAGGAGTAGATATTGATAGTTGGATTAACAAAATTATCAATAGCCTAGTTACGATTGGATTAAATGTGCGAACAGTTATCTCGCCATTAGATGACGATTTGGTCAAAGCAGCTAAACGAACATCATATCTTAGTGAAAACCCTTACTTTATAGTAAACGGTAAGAAAATATATTATATTTTCGATGCACCCGAACTTATTAGGTCTGTTCGCGATAGTATGCTCGTAAATGAACTCCATTTTGAAGGGCGTATAGCGAAATACGAACATATTGTCAAATTTTATAACGAAGATCAAAAGAAAATTGTACCTCTAGCGGAAAAATTGACCAATAAACATATTAACCCAACAAATATTGAAAAAAAGGAAACTGAATACGCAACACAGCTTTTAAGTAAAACTGTAGCTAGCGGACTTTGGACCTACATCAATTTTAATTTAATCGATGAAGCAGCAAAAGACACAGTTGAATTTATAACTAACGTGAATAATTTATTCGACTCACTAAGCAGTCTTAAACGAGCACACAAAGATAACAAATACAAAAAAGCGTACTGTGCTAATGAAACACAAACAGCATTTTTTAAAGAAATGTTGTCATATTTTCAGAAAATTAAAGTGGTTAACATAAATAACGGGCAAGATGTAACTTCAACCGCAAGGTTTGTGGACGGATTTTTAATAACTATAAAATCAATAATGTTGCTATTTGAGGATCTTAAAAATGAAGGATATCGTAGTTTACCGACGATGAATTTGCGTCAAGAAATGATGGAAAAATTTTTGAAACATCTGGCTCCAACAAAACTGACAAGTCAGCAATTTACATCAGCGATTAGGAAATCAACATTTCGGCACCTTGCCAAATTCACACAAGAAGGCTGCAGTAAAGAAGTCATAGAACAGTTTCTAGCTCAGACAGATACATTAAAAGAAGACAAAAAAGATGATTCATTACAGAATACTCAAAGTGAAATACCTAAGCCTAGTATAAAACCAATCAGAGATGGCGATGATCTGAAAATAGTTAAAATAGATTATGATCATATTGATACACCAGAAAAACATTCTCTGTCCAATATCTGTCAATACCTATTAAATAAAATCAAAGAAAAACACAAAAACTGCCACGTTTTTGAGAGTTATTTGTTTTCATATGAATTACCGGATGACGATGAATCTAGTTTGGATTACAGATATATGCGGTATATTAATTGCGAGAAAAGCAATCCCGATGATTTCGTACACTTTGTTGAGCAAATGGATGCTAAATTTCTAGAAGCTTTTGGAAAAATACATCTAGACCATAGAATAGCTGAATCAGTATGCAACGAAATTGAAAAGATCAGCTTTTCACCGCCGCCGTGTTTTTGTTTCCCATCAACTTATTTGGCTAAACTATTCACAAGAATTAAAATTTTTTACATGATTAGGACTAACAATAGAGAATTCCGGAAGAACAAACGTAATCCAAAGTATTTTTCAGTCCCTAAACTTATGTCACAGCGAGATGATAACTAGAGGTAGCTACTAGCAGCTAAGTAGCTACGTGATGGAAAAGTATCCGATGTCAATTGTCGATCAATGTCGTGTATAAAATAAAGTATGATGTTTTAAGTTTGCCATCAGAATTGGTACAGCCGTTGCAGTTTGAAATAAACAAATTTAATAAATAGAAAGACATCGTTTAATTTTATTCTTGATTTACAGTACGTAAAGGTTGAGATGAGATTTTAGGTACTGCAAATTAAATGTGTCTACTAGTGCCAATAGTTTCCGAGTCTATTGACGATCAGTATCTACCACTATTACCTAGATGTTTTCGTTATTTTAACCGGGGTATATTTTTGTGTAGGAGGCTGATAATATAATGGCCATTTTCGTACTGTTTGTACTTAAATTCATATTCATTTAAAATAGGTACGTGCTAATTCCGTTGTAGTTTAGTTTTAATTATATAACTTGCTTACTTCTACATAAATCTTTTCTGTTTATACATTTGTTAATGTTTATTGTTTTTCTTCACTTTGTCCTTAAATACAAACTAATTCTTGGAAAGGAATGTTTTCATAACTTGAATTAAACGAAAAAAAAAATTTAATTTATGTTAACTTAAGGTTTAGGACAGAATTGTTGTAGGATCTAAACTACATATCTATATATTACTGGAATGTAAATAATTAAATATCATACTAATATGAAATTGATCTGTTTTTTATTTATTTTTGTTCTCATATTACCTACGTATAAGTACTTATTTGATGATTCTTATAGGTACGTGAATTTAGAAAGTACCTACAAGTTTCGCTTTAGAACACTTAAAATATTCTTCCCACGATGTTCCCACCCTACTGGTTATTAATTTATATGTATCCATAGTACAGCTTTGCTTAGTTTGGGTACTTGTATAGTATTATCTGTGGTTTGGGACTAGATTTGTGTGAAATGTCCACAAATATTTATTTATGAATTTATATTTGGAGAAGAATCTAGAATTGGGGAGAGAAATGCCAATCTACCTACCTAAAATCCGAAAACCCTTGTAATACAAAGTGTTTAACTGTAAGTTAATGCATAGATCATAGATATGTAAAGTTATGCAAACTGCGTCACGAGGTCCGTATTACGCAAAATTTGCGACAGTCTCACTCGACTTGCAGAGTGCTCTTCTTCGTTATTATGTAGAATAGGTACTTAGGTCACAGAATATATAATAGTACAAAGTAGCTATGTCAAGATCGATTCTGGGAACGGAATCCATGCTGCAGCATGGACCTAATAAAAAAAGATTTTTTAATTCTATGGCTTGCAGTGTTCGTATAAAAGACAGGAATTTGTTGTTTTAAATTATTACAGGTTAGGTGAGATTGTAAGTAACGTTCCTTTTTTATTAAATATTATATTTATACTAGCTTTTGCCCGCGGCTTCGCACGCTTGAATTGTGTTATTTCTACGTTTAGGTACTCTAATAATAGATCATGCATTTTCTATGTACCAAACAACAAATACACTAAATCTTTTCGGAGCTGAGCACGTATTAGCACACGTGTAAAATGCATTTACCTATACGACGCGTACATAATTAATTTTGTTAATACTATTTAGAAATTACAAATACGTACACCACTGTAAAAGGAGTCGACATTTATATGTCCACTATTTTCCACGTTGTCTCATTTCACTGCACTTTCAACATAGTGGAGGGAGTGAGGAAATAACATGTGTACAAAGCTCAAATCAGAATCGCTTTTGCAAAGAATATTTCATTTTTAGGGTTCCGTAACAGTTTTGAAATAAAGAAACCCTTTGTGGCGAAGTTGGGCATGACATGACAAGTACGTCTCCACACTATCATGCCTGCCTAAGGTTCCATTATAGGTTAGGTGTAATGTACGCCACAAATGAAATGTTACAGAGCATCATTGAAAGGAATAGAGGAAACAGTTCTTATTTTTACTTATTAGGTGAGAGTCGCCTTTGATACCATGAAAACACCAAGAGCCACAGCTAAGTGGTAGGATCCTCTCACCAACGAGTGAAGTCATTATCAGATGCGAACTTACTTCTCCTCACCTTACCTTCAGGACCCGAAGGTCCCGAAGGAGGGTCTACCAGCCTTCCCCATTTGACCCGCCCTTACCACCGTGCAAAACTCTTTCTAATTCCTCTTTATTTCCCTTTGAATAAGACTCACATCAAAAGTTAAACTATCATCACAAGGGAACTCTTTGATCACAAGTAATCTTAGTTTTTAGGTCTAGTTTAGTTTAGTATACTTATTATTATATGTTATCTAAGTTTTTAAATGAATCGTGTTATAAGTTTGGAATATAAAAAGTAATCTTTGAACCACTTACCCAGCCTAGCCAGGATTATTAACAATTACCTCTCGTAATTGTTTCGTTGAGGTTATTCATTGCTACACCAAATTTTCTTAATATCGTTTTACTTCATACTCGCTTCGCTATCTTTTTCTAAATAAAACCAAGGCAAGGCACCACTCCCGCCTTTTTTCTCATACAATAGAATGTTACCAGCACAGATAACCTAAAACTCGGAATCGATTCACTTACTTACCTCTCGATTAAAATCGCATTTCGCGACACCCTTCATTTGGGTTTTATTTTTAGTGTTTTGTTTTATCTAATGAACAACTTTTATCTGATGATTGAAAAATCACGCCTTATAGTATCATACCTAATAATATTACTCTTTGGTCATATACATTCTTCACAGAGACTTTTTTCTTTAATCTGTGCCTCCAGATAAACATGTAGCACCACAGACCTGTGTGTGTGGCACAGAGTGCAGTCAATGGTTTTTTGCTCTCATCTGTGACATATCGTAACTTACCGTAAGTAGCCAAAAAAAATCACCAATCGGCCATGTTGTTTAAAACTCTGATTCGTTTCGTAATGAAATCTTAATAATTCCCATAAAAAAATTAACGATATTTCAATTTTAATATATCCTATTTTAAGCGCCGGCTATTTCTAAGCATATTAGTGAAAACCGCATGAAAATCCATTCAGTATATAAGGAGTTATAACAAACAAACAAACAAACAGACAAAGTGTATAAAAAGTGGCTTAACGTGATCAGCGGATAATTTTAAGCCAACCTGTGTGATTATTTTTTTGATATCTTGCAATTACAGACTTTTTTATCTCTACAGTTTTATTATATGTATATATAGCGTGGGCACAAAATACGGTGTTGCCAACCGTAATAAAAATATTCGGCAAAAATTACCTGAAAAATCGGTTTTTAAAAGAAAAATCGATGGTTTGAAATTAAAAAAGATATCGTGAGATCGAATTTCCACAAATAAGCACTCATCCATTGCTAGTCTGGTTTCAACTCGCAACTTTTGCTTTCGTCTGTCCGGAATTGGATGTACGACTCGCGTACAGGTCATAGTTTTCAGCGAATCTTGACGATACTTGATACACAATTCCGATGACAATACGTCAAGGGTTTGATTTCCTCAATAAATTCTTATCATCTAAATCGACACCTACGTTTTATACCCCACCCACGTGTACTTGTTTCCTCTAATTTCAACAATGGGAATAATATATTATTTACCATGCACTCTAAGGTAGGTAGGTCTACCTAAGATAGATATCATGATTATATGATATGTGTCTAAAAATAATCGTTAATCGGTATTATGTATCTAAAATAATCGTTAATTATCGAACCGAATATTGGCCTACACATCACTAAAATTGTTTTTTGACATGTGACAGATGACATTACATAAGCTTCACAGGTGCCTTCCAGTTTGAAAACAATTAAAAAATCAATCGGCCATGTTGTTTAAAACTCCGATTCGTTTCGTAATGAAATCTCAATAATTGTCATCAATTTTTTTTAACGATATATCAATTTTAATATATCCTATGTTAAGCGCCGGTTATTTCTAAGCATATTAGTGAAAACCGCATGAAAATCCATTCAGTATTTTAGGAGTTCAGTCATAACAAACAAACAAACAAACAAACAAACAAACAAACAAACAGACAAAGTGTTTAAAAAGTGGCTTAACGTGATCAGCGGCTAATTTTAAGCCAACCTGTGTCATTTTTTTCTTGATATCTTGCAATTACAGATTTTTTTATCTCTACAGTTTTATTATATGTATAGATAAAAATGAATCAACAAATAATATTAACATAGCGAACGTAATAAAATTTTGTTGGGTTTTTGTCTGGGAATTTACTAAAAATGATAAAAAAAAACGCCCGCACTTAGTTCCGTTCCTAAACTTTAAACAACATGCTTGCATACATAGGTATGAGCTAAACCGATGTACACTGCGTTACTAATCTAATAAAAATTAAAATGTATAACACGTTCAAAAAGATTTCTAGCTGTGCCAATGTTATTATAAAAACCGAGGTAGCCGCACGCAAAAGGATAACGTGATTTATGGGGCACATCCACCGACCCTATTCAAAGGGTACGGATAATAAGGGACAGACGTGTAGGTAGAAACATAAGATAGTAGATACAAAGCACCGCAAAATAGATCTAAGTAGCTAAAAATAAGCTAGGAAGGTATATTATACCTATTCATAAAACTAGCCCAAGTCGCTAACGAAATAGCAGCGAATCAGCAAGCTAAGAATAGATCGATCAATAAATGAAAGTGTAGGAGGCTCTAAATCGCAATAAATCTATGAAGTATAGTTGATCAGTGAATAATAAAGATACTAATATGCTGGTGGGGATAATAGGAATAACCCGAAATGGATGAAAAATTACAACCATGATTAGCAAGCTGAGTATAAATAATGTTACAACATAGGATATGTACTTAAGTAGTTAAAAATGGGATCTGTTCGGTAATGAAAGTGACAAGAGCCAAAGCACAGATTACTGAATATGTTCCTAGCTAAAGTGCGACGGGCAGCTGACATAAACATGGCGAAACCAATTAAAAGTAAATTGCTAGGTAAACAAGAGCCACGGAAGCTTATCCAATATCCGAATTCCGTTAACAGTACAAAGGACTGTCGCTGCCACACGTCGCGTCGCTTTGTGAACATGACAAACACACGAGGGGTAGTGTTCTATATATCTATACTACCTACCTAGTGGTTACCTACTTTATGGAGATTTGTGGGTGGTACTAAAGATATACTTAGTCCTTATAGCTAACGTTTACTATGATAATCTACATTGTAAACGGGGTCCGACTGATAAAAGAAATGAATTACCCAAACGAGAGTCAAGCTGTACACACGCGTAAAACAATCCTTATTATGTATGTAGGTAAGCCACGGTTGTTTTGTTTACTTATCAAAGTAGTTTGCTGGTTATCGAGAGTTTGTTATTCGCTAACCTTGCAAACTTGTTGGTTTATTATTCAGAAGTTCGTCTCACGGGCACGTTGCGAAACACTGACCGAAAGTGCCCAAAGTTTGAGCGAGCTGAGCGATCAACAACAATGCGAAAGTTAGACCACTCACTCACCGTCTCGGCGGTATTAAAATTTGTTTACCCACACGCCTCTTTCCGTTCCGTTAGGTACTTACTACTCGCATATTTCACACCCTATATAAAGTTACACAGCTGTTATGATGGATAAAATAACGTGTGTGTGTGTGTGTGTGTGTGTGTGTGTGTGTGTATGTGTATGTGTGTGTGTGTGTGTGTGTGTGTGTGTGTGTGTGTGTGTGTGTGTGTGTGTGTATGTGTGGTTTGGAGTGATAGGAAACATTCAGTTGGACTACGTTACACTACCCGCCTATTTAGCACCTTGTAGTAATACTAGTAAGTAGAGGGCTTTACGCTCGAGCAGAGCATCAGCGACATCTGCATAATATATAGTATAGGTAACGTGCCTTAAACTTACAATTTAAAATTTCTATCCATCGTATATTTTAGAAACTGGTTGCGATAAGTAGGTACCCACTCAATTAAAAGAAGGTTAAAGCTATAAAAAGCAATTTTAAACCCAAACCGGTTAGACAAGTTCCATTGATCAGACAAATTATTACGTAGACCCGTTTTATAGAAATGTTTTTAACGTTTTACATATGTATTTCTTAATGATTTATTTATCTATGTAAAGTATTTGAATTGGTAAGGATGTAGCATTAAATTAACATTATGTCAATGGCGTCTAATAAAAAAAAAACATAACTATTACAAGTTTAGCGACGTCAACTATGGCTCAAAGAAATCCTATTTATCAATAAAAACTAAAAGAAAGAAGAAAGAAGGAAATATGTTTAAAAAACATTTAAGTGACTGGCTTTTAAGTAAATGCTTCTATAGTGTTAAGGAATATGTAACATGTAAGTAGTAACAAAAATATTTTTTTAATATTTGCACGCCTGCTTGCAGGCTGAATGCACGTATCCATTATTTACTCTGTGATCTTGTACCCTTTATAGTGTATTCTTGCAAATAAATAAATGATTTGATTTGATTTGATTTGAAAACATGTAAATAAAAAACTTATATAAAGTGTAGGTATATTTGACAAACCATTGACAGAATATGCACGTGTCTACAATTTAGCCACAGTGAAAGGCAAATTACTATTTCACAGAAAATGATAAAAATGCCCATAGGTCTCAAACTATGAAAAATAATAGGCCAACATGTTACACATGGGAGTTAAATGGATAGGTACCGAGACCTACTCTGGGGTCACCTAGTCTGAGGACACAGCCGTAGGATCACTGAACTTCCGTTGATCCCCTTACGGCACTTACCTAAAAAATGTACACCCTGTATAGTATATAGGTGCCCATAGTACCTATAGTTTGCTATTGGTATTAATTTCCATAGATAAGTATCTTATTTGGTTCACATAGAAATACAACATCTATTGAAATGAGCTATCATTTTGTTAAGCTGGCAAGATACAGAGTACAGACAGACAGATAAAAATGAAAAAAATTATAGCATTGGCTTAAGCATCGATATTAAGGATAATCCAAATTAAATTTCAAAATATCTTTACTGTACAGAATTAGGCCAGTACACAAAATACACACTACCAATTCGCACTTGTCAGTGATTTATAATGATACGATCGGAGAATGTATACCAAACCAAAGTATAGCAATTTGGTATATACATTCTCATCATATGATATGATACTAAAACATTCTACTCCGACCCCCCTCCCCCCCTCCTCACCCTTTCCCCGAGCGGATAGGAAGGGGAGGGGTATTCTATGACATCCATCTCCATCACACGACATGACACATCGCTGTCGTTTCCATTCCAGTCGCGGTGCAAAATAAAAGCACGTTTTATCGCGGACATTCCAGTCAAAGGATAACATTCTGCTCGACGGACACAAAAGGGGATTCCGCCTTATTATTTCTTTTTGTTTCACTCTAAATTGAACTTGAACGTTAAGTTTCAACAAAGCGAGAATGGTAGGCAACACAAAAACACATAAAAGTTTTTGAAAGTTAAAGGAACAAAAGATTCCTGAGCGCGGCGGGCGCGGGCTATGCGTCTGCTCGCATTGACTGAGCAGATAATTAAACTCACAAAAGGAAAGAAATGAACATGGCCAAAGTATTTTTATTATTTTGTCTATACTTATAATTATGTAGCTTAGGTATACCTTGGCGATTTTGAAGCGTAGGCTTAGAATGTAGGTAAGTAGACTATAATTTATTTTAGGAACAGACAGTGGTGGATAACCAGATAATTTAGGTCCAGACAAGACAGTCTATTCATAACATATTAGACTGAACTAAGGCCCATGAGCAGTCTAGTTTATAAAAGCTTGGGGTTGATTGCAGAACCGGCTTTTACTCGGAATTACTCATGTGTACTGAAATGTAGCTATAAAGGAGCAGTCACACTGTCAAAGGATTCAAAGAACCGTGTCTGTGTTCAGAAAATGTTGATGGCAATAGACTGCGGTCGACCAATCGGTCCAATAGTCGACCTGATTGGTCGACTATTGGAATTGGAATGGTATTCATTCATAACACTGCATGCGGAAACACGAATACATAATTTATCAGTCCGTATCGGAGACATAACTCTGATTAATGATGCAATCTAAATGCACGTCATACAAAAGTTATGATGTGTTTGAAATTGAAGTCGTTGAGTTATTTTCAATTGGCTACAGGAATTTTGTGAGGCACCAAACTACTTATTACTATAAATTCTATATTAGCTGTGCGATTCTTAGAGTATGTATACATAAGCAAGCTATGCTATGTATATTGCTTGCTTATGTATAGTGTGATTAGACCAATGTACATTAGAAGAGGCGGTTAATAAAATAGTAAGGTTTTTTAGTCCAATTTGGCGTAAATGATGCGATTCCATTATCTAAGGATTTCACGACCTCATAAAGAGATTTTTTTTAAATGCACCTATAGACCTCTCTACGTTTGACCGCAAATCACCCGATGTTAATGACGATGCAGCAAGTATAGGTTGACTTATATGAGGAGCCTATCACTCTAGTCTTGAAGAGACATACATTATTAGAATAACTACATACATTATATTTGTTAGGCAATAAGGAAGCCGGGGGAAAGTTCCATTCCCTAGCAGTTCGCATTGTTAAAGAGTCAGCGAATCGCTTGGTGTGGCATGTTGGCAAATATACTACAACTCCCAAATGCCAAAAAGGGTACGTACGGGTAAGACTTTGGTTTCGGTAGATTTCAAAAGGTAAATCATTCTCTATCAAATGAATGTCAACCGTCCTAGTGCAGTCGTAGAACTCTGGAGTCGAAGCAGGACCATCCATTCACTTGGAAGTATGAGGAGATGGTACGTCTTATATTTATTGCCTTTCTATATATATTATATGCGAAGTTTATTAAGATGGCTATATATAAGCATAATTATAATTGGTACTTATAATAGTATACTCCTTTATTTCCTTGCCATACTTTCGATTCATGTTGACCATGTTGTAGACATTCATTAACAGCCTGAAGACGTCCACTGCTGAACATAGGCCTCCCCCAGAGCACGCCACCTTGAGCGGCTGCTCGCCTCCTGCATCCATCGGCTCCCCGCGGCTTTCACCAGGTCGTCGGTCCACCGAGTGGGGGGCCGGCCTACGCTGCGTCTTCCGGTTCGTGGTCGCCACTCGAGAACCTTTCTTCCCCATCGGTTGTCAGTTCTACGAGCGATGTGGCCTGCCCATTGCCACTTCAACTTACTAACTCTAAGAGCTATATCGGTCACTTTAGTTCTCCTGCGGATCTCCTCGTTCCGGAGCTTATCTCGCAGGGAAACACCGAGCATAGCTCGCTCCATAGCTCGCTGCGCGACTTTGAGCTTACTAATGAGGCCAACAGTAAGAGACCATGTCTCAGTTCCATAAGTCATCACTGGCAACACACACTGATTGAAAACTTTCGTTTTCAGGCTCTGCGGTATTTTGGACGAAAAGATAGGACGAAGCTTCCCGAACGCTGCCCAGCCGAGTTGGATTCTTCGCGCCACCTCTTTGTCGAAGTTGGACCTACCTAATTGGACAATCTGTCCTAGGTAGACATACTTGTCGACAACTTCGAGAGTATCGTTCCCAACAATTACCGGTATAGGTGGAACATGAGCATTAGACATGATCTTTGTCTTGTCCATATTCATCTTAAGACCAACCTGCTGGGAGACTCTACTGAGGTCGTTGAGCATGGTGCTAAGGTCCTCGAGCGATTCCGCCATTATGACTATATCATCGGCAAAACGAAGGTTAGTGATGTACTCGCCATTTATGTTGATGCCAGATCTTTTCCACTCCAAGAGCTTGAAAACATCCTCCAATGCGTTTGTGAACAGTTTCGGAGAAATAACGTCTCCCTGTCTCACGCCTCTTTGCAATGGAATTTGTTCCGTACTCTGGTCCTGTAGTCGGACTGACATAGTGGCCTTACTGTACAAACACTTCAAAACTTCGATATACCTATAGTCAATTTGGCATCGCTGCAAGGACTGCAGCACCGCCCAAGTCTCGATTGAATCGAAGGCTTTCTCATAGTCCACAAACGCTAGGCATAACGGCCGATTATACTCTTCGGTCTTCTGTATAATCTGGCGCAGCGTATGAATGTGGTCTATGGTGCTAAAGCCTTTTCGGAAACCGGCTTGTTCGGGAGGCTGGAATTCCCTATAATGGAATGCCTATTATTATTATCATATTGGAATAATAACTTACCATTTACATCGCATCGCAAAATGTATAATGAAACTGCTGCTAAAGGAACTTTACAGAACAGCCAAAACATTATAGTTTAGGTAACAAACTTATATTATAGACACAGACTTGGCATTCAGCCGAGAAAACAGTAGGTACAAACAAACAGTGCCAGAATTGCCAGACAAATTATTATGCAAACACGAAAGCTCCTACAATGAACGACTTCTACCTAAGAAAGTAAATCATAAATGGAACAAAACAATATCGTTTTGTGTAATTTATTTCATTAACGAAAATAGATGTTGTTCTCTTATAGGTGAAATGGAACCAGCACAATATATTAAAATAAATACGAGAAGTAAACATAAGCTATTAATTAATTAAATAGGTGGAAAGGTAAAAGGCATATGATATTAGGACAGTCGGCAGATTCATAAATAAATATACTACCTAATTATCATAATAATATTCAAGACTTTAAAAAAATTTGCTCTTAAATTTTACAAAGACCTCAAACTCTTATAAACGACATTAAGAAAATTAGGAATCGTTGAAGTACAAACGTAGGTGAATAACATTTAACGTATATACGGGAATCGAAAAACATTTCAATGTAGTTAATGAATTACAAAGGCAAAGACCGAGCTCAGACTTGCGCACCTGTATATCCTGAATGCTCTAGCAGCTAGATCGTATGCTATTATGGCAAAGCTGGAATAGCTCCCCTAAGATCCTTTGTATGTATTCCGCAGCGTAAGTATGTAGTTGTAGGTTGTAGCTTTGTACATAATACGGAACTGCGGAGCTCTAACGTAACGTAACATACTGAAGCTAGCAAAAGCTGAGAGAAATTTTAATCAACATAAGTTACATATACCTATGATTCAAAGTAAGTATTAATAAAGCAACATTTGATAAATCGACGTTGGATAACTTTCAAGGTGACTCTACCAATTCATCATGTTTGGCTACAATAACATCGACTTTTATGACGGGAACATCAACAACTATACTTACTTCGTTAGTTTTCGCCAAATAAGATGGGCACAAACTTTGTAACGACCTCATAAATTTTGCCTATTCTATTATTCGGTTTATACCGGTTATATTCAAAACTTTCAGTCTATAAAGTTATCCCTTCAGTCAATTATTTTATGGAAATTTATTTAAGTTAAGCTCCCTGAAACTTGTGATTACGAATATTTAAAGCGGTTTGCTTACCTGTAGTCAGTGAAGGAGCATCAGCAGGTGCGATTTGCCCGTTGCTTCTCACGGCTGCCGCTTTTTTTCTACCACCTGTGGTGGCTGGACTTTTCGTGGTCTCGCGTTCGACTCTCTAAAACAAAACAACAGTATCATTAATTAAAATCCTCCGGATAGCTAGCTCCTCCATTAACAGCGATCTGATAGAGACCAACAAAGATGGAACGGTAGTCGCAAATTGAGCCGAGCATTTGGACTCATTAAAAAGTAATTTAGGTCACCGCCTAATCTTTGACGCTCTTTATGACACAAACGATGCGCTTTAAGTCTTAAACTTCTCAATTGCGAGGCGAGACATCTAAACGGACTTGTTTTGATGAGTATACCTAAGTTGTGAGATGATGGAATTAAATCGATCGTGAACGTCTCAAGTAATGACATCACGGGGCGCCCTTTAAAATGGAATCATTCAGTCGTGAAGCAGCAATCCACTTATTTCGGCTGACGGCGCGGGCGATCCCAGTCCGAATTACGCCAAGTCATGACTCATGGCGTTTCGTGCTGCCGACTCGCGCTGACTCACGCCAGACTCGGCAGGAGCGCGGGATCGTCGAGTCAGCGCCGCACCTCGCCAGGCAGCGGTTATTGCGCTGACTTAGCAAAACGAACCAGCCGAGCGAAACGGTCGCTGCTCCCAAATGCACTAACGCTGATTGATATCCGATAATGATAAACTAAACCCCGGTAACTGACGGCTTTGTTAACACTTATAGACGCCTTTCACGCATCGACGCACTTATCCGAAGCAGAATGAGGGCTTCAACCTTTTCAAGTTCAACTTTGTAACTTAAGAAACAATAAAGGAAGGACTCTATAAATCACATCACGTGGACTCTCCAAGAAACAAGAGGAAAGAAAAACATCTACTGGTGAAATAAATATAGATATTAAATTTGCGCAGTCAAACAAAATTAGTTTATCTAACCGGAAATTAACGGGAAAATTGAGTAAAATGAGATATTTCATAAAAAGAATGAAACTGCAGATTGCAGAAAACTAATTAATTCAACAAACCGAGGAAACGCAAACAATGATCCACTTTGTTGTTGAAAAATAATTAGCTCAGCTGACCGCGTGTTGTCATAACAAAATGATAAAAACATGCGAAACTTGGGGAATCGTTGGCGAGGGCGCCGACCACGATATTATGGTAAGTACTAGTGAAAAATGGAACGGCAGCGATAGGGAGGCGCTCTCCCTAGGGGAGGGTGGAGGTAGGGAGGTAGAACTTAGGGCCGACACCACTGTTTATGTACACAGTCGAGCCGTATGCTTTGACAACAGGCAGCGTCATCGGGAAATTGACAAACAACTTGTTTACAAGCTTATATCTACTTATTATGTGACCCAGGTCACAACTATCTAGCTAGAAGATTTTGTTTAAAGTTTTGATAAAGATTTAGTTGAGTACAGAAAACTTAGTGATTACTTTCATCTATGATAGGTTGGTAGGTAATAGAAATAATAAATAATCTATGTTAAATATTCATGACTATTCTAAGTTGATGATAAAGTTTAATCAACTACTAACCCCACTAAACCATACTTACTTACTAGATTTACAAAAGTAAGTAGCAACTGAAACATTCCAATAAAATCAATTAGATTGAATCAATGAAACAATCAACATGCGCTGGAACTTTTGAAAATGAATAGAAAGTTTGAAAATGTTAATTAAAACTTTGCATTCGAAGCAAACGAGCGCGGGGGAAAGTTATGACTCATTCAGTTCAGTTTTATATTGGCTTTGGTCTTGCAGACGCCATTTCATGTTACGTCATCTAGAATGGCTGTAAATGTTGTAACTAACTGCCTTTATTGGGCGTGTCGGACAATGATTTGATTACTATTGGTACCTATTTATTTTGATATACATTCAACATCGAGTAACGGTAATACTTAAAGTACAAGCTATGCTATTGAAATTTAAAGTTATGCAAAAGACCTATCTGCGTCTTTTATCACATTTATAAACGGCTCTTTTGTTCGTTACTTCTTTACTTTTGACCGAGTTACAACACAATAACTGTCAGTCTTGTGAACATCGTCGCTTTTGTACAGACATTAGACATTAGTCTACTTTGTAAGTGATTGTTAGTTGTTTGTGAGTAATCCAGCTAATCTGACATTTCTGACAACATAAGGAAACTCAGTAAGATCTCAAAGGCTGATGGTGTGATGTTTATATTGCTGTGTTTATTCTAAATGTAGGCAATAACCCAACAACATTCAATTATTTTATGATCATTAGATTACTTGCTTGTTTTACGCAACACGCTAATACGGATTTAAAATTCTTCACAAAAGCACGTTATCTTATCATTCCTGCTAAATATCTTGACAGTGTTATCAGAAATAATGACAACTCATATTTTCAAAACAGATAGCATCAATCCGACAGCGAATTTATGAATCTGACAAATCTTGATGTTAAAGTGAAAGTGAAATGCTGCATTACGGAGAAAGTGTGGCCGTTGCACGATACTCATGACATGACTGACCTACGCAATGCGACTTGGAACTAGGCCACGGCAGGTCTTGCACAAGAAATGCACGCTTAGCATTTTACTACACGCTAAACGCCTTGGGCTTAGCACCTTCCAGCTAAAACTGGGCAGCTGTAATATCATTAATTCCACCCACCCTCCCTGTTCGTGACTGCATGCATCACTATACGGATATAAAGATATTAATGAGAGGTTTTTGTACAGTTTTTGGCATAGATCCAAATCGCTTCATTTTATAGATACAGTCTACAGTTAACCGTTAACAACTGGTGAAATACGTTCTGAGATAATTGGAGCAGAGGTTTTGAACAGCTGTTTTTATATCTGTAGGTCTATATCTAGTCTAGCGTCGATATTTTATTCGAATTCTTTATTTCGCTTTCATAGAACTATGGAACGCTGCTCGAGTTCGAATTTCATTTCACATGGCGGATAAGTACTTCACATAAAAGCGAATGGTTCGATTTATAAATGGAACTGCTCTTGCCGGGTCGTTCTCCCCTGCACACTTACCTATACATAAAAGTAGTCAAAGTTATGAGGACCCACCCTTTTGTAATTTTGTGTGTATTGTATCCTGCTCGCTAATTAAAACCATATATTATCTTATTCTTCCCTAAATTAGGCTTACACATTACCCACCTGATTTCATTATTAACGAATATTCGGATCATCTCTCCGAATTTCTGTTGTAAGCTTCGCTACATTTGAAAATAACTACCTAGGTAAATAGTATTTGATTCACGAATATCCAAATTGTGCTTTCAAATTATTTAAATTAACCAAAGCTGCATAATTCTGTGTTTCATATCTAGACTAATGGTTTTATTAGGCTACAACTGACTATGCATAACGCAAGTTTATATAAATTGAATTCAATTCCGGATGCAAATTTCATTTTACCCAAAACGAGAGCATTAATGTTTTAAATACATAGAGCATAATATTTCATTCGCATCAAATGAATGAAAATAGCAGAAGAGGCAGACAAAGGACATTATCAAATCCTACCTGTTAATCGTGTTTTCTAGTATGTCCAAATTGTCCAGTCCAACTTTCATAACTCGTTCAACGTTAATATTATAATTTAATAAATTGAATTTAAAGCAATCCTTCAGCTTTAATATATTATATTCCCCTTATTAATAAATAATAAACGTTAAGTAGCGGAAGACTGGATATTTATAGTGTTTTGTCTTTCTTTGTTGAGTTTGAAATGGGCAATGATAAAACAAGAGAAAACACCGAGTAGCTATTCCACGGTTATGCAGTGTTTATTGGTAAGGGGGCTAGTGTCTATCTTATCAAACTCCCAAAGCTTTCCATTCCACCAATCAAAGATTTATATAATCCCGAAGGTCATTCTACCGTTTGTCCACATAAACTTTACAATACAATTCCTATTCAACCCGTCCATATTATAGTGGCGACGTCGGTCGTACGTAACTGACATTGTATATCGGGCCTTTGTGGCACTCCCTTTGAAATGGGTACAATAAACACGCCTGCATTGTGGACAGACTACAGAGTGCACTGAACTGAACGCGAGGCCCGAGCCCCGGTACTGACTTATCTCCGAGTTGGATGCAGTATAACAAACAACATAGCAAGTACCATCATAGTACAGCCTCCACGGCGATTAAGGCTTCTACTTCCTGGTGCTACGTCATGTCATATCATAATTATGTTCAGATATTGATCTTCAGACTATGTAGGTATAGGGTCGTTAATGTCGTTAATATCAAGTCTATTGATACTCGTATATTTTTGACCACGAATATGTTGTGGTCATGTGAAGGTGTGTGATCAAAGTTGAAGTCAGCATATTAGGTAAACACTTAAACATACACAGTGAACTGATGAAGACGACTTGTGAAGGACGACGAATTCTGGTTTGTGCAAAAAGTTTCATCAAAACACAAATAATCTTCTATGACTCAAAGAATTAAAAGGTCATCAAAGTATATACGAAAGCACACTAATATTATCATTCATTAATAGTTACATGTTAGAGAGCTCAGAAATAATAAAATATGTTAGACCAACCGAAAACGATAAAGAGCAATATTATTAATACTTGATCTTGATCTAATATTGGAAGGTCTAAAAGTTACTTGAAGTGCCTAAGGCCGTTTGTATATACGTACTTGTAGGAGCAATTCTGGTTAAACCGATTAGAAAATATCTTTTGATCTTGAGACTTCGTATTAATACTTATTGGCGTAGCAACAAGCGAGAATAGCTAAATCCATCAAGATTGGTATAATACCGTATTTTTATATTGGGCTTATTTACATGATGTTTAAAATTATAAATTATACATAACATAATAAGAGTAACACGTTCAACAACAAATTATGAAATAGGTATTAGATAAATAAATAAATAAATATGTGTGGACATTTCACACAGCGCCATCTAGCTCCAAACTAAGCAAAGCTTGTACTATGAGAACCAGATAACTGATACAATACATAAATACTTTTTATTTGTAAATACATACATAGAACACAATATAACACCCAGACACAGAACAAACACCTATGTTCATCACACAAATGACAAACATTTGTGTGATGAACATAGGTGTTTGTTGTTTGGTGTCTGAGTAGGAATCGAACCCACAACCTACAGTTCAGAAGGCAGAGCTACTACCAACTGAGCTGCCATGCCAGTCAAGATGTTTACGATTATGAAATTTTCACATGAATCATTTGTGCAGAACAACACTAAAAATATAACAAGTTAACAGAGCTATGTAGCTGGATGATCCCCTCAACAATAACTTGCATAAAATCTTCCAACCAACTAAATTGAAACTGTCAATCCACAATACAAACACAATAACAACAAACACAAAACAAAAAACTTAAAGATAAGCCGATTTCCAGCACCCATATACTCATTCACGACAAAATAATCCTTCATTAATCCCCTACAGCGCTGGGCAGTCGCAATAAATTCAAAACAGCTCTTCAATTCGTCACCCCTCAAGTATTAAACCCATAGAATGCTAGAGAGCAGGTGAATGTACCAATAAGCACCCCAAGGTGATTTATTTACAAATTCACCTTCTGCGTACTCACTCCAAGCTCCTATAGGATAATAACCAACGTAACACGACCCGCCTTCTTTAACGTATCTTGATGACTCTAGCGAGACGAGGGACAAGATATCCGAGCACGAGACAGAGGTCTTGATTGATTGGCCAATTTATATAAGGTTAACGGTCCGGTTCGCTGCTGGCTCGTTGAAGAGATTCTAAGACTTGAATTGGACGTTAAACGATAACTGCTTTATTTAAATATTCTGTTGAGAATGTATAATTGTATACATACATTGTTATCGAGTCTGATACTGGTAAATGTACATGAATGATACATTTTAATGATGCTACATCATTGACAGATTTCATCACGACCGACGTTTTGTTAGTTATATTTATAATGGGATACCGTCTGTACTAATAATTTCATTATTCATAATTTCATTTCACATACCTCATTTTTAATAATGATGAAATTTATAATGGTGGTTATTTATAAATAACTTTGTTCATAATAGTTACTTTTTATATTGATCTTTTCTTATACAATTTATCCAAATAATGTTTAAATTTATAAAATTTTATGTTATAATCTTAATGTTAAGAATTTTTTTATCATACATTTTTTTATTATAAATTTCATTACTTATAATTTCATAATAATCAGCATTCATAATTATATTGTTCATAATGACTTTTTCATATTTTTTAGTTAACATAATAATAATTTTGAGGTAGTTAAATCATTATATACATATGCATGTATACCCTAAAGATACTAAGATACCAGTCTAAGGCAAAGTCATAAATAGGTGCGACGACGAGCGAAGCGAGGAGGAGCGTTAGGTTAACTGTGACCACACGACGCACGAGCCGAGCGAGCGAAGCGAAGCGTAGCGAGCGTGCCGCGGCAGCGGCCGGCGAAGTGCCAGAAGTCACTTATGCTTATATTAAAAATTTACAAACACCATCTATATTAAGTTTCAGGTTACCTTTATTTGATTTAAATATTTTACACGTGTTTTTATTAGACATTTCAAGTTATTTATTAAAATAATGCACAAAGTTCACCAACAACACCAAAATCAACATAACATGAGAAAATATAAGTTATTTTACAATTACCCACAGTCCACACGTTAATTTTGTTTGTTTTGACTGGATGAAGTGCCTGCATAGATTGAAGAGCAAATTGGCTTGCCGTACTACGTTTTTATAACTGATTAGGATATATATAACAATCAACAGTTCCAGTCACATTAATTTACCGTATTATTGATATTTTGTTTTATGCTTAAAGTTAGTTATGGTAAAAGAACATTATAAATTTGTAATGTTATGTTATATACGCCTTATGAGTTTCATTTTTATAAATTTGGATTATTATTAATTTTGATTTATAATAAAGAAAATTAGATGTAGTGAAAGTATAATAAATCACATTATGTGAAATGATGATTATAAGTAACATTTTTATTTGGAACAAAATTATGACAAACGATTTTATAAGTTTCGACAGTGAACCATTTATAATATACATGTACATCTTTAATCTTATCATCGAACGAAGCCACGTCATTTGCAGATAAAGCTAACCATCAACAAGTATACGAAAACATTGTAAATATTTGATTCATATTCATGTTCAGTGCGTGTTTGTTTCAACTATAGTCATGCATCATCCATGTCTTAAAAACACCAGATTGCATAACGCATCTATTCTACCTACACCTACACACACGTAAGGCAGCTTACCCTATTCGTTATGCAACGCTTGATTTTTGTACTATTATTTATTCTGTCGCCTGACCTTTGTTTAGCTAGTTTATTATATGATTTAAGTACACTTCACACATACTATTAGTAGCCAGCAGACGTTACTATAGTTAATGTAATCTAAAGCAATGTGTATAGTATCTATCTACCAACCCATGTTTGTTACATAAAACATTTCTTTGTGTTTGTTTCTTGGATAATTGCCTTAAGTCGGATCGCTGGGGTAATCTCGTTTCACAAATTACTTTCTTTGATACATGTTATCTCGGTAATGCGCAGGATAATCATGTTGGGTAGGTATACGTACATCGTTGTTATTGCGTATTTTCTCAGTTTCTTAATATCTACGTTTATTGTGTTTGTAAATTGCAATTACTTTTAAACATATTTCTTGTTTGTTATCGTTTTTATTATCACAGTTTTAATATCTGCTGATATTAGAGTTTGCACTTATTATGTTAGTCATGATAAATTAATTATCTACATTATCTTTACCACGCCTTAATCATGAAAAGATTTATAATTTTATATCATTACTAATCACAAGTGCTAATAATTATCTTGATTAGGTAGGTATTAATAAGTTTTATTGTGTTTTAGCTATCTACCTCTCTCTTATGAATAAGCGAGCTATGGAGGGAGCTATGCTCGGGGTCTCCTTGCAAGACAAGATCCGAAATGAGGAGATCCGCAAGAGAACCAAAGTCACCTATATAGCTTTGAGAGTTAGCTATAGTTGAAGTGGCAGTGGGCAGGCCACATCGCTCGTAGAACTGACAACCGATGGGGAAGAAAGGTTCTCGAGTGGCCATCACGAACCGGAAGACGCAGCGTAGGCCAGCCCCCCACTAGGTGGGCCGGCAACCTGGGGGTCTAGCAAAGCTGACTCCAAAATGTATGGGAATTACATTAGCTGCGGATTAGTTTTCCGCAAGCAGTAATTTCCCATACATTTTGGAGTTAACGTAAGGCCTTAACGCCTGACGCTGGATCTTTGCTAGACCCCCTGGTTAGATCCGCGGGGAGCTGATGTATGCAGGAGGCAAGCAGCCGCTCAAATTGGCGCTCTTTGTGGGAGGCCTATGTTCAGTGGCAGTGGCAGTGGACGTCTTCAGGCTGATGATGATGACCTATCTACCTATATCGCCCAACATCTATCTGCACGAAATCGTGTTTTTTGCGCTATCCTTTTCTATCAGTCAGGATCGTCATTTCCTGGAGCGAGAAAGGATATCGCGTGCTGCAGCGTCAGGGAAGCGCGTGAAGTGCAGTGTTGTTAATCAGTCAACAACCCAGTACCCACCCACACAGAGAAAACAATTCCACGAGACTTTCTCTTTAAAAACGTCTGCGAATCGCCTGAGGTTATAGCCCTGTCGTGTTCCCGGTACAAACGCAAGATATAGTGTACCTACATAGTACATTATACAATATACTGTGTTAGATACATGTTCAAAGACTTCCAAGTAGTGCATTTATCTCCGAGAAGCCTGAGCAATGCCTCGCGGCAGGGGTGCGACCCGTCCGACCGGTCTCTTGCCGGTTCCTCCTAGAACCGGTACCAATCCGGTCGGGCATAGCTTTGCTAACTAGATTACACACCAGATATGGACGCCCGACCAGTTAAATGCGCTATGGGTTCGCGTTCCTTTTATTTTTTAGATCAGTTTTTCTTGTGGCGTTGTGAACCTGTTTGGGAATAAATAATTTTGCTGTGGATTGTGGCTGTTTACTATTAAATGTACTTGAAGACTTCATAGACAATGTGTCAATTATTATCAATTCATTCTATAAGTCAAGTGTGAACAAATTCATAGGTTCTCTAGCTAACTAACTACACAGAGAGTTGTGTTAGCAGTTATGAATAGTCTGCTTTACACCTGACGTTACAATAAATAATGAGTAAGTAATGAATTATAAGGGAAACTTTCTACGGATCCGCTGAAGATAAATTTATTAAATAAGCCGCCATGCCACGCCATGCCGTTTGTTGACACCAGTTAAGTGCCTACGTAGAGATCAGTTGCCAAAAAAAAAAGTGCTTACCTACTTCAAAATTATGCTTAGATTAAAACTCTTACAAGTGGGTAACTTGTCTATGACCTCCTCGTTCCATCTCGCTTGTCACTATAATCTAGGAACAAAGTAAGTATGTAAGTTAATTAAGTACCTATACAATGTGAATAAAATATTTCAAACGAACAATTGAATTGCTTGGGAATTTCGCATGCTGGTGTTACGAGTTTATTGTTGCGATAAATTGAAACGGAATCACAAAATAACTGCATTGCCGAAGATTCTAACAATAACAATTAGTGTATTGTATCTACCTACATACCTACTTAGATCAGTAATTAAATTATGCCGTTTTAGTAGATCGATTAGACAATCATTCATACATAAGTTACGCACTTAGATAATTATAATTAATAGCGAACGACATTAGTATTCAACATAGTTTTATTAGATACTCCCAACTAATCGACATATTCATCAACATCTCCAGAAATTCCACTGGTAGCTCATCTTTTTCTAATATATTGATTTTTCATCGAGTTTTTGCACTTTTCACTTCCACTACCTACTGTTGTTGTTGTTTTTCTTTTTTGGGTCGCGCCGCCTGCGCGACCTCTGACTTTATTCCACCTTTTTATTTCAGCGCCATCTATGCATTCCATAGAAAAACTGCTCTTCCATCGGTTTATTATTAACAACGCTAACATAATCTTGGATTATAATGTTATATGAAGCGAAGCAGTACCTAGACCTAGAGATACTATTAGGTATATGTCTACAAAATATTATATCAATAATTAAGTAAGTAGGTGCATAACTGCATACCTAATACCTACCTATTATTTTTGGTTACGCGAAATTAAAGCGAGTGAACGTTTGAGAGCGGTAAATTTGGGTTGAGATTGGCAGAACAGATATAATGGTACTACCTACGTACCTATATTGATGGTTGGGCTTGGGAGGCTTGCTCGATGTCAGACGAGATAATTAAGTACCTACCTACCTACGGTCTATAGAAAAAATCACATGCAGCGAGTCATGCCGCGTGTGGTGGTGGGCGTGCGTGGGCGGCAGACGAGATCCTGGCAATCTCGACAACCAAGCACCGCCTCTACGTCTGACTCCACGTCTAAACAAATTCGGACTTTATTGCCCTTTACGGACATGGACAATCCGCACAATCGGCCACATCCCATTTCGTAACGCTATCGCTACAACAATAGCATAAATTATACCTACACCTGTCGCTATCGTAACCATTATGTAACCAAAGAGTGACCTTTAGAAATCTCACAGCGTGAAATTCAATAGAGAAATTACAATCGTGTATGTTTATAAATAATGCCCTCCGCCGCGGTCGCTTTATCATACGGAACAAAGGAACAATAACGACTAACAAAGAAGCTAGAAATGAGCAAAAGCAAACATCGAGCAAGTCAAACGGCTGTTTCCTTCCAAGTCTGTGTAATAGTAATAACAACATGGCGGCGGAGGCAGCGTAGAGCGTGTATGCCCGAGCGAGGATTATGATAAGTGATGCGCAACGAGCGAGTGATCTAATTACGGATAAGTACGGATGTCGGAATATTGGACGCGTACCTCTCTCACGCATCTCATTAGATTAGTAATTGAATTGAAGCTTTAAAGCGTTAGTAATTAATATACAACATCCAATGTAGGTAGATTAGACAGTACCTACTTGATGTTTTTTTGTATCTGATGTAGGTAAGTAGGTACATAATAGGTATGAAAGCAGCGAGTTGAAATAAAAAAAGGTAAAATATCATTGTATGAAACAGACTTCTCTGCAATGGGAGTGTCATGTGGCTATCTCCATTTTGTATGCGTTGCGCCTATCTACATTGCTGGATAGATTCATGGCACAAAAGTATTTTGTGTTCATGGCGTGCGGTGGCATGTAGGTAGTATTAGGTATAGATAAATAATATAAATCGTATATTAGGTAAATGGTATTATGGTTGGTATGTACTTTATGTACTTAGACTTACTTATGCTTGTACATTATAATGTATATACCTACAGTCATATCATTACAGCCTACAGTAGGTAGGTATGTGTGCTAGGCAGCCGTGCTCATGCCATTATATGCTAATTAGCTTTCTGATGCATAGCATGATCACATTGATCAACGTTGCAGATTAAGCTGCTATTATTTTATGATTTTGTAGAGACAAAGGAAGTGGTGATATTAATTTGTATTTTAAACTTTGAAAGTAGCTAAGTAAGTATGTCTGAACTCTGAATACCTATAGTACTACCTACAATAAATCAGTTACTTGTTACATTAAATTGATCGAGTTTAAAGGTTTGTACCCTTTCTTTGAACTTAGGGGACAAAAAAAAAATTAAAATATTACTATAGAAGTTAGGATACCTACTGACGTACTACAATACTATCTAATTATATCGTTTTTATCTATGGAAGGTTTTCAGCTAGGTGCAGTCAAAAACTCCATGTGAGTACCTAACCTACCTACCTAGGTCTTATAGGTAGTTATATAGGTGTATGTAATGTATGCAGCCTACGTTAGTGTAGAGTTCAACCTGGTTATTTTGGATAACTACGAAAGCCAGTAAATACCATATCGATTATCGGTAGGTGTACCTTATTGATTATGATTAGGTTTATTGTAATTATAAACATAGTAAAGCAGGTGGCTCAATAACTAATAATATTAAAAAAGAGACAAAACTACACAAAATAAGATAGGTATATTGTCATAGCACGTAATAGAGCGCGCACATATTAGTTTATAACAGGCAAATAATAATATCATGACATACATAAATAATAACGATAAAAGCAGAGCTAATGAATGACAGATAAATAAATAAACAATGAGTCATTGTAAGTACCGGTGGCGTCGGTGCCGGTGGGGGCTCCACACTCCACAGTGACTTGGCCACAAACCACGGAAATCACTTTACGATGAGAGACGTCGCGCAAACATTCGAAATTCGTACAAAACAGGTGCTATTGGTGAAAGGTAAGATGCGTTCGGAAAACCGTTCCGATCCGAGCAACGAGTGAGCGTTGTGGTGTCGATGCTGCTGCCGACGCGGGAGAATGGCGCAAACTGACATGAGGAGGGAGGGGCACCCTCCCGCGCACCAACCACCCCTCCCCTCGAGCGGCCCGAGCTCGCAGCCGTGGCCCGGCGCGGCAGCCATCAGACACGAGCTTGCATAATTAATTATACTATACCTACTTCACATTCACACACATTACATTGCGCCTTCCGCTCATGCAAGGTCATCTTTTTCGTGATACGAATTAAATCTTTATCGGATCTAAGTTTTAATTAAGTTTATTTAAACCATGATGAATTTGACGTACCTATCTACTCCCCACTCTCTCTATTAATGGAAATAACTTATTAGCAAATAAGATAAGATAATTATTATAATTTATTAATCCACTAGCTGCGCCCCGCGGTTTCACCCGCGGATAAAAAGTAGCCTATGTGTTAAACCAGTACATAAGCTATCTATATTCCAAGTTTCATCCAAATCCGTCCAGCCGTTTGAGCGTGAAGGAGTAACAAACATACACACATACACACAAACACACATACACACATACAAACTTTCGGCTTTATAATATTAGTGTGATGTGATGTGATGTGATAAAAAGGCAAAGAGGATGATGATGACATAAGTTTAGTACTTACTAATTACTATGATCTACATTCTACAAACAAACCCTACAACCTACAAACTCATGAATTAGGTGAAAGCGACGAAACGCATGGTCAACACAGAACTGTAATATAAAACACTTCAAAAGATATTTATATATCTTTTGAAATATTTTATATTATAGTTCTGTGTTACTGTATAACTAATCGCACAGTTTACTATTACAGCCATCGTAATCGTAAATCAATTTTTTTTGTGAACCCTCCACCTACAGCGATCCTGTCATCCAGGTCAAAACGTATATTAACCTTCAAACGGAACAAGACCAAAGTAGCGCGTTAATACTGAGCCTTTTGATGGATTTTGTGGGGTTGGGCGGTGTGTAGGGATGGGGAAAGGGGCTGTTTCAGTTCCCGGGAGCACCAGACGAATCCCGGCATCCCGCACTTGTCGCGATCGATATTCGTATCCGCTGCACACTACGCGCTACGGGAACATCATTACTTCACTGACGAGGTGGAAAGTCAGCCGCTGTTGTTGCAAACTTTACCGATTAGAGTTCGACGGAGTAAACTCTCTCTCTCTTGTTGTTTCTAAATAAATCAATAACTCGTTACCAGAGTTCGTAACGTATTGGCATTAACAAGGGTAACGATACAGTCCCGCAAGTTTATTGACGAGTTTGAAATTCAAAAATGTTTCCAAACTACCTTTATGCTAGCATTAATTATTTATTTGAATTATTTATAAGAATTACCTTAGCCTGGAAGAAATATTGGGGATTAAAAGAAATTATGAAAAATAGAGAAGTAAAGATAGGAATAAAAAAGAAAGTATTTGAATCGGCAATACTACCATGCTTGACATATGGTTGCCAAACGTGGGCGCTTAGGAAAAAAGATGAGGAGAAAATAGCGATCTGTCAGAGGAAAATGGAACGAAGCATGTTAGGCATAAGAAGAGCAGACAAAGTAAGCAACCAAGTTATAAGAAACAAAACGAGAGTGTATGACATATCAGAACGGACGCGACTACTAAAGTTTAAATGGGCGGGACATATATGTAGACTTGAAAATACAAGATGGACTAAAAGGGTCACAGAATGGATTCCATTAGACGGGAAAAGAAACCAGGGAAGACAAAGGAAAAGGTGGAGAGATATTTTTACGGAAATATGTGGACCTGAGTGGATGCAAAGAGCTAGGGAAGGGAAGTATGGAGAAGGATAGGGGAGGCCTATGCCGCAGAGGCAACTTCTGCAACATAAATATTTAAATAAGTGTAATCTCTTAGTGTAAATTTCATAATAATATGCAGTAGAAATAAAGGCTTTTTTTTTTTTTTTTTTTTATTATCATTATTTATTTAAGAATTTGTATGTCAAAGGCATGATAAATAGGTTACCTATCTTGATAATGCTATCCACAGATTGATCCACGCACATAGATTTTTTCATGGACCCGTACAAAGACTTGAAGAGGTAGGTGATGTAAAAACAAATAGATACGAATATAACCGAGGCGAACGTTAAGTTACATAATACCACTAGTGCCCATAATAAGTATCAAATCAATACCAAGAAACGTGTAATTGAGTCGAGGAGGTATTATTACTTCTACATGAAAACCATAATTATATTAGTTGACACAGATTGTAGGTTTGGAGTGTAATGTTTTAACTAGACAATTATGTGGATATAAGTACCCAATTGCATGTCTATCTCATACACACGCAGTTTTATAAACAGGCAACACTGCTTGTAAAGTTGTTAAAGTAGAAGATAATATTATTTTATCAAGTAAAGGTACTTTTGTTTTATTGTGTACGTTTTTTTTTAATATTTCATGACCAATTAGGTACTCTTAGAATCTAGAACGAGCTTAACTCTACCCCTGTGACAAGATTACTACTTATATAAACAGAATAGGGAATTATTCAATTGAACTTACAGTATCATTCAATAATCTTTCTAGTTTCGTCATCCATTCATACGAATAAAACAAAGTGGGGCACGCGGGTGGTTCAGAAACGAACATGGCGATGATAACGAAATAAATTGGAAATGCCGACCATTAATCCTCGTTAAATTGTCAACTGTGACCTCGATCCTCGGGCGAAATGTTCACTACTACATGACTCGACTCGGCAATGATATCTCACGAACCCAATCCAAATACGAATTTATTTATTAAACCAAAACGTTTCACGCTGGTTTCACGTCAATGATCACCTGAATCTTATAAATATCTGTAATTATATAAAATAGTAAACTGACTTTTTGGCCGAGATCGACGCACACACAGCCTAAACCGCTGGCCCTAGAGACTTGTTTGGAAGGTATGTTCTTTGTGAAGTGTAGGGATCCACTAAGAAGGGGTTTTTCGAAAATTCACCCGTAAGGGGGGTGAAATAGGGTATTTACGTTTGCATAAAACATTTGGTTCTGTGGATCGATTGGTTGAAACTTGGTGTGTACTGTGTATCTTCAGTTAAAATAAAGTTAGACGTGTATCACCGGTCACGGTTTTAAAAAAATCACCTCCCATCATGGTCATAATTACGATACGGGGTCTCAAAGTTTTTCTATCGAAATCTATAAATCAACGCACAATCTAAACCACTGATCCTAGAGATATGAAACTTAAAGGGTGTGTTTTTCGTAAAGTGTAGACACCAATAAGAAAGGGTTTTTTGAAATACCACCCTTAAAAGGGTGAAATGGAAGGTTAAATTTTCTATGATACTTTTTATGCTCAGGGTTGACTGCATGGCGCGCAGGGTGGCGTGACCCTGACATAGCCGGTTTCTTTTTTTACGAGGTCTCTAGATCTCTGTTTGAAGTTGAAAATCGCAGATCATAATTTCATGCCAAACTGGGTCTCTGCATGAAAATGTGTTAATTTTGCTGATTTTTGTAGATTACGTGAAATATGGAAATCAAACAAAGACTTCTATTTGATATCAAATAAATATTTTATCCGGCGATTCCTTTAGAACACCAGTATGGCTAATTACATTGTGAAAAAAATGTGTTATTATCGCTGAAAATTTGGAGAAGTATAACAAAACATTTTTTTGGGGTCATTAGAATGTGTAAGTGATCTGAGTCATTAGTATATTTATTAGTCTCCGTCATTCTACTTATTTATAAGCTCAATTATCCCTGTTTACACATATACTCTTTTTTGTTTTTTTTTTTTTCAAGAACTACTTTCACGGGCGCAATAAAATAAGAAACGACAATAACAACGTCAAATTTTTTAAATTCAATTGATTCATAGTCTTACAAAAGCTGAAGCTTGAACAAAATCACCTCACAGTCACAGTCAACCAAACCCCATTTACCTATTATGGTGAAATCCTTTCGGACGTGAACATTTAGATAGAACATTAATCTAACTATAGGCAGGAGCCCGGGGTGACGATACGCTCAGAGGCTCGAGCCGACAAAAACAACCGTGCCCCGGATCCAATTCCGCCATAATAGGAAAAGTTCGGATCGATTCACGCTCACGCGTCGGAACTGTGAGAACTACGAGAGTTTCCGAGTTTCAACGACATGCAATGCAATGCATACTGTTTAGGTGGTTTCACTTTAGTTTTGTAGGCTGTGCTTTGTGCAATTCTCATTGTGCATTTATGATATAATTTTAGAAAATCCTTTTTTTGTCGAGATAAACTCACACCTCGGCGAAAATCGCGGGAAGCCGTTGGATGCAAAAGGCAAGACCTAGCCGTTCAATGTGAGCGGGATATTCAGCAGTCACTGTATATATTATCTACTTACCAACGGTACAGTACCTAATTTTACAGTGTACCACGAGCCCGGATATCTTCCGTGGGTAGGTAATTTCCGGATTAAATTTCACATCACTATCTTTATTTACCTACCTACCTATCTCTATCTTGACTTTTTGCATATTACCTATCTTTTTAACGTACAACGTACCTACCTATCTAATTTCTTGTTACGTTAAAACGTTTTGATGTCATAATTTTATTTACTTTACAATATAATATAACATTCTTACCTGCCTGCCTATCTAGTACCAAAGATAACTACCTACCTACTCGCCTATAGTACAGGTAGGATATATTTTCCATCTTATTACTTTTCTTGTATACAGAGTATGTCTAACTGTCTATACACCTACTTACATACCTAGGTACCTCACTCATGTCACGCATGTGTGACGCTCGCAAATGTGCTCGTAGTGCTTTCAAAAATGATTCAAACGATGTAATAGATTCATGTTCATAACATGAATGTTTCAGCCGTGGAAAGAGTGATTTATTGTACGTAATGTATCCCATCTCACATTCATAAGCCTGCCGACTGAAGTAGGTTACCGCGCATTTACCGCGAACCGCGAGAGAACTTTGATAAATTGGTCTATTCCGGTTGGATCCCCTGGAAAAATCCCCCTGGTGGATCAAAAATGTTTAATTTTTATTCTGGTTTTTCCTAGTCATCGTAATCATCATCATCAACACCAGCTTGAAGACATCCACTGCTGAACATAAGCCTCCCCCACAGAGCGCCACTTTGAGCGGCTGCTTAACTCCTGCATCTATCGGCTCCCCGCGGTTTTGACCAGGGGGCGTACCGTGAGCTCTTAGCGCGATTCAAAACAGAGCCTACACTGGATCGCTTGTCAAAATCCCCATACAAAAAAAACAAAGCGATCCAATTTAGGCTCTGTTTTGAATCGCGCTAAGAGCTCACGGTACGCCCCCTGATCGTCACCGCGGCGGCGCGGTCCAACTAGTAGGGGCCCGGCCTACGCTGCGTCTTCCGATCTTCTTCTTTATAGGTTTGTAATTAAATTCACATTTTTAGTTTTTCATTTTGATGCTTAACATTAGGCGAATGATTAGCTCGTCATGTCATTCATTGACAAAGTCAAGGTTGATGTAAGTAGGTGTACCTACCTAACCGTATCCTTTGCATTGCAAAGAGTAATCTAAATATCTATAGACTACACCTACATTACGTACAGACATGTACCTAGTATTTAGGTAACTTAGCTACTGAAAGATTTTTAATAATTTCTTACCTACCGGTAACCTATTTTACCTATCTAAAATTAATGGTAAGGTGAAAGCTATCCATAGTTGAGGGCAGGAAAAGTCAATAAAGTGCCAGGTAAAAAAAAAAAAAAAAGTCGATAACCCCTGTGCTTCAATGTTGAATCACAATCAAAAAGCACTCTAAGTGCAGTTTACAAAGTTCTATTTTTAGTACATATATCTCTGATTATCTCATGTTACATAGGATAGCAAAATGGAACTTTCGCTATTGCAGCACAACTGGGGTAACGGAAACGGGGGTAATCTGTGGGGGAAACATAATGATTCTCAGATTGGAAATTCATAAGATGATCAGCCTCTAAATTCCACAGAATTCGCCCTATTTACTTCCTATAGTAGCAATTTATTGTTGACATTGTTGTGTCTATGATATAAAATTCATATAAATCTAATGCCGTGTCGCTTAACATCAGGTTGAACGACTAGCTCATCACGTCATTCATTCTCATAAAAAACCGTCTTCTAAGCAAATCCGTCTTGCAAAATCCACGTGTACAAACAAGATATAATTAGGGTATAGTATATTTGATTTAAGGGTAGTACACGAGGATTTCACGTATGAGTTTTGTTATTGGCTTTGTTATTAGCTAAAGGCGCAAAGATTGGTAAATAGACAAATTGAATAAACAGTCATTAGGTCCCCCTTTTAAAAATCGACACGGAACGTTCGTGCCCCCAATGCCCCATACCCAATAATTTGCCCAATCAATTATTTGCAGAATTTAACAAGATGAATTTACAGAAAGATGATGAGGTGCTAAAAGTTATATGCAATCATTGAACGTAAATTACACCTTTTGAATGTCAAACTAGATTTCCGTTCGGTATGTAAATAAATGCGAGGATTGTTTTGAACGCTTCCTTGAGGGAGTGTGATGTGAATACTTAGAATAAGTACCTATATTCTAAGTGTGAATAATAATTAATACGTCGCACGCAAGCTCTTGCAAATGCAAACTTTCAAATGTTTTCCTCGAAGTTAATAATTATAATCGTAAATATAACATTGTTCATGTTTTATGCCTGTCTGTATATGTATAATATAGGTAGGTACAGCGTACCTGCTTTAGCAAATTAGTACTGATGTAACAATTACAAATTTACAATCGTATATCTACCCTAAGACCCCTATTACATATACCTCTTTCACTTTACCTTGTCCTTTAGACCAGAATATTAAGTAAGTAATCAAAAACGTCACTGATATTGATAGGCAAGAAGCTAAGTAGGTAGGAAGTGAATATGTGCCTGAATACGCACGAAATTCAAAAGAACCATTCCCAAAGACCGTTTGATTTACAAGGATGATGGCGTCAGATCGATGCGGCAAACATGTCGTGATCTGAATTATAGGCGAGTGTATTGGTCGCATACGAGATGAGCACTATCGGCCATTGCACGGCTGTACGTGACATCCATATACAAAGAGCCACTAAATCTCTCTGAATGCCTTTCAAAAGAAAAAATGTTTTATGGGCTATGATGACACGAAATGGGACGATGCGAATTGTAATGTTGATGCACACGACAGGGCAAGTAAAGCAAAATTAATTACTTCCATTTCCTTTCCAATACAAGAATGGCATGAAGATTATTAATGATTCAGTGCTAATCAGCAGGAGTAGAACTATTTGCGATACCTATTATGGAACCATCCTCTTTGCCTTTTCCCATTTGTTATTGGGGTCGGCTCCCAATCTAACCTGTAGCGGCAAGCTATCAGAGTTACACGAGCGACTGCCATCTGTCTGACCTCGCAACCAATAAGGAACCAGTATTATCGAACCAGTTATACAAAAAGTTAAGGTTGAATAACCTTGATCGAAGTTGAATAACAAAATAATGTTTTTAAAAGGTAGAAGAGGGTGTTACAACTACAACGAAGGGAATGGAGAAGCAAGTGGAAAGAGACGTAGGAAGTTAGGAACGATGAAAGAGGGAAATTAGTAGAAAATATAGGTAATTAGGTATGTGTAGATTTTTATTGGTACACAAATGGAGTGGGATGGTGGAAGGAAGGATTGACTCGGAAGAGACGCCGCGGGGGACGGCCAGCTAGCATACATAATTTTAAGGAATGCGTCGACAGCGAGACGTTTTAGGGAGAACTCTAATGAAATAAAGAAAATGCGCGTGGGCGTAAGCTTTGTATCTAACAGAAGCTCCCACAGAAATTGGAAGCTCTAGCCACAAATCTAATAAATTCAGGTTGTACATAAAAGACAATTTAAAGCAATTCAATAAGCCTTAGGTCCGTAGTATATTACAAGCAATCAGGTACAGTACAGAGTGAATGGTAGGTCCCTACTTGCAGTAAATAAATCAATAATTATACTTATCCAACAACTTTCCTTTTCTCATGTAAACGGAAGGTAACAATTTGTTTTGTTCATAACTTTATAAAAGCAACGCGATATACATTGGACTAAGAACATTGCTTCTTATATGAACTAAATTCCAAAAAAGGTTTAAATAAGTTACTTATACTAAACGATACCACAAATTAATGCAACAGCAGCGTAACGATATTGATAGTCCTATGAGTCCAAATCACAAGTATAACAGATCTTCTACAGATCTCAATGTTAAAGAAAAACCTTTATTCTAGTACTTACTGCCAGTAAAATAATATCAAACAAGTAGTAAGCTCAAATCAAATAACAATTTATTGACATAAATGTTTCAAGATCACATAGTTATTCATACGTAAATTTCTCATATGAAAGATAATACAAAAACAACCTTCGAAAATGTCAAGACCTTGGACCGACCGATCCAGTAGACCTTGAGTCTGAAGCTCGAATTTAAAAATAAAGAGGGATTTTCTGAAGGATACCAAACGGTACAAAGAGAAAGCTTTGTTTGCGTGTTCAAAGGGCGACGAGATTTAGAACAAACAATATTATATTTATGAACTGATCAAATTACTATACTTTGTTATGATTAGAACAACAAAAATAGCAATCATCTTTGTACTTAATGCATAGTCATTAAGTGCAAAGATGATGATGATGATGATGATGATGAGGTGAGGACAGGGTATAAAATTAAAATAAATATAAGTGTTCATAACATAAAATTAAGAAGTAAGTGCTAAGTACATAGGTACTTCTATAGCAAGTGTTAAATAAAATACGTCCCTTTAGCTGTCTAAAGTTTATGTAACATTGAATATTTTCACAGCTCCTACTGCAACACCGTTAATAAATTAGAATTTATCAGTAACTTCTAATACCAACAGAGCTGTGTTCAAGAGGCGTTTTCCGCTTGGATTCTACCTATTTCAAACACACTCCGATTAACATAAGTTTAGAACAATGCCGAGAAGGAGTGAGTTTGTATGAGACGGTCCACGTTCGTATGGAGCACGGACGGTGTTTCTATTCCAATATTCAAATGAGTTCAGTAGCGCAGAAATTCCAACGTTTAGACTTCAGAGCTTTCGAACGAAACTACGAAGCTTGTTGTTCAATGTTTAGGGGAATGCATAGTAAACGCTTTAGAGTTTAGATACCTACCTAGGTAATACAACATAAAGTTAAGTGTTTGTTTGCTATATATCTAATAAGTACCTAAGTACCTACCTACAGGGTGAACATTTCATGCTGAAAAAACGTAATGAGTCATTCGGCAAACAGGCCTCTTTAAGAATTAGTCACTTGGCGAACAGGCCTTTTTAGGAATAAGTCATTCGGCGAATAGGTATTTTTAAGAATAAGTCATTTGGCGAATAGGTCTTCATTTTAAGGGTAAGCCGTTATGCGAATAGGTCCAATATCGACTAAGCCGTAGTATGGGCACTTGAAGGAGTCCCGAGACCGATACATATTATTACAAAATATAGAACAGTATTTGCACTAAGTATAAAGAAATGTTACGGAGAAAAACTGACTGACTGAGGGCAACCATTGGTCGACCATTGAACCCAATTCTTTTAAAAGTTTTGTCTGTAATGTGGTTCTAGTAGCAAATATATAATCTCCAAGATGCAGAAATAGATTATTAGTCATCAGCTGAACCGGGAGGGTTCAGGAGCGCATGCGTCACGGGCACCGGGCCGGGACCTGTCGCGACAGCATCAAAATAACAAGATCTAGACGAACGTTTCAACATAAATAACATAATATGAGCATCTACTAGGTGGTAGGACTTTTCTGCAAAAATCGTCTAGGTAGGTCCACCGCTTTGCCAGTTATTCTGCCGCCAAGCAGTAGTGTGCAAGCACTTCTGTGTTCCGGTTTGGAGGGCATTGTAGCTAGTGAAATTACTGGGCAAATGAGACTTTATGATCTGATCACACAGTCTAGTAATCTGATTACTAGACTGTGTGATGTCTCAGGATGACGTGCGCAGTGCAGTGTCACGCGAAAATGTATTATTTTAAAGTTCCGAGTGACACTGCAACTGTTATGGGCGGCCGTGTCGCTTAACATCAGGTAAACGACTAGCTCGTCACGTCATTCATTCGCATTAAAAAAAAAACCTAATGGGCAAACCAAAGCAATCTGGGTCTCTTCAAATCAAGAGTGAATAGGCACCTCATGGGCAAACGTACTTCAACATAGACCGCATCATCACTTTCCATCCGGTGCGATGTTGTCAAACGTGAGCTCTTTCAAGCATAAAAAAATTAATTACACGTTCGAGCAAATCTATTATTACCTATTTTTCTATTGGCATTCAAAGGAAAGTAAAAACGCCTTTTAAAATAAATAAAGGATAGAATAGAAACATACTACGAAGGCGTAGGTACTACTAGGTAATTCACCAAGTGTTGAGTTAGAATAGCACCTAAAGCTTTTTGTAAGAAAATAGCCGGCCAAGTGCGAGTCAGACTCGCGCACGAAGGGTTCCGTACCATTATCTATCCCTGCCATCTAGAGTTGAGTAGCAGTACTATTTAAAGCAGCGCCATCTATGACTCATTTGGTAAAAGAGGAAGAAAAACACGTTTGTTGTATGGGAACCCCCTTAAATATTTATTTTATTATTTTTTTAGTATTTTTTGTTATAGCGGCAACAGAAATACATCATCTGTGAAAATTTCAACTGTCTAACTATCACGGTTCATGAGATACAGCCCGGTGACAGACGGACAGACAGACAAACAGACAGACAGCGGAGCCTTAGTGATAGGGTTCGTTTTACCCTTTGGGTACGGAACCCTAAAAAAGGATAGAAATCATAGAATAACTAATAGAAACATACGAAGACGAAGATAGCATCTGAATACCTATTACTTTTACAGATATTATCAGATTATCACGCTTGCTAGCTACAGGGTTTATTTAAATGTTTTTGCAGGTACGCCTTTGACTAATATCTTTATTTAAGTACCTGTATCTAAAAGGTATAACCTATACCTACTGGATGGTATTAGGTTATAATAATATGATAAGTAGGTAGGTATTTATTTTTTATTACACACATTGACAAATCAGGCACTAACGTTCTCTTCTCGTACGTTTGACAAACTCATGTTACTAACTTAACAGACCAAACACTATACGCTCATTGGTGGACGACAGTCGATGATCAATAGGAAACCAATGAACGTTCAGTATTTTTAAGATGACATGAGTTTAACTACGAGAAACCGGGGGTAATCTGTGCCGGCGGGGGTAAGCATCACTAGATACCATAAGTTGCCTTTGCCCCGCTAGAAAAGCCAATACTTATACAGAATATTTTAAATTTCCCGCGGGTAAACGTAACTACCTACCACTTTAATTATAATACTAAGATAGGTACTAGGTACCTTGGTACCTACTCGGTTAGATAAGGTAAGTACGAAACTAACTTAATCAACTTGTAATAGATAGAATAAACCTTTACTTTTCACTTACTTGCAGGTTGGACCGAGATCTTCTAGGCATAACACCGACGACTTCTCCACGCATAATTGATTCGATAACTGAAATAAAAAAAAAATATATGTAATTTTTATTCAAGTACGTAAATAAGTAAATGTCCTTACACCCGGTATCAGTAACTATCTACCTACTTACCTATCCATAGAAATATAATTGGACCAATTTTGAAGGCAGATTTGGGGTTTTTTTTGGGGAGATTTTGATTTTTGGGGGTTTTTGGATATTTTTTTTTTGGGTTTTTTTTTTTTGTTTTTTTTTTTTGTTGGCAGTACTTAACTTACTAAAAATATATCTGTCTCTTACATTGCCGTGTATTTGACAAGAACAGCAACAGTTCTGAAGTTTTATAACTGTCAATTAAAGCCTTTAAAATAGGTCCCATTACCTACCTATAAAAATATAGGAAGTAAGCCCATATTACAATAACACTTCCATTCCATTGCACCCTTGTGAACTGCTTACTATGGCTTCAGTCCATATTCCATAGTAAGTACCTACCTAAGTACAGGTAGGTATGATACCTAGTATACCTATTATTACCTATTTGTACTAGGTATGTCAATTGTCAAGGAACTACAACTAGGAACACATTGAAGGCTAGTTAAGGCGTAGGGTATTTTAGCCAGATAATCAGGTCAAAATCTGTTCAAAGAAACATCGACCTTAACACCGCAGACTTAAATATGAGCCAGTCTGAACTTCAGTGCGGCGCTTACGACAAAGAAAACGCACGCAATGGCTGGTTTTAACGGTTTTTAATTAATATCAATGTTTATATTGTATTTTTCAAAACTATGAAGATATCAAAATATCTTAATGTTTTTTGGCAAACCCACACATAATATACTAGTAGCAAAACACAATTTTTTTGTAAAAAAATATATTCAATAGAAACTGATTGAAATACTAAAATTTATATTCAAATTTGATGGAAGTTTGAGATTTATTGCAACACATAGAGCTGAATTTATTTATCTTGTATTTCCAAACGTCCCATAAAACTTAAAGATATGAGTTACTTATACATGACAAAATATATTTCACAAAAGTGCCAAAAAACAGCTTGTTTGCCATTGACATAGGTATTAATTACTTCGTAAGAACAGGCCTAACGACCGGTTAAAAAAACGTCACTTCAAAGTGGTCATGGTGGCGTCACCTTGATGGCGTTGAATTTTGTTCCACCATTTTGACTAAAAAAATGTTACTTCAGTCAGGCATATCCTGAGATTGAAATCTCTGTTGTTTGCCTACCCTTCGCCTTAATAGGCACGTAGTTAGTTATGTGGACATAAAATTAAACGATTCGTTAGTAAAAAGTTTAATAAACTACGTATTTACCTACCTAAATTGTTGGTAGCAACTAGCAACTTTTTTTTATAACCCAATAGAGCGAATAGCTTGAAAATAAACAGTCTTTAGTAATAAAAAGTTAGGTAATTAAATAAATAATCGCATTACATATCTGCGCGCGTAGGTATTATTCTTTGTCAAAATCTGAGGCGCGGTGCAGCGTTCGAAAACTTCGATTCGAACTTTGAAGAGAAGAGTTTACCCATATCGCCGCACCGAGCAAATACGTTGATGGCGCCAGTAGCGCGCCAAACGCGGTCTAGTAAACTCGTGGCATCGCCTTTTCCAACATGGCGAACGAATTAAGACCATTAAAAATCCAAATATACCCGAAATGTGTTGCGTTCGGCTGTGACAAATCGAAAGAGAATCATCCATATTTTAGTTTCTTCCCGGTACCAGCAGATAGTGAAAAGTACGTCTCATTTTAATTTTTCTATCGACTGTGCGACCTCTGATACTTTATCATGACATTCACATTATGGCAGTGTGCAAAATTGTATCTTATTCCCTGCATGATAAAGATCAAATTTGTATGTGAGGATTGGCTTTAGTACGTAATATCACCACTACGCGTATCGTCGACTTCGTCGTGTCAACTTTGTATTCAAAAATTCAGCCTTATTACTTAGATGTGAGAGATCAAATTTCCATGTGCAAGGTGTAGTTATTAATATCTTTGAACATCCACGCGTTTTTCCACAGACATTCATTATTTTTGTGGGTTTTTCAATATTCTGATTATAAGTTATTCATCGGATAAACCAAAATTTAAGAATTATAAAAAGTTAATTTTGTATACCGTAGATAGATAGATAGATCAACTCTTTATTGTACACCGTAAAATAACAAAAATTTACAAATAGAAAAAACTTAATTAACTTATACTAGTACAATAGGCGGTCTTATCGCTTAGAGCGATATCTTCCAGACAACATTTCCATAGGAAGGATCATCATCATCATCATCATCAACAGCCTGAAGACGTCCACTGCTGAACATAGGCCTCCCCCAGAGCACGCCACCTTGAGCGGCTGCTCGCCTCCTGCATCCATCGGCTCCCCGCGGCTTTCACCAGGTCGTCGGTCCACCGAGTGGGGGGCCGGCCTACGCTGCGTCTTCCGGTTCGTGGTCGCCACTCGAGAACCTTTCTTCCCCATCGGTTGTCAGTTCTACGAGCGATGTGGCCTGCCCATTGCCACTTCAACTTACTAACTCTAAGAGCTATATCGGTCACTTTAGTTCTCCTGCGGATCTCCTCGTTCCGGAGCTTATCTCGCAGGGAAACACCGAGCATAGCTCGCTCCATAGCTCGCTGCGCGACTTTGAGCTTACTAATGAGGCCAACAGTAAGAGACCATGTCTCAGTTCCATAAGTCATCACTGGCAACACACACTGATTGAAAACTTTCGTTTTCAGGCTCTGCGGTATTTTGGACGAAAAGATAGGACGAAGCTTCCCGAACGCTGCCCAGCCGAGTTGGATTCTTCGCGCCACCTCTTTGTCGAAGTTGGACCTACCTAATTGGACAATCTGTCCTAGGTAGACATACTTGTCGACAACTTCGAGAGTATCGTTCCCAACAATTACCGGTATAGGTGGAACATGAGCATTAGACATGATCTTTGTCTTGTCCATATTCATCTTAAGACCAACCTGCTCGGAGACTCTACTGAGGTCGTTGAGCATGGTGCTAAGGTCCTCGAGCGATTCCGCCATTATGACTATATCATCGGCAAAACGAAGGTTAGTGATGTACTCGCCATTTATGTTGATGCCAGATCTTTTCCACTCCAAGAGCTTGAAAACATCCTCCAATGCGTTTGTGAACAGTTTCGGAGAAATAACGTCTCCCTGTCTCACGCCTCTTTGCAATGGAATTTGTTCCGTACTCTGGTCCTGTAGTCGGACTGACATAGTGGCCTTACTGTACAAACACTTCAAAACTTCGATATACCTATAGTCAATTTGGCATCGCTGCAAGGACTGCAGCACCGCCCAAGTCTCGATTGAATCGAAGGCTTTCTCATAGTCCACAAACGCTAGGCATAACGGCCGATTATACTCTTCGGTCTTCTGTATAATCTGGCGCAGCGTATGGATGTGGTCTATGGTGCTAAAGCCTTTTCGGAAACCGGCTTGTTCGGGAGGCTGGAATTCATCAAACCTGCGTGCGAGACGATTCGTAATGACTCTCGAAAACAGCTTATACACATGACTCAAGAGCGAGATGGGCCTATAGTTCTTCAATAAGGTGTTATCGCCTTTTTTGAAGAAGAGCACCACCACGCTCTTGTGCCATGCCTCTGGCGTTATACCTTCAAGGATGACAGAATTAAATAACTTCTGGAGGACTAAAAGTACCGGTCTACCACCCGCTCTCAGAAGTTCGGTCGTAATTCCATCTTCACCTGGTGCCTTGTTGTTTTTAAGCTGTTTGAGGGCCATTCTAATCTCGTACAGGCTGACGTCCGGGATATCTTCGGTATAGTGTCGGACTAACTTGGCTCTGATGTCCTGAGCTGTGTTAGTAGCGGGCTTACGTGTCGAGGTGTATAACTGTCCATAGAAGTTCTCGATCTCTCTCAGAATCTCAGGCTTGGATGAAATGATGCTACCATTTTCGGTCTTCAGTTTTGTCATTTGGTGTTGCCCAATAGACGAATCCTTTGCGAACACTTTAGAGCCTTGGTTCCGCTCAATTGCGGCCTCAATACGTGAAGTACTAAGAGCACGCAAGTCGTGTCGCAAGGAACTCCAGATTCGTCTATTGAGTTCACCGTAGGCTGACATATCAACTGAAGACTGCAGCTTCATTTCGCTCCGGTCGGCCATTAGCTCAAGAGTTTTTTCTGAGAGCTTTTGAGTCTTCTTTCGGCGTTGGGTCTTAAAGAATTTCGATCCAACAGCTTGGACAGTTTCCACCAACCCGTCGTTTAGCTCGTCCACTGTGTTACAGTCGGCTAGGCACTGGAAGCGATTTTGGAGTTCCAGCTGAAAGCCTTCGGGGTTTTGGATTTGGACAGGATTTGGACGGAGCGTAGACTTCACCAGACGTGACCTTTCGAGCTTAACATTGATATTCAATGTGCCTCTAACAATACGGTGATCGCTACCGGTTTTCACCTTGCTGATCACAGAGACATCATCGAATATGTGCTTCTTGGTCGTCATGATGAAGTCTATCTCATTTTTAGTGGAACCGTCGGGACTTATCCACGTCCACTTCCTGGATGGCCGCTTCTCGTAGAAGGAGTTCATCATAAAGAGTCCCTCCTTCTCCATGAAGTCAGCCAGCCTCTGTCCTCGAGGGTTCCGCTGCCCGTATCCAAATGGCCCCACTCTCAGCTCATCGCTATTCCTTGTGCCCAACTTCGCATTGAAGTCTCCCATCACAACGGTGAAGTATGTTTCGGAAGTATGCATGGCTTCGGATATGTCCTCATACATAGCTTCTACTTCATCGTCTGAGTGTGCCGATGTCGGCGCGTATACCTGTATAACCTTCAACGAATACCGTTTGGTTATTCGGAGTACCAGGTACGCTACCCTGGCCGACACACTGTCGACTTTGACCACGTTGTTGACGAGAGACTTGCGGACGAGAAATCCGACACCCCCTTGGGAGAGTTGGTCTCCCTCCCGGTAGAAGAATAAGTTACCGGAATTTAGGATTATCGTGTCCTGTCCCTGTCTTCGGACTTCTGACAATCCCATTACATCCCAGCGTAACTTACCCATCTCCGCCTCTAGCTCGACCATCCTTTCGTCAGCCTTCAGTGTGCGCACGTTATGTGTTGCCAGGGCCAGGGGTCGTCGTTGGGGTTGGTAGCCGGGCGTCTGCCGGGGATTCTTCGCACCCCTTGCCCTGCTGTTACCGTGGCCGCTACCGTAGCCACGGGATAGCAGAGCTGCCGGGGACTGGGGGCCGTTTTTATTTGTGCTTGTCATTAGGGGGGGGGGTTTGCCATAATCACCACGCTTGGCAGGCGGCTTGGCGATCGCAGTAGGTGAAGATTGATTGCCACCAAGACCGAGGGGAACGCTGCGACCCATTCCCTGGATATTCCCTTAGCCGCCTTCTACGGCACCCACGGGAAGAGATGGGGTGGTCCTATTCGTAACCGGGACCACACGGGACCATAGGAAGGATATCAGTACTTAAAGTTATGGGCTTCGGTGTACAGGTAAATCAAAACAACATAAAAATTAATAGAATGATACATGGAAATACTATTACAAAAGTTTTATTCTACTTAGAATATAATGCAAAAAAAATATATACAAATAATAAACATACATACAAATATACATACTATATGAAATAAAGCCGTAGGTACGCAAAATATAATATTTTAGTAAAAATCCTTTCCACTTAGAATTTATTCCTACTAATTTATTCCCACCTTCGTGGGTCAGAGATCAGCCCTGTGTTTTGTATTTATAGGTACCTAGTACCTACGCAAGATGTTGCAGATTATTAGGACAAAAAAAATGATAAGTACTACTACTACCTGCCTAGTTACGTTTACCACTTCTCGTGTAGACGGTCAGACCTGTTGTTTTATTTATAGGTAGGTACCTAACCTACGCAATAATTGCAGATCTGCAGATATTGAGGTAGGTATGCAGATCATTAGGGCAAAATATTTTTAAGTAGGTACCTACTTATACTTACGTTTATACCTGCATTACACTGCCCGAGAGCTGCTCCTAGGGATTTTACGTTAAATAGGTAGGTAGGATCTACCCTTAGATTTTAAATCTATTTTCATAAATAAAACTGCTTTTGGCAATTACTAGTTTTGTTCCGCGAAAGAGGAAAGAAGAAAATTAATCTCGTGTTCATTCTGCGCGTGTCATGAATCAATCACTATCGTCAACTATCGTGTGCTAAAGGAAAATTGCACTTAAAAAAAAAACTCGTATTGCTACATTTTGCTGTTTGTAGCGCACTCTGTACTTCTCTTCGCTTTATAATAGCTGGGAATCCGAAGTACGGCGAAGCGCTCAGTTGTAATGTAATTTATGTAATACTTGTTAATACGGCTTGTTGTGCATTTCGCTACGCTACGTAGACAAAAAGGAGCTTAACTTTGCTAAGGTGCACAGCAGTTGCATCCGCGGTTGTATTTTTAGGGTTCCGTAGTTTTTTTTTTACTTGTCTCGTGTGAGACATATTTATCATATCATATAGACATATCTACATGCAAATATTTTTATTGATATGTTTATGTTGAGCTCAATAGTGTAGGTACGGAGCATTGAGTAGAGAGAGATAGAGATAGATAGATAGAGAACTCTTTATTGTACCACCAATTAAATATGAAAGTACAAAGGAAACCTTATGAACTAGTGTTACAACGGGCGGTCTTATCGCTGACAGCGATCTCTTACAGACAACCTTTGGATGGACCGTATTACACGCAAAAGAGTATTTGAGTGACAAAACTTCACATAATGTACGACTACTGACAGAGCCGACGCTCTATCTAGCTCTACAAAACGACCCTAGCAAACAGATTATTTCCCTCTGAGTGACAGAGACAACGCTCTACGAAGCCAACACTAGCCTCTCTCTTTAGCTCGACGTGCAAATTGTAAAATACCTATTTACCGCCGGTACTTGTTCATATAAATATAATATATGATTTTGCACAACATAATCGACAGTATCGACTATCGATACTAACACTATTAACAACTACGTAGATTAGATAAGCTCTTACCTCCATCCCCGAGAAGTCGCATCTGAACAAGCGAAGGATCTTCACTGTGCTCTTCCAAAACCGTATCATCTGTCACCGTCAGCTCCTGAAAAATAAAACACTATTTAGTATCTACATAAGATGTACTTAGAGTACTAACCTACTTATTTAATTAAATAATGGAAGTAGTGCGTTTGGTTTACTACTGATTTTTTTTACCCTTAGAAGTGGAAGGCTATAGGCGTATAGTGAGGCTTTTACCCTAAACAGTCCATGAAAGACCAGCCCCCGTATTGTGTAACTCAATCGTAATCGATGAATGGGCTTCATTTGGTCATTTCCGGCTGTGTAAAATCCTCATCCATCGGTATTATGGTCCCTTAGGCGGAGAGCTGAACAGACAAACCATTGATTAACTATAATAATGAAAAATAGTGAGAAAATACTAATGGATGGAGATGTGTACACAGTGCCAACTTGCCGGAAATGACGAAATGATTCCCATTCATCGATTACGATTCGCTTAGACGGTAGCCCCGCTGAACAATAGTTATAATTAATCAAAAATAATTTATAGTCAGGTACCTCATTAATTTTACTGTTGTTTCATTTCAGGCGAAAAAGATGGCTCCAATCGGTGGGTAGAAATGATTTAATAGAGGACAAAAATACCGCTTACGAAATATGTTCTGATCATTTCGAACCGCATATGCTAAAAACAATTAAACTGCTAAAGCCTGTTGCAGAACCAACGATAATTGTTCCTTTATTTGAGGACTTACATCATGCGGACTTCACTTTAGTAAATACACAAACAATAACAAATGAAACCGCAACAGCATCAACTAGTTTGAATTCCGACCTGTTACAAATGAGCGAAATACCAAAGTATGAAGTAAAACTTGAACCTAACGATGAACTAGATATGAATATAACAGCTACGCAGTATGTGGATACTGGAAAACAACCAGCCGTCAGCGCCAGATACTCTGAAGAGGAACTGACTCAATTAAAAATTAAATGTTATGAGTATAAGATAAAGTCCCTCGAGAAGGAAATACGGACATGTAAAACTAAAGGAAAAAAAGAGATGCAAGCAGCAAATGACACATTTACAAAAAACATATTTAACTTGCTGTATTGGAAAAATAAAGTTAAAGGAAAATACAAAAACAAACGATTTAGCACCGAATTCAAGTTTTTTGCATTGAAGCTTTACGTTTCTAGCAGGCATATGTACAAAAATTTAAGGGAAACTCTCAACTTGCCACATGTCAATTATCTAAAACAGACCAAGATAGATGTTCCATCGATGCCAGATGATCGCATATTGGATTGTCTCGCTAGCAAACTTAAATCATTACCTGATAAAGCAAAATATTGCACCATAGTTATTGACAACATTGATCTCAAACGTCAACTGTATTATGACATCACAGCAGATAAAATAATTGGGCTTCATAATTTAAACGGACATGTAACCAACGCTGTTGCTTTGACAGTTTACTACATTATGCTACGCGGAATAGCATTTGATTGGAAACAGCCTATTTCCTATATATTTCTAGCGAATAACACATGTTTTTCAGAATTAGATAACTGGATAATGAATATTATTGAAAAATTGTCCAATCTGGGCATAAAAATCTTAGCCATGACTTCAAGCCAAGAACAATACTTCATTCATTACGCATCATATAAATTGGTTTCTATAGAAAAACCATTTTTCGAAGTCAGTGGAGAAAGGATATACTACATTTTCGATGTCCCACAATTAATCATTAGTTTAAGAGACGACCTCATTGACAATGAATTTTACTACGAAAACCAAAAGATCTCTTGGTCTTATATAGAAGCGTTGTACGCGTATAAAAAGCTGAATTTGATCAATGTTTTACCAAAAATCACAGATGCACACGTAGCTCCAAGTACAGCAGAACGTAGAGAGATCAAATATGCCGCACAGATATTTAGCCAGACAGTATTTTCTACATTTGATATACTTATGAGTGTCAAATATGTTCCTAAAGAGGTGAAACCAACAGCTCAATTCATCAAAACAATCAACGACTTATTTGATATACTGAACTCAAACAAGTTAAAAGATGACAATGAATATAAGTCCGCATTTACGTTGAGTAATAATCAATTGGAAACGTTGAAGAGCTCGCAAAATATATTCAGTAGTTTACAAGTCCGTAGTAAGGCGAGAAAGATTGATATTACAAAGGAAATTCATACCTTTAAAGGCATCTTGATTACAATACATTCTCTGATCTCATTGTCAAACAGTTTAAAATCATTTGGTATACAAAATATGCTAACACGAAGACTTAATGCGGAACCAATAACTGTTTTCAAAACAATGCTCAACATAGGTGACAATCGCTCAAAAGTGAGTCCAATAAAGTTTAAAAAACTTTTTGATAGACAATTTGTATTGGAATTGTTGAAAAGTAGACGGACTGATATCCTACACAAAGATGATGTTTGTGATTTGCTAATGAAAGACAACTTGTTGTCTTGTGATAAAAATAGCAACACTGAAGATACATCGATCTCAGATAAATCCCCTGTGCCACTATATGGAGATTGCGAGTACCGCTTTCAGCTGCCAAAGCAACAGGCTCTTACTTACGTGTCTGCATTTCTTATGTACAAATGCTCCAAAAAACACAAATGTTTTGATTTCAATAAAATGCAAATTCAGTGCCCGTTTTTAAAAATCGATGAGGAGATCAATCATGTGTATCCCTTTTCAGGTTGGATGAGGATACCACCTGCCGAATTTTGTCAGAGTGTTAAAGAACTAGACGACATATTCGTTAAATTCTTTCCAGTAGTTGTGATATCACAACCTGGCAAAAGTATGTTGCGTTTATTTCAAAACGTATTTGTTCCACCCTGTGCATGCTTTCCAACTCAATACTTATTAGCACTGTTTATAAGGTGTAGAATATATTCAGTTTTACTTCATAACAAAGCTATTTCTCGCAGACAAAGTCAAATTGTTGAAGTTCTAGCCTTATCTGACTGCCTAGTTAATAAATTAATGAATAAGTTTTATTTACTTCTTTCATTTCCTTTTACCTACACAAACCTAGTGAACAACGAGCAATTTTCATTAGTTTATTTATGTTGTTTTATATGTAGTTCAATTTTCAGTCTATTTTGGTCTTTAAATTATACCTATTGCTTTTTACAATGTCAATAAAAGCTGATTTCAAAGTGCAATGTTATGGACAATTGGGCAGCCTTGACGCTTGCGAAGGCGAATTAGCTCGTCACGTTATTCGTTTACATAAAGAATATATAATGTTATTGTATTACTCAGACAAATCTCATCAAACGAACGCCGATAAAGACAACATCAGCGGTAGGCTGTCGATAAACATGTCGAAGCAAAAGGCGAAGTTGCGAGCAAACTTCCCAGAAACAAAGAGAGAACTCCGAGGAAGTTACTTGAAATGGGGGAAAGGGGGGTTACTCAAAACTTCCACGTCTCGGACTACAGTTATACGAACTTGGCAAAGTGTTCCACTCGCTAATTCGGAGTATAAATTTGTTTAACGTCTCAACTTTTTAACTGTAATTACTTTACATAAAGTTTGAGATAGATTGAAGCTCTCCTAAAGTCTGACAGTGAGACTATGAAGAGTTTTATGAGTGATCACAATAATTTCTGTAAGAAAGGTAGTACCTTCTCCTTTGTTCATCTCTGCTTAAACATTTACATGACAAGCTCCTAAAAAGATGATCATTATTCTATTACGCATTGAAGAGGCGAGACACTTTTATGCTATGTCGCAAATCTAAGTTCCTACCTAAATTATATTCTAATCAACTCGCGTGGCGTTTGTAATGTACCGTTCGTTACCGTTGTACGTTGTTTCGTTGAAAAGATAACAGCCTGTTACAAAAACATTGAATCCGTTAGTGGATTTACATCATTCTGTAAAACAAATTACAGATATATAAAATAGCTTGTGGATAGGCGACTAATTGAATGAGTCAGTATTACATTAAGTAGGTACTAGGTAGGGGTAGACCCCTTTTTTGTATGCACGGCAACGGCGGGGTGGGGGGGGGAGTATAACAATCTGAGTTTGAATTGACGTATTTTCTCCCGAAAAGGGGGTTAATCTACTCTACGTATAGGAGCGGGCTGCGGGAGTAATCACACTAATATTATAAAGCTGAAAGTTTGTATGTGTGTATGTGTGTTTGTCTGTATGTGTGTATGTTTGTTACTCCTTCACGCTCAAACGGCTCGACGGATTTGGATGAAACTTTGAATATAGATAGCTTATGTACTGGATTAACACATAGGGTATCATTGAATAGATCTTTCATTTATTTTCAGACTAGCTGACCCGCCCCCGCTTCGCACGGCTTAATTAGTTTTACGCCTTATCTCAGTCTAAAGGAAGAGAGAAGGAATAGGGAAAAAGATAAGGAAAAAGGATGAATGGATGAAACGGCTTTCACCTTTATCCATTCATCCTTTTCTCTTATATTTTCCCCCCTCCCTTCTTTCTTTCCCATAGTACAGGACCAAAAGGCTTTGGAAGTTTGGACCTAATACTGAAGGTTGGATGTCTCTAATTTCTGAACCAAAACACCGAAATATTTACGGGACAGTATTTCAACAAAAACAGAATGAATGAAATCGGACCACGCGTTAATGACTAAGTACATATTTTTACTTTTATCTCCTCTCCTGAGAGAACCATGCTGAATTTCGAAATTGAAAGTAACCTATAGCCTACCTCGTAATATGACCTCAAATCGTGCTTTCATTTGAATCCATTCAGTAGTTTCGGCGTGATGGCTGATGCTTAGCCAAGATACAGACAGACAAAAATGAAAAAAAAAATAGAGTTTTGGCTTCAGAATCCATAATAGGGACGCCCTACAAAAAATTTTACAAAATATCTTCAAAGTACAGAATTGGACTGTTACAGATAGTAGTACAAGTAGGTATAGATAGATGTTCTGCTTGCAATACTTGGTCCGCCCAGTAGCTAGCAGTGTCCCACCTGCCCTGCGATTTCTAAACTAAGCATTCCAGAAACTTCTCATTTTCTCTGTTGATAGGTAGCAGTAACTCTCTTTTAAAATGATTTCTAGCAAAATGTGATCATAACATTTTGAAATAAGCTGAGAAAACATTTAAACACGTCTCCTAGTACCTTCTCTAAGGTCAATTTTCAAAATCTATATACTTATAATAAAACTGTATCAGGTCCAATTCTGTACATTGAAGATATTTTGAATGGAGGCAGGTGCAGGGGCATCTGCCTCGATTCGCCATTGAGATAAGGTGTTAAACTAATAAACCCGTGCGAAGCCGGGACGGGTCAGCTAGTGTTTAATGGGAATGCATGTTTTTCATTTTGTAATTAAAGCTAAATAAATACCTGTGCGTCTACGAGACCCTGGGCCGACATGCTCATGACAAGTTATTTTCATTTCTTGCCAGAATTATTTTGTTACTTAGGAACTTCGGATCCAATTCTCAAAGGCAAGCAGATGAAAGCAAAACAATAAAGTGTTTCTAGAACGCAAAACAACAAAGTTTGTTTAGAGAAGTTTGCGAAGGGGTGAAAGCGGGAGCCGGCGTGGGTGGAAAGAAATGCCGCCCTGCGACGACGACGGCTGGGTGGCTTGAGCACAGAATAAATAATAGTAGGTACATGGTTTGAGTTAGTCATAATAAGGTAGGTAGGTAAACCTATACAACAGCAACAAACGGTTCGTTCACCATAAATTTTCTCGACCGCGTGAGTTAATTTATAAACTTTAACCCCCTGACTAATAAACATTGTGTAGCGGAAGAATAGTTATTTAGTGTTTTGTCTTACTCTGTTGAGTTTGAAATGGACAGAGGTAAAACAAGAGAAAACACTGGTGTAGCTCACAATTCTATGGTGTAGCTATTCCACTGTTATGCAATGTTTATTGGTAAGGGGCTAGTGTTTCCGATTCAACAAACTGCTATTTTAAGGATGCCTTAGTAAGGTTAAGGACTACTTGCTTGGTAGAAGAACTTTTTCTTTATTGGTCTCTTTCTAACTAACTTCGTCCGTCGCTCTTAACTATTATTCATCTTCTTCTCGTATATGTAGGTAGTGATCAGCCTTAGCTCTAGTGTCAGAATTTTAGGCGAATATTCTATTGAGTACGTATATACCCAACAGTGGCCGCATTGGTGGTTGGCCTATGTGCAGCAGTGGACGTCTTCTTCAGATGATGATGATGATGACGTATGTAGAGAGCAATTCAAACTCAATGGCGCCTGTGATGTCGGCGCGGAACGCTGCGCAGTAGCAAAAATTAGATGTGCGCGGGTAGAGGTAGGCGCTGAGGAGCGCAGCGTGCGGGGGCTTGCAGCACATTTCATAGCCGCCATTGACTTTAGATCACACTCTACTGGGCTAATTGGCTAATTATAGTATTATAATCTGTTGTATCCAAAAATTATAAAGCCCGGTTGTATCTAACGTAGCAACTCCGCTAATGTATCCCAAACCTTTGTTCAGAAACCGATCAATTCAATTAAATTCCGATCTAAATATATATCGAGTGTAGGGACTGGTTAAAATGGGCCTTTGCCCTTTTTAGGGCGTAATTAATTAAATTCGAAGACAGGTGGAAAGGCAGGCATTCCTTTAGGCTTATGGTTGGTAGCTTATAGATAGGGTTGCCTACATAGACTACTTACGTCTAAATATATGCATATAAAATACCAAGCACCAATTTAAATAAAGTATCTACGCGGAAATCCCTACATACAGAACTACCTCTTCTGCGAATATATGGCTTCTTCTAGAGTAAGGTAAGAAGTCTTTTCGTATTTCGTCAAAATGGCGCTATTTCCATACACTGTACCTATAGTATAATAGAACTGGAGCAGAACATGCAGCAATTTAAAAGGAGGGTCAAAAGAGTATTATCACAGGGTAAGCAACGCCAACGCATCAGTGGCACGTCTTGTGTTACAGATGTCCATAGGCTACGGTGACCTCTTCCCATCGGGAGGGCCGTATGCTTGTTTGCTACCTATAGCATAAAAAAAAAACTGTCGAACAAAATACAAAGAACCTTTTCCCTCAATTTAATATTTTTTGTCATTATACTTACCTACATTATTTCAATACAATGGCTTGGAGGAATTTAGAAATACATGTATGAAAATTGGAAGAAATTGGAATGAGTCTTTTGCCTCTGTAGAGCATGCTTTTCTATATCATCTTTTATTTTTCAACTGCTGCTGTTAACTATGAGGTAATTTTTTTATGTTATGAATATTTAACAAAGACTTCTGTACAGTACATAATTATACCTTCTTTGATATTCAATTTACTATTTACCTTGCAGAGTGGCAACTTGGCAACCCTGATTGCATAACAGGTTTTGTTGTAACGAGCTCGTTCGCAATGCCTTTAAATGTTTTATACACCGGCCTTATAAATCCAACATCTTTGCCGTGTCGGATGCCATCGCGTTCAATAAACCAAAACCGGTCCTCTCCTGGACTTCCCGCTTCGGAATTATCTCGTAGAATGCTGTGTGTACAGTTACCCCGACTTACCCCACGCGCCTTTTCTTCATATCTTTATTTATCACCTGTTCGCACTTGGAAACAATCGATGTACTTTATAACCGGTATTTAAAACAGATTTTTTCGTATCTGTCATCTGTTTTTGGGTCATCTTGACCTGCATTTTGCTTTTACGAGTAGTAGGTTGAGGATTGAACTGACTTGGATCGCATATTCGCATAGTATAAATAAAAACCGATGGAGAAGGTTCTCGAGTGGCGACCACGAACCGGGAGACGCAGCGTAAGTATACCTAGACCGGCCCGCCACTAGGTGGACCGACGGCAAATCAAAACTACGGAGAGTCGATGGATGTAAGAGGAATCTAGCCGTTTAAAGTGGCGCTCTATGGGAGGCCTATGTTTAGCAGTGGAAGTCTTCAGGCTCATGATGATGAAGTAGAAAAATATTAAGAGAATCTGCTTACACCAGTGTGTTCATTGACTCCAACGATCACAGCGGTATACCACTGAGTAGCACCAGCTACCCTGTACACCTGCGCCCTGCATCCTCCCAGCACTGAAGGCGTGGTGGTGAGGATCCTCTGGCCGTCCTGCATGGTTCGCCATTCTGATGCTTCTGTGGCAAGCGGGACTAGAGAGGTGGCATCCAAGCCTACTTCTGACCCTGCTAGGCGAGCGTCCCAATCCTAAAACAAAGAATGATTAAATTTAAGAATAAAAAATATAATATACAAGGTGTCCCAAGATGTATGGCTCAAAACGAACTTAGAGCTAGAGGACTCTAAGGGGTATCGAAATCACCACCATGTATGTCATACGAATTTTTAATCAAATCCTCGATTTTGCCCTAAACTTAGATATTGTGGCTAAGCCAATGGCATTGGCAACACAATTACGATTTATTTTATATTAGTCATTGAAATATTTGTGGGTTTTTAGAATTTACTAGCGTCGTGCGCGTGCGTGACGCAAATGGCTTCGAACTTTGACTAAAAGGCACCGAATGAAAATATTAATTGAGACTAAAATATTACATATCTACCAAGTATCTACCTAATACACGTAAATCATGCCTCCTGACATTTACAAATCCTTTACAGAGATATAGGTACCTAAGTAGTTAACTAAAAAGCTTATTCCGTTTAAAATTACCAACATCGCAGTCGTATCCTCCTTGGTAGAATTGATATATCAAATCCACGTCTTGTAGTGTACTGTAAGGTAACTTACTACTAATTATTATCACAGGCACATTGTATAAAATGTTGCCGTGATTAGGTAGTATTAATCTTGATTTAAGATAAAAACAAACAATAATTGCCTATCTAAATCCCATATCTTTGCATGCCAACATCAATCAAACCGAGCCTGCTAATGATAAGCTATGCAATTATAACAACAGCATGGCCAGCCCGGTGCCCACGTCGATAATTATGTTTTACGACCTCGAAGCACATGTAAACATTATGGCCCACATTTACGCTACACCTCCACAAATCAACATTAGTTACAACTTGCCCACGTATATCGTGTTAAGTGAAGCAATAATTCAACATTCACATGCTCACATTGTATAGGTAAGTACTTGTATACTGCGCACACGAATGCACTAGTATTTATGTCAATGTTACAGTACACACACGTACAGCGCAGCGTGTGGACTGTGGCTGTGGCTGTGGTGTGGACGCACACAAGAGCACAAACCCACACCTGTATCGACGTTGCATACAGAGTACACACGGGTCTGTTCTCGGCGACAGACGTATCCGGTGCGTTGAACCTGCCCCCCTCTTTCCAGCCTACCTCCTCTACGTACGTATATACCTATCAGGATAATATATGTACATATTTTGTAGGTAATCATAATAATAGTATATCCGTCTCCGTCTGTTCGCTAACTCCACAGATATGGTAACAGTAGGTATAGCCGCGCCGGAACGTTCAGGGTCATCGTTTGTGTGGACATTTGGTTGATAAGTTTATTCAAATGGAACAGCATTATTAATTAATGAGAAGTATGGTAATGACGCTAAAACAATGGGTGAACAATAGAGTTTTAATGAAGGAACGTCTGTTTTCGAAGCTGAACCCATTATAAGCCACGTGGCTGATCAGAATGTACCTAAAGATAATTCCGGCCGACCTAGTAATTATTTGGGATATTACTATTATACTATACTTCGCTAAAACGATCCCTGAATGCCTCGAATTACAAGTAAGTACTACAAGGTAAGTACTTCCTTTGTAGACGCTAAAATAAATAACTGCAAAATGTAATATTATCCATAGGTACTTAGGTAGCAATATTGGCACAGAAAAGATAGAAAGAAAACAAACGCTGACAGATAAACAAACAGAACAATCATGGGCCCTTTTCACGGTCAAACTCACGGCTAAGCGTAATCTGTATAAATGGATGTCTCGCAACGTTGAAAGTCTTGGAAGGTAAGCATAACGTTACATTCGTCGAGTCACGCACTGATGAGCTCGACTCAAGAGTGAGTCAGCACTGTTACGCAATCTTAAACATTACTGCAGTGTATTTGTTTAGACAGTTATCAAGCTTTATACTAAATTTTGGAAGATGGCTGCTTCGTCTTGAGACCTGCCCATAAATGATTTTAATAGTATTGCTATGGATGAAGATCGTGAAGATCATCCCGGACTGCTCTGATTACACACACGTATTTATGTACAAATAAAACATGAGCAAATTCTCATTTGAAGATATCAGTGTATTCAACTTTCATACTAACTAGAACTACATAACATAACATACTAATAACCAAACTCCAGTAGATAGGATATTAGTACATAATGAGAAAAGAATTAATTTGTAAAAGAAAAAAATACAGCTTTCTGAGTAATTATTCGATAACACCAACCCTTGAACTATTATGTAGGTAAAGTCTATGGACATTGGCCATCAATGATTTTCTGAAGACAGATGTCTGATCAATGCAGGCGATCGTTTATATGTACTCCAGTGAGTTGGAAATATAGTACCTACTGTTTATTTTCTACGCCAGCATCGAGCTTGTCGTGATTAATGCCGGGTCGTGGCCTACAGATCAACTGTGGATTACTTACCCATTGTTTCAGAAACTGATATTAATACAGACTAACGGCCCTTCGAAAGTTTTGAAGCTTACGGTGATAAACATTTATCACTATACATAAAAACTTTACGATTAAACCAACTCGCAGATTTATGTTTTTGTATAAGCACTTAGTTTACATTCTTTTAGTACCTACTGCGTGCCTAATTTATCTTATGCTTGCAGTAAAACTATAATAGGTATTTCAGAAAAGAAAGCGACTCGTCAAGGAACTTCAAAGAAACCACAAAAAGTTACATCGGATTCTGTGAACGTACAAAATAACAATGCAGATAGATAAAGATAAATGCGTTGTGAACATGAAATCATAAAAGTTAAATTAGGTTTTTTACTGCTAACCACAAAGGTTACTTTCCTTTTGATCTCGATTAGTTCCATAATCCCATTTAGATTCCTAAAATGTAACACAAAATACCTAGAGGGGAACAACGAATAGACTAATAATTTTATTTTAATATGCCACGTGTTAAATTTATAAATTAGTTATTTATATCTGATGCTTAGTTGCTAACCCTCCAGGATTTACCCAACCCACTCTCAACTTTATACCCCCGTTTGTTTCAGAACACACATGCGCAAACTTAATAACTTTCGCAAGCGCCGGCCTCATAGACCGCATAGCTCCGCCCTACATAAGTATACAGTCTAGTTAGCTACTTGCCAAGTTGCATACCTATCTTAATTCTATAGGGTTATCATCACCGAATATTTCGCAATGAAAGTCTATTACGGCTAGATCTATCTCGGACTACTCAGACTACATAAACTCGCGATGTCATTGTTTTGAGTTCCAGTGGTTCTAGTTTTCCTGGGAAATTTCGGGAATGACCTTTCACAGCAGTAATACTGTAGATGGCATAGTCTACTACTAATCTAATCTAGACTGGTCCTGCATCCATCCAATAGGTTTAATCGACAACTGGCTGGGGAAAACAGAGGAGATATCTTAACTAAGGAAGTAAGATCATAAAACGTTTACAAAACTAAATCCCTAGATCCTTATGTTACCGACTAGAATAGAAAAGTGGCACTACCATTAAATACAAAGGGTATCTATAATGGCACATTGAAGGCAGCCCTAAATGCTAGTAGACGAGAGGCAAGTGAACCCGGAAGCCATTACCTCTGGCATACATTCGCCGATCCCGCGGCTCTCATTCAATTTCCTGCAGTGGCTGCTAGAACGGGCCGGTTGCCTCACGAATCACGATGCTTTGATAGTACTTATATTTTATTACTTTCTATTAAGATAGCGATAAAGTTCATTTTCAAGGCTAAAGAGATCTTATCCTATTTATCTAAACGAATCATCTCGCAGCTTGAATGAAGCGAAACCGAAATTGTAATTCTGGAGGCCATTTAGCATAATATTGACATTGCTGATGGGTGAGTGGTGACCGGACCGGGTGTGTGGTTAGACTATTAAGCTAAAGGAAAAAAATCTTATAAAAAAGCGACCATGATCATCTCCAATAATAATTAGAAGTATATCGTGCGTGAAATATATCGTTATTTCAACGAAATTATTCACATAAACCCAATGAAATCAACACAATACCGCTCACAACCAAAGAGAATATAACCGCTTACGCTCACAACAATGGAAACTATATTTACTGTAATCATAACATCAACCATTTGCTTTTCCATTGTTACTTCTCAACCTCTTTGTTAATTCCTCTATTATTGAATCTGATATCTGGCCTTGACACTACATTACATTTTATGAAGAAAATAATAGAAATACTGTAATCAATTTATAATTTACTGCCGAGATATGTTTTATTTTAGTATTGGTACGGGTAGAGACTAGAGACTCCATAACTGCTGATAAAATAAAGGCAGATCAAGTTATGAAAAACAAAGATATTATTTGCGTAGGTGGTTGCCGAAGTATACAAAAAAAATTGTAGGTAATCTTGAAAGAGGCAAAAAGGTCAAAGGTTCGCCACGTGTAAAATGTTCACATAAATCTGTTACGGTTCACGATAGAGTGGGTAGAGTACTTGGTATAATAATATATTCTATGCTTCCGAGAAGCCACGTACACAAGTACAATGGTTAAGTACATACTATATAGGTCCCCAGACAATGCACTCCATATCATATCATATCCATCAAGCCAGTCAGGTTTGTACGCTCCTCTAACTTACTTACAAATGAGAAAATTCAAATACGTAAACTAAGCCCGGCCGTAACTGTAACATTTGTGCCGTTGTTACTGTGCACTGTGCAGAAGCATTGGGTATAAAGCATGTACAAGCATTAAATAACAAGAAGAATAAACAGCCCCAGCGCTAAGCTAACGTAAATTAAAGATACGTAAACGACCTTTGTTGTTAGTATAAGAAAAACTGACAATTGTGAATCCTATCAGATCACATAAGGTAATATTAAAGAATTCATATAAAACTTATTATTAAATGATACCTACATCAAAGCACCATTATTTAGAAAAAATATAATCAAAAGCAACTCCACTGAACGGTTATTAACTTTCATACAGAAGCCTACAACTATCTTGCCTCCTAAAGAGAACGATCAAAGTAACATTGTTCTGTGTCTAACACACGCCTATCAATGCCGCCGTGTCCCCCTAACATTCGCTCCCTCGCTCCCAAAGGGGCAATGTGGGTTTTCCCCTCCACACTGCCCCTAAAGGGGTGAGATGGGGTGGGCGTACGAGGCGAGCTGGACAGTGGAGTAAGCTAACTGAAACAAACTTTACTCGTTTAAATTTGCGGGGAAACCGTTTCTGAGTCGTGTTGCGTGCATACTGATGACAACAAAGTTAAGAACTCGGCGGTAAAGTTCCATTGCCGCTTGGCTAATTGAGTTTTTAATTATAAATATATTTTCAACAAAAGTTTATGTAACATGAGTTTGTTTTTACTTAGCTCACGCACTGGCATTCACCGGTTTTACCTCTATAATTAGACGAGAAGTTATAGTTGTTAGAGAAAATGAAGTGTTATGAAAATATTAACCTTTTCTTACATCCTACAAGAATATAAATCATGCTTGTCCGAATGTATCGTGCTTTATAAAGAAACCATCGGGAGAATCTCAAGGTTACATACATATTACACAAACCGTAACCATAGCTGTTGCTGGTTTTGATCATAGCATATACTCGCTTTACCTCTCCCTCCACGTGAACAATGCTATCTAGCTATCTATCAATCTATTTATCTCGAACAGTACCAGATTATTTTAGCAAGCTATAGATATCTGAATGGCATTGTACTAAAATTGCTATCATTTCCTTTGTGGCTACAGCTCTTTGTATTCTGGTTCAGCTCTCACAAACACGTTATCCCATTTCATGGCGGCTATAAGCTCCAAAATTATTCAACTTACAATCACTCCACCGTTTCTATGCTGTTATATTTAATTAAAACTTGTGAAACAAAAGAAGAAACAAGGCATGAAGCCGTTAAATTAAACGTGATATTAAACAAAATGTCAAAGGAAAGGAAAGAGAAACAAGGGTCAGGAGTTTGCCTCGACTATCAAACAAAGAACGCCCCGTTTCGTAATCATATATTTAGCCAGAAACGGCTACACCAGTTATAAACTCGTACTCGTTACTCGTCGTGTACTCGTTAACAGAAAAGTACTTAATTGATGTAGAGTAAACCGCATTTATAAACGTTTTTTATTTTGATTTAATGTAACTAAGTATACCTAATGAAAATGTTCGGAACTATTGTCTATTTAATTAAGTTGTCAATATAATCGAAGAAGCCCACGAACCCTACTCCACGAAGTTCAAAAGGAGTTCAGATATTCAGCACAGACAATTAGATGATGTTGATCAAAATTTAATAAATACAATAACTTAAAGTCTTCCAAGAAGTCAAATTAAAACAGCGTAACAAATTAAATTAGTTAAGTACGACCTTCAAAGTGTATTGGAGTTCTATAACGTTCGCGATGTTTCAGTGTGATCGAATTACTCGCTAAGAGATTTGCTTGAGGCGATCAATCATAGGGCGTTCAGATTCAAGGCTCGAGCCGTCCTGGGACAACCAAAAATAGCTCGACAGGATACCGCCACCTGGCGAATATGTATATAATAAAGAGGGTGGTGCGGGCGAGGAAAATCAATAAAGCGGGTGGTAAGCATCAAAACATGTTCTGACTACCTAACCCCCTCCTTTACCCCCGTGTAGGGAGGCTCCTGGTTTTCCCCCGCCACCCGTCTCCCGGGGAAACCCGCCCCATGTTTGGCAGACACCGTCCTTGATCTCCCCATTTTGCCCGGGACGCAACTTTGGATAAACACTGGTTCGTCTCATTGGAATTAGGTCGGTTAAATGCGTTTTTTGTTTTTACGACTCCCCCTCATCACTTTTTTATAAACCAGCACCCATAAAGTTATATTCTGTTTGGCCCACGTAAGGTTGGTTAAAGAAACTTTTTTGATTTCGAATTTAGGTAATATATTATTACAGTGAATATAATGGGTATTTTAAAAATCCACTAAACATAAGCCCTCCATTATATTTAGTTCAACTACTACACAAAGTTTCATGACCTTATTTAAAGTATCCATTGAATAATCGCGGTTTATTTGTACGGTTTGGAGGTAGCTTTGTAATTTTATTCTATCGAGAAAAGTTTATAGTTCGTGTTTTCCATATACATAAGCCTTAGTTCTGAACTTTACCATATATTAATTTCAAAATCATTGTTGCAATATTGTTGACAGGACACGGCCATTTTGGCGTTGTATAGGCTCTTAAACTTAATTAACATATCACCTACCGGTAGTGGGCTGGAGCATTTGGACTATCTATCTATAGGCCATCGCGGCTAGTATACAGTCCAAACATGGACGTAATAATGTTTTTTGTAGTATGTACATATGTACACTATGTATATACTACAAAGAACATTATATTTAAAATAATGTTCATTATTTTGGACTGATACGTCCATGTTTGGCATGTAGCTAGTTTATTCGTTTTTATTATTGTAGTAGTTTACCTACATATTAACATGTTATGAAAAAAAAATATAATAACGTTTGTATTTTAAATTTTTAATTGTGATAGTAATATATTTATAGCTATGATTTATTACCACAAACGACCCACCAAATCACTTTGTCTCACTTATGACTATCAAAAAAATATTATTAAACAATTATTTCGTCAGTATGTATTGTGCGGGCACGTCATATTGGAATATTTATTTGTTTTCATGCTTGTGTGGGTTTATAAATTAGCCCACTCGTTTAATATACGTATCACGGTGAAAAAAAAAGAATTAGCAAGTATTTCAATTTATTTCAACAGCGTTTTCGTTTATCTTATAGCATAGTAATGATTCCATGAACCTAGTGATAATTCAAGAATGTATATTGATGATAAAGTGGAGTAAGTGCTTATAAATGTAAACAATGATAACATGGAGGTTATTTATCAAAGGAATACCTACCGCGTGCTTCATAAAATAAGTCGGTTTACTGATAAGTTGATAACCTAAATGCACAAAACTATACTATAGTGATATAATTAACTATTAAAAGATAAGAAGCAAAGAAGTTAATTTAATAATGATACAAAACAGAAAATATAATTGCTGAAGGTTCACCTTGGAATATAAATGTTCTCTGGAAAAATATATTGCTGTTTTTATACCGAGAAGGAAGATAAATGACTTCCATTAAGGTGAAAATACACCTACACAATTCGCGATAAAATAACTAAGAGATGGTCTTTCAAAATAAAATAGCACACAAATGATCTCATGACGTGAAAAGGTATCCGTACACCCACCTAAAGTACCTACCTACAAAATACCGAGCATGGTGATGGTGATGGAGGGAGACAACACCATAAATTAGGATAAAGATCAATAAACGAGGCATATTGAGTTCTATTAAAAGGTTTCATCTTGAGTGACTGCCTGACAGGCAATACCTCTAGATCTAGCGGCTTGGAATGTACAGAGTTTCCTCCTTTTATAGCGTAAGGCTGTACTAAAGAATTCGGTGGCTGTACCACACAGTAAATAATAGTACTACTAAGACTGGGTTTTCAATAATGCAACCCCCTAGGGTGTCAAACACGTGTCAAATGAGGTAGTGTAAATTGTATGACTTTATATGGGCAGAAATAAAGGGACGCCGCGGGCGGGGTAAATCATAACACTGGCTATTATTTTACCTCTTTATCCTTACTTTTACTACTATGAATTATTATGGGTTTTAAATAATGCAACCCTCTAGGGTGTCAACACGTGTCAAATAAGGTTGTATGACTGTATAAATGGGCAGGAATAGAGACGCCCCGGGCGGGGTAAATCAAAACACTGACTATTATTTTACCCCCTTTATCCGTACTTGTACTATTATTAATTATTCTCCCGGCTCTAGATTTATCTATAGGTAGGTAGGTATGATTGCCTATTCTATGATATTGCTTTCACCTAATGTTCCTAAATTCTATGATGTCGTAAGAATTGGCTAGTGATTACTTGATTAATTCCCATATTATGCTGGGTGTAATTGATGTAACACTAATCCTAATCTATATCTAATCTATACTTGTATAAAAACTGTAACAGGTCCAATTCTGTGCATTGAAAATACTTATAATTAGAATTTTTTTTTGATGGCTCTCTATTATCGATTCTGAAGCCAAAACTACTGAATGGATTCAAATGAAACTTGGCATGATTTGAGTTCATATTACTAGGTAGGCTATAGGATACTTTTAATCCCGTAATCCAGTATTTTTCCCTCGGGAGAGGGGATGAAAGTAAAAATCTTAGTTGTTCATTAACGCGTGGTCCGATTTCATTCATTCTTTGTTTTTTAGAAAGGGGGTACTTAAAATATTGTCCCGTAAATATTTCAAGGTCGTCGGGTTTGTGGTTCAGAAATTACAGACATTCAATCTTCAATATTAGGTCCAAAGCCATTCCTATCCTGTACTATGAGAACGAGAGAAAGGAGGGGGGAAAGGATAAGAGAAAATGATGAATGTCACTTTTTCCCTCTTCTTTCTCTCTTCCTTTAGATTGAGGTTAGGCGTAAAACTAATTAACCCGTGCGAAGCCGGGGCAAGTCAGCTAGTATTATAAAAATATTATAAATGCGAAGCTTTCTGTGTATGTGTTACCTTCTATCTCCGTAACTACTGCTGAACTAACTTTTACGATAGCTTATACCACAGAGCAAGAAAAAAAATACGCTTGCTTGCATCTTTGTTATCTATGATTTGTTGCTCATATATCACACTAATATTATAAAGGTGAAAGTTTGTATGTGCGTTTGTTACTTCTTCACGCTCAAACGGCTGAATGGATTTCAATGAAATTTGGAATATACATAGCTTATGTACTGGACAACACATAGGCTACTTTTTAACCGCGGGTGAAACCTACATGTTCTAATGCTTGCCTAATCGTTGGCAAGTTCATTTTTATGAACTGTACACGTAGAAAATAAAACTAATAATGCAAGTGCATGAGCCGTATCGCTGTTGGCTGTTGCGTAATGTTCTATGTAATTATTATCAGTTTTCTTTTATGCCCACTGAATAGGCATTACATAATTTCACAATAGAAAATGACTCACAGATTTAGAGGCAGAAACTATTTCTATGAATCATTGCGGTCACGTCTTGTCGGTTTGGATAACGTTCTGTTTGACAATAAAGATGAGTTGCGTTATTATAAATATGGAAACAGAAGGTTTAAGGAGAAATTTATACAACTATCATCGTCTTAATTTCATAATCAGTAGATCCGTAGGTGCCAAGGTCTGTTTCTAGTTCGTTGTATTCTTAATAAAAAAAATTAATACTTGGGGTGTAATGTGTACAATAAAGCGTTTATCTATCTATCTATCTAGTACAAGTTTATTCGATTTGTACATTACTGAACTCTATGTTGATACCTGTAGTAAAATATTTTTATGAATATTATTCTTAGGGTGGGTTTTTTGATAGTAGTTAGGGTAGTTAACCAAATGGTTAAAAACTCTAACAAGTTCTAACCAATGGTCAAAATTTGTTAGACCCACTCTTAGTTACGTATAGTACCGCTAGAAGCGCTGTCATCATCATCATCATCATCATCTACAGCACGAAGACGTCCACTGCTAAACATAGCTGCTGGGGGGCTGTGCTAGGAGGTACCTAACTATTTTACAATACTCTGGTACCTAGGCTATTTATTATCTGTGCCATAAGTATACGAAATTACGAAGTAATATATGTCTAAGCTAAAGAGGCATAAGAAGTCTTTGGTCTATGCATAAGTAACTATTTTCTAGAGATACCCAATAAAGTACAGCCTACTAAACTAATTGAAGTACCTGCATATATTACGTATTTATGGTTATTGTTATGAATTTAACGTTTGACTTTCGTGTCGACACAGTCGTACAGTCAAAAGAATCCAAAACACTTAAATCCTTACCTGATAGGGCATCAGGGTCGCGTAGTCGAGGAACTGCAGCTGCCTGTCGTGGAGGAACTCCACGGGCTGGGCGTCCGCTTGCAGCGTCAGGTCGGCCGCCAGCGGGGTGAATGTCTGCGGATATTACGATAGCTATAATTATGACACTAATAAAAAATGAGCACCTCATTTTATGCTCTATCGCTCAAAAACTGTGAAAAGAAACATATGTTAGCGTTATGAAAAATAAACCGACTGATCTCAGGTAGTTCATGCACTTAATGTATAGAGGGCGCTGCAATATAAAAGGGACGGAGCAAGATATTACACCCAATTTTGAAGGCTTTAGTTGACAGTTTTTAACACAATAAAAATATAGTCGTTTTTTACATTGCCGTCTATCTGACAAGAACAGCAGCAGTTTTTTTTCTGGCTCTGTGGATAATTCATTCATTTACCTAACTACCAACCTACGTACAGGTACAGCTAGGTTTTGGTATTATTCAGACAGTTCTCATCCTACTGAGCTAATATCCGATTATCTACATTCCACTATATTAGGTACCTACCTACTTTCGGTAGGTACACAGTTATCTCGGCCGACAGTGATAAACTTGTAAGCATGAACCGAACGTGATCTCCATGCTAAACTGGAACGAGCGTGCATGACTGAAATAGATCTAGGCCCTGAGCAAGGTGCACCTGGTAGTCCAGGCACATAAATACTAACTACAGTAAGTAATTGCCTACGTTAGGTAGATAAAATAGTGATTGTGGTTATTTGATTAGATTTACGATAGGAACCTACAAGCTACAAGGCAACTAACTGTTGGCAATAAATAACTCAGACTAGTTAGGTAAGTTACCATAATTTGTATAGTTCGTGTACATAGCGTACAGTACACTACTCTACACGTAGCGACATCTAGCGTTGAGAGGACGCAACTTGTAGCATTTTTGCTACTTACTTTTAAAATAATATAAAAAATTTGTACATACCAATGCTGGCCATTTCACTTCTTTCCCCTCGTTACATCTGGGGGCCCACACAAGAGTTCGTTCCACTAAAAACACTCGAAACGTCCTACGAGAATAAACTGCAACCCACTCGCGCCTTTGCCAGTCAACACCATCATATTCCACTAACACCTGAAACAAACAAAATTCAAGATAAATATATTTATTTAAACGGGCAAAGTATTTTAATATACTTAAGAATTATTAATTATAATTAACTTAAAGTTAATGTTTTAATTATTAAATAAATTGAAATGCATTACTATATTTTATGACCAACAGTAAGAAAATATCCTGCTAGCGCCCTCTTTTGACGAGTGGCAAAACTTTGACACACGTTACCTACGACATTATGACCGTACTTTGTACACCGAAGCTAACATCCTGTACGCTATTAAGCTATTTTCACTAGATGGCAGCACAAGCTCTTTAAAGCATAAAATCGATTCACGACCGCAGTTTAACCCCGCCCATGCTAGTGTGCGAAGGAAGTGGATAGCTTCTGAAAGGGACAACAACAATAACAAATCAACATTCTTGATACGCGGTTATAAAAACTACCGCTTTTGTAGGTGCCCACTACCCATTGTTAAAAAGTTATTGTCGCGCGAAAGTTTACATTTACTTTTGATGTCAGGTGTCTTCTATGAATTCATTTTGTGCATTTGGAGAGTTCTTTCTGTTATAAATTTAAATTATTAAGAATGGAATCCTTTTTTCGTTAAGAAAAATACCTAAATACCTACCTATTTAAGTTCATCATCAACAGCCTCAAGACGTCCACTGCTGAACATAGGCCTCCCCCAGGGAGCGCCACATTGAGCGGCTGCTCGAACCCCGCATCCATCGGCTCCCGCGGCTTTCACCAGATCAACCAACCAACAACAACCACAATAGCCGGCAAGGTTCCAACAGCATTAGCCGGTACAAAAAATGAGAAAAAAGGGTCGAGTAAGTCACCCTAAGACTTCTGACTAAACGGTGCCGCGTGTCCTTTACCATGGAACATTGTTTAATAACTTTGGCCGATTCTTCCTAAGTAGGCAGTAGGTAACCTACCTACGCAAAACTATCTAATTCTATTTGTGTCGATTTGTTTCGTAGCCTTTAATTATTATTCTACGTCATGTTAGTAGGTAAATAGTAGATGCTTGGCCTAGTTTCTGAAGCCCTATTGCCATCGTTATTATTGTTCGCTACTACGACTGCGAAGGTAGTAATGTACGGCCTTGCGTCACACATTATATAGGTATAACAAGTACTGCGTAACTTGCGATATACGTACGAGTAGAGTAAGTACATAATCCACTAGGTACTTCTTTCTCTATCATGTTTTTGTTTAATTCTTACGATCACGTATACAGCCCGGCTAGCACGGACGGTACACAAAATAGTCTTTCCCCTGTTTTGTTCCACTTGACAAGCAAGCAAGTATGAAGAAAGAGACATAAAATGGGGAAAGACAATTTTTTCTACCGTCCATGCTACCCGTGTGTTGTAGGTATACCTGATCGAAGTTTATTTCAGACAGGATAGCGTTTGACCGTATTTCGCTGTACTTAATCAGCTGGGCTGATACAACCTTTCAAGTATTTATAAGTAATTCACGCGCTATATGAATTCGTCCACCAACGGGCTACGCTTAGACATATGGCTTTGTGTCCTCCCTTTTCTAATCTAAGGTCAACGCTCACCAAAATCAGAGAAGAGAACCAACCAAAGAGTAGGTAATAAACAAATCATAGTGCAATAATATGTACTTAGTAGTTACATACCAAATTACCTACCTAATTGGCCCTACTCTACTTGTAGCAAATCAACAATAAATACGATTCGCATTGTTTACCTTTTGCTGATAAGCGGTGAATGCGTGACCAACAATATCAATAAGTAAAAAGCATAGACTCAGAGAAATATTACCTACTACATATTGAGTATTATTTATTCTGTGATAAATTGATAATACAAAGTTCGTCTCGCCGCTATCTGGCATTGCTATAATTTTCCGTCATCTTAAAAAGAACATGCTCTTAGCATAGACCTTATAAAAAAAAGCAGGACTGAGTCCCAATTGATCCCGAACCGAGGTACCCATAGGAAGTCGGAACGCTAATAAGTACGAGCGGACACGCACACACTCACATCATAGGAAGTCTATCGCCTGCCATTACTGCTCCGAACCTCGCCCAAGACGCATAGAAAAAAATATTATAAAATGCCGTCTTGCGTTGTGAAAAGTTGTCGGAATCATAGTGGTTTGATAAAAAGAAGTCAGGGGATCACTCTTCACAAGTAAGCTTGTTAATATTTCGCTAATTTCTTGCTTTTTCGATAAAACTATTGAGATGCAATCAATACACAAAACCAGCTAGTGTTACCAACAATCAAACTTGCAAATTACCCGGAAGCGTGGGAGAATGACCAAATTATGTTCGAATACAACTTATTCACCTATATTGATCATAATTAGAGATCTGACTATATGCAAATGCATATTTCCATTATGCATATGCATATGCTGGTCTTTGCAGGTTAATAAATATTGTACCGGTAATGGACCTACTAATCGTGCATATTTGTGCAGGTTTTCTATAATGTAGAAAAAGTAAAGTAACGTATAAAAATACGATTTATGTGTTCATAAAACATTTTAAGCAACACCCTGGCTATAAATCTTTGTGCCAAATAAACAGTTTTATTAACTGACTGGCTGACCCGAGCCGGTTAGTTAGTTTTACGCCCTAACCCTATCCAAAGGAAGAAAGAACTGGGAGGGGAAAAGGATGAATGGAGGCAGGTGCGCCTCTCTTCACCGTCATACATTCATCCTTTTTCCCTATCTTTTTCGCTCTCCCTTCTCTCTTCGCTTTAGCGTACAGGGTATATTCCCAGTTGCCCCCACATGCTTCGCCCCCGGGTGGCAACTGGGAATAAAAATTCCCAGTTGCCACCCGGTGGAGACTGGGAAGCTATTGCTCCCACTTCATTCGCCGTACATTGCTGCGTAGATCGCCAACCCCTTAATTACTGTCCAAATGTAATCTATACATGGTTCTTGGGGGGAGGGGGGCAAGTGCGGGGGGAGGTGGTGGCAAGTGCAGGGGTGGGGGGGGGGGGAAGTGAGGGGGAGGTGGGGGCAAGTGTGGGGGAGGGGAGATTGCAGATTTCTTTATTGTGCGTGCGGCTAGGGAATGGAACTCACTCCCGGCGTCGGTATTTCCATCCACTTACAACTTAAGTGTCTTCAAATCAAAAGTAAATAGGTTAATTCTAGGTAGGCGTGCTCCACCTTCGACCTCATCATCACTTACCATCAGGTGAGATGTAGTCAAACGCTAACTTATCGAAAGTAAAAAAAAATAAGCCATTCAATTTTGACTACTCTGTTACGCTCACGTAGCTTTTTGGTCATACGAAAAGTCACATCAACAACAGATTTTTTTTTTCGGATTCGGGTATTTTTCTTCACATGGCAATCCTTTAAGAGTTTAACATGCGCCAATGACCTTGAGCGTTGGACACAAAGTTATTAATAAGAGCCACCTGGGGCGCCACACTCGTAGGTTTGACAATGAGCTAGAGTTTGTCAAAGATAAACAACTCCAGATGAAACTCCGTGAAAAATATATCTACCTATTATAATAATATTATGGTGCCCGGTTTATTACTTATATAATATATCTATCTATATTACTTATAATAAAACTGTAACAGGTCCAAATCTGTACATTGAAGATAATATATAGAATTTTTTTTTGAGGGCTCCATTTTGATGGCCTTGATAGCTCATTTGGTAATGGCTCTGCCTTCTGAACTATAGGTTGTGGGTTCAATTCCCACCTGGGACAAACATTTGTGTGATGAACATCGATGTTTGTTCTGGTGCTGGGTGTTGTATTGTATTCTGCGTATGTATTTACAATCAAAAAAAGTGTCTAAGTATACATTTTTTAATTTTTGTCAGTCTGTCTGTCCGTCTGTCTGTCTGTATCTACTATTTGTATCTGGCTGGTTTTATCATTAAAAGTTTAAATTTTAAAGAAGATAATTCCATATTCAAATTAGGAAAATGTGTGATTTTTATTTGTTTTTCGTACTGTGAAGATGAGTGAATCTAATGAAGAAACTCGATACATTTTAAAATTTTACTACAAAAAACATGGACCTAATAAAAAAAGAAGGACGGAGTCCCAATTGATCCCGAACCGAGGTACCCTTAAGAAGTTGGAACGCTAATAAGTACAAGCGGACACGCACACACTCACATCATAGGAAGTCTAACGCCTGCCATTACTGCTCCGGACGTCGCCCAAGACGCTTAGAAAAAAAAAAAAAATGCCGTCTTGCGTTGTGAAAAGTTGTCGGAATCATAGCAGTATGATAAAAAAAACTCAGGGGATCACTTTTCACAAGTAAGCTTGTTATTATTCCACTAATTTTTTGCTTTTTCGAAAAAAATATTGAGATGCAATCAATGCACAAAACCAGCTTAGTGTTGCCAACAATCAAACTTGCAAATTACCCGGAAGTGTGGGAGAATGACGAAATTGTGTTCGAATACAAGTTATTCACATATATTGATCATAATTAGAAAACTGACTATATGCAAATGCATATTTCCATTATGCATATTATGCATGTGTTGGCCTTTTTCAGGTTAATAAATATTTTACCTGTAATGGACCTACTAATCGTGCATATTTGGGCAGGTTTTCTTTAACGTAAAAAAAGTAAAGTGTCGTGAAATTTATTAATAGATACTTACTTTTAAAAATTATGACGTGTTTTTGACTTTTTTGGTTGGCAAACTGTCAGAAGAGCCATGATTGGTTGATACTTGATAGGTTGGTAGTGTTGGTACCATCAGCCAATCATGGATTGTCCCGCTCAAAAAAAATTGAGTTTGCTGGGGAGTCCAACCATTACGAAAATGTCGAAAAAGCAGTTAATTCCCGTTGAGCAGCAGTGGCGTCAAGACATATGACACTTACTAGTATTGGAAGTTTGTATAAGAAATAACAAATATACATAATGGAAGATGCAAGTTTCATTTCAAAAGTAAAGTAGAAAAATACGATAGTGATGTGTTCATAAAACATTTTCAGCAAAAGCCTGGCTATAATTCTTTGTGCGAAATAAACAGTTTTATTGACTGACTAGCAGACCCGGCCCGGTTAGTTAGTTTTACGCCCTAGCCCTGTCCAAAGGAAGAAAGAAATGGGAGAGGAAAAGCCTGAATGGAGGCAGGTGCGCCTCTGTTTACCATCATACATTCATCCTTTTCCCCTATCTTTTTCGCTCTCCCTTCCTCTTCCCTATAGCATAAAGGATAATATGGAGTGGCGTCAACTTCGTTGCTGACGATGTTTTATCGTAGTGTATGGATTACATCGCGCAGGTATAACTGTAACTACAAGGGCTGCACTGCCGAAGCTCACCGTACTATCGTACACCATGAAATTACCGCTAGGATTAAAAATTTAGTAATCTTTTGGCAACATCTGACTCTAAGCCTATACGATAAATAATGCACACCAGCTCTAGGTCATCGTAAAGTAGGTAGGTACCCTATAAGTTGCATCTAATATGGACAGACAGATACACAACAAACTAATCCTATATGGGTTCCATTTTCATACTGAAACGGAGCAAATATAGCATTAATAGCGTATAAAAGGATATATATTTATGTCGTATTAGTTTTTTACAAATTCAGATAGGACTAACCCTGAGGGATGAAAAATAAAATGACATAAGTTATTAAATTTTGACTACCCTGTTACAAGATCGCGTAGCTTTTTGGTCATACAAAAAGTCACACCAACGTCAGATCTTTTTTTCGTCGGTTTCGGGTAATTTTCTTAGATGGCAATTCTTTAATCCGTCACACATGTTTAGGTGTCCGCCATTGCTGTACGTCAGTTCGATGTCAATCAAAACTCATTCCTGTTTTTTTTAATTCTATGACAAAAACGGAAAAAATGCAAAGCAAGCCGCGAAAAAAAATTGCGATGTTTATGGACCTAGTGCAGTGTCTGTGAGAGTAGCACAAATTTGGTTTAAGCGTTTTCAATCCGGAAATTTTGATGTCAAAGATGCACCTCGCTCTGGTCGCCCTATTACGGATAAAATGGATGCCATTTTTTTTAAAAAGTAGAGCAAGATCGGCATATCAGGAGTTACGACGTAGCTGAAGAACTGGGAATTGACCACAAAACAGTTTTACGCATTTGAAAAAAAATGGGTAGGTACACAAAAAAGCTCGATATTTGGGTCCCTCACGAGCTCACTGAAGGAAACCTAATGAACCGTGTACTCATCTGTGATTATTTATTACGACGTAATGAAACCGAACCATTTTTGAAGAAGCTGATAACTGGTGATGGTAATACGTTCAATTTTATAGATCAATAAAATTGACGAGACCACTTAAGTCAATGTTTTCTCCATACTGTAAACCGAAGAACATTGACCAATACTAACCCTAAACGATCAATAAAATTGATCAATCACAAAGATTGATCAATAAAATGTAACGTGTATGGGGCCTAACGCTAATTTAGTTCGACTGGAACCCTACCCTGCAAAGAGTTTAAAATACCTATACTGACCTTCTGTGCTAACGATCTATTATTGTTCCAAATACTTTTACTGACATTAAAGTCACTAAGAACTAATCAAATGGCTCTAAAACCGACTTTTTCGTATAGTCAATACCTATTTATTGGCTGTTTAATTGATAATTTTCATACAAATAAGAAAAACATGTAAAATATTTTATAAAAAACAGCAGCGCGTCCACCCGTTGGCACATGCCGGGGCAGACTAATTCACGCCCCGCCAAGGGCCTCGCCCTTGGCTCGCCGCAAAATATTACTAAACAGACTTAATTTTGGCTCTAAAAATAAAATGATCAATTGAGCTTGTATATTTTTAAATTTCCTATCCGAGGGTGTAAAAATATTTAATGACGCAATCTTCCTTTACGCGGCATTGTACACTGTGTGACTGGAAAGGCGTTCTAAAAGTATTTTTTTTATTCATAATGTACCTAGTAATCGAATATTTTGTTCAATTGATAAGTACAGGTGCAGAATGATCTTATTGGTGATATTTTTTTCATGTCTGTAGAATTCATAGGTTCTTCAGTATGATTAGTTAAAAAGACGCGTTTGGCCTATGTTAAAGGCTTAATCAGTCACACATATTTATGCGGCCGCCATTGCTGTACGTCAGTTCGATGTCAATCAAGATTCATTCCTGCTATTTTTTTATAATTCTATGGCTCTTAGTAAAATTCTCTTGCAGTAATTTTCAAATGAATAGTCAAAGGAAATGGTCAAGACTGGTACCTAGGGTTAGTACGGCGTAGGTATTTTATTTGGTTTTCAAACTGAATAATAAAATGTGAAGTCTTAAAATAACAACGCGATCGTTTAATTACTCGTTAACTCATTAATCTCCGACTAATAATATAATATATTGTTCTAATAGTCATTAACCTACGAATAAAATTCAAGGACATCTACTTGATAAACAACGTGACGTGATCAATGCAGTTGGACAGTCTGCTGAAGGACAATTAATTTTAATTTGTAGTGTCCTTGACACAATGACACACAATAGTCAAAAGCAGGAAGTAGGCACAAACTTATATTAGCTCTCGGATCCAACAAGTAAATGTGTCAAAAAGACTTTTTTTTAAATTTATAGGCATAGCATTTTACCACTGTCTCACCTGTCTGGTAAGTGATGTGATGACGCGGCATACGGTGGTGCATGCTTGCCTAGAAGATACCTGTTCACACTTTTCAGAGCCAACAAGTTAGTGTGTCGAATAGGTACTTAGCCTAGGTCATATCAGTCGTATAAACAGCTGTTGAGTGTTGGAAAGAAAAGTTCTCGAGCGTTGACAGTTGACACAGAATAGATATATAGTTAACGAAGGGGAAGACGCTAGACGGCTCTGGAGGACTTCTTCTTCTCGTGTAGGCAAGTGGTCAGCCAGAAGAAGGAGACAGAGTCGCATGCTAATATTAGAGTACAGATTACTTGTATTGATATGGGTGGACGTCTTCCAGCTCCAGACGATGATGAAGAATGTAGACTATATTGATATCGTAGCGTAGGTAACATAGTTACAATTTATAGTTTAGTACATGCCCTGCATACGTATTGAACGCGAAGTCATTTTGAAGAGGAATGTAGGTACCTATTATGATAATGATAATTATCTTATTCACACCATCACCAATTTGTTGTTAGTTGTCGTATACGATACACGTAATTACGTATGTATGTATTGCAGTAGGAAGGTAGACGCATGGACATTGACACAAAGCAAAATCTCATTACTCTTGACTTGGCAAAGCTCCAAGGAAAATGGCATTATGCTGCTGTGAAGATTACATGTAGGTACATAAATATGTAGTATAGATCTGGTACTTGTGTTTATGTTTATGCTATGGACGCGCCATTAATTTGATGATTCATCAGAATTGGATTTATGTCTCACATTTTTCTTTTTGAATGCGCATAGTTGGTTATTTATAATTTTGTTGTTTGTGTCAAGATATCAGGAATGTTTACGTGTATGGTATTATTGGTATTATAATAATAAAAGATAGGACCTATCTATTCAATAGCTTTGAGAAAATGGAGTCGCAGATAGGAAGAATGGTTCTCGGCACGCCGCTTCCCACGATGGCGCTCTGCGCCTGTACCGGAGTTTCGCTACGCCGCTCGACAGAAATCCTATACATTGCGTCTCGTAACGCCGCGCCACGCCTCGTAGGCATTCCCGTAACGACGCGCACGCATATTATTCAGTTCCGTAACGCCGCTCCATAACTTAAGGGGTACGTAACGTATGTGTTAATTGAAGGAAATGTTTTAACTCAATGCTTAAATTTTTTAACGGGCAGTGACTTTATATTTTAAACTAACTACTACAATAATATAAACTAGCTACACTATCTACTACAAACATTATTTGGACTGTATACTAGCCGCGATGGCCTATAGACATTAGACAGTATGTACCGAACATGCTGGCAGCATTGCCTCGTTGAATTGCAATGCTCATTCGTTGAGCCATCATCATCATCATCATCATTAACAGCCTGAAGACGTCCACTGCTGAACTTAGGCCTTCCACACAGAGCGCCACTTTGAGCGGCTGCTTGCCTGCTGCATCCATCGGCTCCCCGCGGTTCTGACCAGGTCGTCGGTCCACCTAGTGGGGGGCCGGCCTACGCTGCGTCGTCCGGTTCGTGTCCGCCACTCAAGAACCTTTCTTCCCCATCGGTTGTCAGTTCTACGAGCGATCTGGCCTGCGTAACTTTAGTAAGAGGCAGTATCTGGAGAAAACTACCAAATCTGGTAGTGTGTAAGAGAACACGAGTATTTTGCTATTTGTTAAGCATCTTAGAAACAGTTGTGAAATTTTCATGGGTTCAATTTTATCAAGAGGTAAAAAGACTTAGAATTTTTCCACTTAATATGGAGAATTATTTAGTAGGTACCATATTATCTGATCCTCACACCGCTACCCCGAATTATAAACCCGAAAATACCACAGAATCAGACCATATTAAAATCTTACAAATATAAATCGAAATACAAAACAAAACAAAAATAAATAACCCAGCCCAGGGCTCATGCCCAGGTAACTTTAAGGCGGACCTTCTTGCCAGAGAAGAAACCGAGAAAGAAGTTAATGATGATGTTGTAGGTCTCTGCAAATCATCAGCGATGGAAGTGCGGGGCTCATTGCGTCAGCACACTGAAGAAGAGCAGCAAAAAATCTGGGATAAGAAATAAGACTGCGAACATGCAAAAGCTGTTTTTCCGACCATTAACAGGAGAATCACTAATAACTTGCTAAAGTTGCAACGGCAGGATCTTCGGCTTATAGTAGGTCTCATCACTGGCCACTATAATTTGAACTACCATCTATAAAAGACCGGAGCTACGGATAGACCCTTATGCAGAGGGTGCTTGAAAGAGAACGAGACTGTGGAACACGTGCTGAGATAATGCATAGCTACAGAGAAAGCCAAATATACATCAGGAATGCTAACACAAGAAGACACACAATATTCTACCCAAGAAATTTGGAATGCCTCATCATCATCATCACTCCATCACCCAACATCAGTGCCACTGGAGCAGCTGTACCAGCAGCCTATAGCCACACTCCACTATTTTACGGAGCTGGGATAGCTCGGGTAGATGCTGGCAGAGGGAAATGTACGATACACCCCAAGCGGGACGTCAGTGCAGGACTTATCGCCCCCATGTAGAATAAGAATAAGTATTAATATCAGTGAGGGTTTGTATAAATAATTCTTGATATTAAGTGGAAAAATTCTAAGTCTTTTTACCTCTTGATAAATTTGAACCCATGAAAATTTCACAACTGTTTTTAGGACCCTTAAAAAATCGTATTCTTCATCACAATATCAGATTCAGTAGTTATTTTTTCATCGATTTTTTTAAATTGGGTTTTTAAACAGTGTTTATGGCAGCCCCATCGTAGCCTAATACATATAAATACACTCCTCACAAACTAGGTTATTTTTAATAGGCTTGAATGACGCGACGAGCTAGTCGTTCACCTGATGTTAAAACACACGGCCGCCCATATCAGCAGTGTCACTAGGAACTTTATAATAATAAAGTTTCGCATGACACTGCACTGTGCACGTCACCCTGTGATATCACACCCTGTAATTCATAATTAATCATACATATATAATAATTTAACGTATTTTTCGCCAAAGACTGCCCCTTAAGTTAAGGAGCGACGTTACGAAACTGAATAATAGGCGTGCGCGTCGTTACGGGAATGCCTGCGAGGCGTGGCGCGGCGTTACGAGACTCAATGTATAGAATTTCCATAGAGCGGCGTAGAGAAACTCCTGTACAGGCGCAGAGCGCCGTCGTGGGAAGCGGCGTGCCGAGAACCATTCGATAGGAATAACTAATAAGTATCCTTGGGGGTATCGGACCTAATGTTATTCATTATTCAATCCATCACCACAACTGCAGCGCCTTATCTTGCGTGCTTGAGGTCAGGTTTAGAGATTAAGACCTGATGATAATGACCGATAAAGATACAGCTGCTCATTTCAATGCACATTCAACCGATGGTAAAGTTAGTCGTCATTTATATAGGTACTACTAAATATACCGATGGACTAAATTCAACTTCCTCATGCCGCAAATGCGCTCCTTCATATATGTCATGGAAAGTATTTATATAAACTTTACCTTTCTAAAGTGGGTTAATTAATAGTCATTGCCTTCCTTCTTGCTCCGGATGCTTGCATTAACAATAGTGACATAGGAATCTCCGTATCGTAACCCAATTTTAATTTTAGTATACAATGTAGTGGGCCGTGGGCGTATCGTGTTCTAAGTAGGTGATATTTTTAAGCACACTCTAAATAAAATTTTAATACATGATTTAGAACGTACTCTGTCTGAAGTGACATATTAATGTTGAACCTTTAGCTAGATGCCTCCTAATCCTAAGGCTAACTAGAAAACTAGAAGCTTTTGTAAGATTACCATTACTCGCCGATTACTTCTTTTCATAACCAAACTAGATTATATAAATACGCAAATTAGCTTACATAATCAGCCGGACGGTGGGTTAACTATCCCTGCTAATAATACAAACGATAAATTACTTCAAAGAAATAGAAGTGTTGAAATATTAGCGATAATATCAAAGCTTCTTCTGTCCTAATTCTGTCGTCTCCCGCTGAGCTACGCCTCAAGATGCGGGAGGCGGTGTCTGAATTTATGATTTACGCAGGCTCATCTATTTACTTATCCAGTAGACTAATTATAGGTACTGTTCTGAAATTTGTTGAATATGGTAGAGCGATGACCTATGAAGAGCTGTAAGGCAAAAGTTGTATGAGAAGGGTCGAACACTGAGCTCAGCCGCGTTTATTAGGTGAGGTCTATGTCCAGCGTTAGATTGATACAGTACAGGCGTATGATGGTGATCTTAATGCCAATGGAATAGATAGATGAATTTAAATGTAGAGAATCATAATTAAGTATATTAAAGAGTGGTATATGTAAAATCCTTGTAAAAACTAGCTGACACAGCTTAGCAACATGAATAGACACAAGCGTTGTACGAGACGAATCCTTGTGAGTGGAGTGGAACTAGCTGGAGGCAGGGCCGATACCAGTGGCATGATTCTGTACTAACGTACGGTACGTGATAATGATTCATTCTGTGCAGATATCACAGAGGGCGATGCCACCACCGCACCGCAGCGATTAGGTGTTTTCAGGCGACACAGAGGTCAGAAGGATGCACCGGGTTCAAGGCCGCCAGGAATAGAAACTAAGGCCTATCCAAGATGATGAAAGTCCTCTATGATGATAATATTACGGAAAACGTATTCAAGAACAAATTGCTTGAAAGTAAAATAAATAATGTAGTTAAAAAGTTACTTAAAAAGAGAGTATACTGTCTTATCCATCCATACAAAAAGCGCCAACGTTTTTCTACCCCTAAATGTTATACTTTTATGACAAAAATAGGGCTGACACCTGATAATCTCTAGTAAGAGTTTAATTATGATTTCGTTCAATCAAAGTAGTTATATTTTCAGTAGGTATAGCCAATACATTAGCAAGTTTATTCAGGGCACCGTTTGTACAGAGATCTGAGGCCAGTTTGTTTATTTATTCAATCAACACATCTCCATCTCTCGTTAGTGACGAGTGCGCCATTATTAGAACCACTGGTAGGTATAGTAGTACTATTCAAGGCTGCGAAACTAGGTCGAACGCGAGATCTCTGTGGCTGCAACAGCGTTTCCAATATCGCGCCTAGAATTTATTTGACTCGAATTCTATCCATTGATAATTTTTTTATGCTTTACTTTATTTTTAGAACCTCAAAGCTTCTGCGATGTCGTCTGCGTAAAAAGATAGCTATTTTATGTTTTAGAAGGAGGTTAGTATATCACGCGAGTCACTGCTTGAAGAGTAGCTGAATCAAAGTTCTGTTTTATCAGAGTAACAAACTTAAGCCAACTAACTACCAGTGTCGAGAGTGTCGCCAATAGGCTCAGGAATATCCGAGAATGGGCCGTTATCGCCAGCAAGACCTGTATCATCTGGCGAGAAACAAAAATAAGTATGCAGAGGTGAGGACCACCCTAGCCTTTAGTGGAGATTCAGCGCAAGGAGAAGAATATCTACTTTTAGAGATCAAATCCAACAAACGTCTAACCATATTGTCAAATTATAATAGGTAAGTTATTATCAGCTGCAGTGCCACTCGGAACTCTAAATTAGGCTACGTGAGAATCACAATGTATGCTGAGCTGATATAAGAACTCGGCACAATATTGACTTTAAAGTTTTGCGTGACACTGACTATTCCGTGCCTAGTGAATGTACATCGTCCAACTTAGTCAATATTGTATGTACCTAAGTAGCGTAGAGGCGTAGATCTATTTTTTTTTAATCTTTATTTATTTATGGAGGGTTTGATCATACATGATCGTGCCACCCTCATAGGCACTTCAGCTTCAGCTTATCTACGCTTAATGGCTAGTTTTACATGTTTATATATTATTCTGGCTTCCTCTGACAGAGGATACGCCAGGATGCTGTTACATTTACCGAATTCTTATAAGTCAATACCTGTTTCGTAACGCAACATTGTTCTTTCAGCCTCGTTCCGGGCACACTCCACTAAAATATGTAGATCTATTCTAGTTGCTTGGGCCATCAACATATTAACACTTTGTTGTAATATGTATGTCTATGGTTATTCACATCACGTTGTACCTATCTACAACAAGACAATTTAGAAACACATTATCAGAACATCTGTCAGTCAGGTTCAATTTAAATTGTGTCTGAATAACTTCAGTTTTATGAATGATTTACCTATCTGCTCTACGTTTATTCGTGTCTAGACAGTAGACAGGCCCTACGATGATAGGTACCTACTTCAATTTCTTTGCTTCTACCCACGGAATAGAGTAGGTAAGTATTTAGATTTTATAAATAATTAATGGCTATGATTATGAAGATCAATTTTAATCTGTTTTACATTTCCACTTCAATGCATCATAATAGTACTCAGAAAACAATAAAAGTACTACTTCTAAGTTTTATAAAAATCTGGCAATACCTAAAGAAGAAAAGCAGCACGCGCTTCGAGCCATGAATCAAACAGCTTTTACTGTACCTATTGACAGATTGACAACCGGGGCTTCACGCCTGCCGGTGCCGCCTCCTACCTAGTTCTGGTTCAGTGGGTCAATGAACCCGGCGCAAGGCAGACGCAGCCTGCTTCTGCTTGCGACTTGCGAGTCAAATGCAGACCTGTCGCGCATTGCAAAACACCTTTCTTTCTTTGCTTAGCCATAGTGCAATCTATACGTCTAATCTACGTTTAGTACGTAGGTACTTTAGACTGTTAATTGCGGTGAACGTAACAATACTAATTTTACCATCACATTGTGCGTGTTTAGCTAGTAGGTATGTGTATTTTATGTTGTGAGACTTGGATACTATAATTAGGTAGGTATTAGCAGCCAAATCAATCAGCCAATATCATAAAGCGATGCAAGATTTTTATTTTCTTGCCCTTTTAATGAAATGAATTACTCGTCGCTTTAAAAAACAAGACTACCATGATCTAGTACAAAGTAATGACCTAATGACTCTGTAAAATATCATTGCTCTACCATCCATCGGCATTCAACGCCAACGCAACTATAGCAATGGGTGTAGCTTTCTATCAGTGAAAGAATAATTAGTATGGATTTAATAGTTCCGGAGATGCTTATGTTATAAAATAAAATAATATTGCTTGTAGGAAGTATTTTAGAAGACGGCAAACCTGCGCTTTATAAAGTGTAGAGATAGATGTGGTGTAGTGAGTGCTAAAGTGTAATATTATTACTTACCTACTCATGTTTCCCATTTATTTCAGCAGGTTATATTATAGGTTAGGTATAGGGTTTGAGTAGGTAAGCTAAGAACGTATTTGTCATCGTTCCAAGAATAGAACAGTCTTAGCCAGTAACTGGAGATTGTGTAATATGTTTCGTAATAGGAGTACAAGTTAGTTTTGTTACGGGATCGTGTGTGGTGCAGATCATATTATTATCTAGTTCTAAAAACCAGACTTTAGACTAACTAAAGGTCCTGTCCTATTCCTTAAGTTAATTAATCATCATCATCAGCTTGCCTCCTGCATCCATCGGCTCCCCGCGGTTTTAACCAGATCGTTCGGTCTACAGTGGGGGCCGCCCTCCGCTGCCTCTTCGGGTTCGTGGTCGCCACCCGAGAACCTTTCTTCCGCATCGGTTATCAGTTCTACGAGCGATGTGGCCTGCCCATTGCCATTTCAATTTGCTAATTCTAATAGCTTATTCTAGTTTATTAGCAAGGAATTCAAAATAGTCACTAATATGTACCCTAAATCTCACCTAGACTTAGACAAAATACCCAGTACAATTATTACTAATTATTAACTAACCTACACAATATAAAAGTAAGTTATATTGTACCACACAATATAACTTTCCACATCGAAAGCCGATTGCCCAAAGCTGAGGTCCACGACTCCTGTAGTATTAAAATGACATTCAGCTTCAGCGGTCGTTTATTTATTCATGTAAGTACCTACCTCATGTTCATTCAACCTGGGTTACCTTTTGTAGGTTTGTAAGTATTTCAAATTTCGTCTCAGACCAGTGACCACGTACGTAACGTAAGATAGGTAGGTAAGTAGATTTGATAGAGTAGGTATTTCAACTTTGTCAAAAAAATCTTTTAAATATTTGTAAGTAGAAGCCAAGGAGGCGACTAATAAGAAAATGAGCACATAATATAGAATAGACCAGATGCAAAGTAAATACCGACATTACATACATAGAGATCATTATATAGGTAGTAGGTACGGTACACAAACAAAATAACGTAAAAATACTTGATATTGATAAAAAAATTATGGACTTATTGTTACTGACATGTAAATAATTCAAGGACTACAGTTTCAAGATTCACATTTTAATTTCTGCCACATTAACAACAAACAATGTTCGCCTTTTTCCTAGTTTTGATAGAACTGTTTTAATTCCTACTTCTACCCAGAAGACAATTTTAAACAGTACATAACAGCATAACACCAACATAATAATGATAGCGTTTGTTATCTCAGAACTAACATAGCGTGAGAATATTAGATAAAGATTGCTTGGATCATAAAATATCGTGATAACGGCGGCCTTGCTCCAAGCAACTATTTAACACGCCTATTGAACTGAAACAATAACTAGTTGTTATAACCATACATTAGGCCCGATTTAGAAGGCTTTAGTTGACAGATCTTATAATACTAAAAATATATCCGTCTCTTACATTGCCGTCTATTTGACAAGGACAGCAACAGTTTTAGAAGTTTTAGATCAACTAAAGCCTTTAAAATTGGCCCCATTATGTTTAATGAATACCCAGTAATACCTACAATATACTAGGTATTAACGGTATGTACCCTTACTTACCTGTCTACCAAGTTACCACTGACCTATAAATAACGCTTCCAACAGTTACAAGCCCTGATATAATTATTAAATACTGCCATGATCATCATCATCAAGATCATCAAAGCCGTGACTATTTACCACTCCTCAAAATATGAACAACTTAGCAAATGTCATCATTATCTGGATGACTTTCATTGTATATCTGGATGACTTTCATTATTTATCTGGATGACTTTTAATTAGATTGATTCATAGGTACTGAACAGTATTTGAAGTCTATAATTGGGATTTGGAATAATCACATCATTGCTAAAAATAACTTACATTCTCTATCATCAGGTGAAATGGCGGTCAAATAGTTATTTAAGTAAGTACTTACTTGTATGTAATTTAAAAAAACCAAACAAGTTGTTGATAAATAATCGAAGTGACCTGTTTTGTCGAAACACATCGAACAACTTGACCTTGCTGGCACTGACCGACCTCTGGCTGTGTAATCCATATTCAATGAGAGAACAGAGAATAGGTTTGTGCTTATTCGGTGTAAAGTTCTTTTGAGCTTAGCTGAATTAAACTCACTTTAAACTCTTCAAAGGTAACTAATTGCTTTATACTTTGATCAGAGATCGAATACATTTTCTGCTTGAGTTGAGCGAAAATACAAACTATATGTAATTTATAAACCAAGATTTTCAGGCGCAAATTATTTAATGGATACAATTTTAAATGGTATTTAAGCTATATACTTTTGTCCAAAAAAAAATGAATGAGGAATGTACTATGTAGGTACTATGTTAATCGCCAGTTCCAGCGATCAAACATTCGCCTTCGTACAGATAGGTACCTACCTAAGTAAGACGTGGCTCAACAACATATTGCTCCTGCGAACATCAAAATTCAAAACGGCTAAGCCTGTATTATTTATAAATCCCTACAGTATAGGAATTTATAAATCCAGGCTATATTAGGTCCTATACAATATACTTATAGAGTGTACGTTATAGGTTGAACGGAATGAGGAATCCCGTAACGGTATCATGAAATATTTACGACAATTTCCAAAGATCCCCATCACAGAGGCTAACACTGTACAGCGGAGGGCAGTAAAGGCAAGATTCCATTATAAGCGTGCTGGCTGGCTCACGAATACCCCCGTTGTTGATCATAAAGCGTCCCTGATAAAACCCTAGGGATGGGGGTGGGAGGGGAGACAGTGATACGAGACGCGGTTTTATATTGCGAAGTTCTGAAACGTGCCATTTATAAAGATATTGTCGTGAACGTTGCGACGGAGTATTATATGATGTGACTGTCTGTCTAGCCACCGCTGTCTGTTCTATGACAATTGCATGGCGTGCAGTTCTAAACACACAACTGCATACATTCTCATGTTTAGATTCCAACGAACTAGTTGCTTTGGTTAATTGCCTGAGTTTCCAACAGCAGTAAAACACAACAATACCAGTTTTATCTTTCAAGGCTAAGCCATTTCGATTTCATACGGTATTTAAATCAAGCACCGATATTAGGGAAATGGATTCAAATAAAATGTATAACGTAATACTTTGAAAAGCAAATCTATTCTGTCTGACATTGCATGCAAAACACGCTACACTTGTGGTGATGATATCACCGTGTTAAACTAAGTAGGTAATGACATGACCTACGTGGTCTGGATAGTATCAAGTATCAACTTTTAAGGTATGCAAATTGTATCGAGCTCAAAGTTTATTTAAATGAAGTGGAGTGGAAACATTGTATTGTAAGGAACTTCCCAGTTATTACTGAAATATAAGGTTAGGTTGACTTGGCAGGGTATTATAGTTTGTCCTCCCTGCCTGACATCCTGTTAAGCAGCGTAAGCCCTTCCGCCGCAACATCCTTATCCCTTTTTGTTACCTACTCTGTATAAATTCTCTAGGAACATCCCTGACTGTCTGTGTTGGTAGTTTCTCTAGAGATAATTTATATACCATGAATAGTAAGATGTATGATCATAAGCCATTATTTTGCTTTTGTACATTCTCTACTGTTTTACGAATTATCGCGGATATCATCATAGAGATATATTGAAGCATTTGAAATAAATCTTTTTTCTTTCTGACTTTGAATTTTACGGATAAGAAACGTTTTTTGGATATACCGCATCAATGCTGTAACACCTAAATTCAATCAATCTCTATCAGACAATAAATAACTCGCTGAATCGTCATCGTCACACTTTCAAATTGGCATTATTGAGTCATTGACCCAGTGTATCAGTGTGTAATCTATAATAAAACTATCTACTGGCACAGCAGCATAGTCTTATCTACGACAGTACCGTTCACCGTCTCTACAGCCGTTATAGGGCAGAACAACGCGTCTTTGAGCAATAAGCCAGCTGTTGCGTGTATGACAAGCATTCCGCACGGACCGCGGTCAACGCTCGTCTCACCAAGTCGGCACGATACAATGCTTTATTTCTCTTGTTTGGTATGTAATTAGCATTAGTTACGCACAAAAATCACATAGCTCGCAAAGCACCTACCGCTGAGAAAGATGGAGGAATAACGGCATCCTGCCATCCAGCAGATGATGATGGAACAGGTTTAAATGATATTTAAACCAGACCAGAATCATGATGTTAGCGAACAATTAACAATTTGTTATTGTATGACAGAACTGTTTGTATGGATAACAGTTTCGGTTCTATCAAAGCGCTGACAGGTAGAGCTTGGTGTATCAAAGCCACAGAATAACAAAATAATTTAAAAAATGCTGCTATCCCGAATTATTTCCACTCTTGCAAAATATCGCCTATTTTGACAGGATTAATAGCATTTAACATAATCCTATAGGAATTGAAATAGGTAGATAGATGATGCATGGTGGCGCGGCCCCTATAATCTTAACATAGCACGAGCCCTTTTTGTTTCAAAGCGGAAAATCGGGTCCGGTTTTTGTGGTCCGATCGTATGGTTGACTGGTCGATGGTCGTGTGAACGATGCACTCGTCGGTCAACGCACGGAGTGCGCTTCCCTAACGGAGCGTGTTTCACGATACTGTTTATATTTTGTTTTGTTAGGCTGGCAATACTGGCATTAGTCACAGTCACCGGGCAGCCAGTTTGGTCAGCGCGACCGCCGCTGCATGGAACGAGGAAGTAGAAATCTAGGCTGTTGGACAACGCGGAAGGGCACGGTTTTCGTTTACGATTTTGATTGCTTTTCTGTCTTTATGTAATTATGACATAAGCCGTACATAGATAGATCTTGTGATCAAATCATAATTTTACTAAAAGAAGAAAAAGTTCAGAGGTATTGGCGTAAACTTCGGAACTTCTATGATTCCATATTTCAGAGGTGCCTACTAGCTCTATGCCTACCATCCTACTAGGTATTGTATCCTTTTGTTAGTTTGTTGTTTGTTTGGTTTTAAAACAATACCATGGTGCGAAAGCCCACTGGACAAATACCTACGTCATCGGATACACCAATAGGCTATCTTTAGATCGTTAACCAACATCTAAATATGTAAAAAATATCAGCGGGGTGATCATGTAACTTTGATAGCAATGCAACAAAAGAAATCAAAATTTGAAAATTTCCATAGTAACTCTGTACATAAGCTGCGTACTTCAACTGTCAAATCCATACATTTTTGTGTTTCTATCGGTTGCCAACCAGTTACATGATCGCCTAGCTGGTCTGCCAGTACCGATCCTGCCGGGTCATGGAAATAATTGAAATTTTTGACGTATTTTTTTATGTCAAAATTTACCCGAATGAAAGTTCTGGCAACAGTTAACCATTTATTAATTATGTAAAAAAATTAGTCTGCCATTGCGCACCCTGCCGGAAGTACCTGGCAGACCCCTAAGAATGTGCCCTTCACACCCTTTACCTACCTCAGCGAATACCCCGATGAAACCTACGCCTAATAATAGCCAAGGTGACCCTGACAATAGATTAAAGGGTCTGCCAGGTCGAAACTTAACGAAACTTAGTATTCATGGCATTTGAAGTTGGTGGAGGTGGATTATTTCCATGACCCGGCAGGATCGGAACTGGCAGACCTATTTTTTTACATGTTTAAGTGTTGGTTAGCGATCTAAAGATAGCCTATCGGGGTACCCGATGACGTAGGTATTTTTGCAGTGGGCTCTCGCACCACCAGCACCACGCGCCAGTGGCTCAAGACAATTAAAATTCCACTTGGAATTAACTTTGCCTGGAACAATTTTGTTAACTACCTTCATCTATTGAAATAGTATCTTTTGTACTTTCTGTATACTCTATTCTGTGTTTCTGTATACTTAATAGATCTTAACTTTTTCCAATGAAAAGTTAGTTTACACGCGTATTACCAGGGCAAGATCATTTATTTCTATTCGTAATTGCAGCTTTCAAATCCATATAAATCTTAGTTTCTATCTGTTGCAATCAAATTGCCTGATCGCTTTGCATAAGATGATAATATCATAAACTGTCCACCACAGATTTGCTAAGTAGGTAATTTGTCCACAGCTCCACACCAATACAGCGCTCTATGTAAGAGTAGTAGACCGACACATGTTTGAGATAGTCAATATTCATGCTTGGAGAAAGCATGACATAATGTGTAGAAAGTAAACAAACGTGTTTAACAGCAAACAAAACACAGATAGAAGATAATTGCTGTGTTTTCTCCGCAATGTCCATTGTCCATGTTGTAAATCATCATAAGCATCATCATCAAAAACATAAAAAACCAATGCATGAAAGCTAAAAAGGAGCAAGTCTTAGTTAAGTGCTTATATTCTAAGAGGCTAATATTTTACTATTTCTTTTATCAATGACTAGGCTAGCGTTTGACCACAATCTCACCTGATGGGAAGCGACGCGGCGACGATGTGGGCGAAGGTGTAGCCCCGCAGGTAGTTTGAATAAGTAATAGATTTACCAAAAAAGAATGCGATTGGCCTAGGTTAGGGCCAGTCGTAAGAAAACAATACCAAATTCCGGAACGTCTATCAAAACTAAACTTTTGTCATTACGCGCCAAATTAATCGGTCTGGTGTACTTTGAAAAATGGCGTTGTTGTGTTGACCCGGGACTGGCAGCCTAGCTAGATAGCAATCAGAAAGATTGAGAGTACCTATTGAGACATACAAAAAGGTCAGGGAGACGAGAGGTCTCCTGGAATGGGCGTTAATTTTTGAGACGCAGTGAATTCAGTCTTGGAATTCTGGGACCTATAGGGTTGCCAAGTGAAAAAAATATTATTAATCATTCTAAATAAGGATCCATATGAAGTGAATCAAGTTAAAGACATGCCCATTAAGTCTACTTAGAAAGTCTAATTGGGAGTATCGATTAATTTTGTAAATTGAAGCAAGCACTTTCAACGCTGCGCGCTGCGACTCTACATAAGATTCATGATTATGCTAGAAACCCTGGTACCTACTTATGCTGCCAACTTTAATTATTGAGGACTGAATGGAAGGTGGTGGCTGTGGCAGCCCTCCGACCGACACTGAAGGAGACGATCGATACAGGGTTATGGAGGTTACGCTTGGGGATATAATTTTCGAGCCTTGGATTAAAAGCAATTCGAGCTAACATGTTGAGATTGGTTAAAGAAATTCTAGTTAGTTTTACGATCCACTGTAGAATAGAAAACATAAGTGAGAAAAATGGATATTTGTGATCGCAGAACCGATTAAGCAAATCATTCAAGGTCGATTCATAAATGAAAACACTTAACTGAAAGGAAAGTCAAGCAAATCGCTTCAAATACTCACAAGATTATAAGTCATAAGTATAAACATATGCTTTCTACGATTTTCTTGATTCTCAAGCTTTTTCTGACCCCTAAATCCCCAGAGATAGCATTATTTACTTGGAAGTTGGAAGCAAGTGTTACGTCAACTGACGGAGTAGCCGAATGAATTATTCAAGACAAACCAACTGTTCAGAATGAAATATGATCAGAATACAAAACCGATTTCCTTGAAAAAATCACTGCCACTTGCTACAGGGAATTAACTTGCGAATGTTCTATAAATAAAAAGGAATTATAATTTAACGAGCATTTAGTGAGTGTTTGTATTAGAATAATAGAAGATTGATTGATAACTGTACAAAAAACATCAGTCTCGAGACCACGGGACCCATGATTGATATCCGCCTATTTGTGACTCTGAGGACAGGCAGTAACCTAGCGTGAAAACTTTTTTATAATTTTGATAAAAATCTGTATTTTAAATCAATCTGTTTGTCTTTAAACTAATGACTTAGCAAATAGTAGGTACTAAACTATAAATTCCGTAAGACACGTAATTTCGTTCTAAAAAAAGTTTTTCGTTATCTCTAGTGTCTAAATTATAAAATGTAAGTCACGTCGTCAATGAAACAAAATTAGTTGTTACTTGTTACGAAATCGCGTTGCGCCACCCGACCGTCCAAACAGCTGGCCTCAAATTTTTATACGTGCATTGACTTACTGCGACCCAACTTGAACGTTATATCAGTTCTTAGCGTAATAAATCTTTAATAGAGTACCTTAGTATTCTGCTGTGAATAAATAAGTTGTATTTGACTTGGAGAACTTTGTTTCATGTTACATTCATGGTGATGTTAGGTTTTCCTTAGACGAGATAAGAATGTTTAATAATTAGGTATTATAATGATAATATCCTCTCCCCCGCCCTCCCTCTACCTCTCTCTCACTCTCTCTCTCCCTCTCTCTCTTTCTCTCTCTCTCTCTGATCTGGATTAAAAGTTATTCTATTTCTAAAGCTCTTTTGTATTATAAGGAACCTAACGTCATCGGAAAAATTAGTATTTCCAGTTTCATTCCGTATCTATTCACACTGCGGCCATACTATCGTGATATGCCAATAATTATGGTCATAAATCGTGGTTACATTATACATTATGGCCATAATTATTGGCATATCACGGTAGTGTGGCCGCAGTATCAGAAACACGATGGAATTAATTAAATATGTATAATTTTTCCGAATTACCAGCGTTATTGTTTCCTGACAAATATAATCTGGGAGTTTTTAAGGCAGAGAGAGACAGCGGAATCAAGCTAAGCGGAGCAGAATTTGTTTGAACAATGAACATAACTGTAAATAATATATAATAATATTTCATATTAGATACCTACCTACCTTTAACTGCTGCCATGGTTTCAAGAATGGACAATACTCGGGATAGCCTCTTATACAAAAATGAAATCATGCAGTCATCAGAATTATTTTAATTTAATTTTTACAAGCGCTGTAATTTGTTTCTTTGTCCTTAAACTCTCCTTCAATTTCGACTCTGCCCCCAATTTCACGAAGGTATAGTATATATAGGTACTCTAATCTAAAGCATCCCAATTCGTAAATTCAAAGCCGTGCCAACTTCCAAGTTCACACAAAACAGTAACTAAGCCCACATCTCTCTCCCTTAGGGTTCGCCCCAATTTCATCCCTTCACGTTTTGACCTAGTTCTAAAAGGGGCTCATTTTGCGTTGCTTTAAAATGGGGTTCTGTGACTTGTACTTGTATATATGTAATCATTCTTAGTGCCATCATCTGCACGTTTCACGGTTGTACCTATGACTTGACATACGTAATCAGCCTTAGTGCCATCATCTGCAGTAGGCCAGTTAGGGTAGGTAGGTAGTAGGTATAAACCTAGCAATCGTAAAATAGGTTCGAATTAATGTAGATAAGTAATCCAAATCTTAGGAAATTAAATCTCCTGTTTACAATAATAGGAGTACCTATAATATTTAAAACGAGCTATGCTCTAGAGTCGAGAGCTAAGTATAAAGCATCTAGTCCAGAGGCGTGATTTATAATGATAGATGTTGCCGACCGACCAACCTTTTTATACATATTTAGTTTTTACTTTTATTTTTTCTGCGTTTTTGATATGGATTTTGTTTCTGTCGTATAAGTACTATAACTCTTTTTGAGGTCAAAAAGTGCGTTACTATTTGGCTTTTTCTTTTAATGATTTATTTATACGGTGGCCTAGAGTGGACTTATAGTTTTCTGTGTGCTCATTTCCTGGACCTGCTCATTCTCAACAATAAAAAAACGACAAAGTCATCAAAAAAGAACTCTACTATAAACTCGTACTACGGAGTACGGATACAGACCTATGATAATTATGACCGACGCGTCTACTATACACAATTACACAGAACTATTATAAACTATGGAAATATTCATAATTAAAATTGGAAGTGAGTGATCATATAATAAAATAAAATCCATGATAATCAAAGAACTTAAACAATATAGCGTAGTAGAATGTTAGCAAAAGCCAAACGTGCTGCGCCGAACCCCACTAGTGAGACTGAGAGTGGTAAGGGTTGGGCGTACGATGAAAATATTTATGGTAAGCCTTTCCTAAGGAAACAACAGTGCGTAATTGGCAGATAGGGTTGTACAACATAATGAGTTGAACCCACCTAAAACTATTTAAGGAATACAATCAATGTCAGATTTTAAATACAAATACTGCATATGTTTTTCTAGATTCTGGTTATTACATTCAGCAAAAAGAAAACAACCGACAAGGTCCTCTCACATATGGGGTCAATGCCCGCCTCACTCTTGTCAGTGCCGAATGACGACTATTAAAAAAGTTGTCGCCGAGCGACGATGTCGCAAGCAGACAGGCAAGGCCGCAGGTATTTTGGCAAACAATTCACCATTATGGAAATTACTATCACGACAATGATGTATTGGAATTGGTTTGAAAGTCTGGAAAAATGAGGACAGGATAATAAATCTACAAGAGAAACGTGCTGTAGACCATCGCGCGAATAATGGAAATTATATGGAAATGATTGGTTCAATGAAAAGAAAAGTAATATAAACGAAATTGATAACAAATCGTCTGAAAAGAAGCCTGAGAAAACGCATGTAGAAATATTTGGACTCTAAGAAGGCCTTCATCTTGCTTGATCTGAGTGACTCACTGAACACTGACTGAGCGACAGACAAAGCAACGTAAAGCCCAAGCCGCCAGCGGCAAGATTTATCTTCTAAAAATTATTCTTATAATATTGTAAGGGTGGGCTAAGAATTGGTTTTTGAAAATTTATTCTGGGTGTGAAGAAAGCTGGTGAAGCTACCTATATAAATGCTGATGGCCCTTGGATCAATGTTCGTTCACAGACCAGCAAAATTATTGCGTAAGGTAAAGGCAAGTGGACCGAGAACGATTGTGCTGTTGCGCTGCAAATCGTAAACAAAGTCGATCACACGCCTACTATGACCAGACACTGCGTAAATACAGAAACGAAAAGTGAAAATGGATAGATGCCTAACAATGCTATAGCTATGTACTTATAGGTTTATGTGTACATTCTAATGAAACATAGGTCCAATGCTAGCTATCAAAAAATAAAGAAACTCACGAGGTTGTAAGTTTAGAAAATTTGTCTAGTTCTCTACCCTTTCTCACCGAAGATGGCAATTTCAATGCATCCCCGTCTCAGCCTAATGGAAAAAAACCCTAAAAAATAAAAAAGAAATATAAAAATACAAAAAAAAAAATCCCAAACCCCCCAAAAAAAGGCTAAACCCCCCAGCCCAACAGCAGCAGGCCTTGCTGGCCTTTTTTTGGCCTAAATGAAATTTACAATTAATTATAATGCAACCTGTACAAAGAAACTAATGCGTGTCGGAATAAAGGTTGTCTTGGCTTAATTCATGTTCAAAGTTAAATCAAACCAGTATCCTGAGATCTATAAAAATACATATTAAAATATATTTACATAATTATGCGTAAAACAGTTAACACCAAAATAAGCCTGTTTCAATTAAGTTAAAATTTCAACGCCGCGTATGTATAATTGTATAATAATGAATGACATTTAAGAATTTTCTTCGTGTCTTGATATCCCCCTTGACCCACTTGACTCGTGATTTTTCTTCCAAGTCTGTTTGTATCACCGCTCCGTGATAAAGTTATTTGGTCCTATTCGTAACCGGGAGCACACGGCGGACCATACCATATTATTCCATTCTAATTACACAGGCAAATACAATTACTTAATCAATTAGCATCGTCATCATAGTCGTATGATAACATATAACATAGGTACTTGCTGTAACTATTTACACAATGTTCATAGTTGACAAGTCGTGATAAAACCTCAGTAACTCGTTATCATTGACAAACAATGAAGAGTCTACAGAACGCACGCAAGCTATCATAATAAATTAATATATACCCTACCATTTTCGTACTATCGTAGCTGTCGTAACAAACATTGTAATCTGAGCAGACAGTTACGTTACAGTAAATAGAGTAAAGAGGCAGAATACAGATAATTTATCTTCAGTACCTAATAAAGTCCAGTTGAAACTCAGCTATAAATTAAAGTGCTGGAGGTATTCCGTTTGTCACCGTTATTTTATTATGCTTGGTTCCTTTCCTAGTATAGTTTTTACGATTTGAGGTTCTATATTCAACATCACTTGCGAATTTAGTTCTAAGGAGTTAGGTTATGGAAAGCCAAGTTATTTTAAAAGACTTTTTGAGTCAAACACAAATTAGCTGTATTACTAGAGTTTCATTCTATCGCGTGCAGTTTTGTTTTAAAAAACGTTATATTTGCAAAAAGTTAATTGACTTTGCTGACTCGGGACTCATTTCTATAGGAACTGGACTTGCCTAAGCAGCTTATTCAGCCAATTTAATTAGCCCAGAGGTTTCATTGGCCAGACGCATTGGACCGTCACGTAATTACGGTCGTCAGTAACACGCGGTGCCATGCTGCCCTGCCCAGGAGCCGCTGTTCTGTTACTAAAGCTTCGAAATATATTTTAAACCACTTGCAAAACAGTGCTGCGTAATTAGCTTAAAATTTATATTTATGAAAAACAAGGTATCTACATTGAAAGAAATAGGACGACTTCTGGAATCTTTTAGTTTTTAACAGTTCTTTATATTTTAGTTTTAACCTTATGGATAAAATGTTGTAGAATGTATTACTAAGACATGCGATTAGGTCGATGCATAAGTAATATTATCTAAATTGGTCGCACTACAATACGTGATACAGCAATTTGCATCACCGCTGATCTCGTTAGATCTAATTAAAAGGAAATATAAGATAAATCAAGATTTAATAAGTTTTTTAACATAATAAACTGTAACCGAGAATAAACATAATCAGATAAATAAATAGGTATATTTTCATAATAAACAGAACTTGCAGACTATGTTGCGAAACCATCAGAGCAAAGAAACCTTAGAAATGAGCCTTCAGTTCAGTCAGACCGCTCGCTCACTGACCAAGGCCGGGCGGTCACGGCAGGCCATGGTGCTAGATAGAGCTGCTTTTTCAAGTAATTATAGATAACCAGGTACCCCGAAATTTCCAACACAATTGGAAGCAAAACTAAATATAATTTCTCGAGCGATCGACGCATCGATTGCGCCACGCACGTCTCGGAATGCACAGGTGAAGTCAGAAGTAAACAACTTGAAAGCGAGTTATTTTCGTGCGATGAAGTGAAAACGCGTACATTAAGCCCGCTATTCACTATCCATGCTGCCGAAATACTTTCGTCAATGCTGTAACAGGCATAACAGGTTATTTGAACGGGGCCATCGTTGTGTTGGTGTAAATAACAGTGAATTACTCGTGTCACGCTCCGTTAGACGGCGTCGCGTGCCTTATAATTATAAACCTTCCTGCTTCGACTTTTCCGCAGATTCCTGACATTCAACGATGGTTTAGGTTTTGTAATCGATTCGTTTTTTTATGATTAAATCAAAAAAGGCTCACATTATACAAGAGATTGATTGATTCATTGACAATGTGCTCCAATTTTAATCTGACATCGCTGATATCTACTATAGAATAAATTAAATTGTTTATTCCAAATACCTACGCATTTATGTTGATGATGTTTACGATTATGTTTGCAGTGAGAGACCTTGATAAAAACGTCTCTTGGATTTGTATGACATCACTTATGTTCTTGTTTTGGTACATTTTGTTCGAGACAAGAGTAATGAAGAGTAAATGATGTAATAACAACGTATACTTATATTGGGAATTGTTGTTTCAAAAATTATTGTCAAGTTGGTTGACTTACGATGAATTTAAAGTTTGCTGTAAGTAAAGAGAAGTATAAGAATGCAGAGCAAGTATAACGCAAACGGAAGAGAACCGTGGTGCGTGACCGACGACGGCATGTCGCCAGCTTTGTGCCGCAGAATATAAACTACGAATATCGACAAAGCTACAACGATGTTTATATTGGAGTTTCATACCACACAACACGGAAACGGAATAACATTCATTTATCCAGAAGAAGTTCCACTGAAGACACAGATATTTTGAATACGGTTCCCAATGAGAGTCTCAATAACTAAGCTCATCGTGGATTGATTCAAATCGGAATCAATAAATTGATTAATTTATAAAAGAGCGAATACATATAATCCTGCCATATTATTCATAAGAAAATTATAGTACTATACTACCGCACTGTGGCTATTGTAGAAATAAACAATAGGCCAACAGCACTATAATTTTTCTTGCAGCTTGAGCTGGAGGCGAAAGACCTTGACGTAGGTAGCTTGGTGGGTGCCTTCAATAAACTCTGCATTGAGGTTATAATACAAAGTCGTGAGGATTAATGACGCAAAGGACGTGTAAAGCTATTTGTGAATGGTATTCGACGTATTCGAGTATAATAAAACGTGAAGACTTGGTGAGTATTTGGGTCGAGTTTGGGTTGCAAGCTATTTACAATCTTCCTCGTGCTTCGGGTTCTGTAAATACTTGAGGTGAGACGTGGAGCTGCATTATGCATCCATCTCGCTTACATTTCATTACATATCAGTGTCAGTGTTCGTTCTCTACTGCCTGCATTAAAAAGAACACCGAGGTGCGTTTAGTGAAACAAAAATTCAATCAAGGTTGAAGATTAAATGTCATGTTGAATTGAGCTTAACACAAATCAGAATAAAATAACATTCAAGAAACAACATGTTCACAGAACAATAGCATTTTATTAAGTGACAAAGCAGCTAGGTAGGTATGTGTTACTGCTGCTCGATTGTGTGGTAGTAGTAATGATGGTAATATAGGTACAATTAGGAAGTCCCATAACCAGTCTTTGTTAGAGTCTCTAACAAAGACTGGTTATAGGACTTCCTAATTCCTTCTTCTTCCTTCTCTAACTTAGAGATAATAGCATCGAGTAAAGAAGTCAACAATCAGGAAACACATGTTCTAAAATTAGTAACATTTTAATGGAAACTCTTGGAAGATGTTACACAAAACACAATATCAGAAATCAGATGATAGTGGCGTGTCAGTATTTTTTGCTTGTGTAACGGGACATCAACGGGCAATGGGAAATGGTCAACGATTTTTTAAATTTCATGTTTATATTTATCAAGTTTCGGGTCGGGATACAAAGCCAGGTTTATCGGAAAGATGGCAACGTAACCAATGATCACGAGAGAACAAGTTTGTAAAGTATTATTTTTGTCGATGGCACTGAACACGGAGGCCGCGCAGGTTGATTACAAAGGGCCTGAGCGAGGTTACACCAGCCTTTATAAGGACGACGAGTTAATATTTTCCAACGCGATGAGTAAGTACGGTCGTGTAATATGTGTGAATTGCCCGTGGAAATTCATGAGAGAGCAATAAACATTGATATTTGTTCATACGAGAGTGGATTTTCTAAAACACTGTTTTAAACTTTCACGGTTGTTCACTACGTTAATACTATTACTTACGGGATCTTTACCGTGATTTGAAACATTTCTGAGTTCCCGATATTTCGGCACAGTTACATGCACCATGTTCACGGGTAGACTGAAGATGCGGGTGGATGATAAAAAAGACACGGTAAAGATCCCGTAAGTAATAGTATTAACGTGGATTTTCTGAATCCATATTTGTAGAGAACGAAAATTATGCAGCTGTCTACGCAATAATATGAGCAAATATTGTTTATCAGCACCATACGCCTGCAAATAGTTTTTGTTTCATTTACGTGTCTATCTCTGACTATACTGTATTTATTAAGTAGTTATAATCATAATATTATATGACTCATAAAAATGCAATACTGAATTAATATAAATTATAAGTGGGTGTCCTTTGCCCATAAAATTGCTTGTTAGCTTGAAATATTACATTGTAAACTAATATTCATACAACACGTTAGCTAATGTATGTTGCAAAGAAACTTTTTCACTCTTATAATACTTTAATAATGGTTTTATGTACATTGTTATCTGTGCACCATAACATTTGAGGTCTGCTTGGTTTGAATCTGTTCATACACAAAATTCGTAATACACGCGCAAACAATTTGTACTTGTTAATTCTTTTCTTGTCTACATTGACGACGTAATTGTCTTTTAAAACTCAACAGCTAACAGCCAAATGGTTTTATGTACATTGTTATCTGTGCAGCATAACATTTGAGGTCTGCTTGCTTTGAATCTGTTCATACACAAAATTCGTAATACACGCGCAAACAATTTGTACTTGTTAATTATTTTCTTGTCTACATTGACGACGTAATTGTCTTTTAAAACTCAACAGCTAACAGCCAACTAAACACAAGGTCGCGCTATGGTTTAGTTTTTTGCGTTCTTCCTCGTGGAATGTTTTATCACGGTGTCCAGCCAGATATATCAACAATACAGTAGTTTATATTAATAAATCACGATAGACATACAGCTTACTACACGCCAACTTTAAAATATTTTGGCATTCACCAAAAGTCAAAAGGCATTTAGGAGTTTGCCGTTTAAATAAGATATTATTAGTATTAAACTCTGCTAACTCTAAATAATATGATCTAGAGCTGTTTGCTGTTCAAGTGTTCACCATGAACGATAGGTAGTGACAAACAAGGCAATAATCATATAATACTTTCACTACTGCCATTGATTTTCCAACCTCAAAAACAAACAAGAGTATGAGCCGACCTAACGAAATTTTTCAAGAGACAGCCAGCTTTCCCTACCCGCGGCTCTGTGGCTCGGCCCTGCTCGGTTGATAAGTGGCCTAAGGGCTCCCCCCGCGCCCCGTTGACCTACTTCCCCACCCTTCGCCCTCGCGATCTTTGTGCTGCACGCCACTTGCACAACTCCAATATCAGCTGGAAGATAGCGTCGAATCACGAAGCGTTAGATATTCTGCATTAGGATAGGATTTCGTAACGCTTGATTGCCTTCGTTTGACTGCAGTAACTTCCTATCTATTGGTAGGTAGGTATAGTTGTCTTTGTGATGAAAGCTATTAGTGGGAACCTTATCACGTAGGTGTCATAGCGTGTTCGTGAATTAGAGCAATAGCACAGATTACTAAATATGTTACTACTATAGGTAAGCAATATAGGTTGATATATGTTTTGTCTTATTAAGATTTCGAAGTATGTAACTAGTATTTAAACAAAAAAGCACGTATCATAATAGTTTCTTAAAGAAACGGAAAAGCGATTTCTACAGGTAATGTCATTCCCATACATTTTGAGTTATCGTTTGGCGTTAACGCTAATGGAAAGGTATCTTTGCTAGATCCCCAGGATGGAATTCTAAGTCTCTGTGGTCAAAGTTATAAATCCGTCGGAACCTACTCTGTCTGCCCATAGCTCCGTACTTGTGCTACATCTACAATAAGTAGCCTTATCACAGAGACCAACAAAGACCTTGCGATGGTTACGCTCAAATGGACACACTTTATCTTCTTCCGCGTATTTTATTACTGAGATTTAAAAAACGTAATTCTACGTTTATTTTCCTTTAAGTTCTTTCAGATTTTAATTGAAACGATCATTACGTTCTGTTTTGACGGATACTGGTAGCACTATTTTTTGTGACTATGTTGAGCTATGGAAGTAATATGTATATTATAACGTATTGCTTTTATTACGCCTGACTTGGTATGGAATGTTATGGAAGTATTAATATATTATCAACTATGTTGTACCTATTATGATTGCGATGCATAATATATATTTAAAATATATCCAATACCTACCTAGCATGTAATTCTTGAAAGTAATGGTCAACGTAATTAGTTAGTCATTAACATTGATATTATTTACATATTCATTCAGTAAGTAAAATTGAACAGGAGTGAGTATAGTTTACTTTAGCGTAAGCTAATGACTTATTTTTAACAAGTTCTTCTTGGAAATGATGTAGAGATAGTAGAGTTACGCTGTGTTGACTAAACGATTTTGTGTTAGCCTAGTTCAATTATCAACAAATGGCTTATTGTTTCCACTCTATTAAGATGGCATAATTAGAACGTTGGTATAATTATTCATTACGTAGGTAACTAGGTACTTAGTTGCTTTAGAAATTGCTGTTTTATCTACTGTGAATTCCAGCTTTTTGTCACGTTAATATAACTTTGGAGGATTTTGTTACATTTAATCAATAATTGTTTTTTTATTGCAAATAGGTAGGCTATTAATTAGCACTTTTTTTTAGTTGTTTAGAATAATATTTTGTTTTTTTAATCGTGGTGTAGTCCTTCAAACAAATTCTGAAAAAAATTTAACGACTATAATATCTTTATAAATTCTGTTCAAGTATTCATCGTTTCCCCATGTCTTCCCATGGGTGCCGTAAGAGGCGTCTAAGGAAATATCCAGGGAATGGGCAGCAACATTTTCCTTAGTATATTAAAATCTTCTGCGATCACCAAGCCGCCTGCCAAGCGTGGTGATTATGGCAAATCCTGCCAATGATAAGCGTCCAAGGTGGGGAAGGCCAATGTTCAGCAGTGGACGTATTTCGGGCTGATGATGATGATGATTCCTCGTTTTCTCCTCATGTCAGGACAGTGATTCTTTTTAAATTGACATAATAAAACCAAGCGGCACCTGCGCCATCCATGTCAGCCTTCAGAATTCAGAGCAAGTAGGCAATCTAAACAAATACGTTATCATGGCGCGCTAGCGTTAAAGTTGTTCTGGCTTCGCTCACTCGGCGGGAGAGCGAATAGCTGCATTGGTACAAAGATATGTCGTCTATTTATAACACGCCGGCTTGCAGCCGAGCGGGCGCATCAACGCGAGAGTTCGCTTTTGTCGTGTGTCTTGATTCTGAATGTTTTGTATACACAGCAATCTGCGTAAATGCGTCAGTGCGAAACTCTTGCAATGACTTGCACAATCGGCGGGCGCTGGGAACCAAGTTGGGCTTGCGGTTGTCGCGGTTCCTGTTGTCAGTTCTCTCATCACATTTTCTATGATTTGTGAATGTTTGCATTTTGATTACGCCCAGACTGAGTAGATAGAAGACTTAGTAGTATCTTTACAGGTATTAAAGCATTATTTTACCCTCTTGTGCTTGTGTCACCTTTAGAAACTTGAGAAATTCTGCGGGAATACGAGTACCGCGATGAAATCGCGAGGCCCTGTACCTGTGCCTGTGTGTTCAAATATTTTCCAAAACGCCGTATTCTTAAGTAAAGCATAAGTCTGAGCTCACTGAGAATATTATAAGGAAAGCCAGTTTTATTCCTATGATGAAGATGGTCGATTGTTGGTATGAATATGAAGTCTGTAAAACTGGTACCGGAGACCAATAACCCCGCGCGTTTATAATCCAGTTTTTATCTTGTTACTTATTACATGTTATATTCTTTGTTTCCCAAACGCTCTCACAACGATTTAGAAAGTCGTGATCTGGTTACAGATAGAATATACCTATTTGTAATGTAATATCACAGAATAGGTAGTAGTTAGTACTATTATCTATTCTGTGTATAATAATAATATTACGTACTACTGGTAAAATAATACTAGAATATATAATGCAGTATGTATGTAGGTAGGTATTCTTGTTAAGATATCTCCTACAAAGTACAACCACTTTATATTATTTTGTGCTATAGCCTATATTTGTATATGATAATATTTGCCTACTACTTATTATGAACATTAAATTACAGGCTATGGAACAATATACCTACTGATCTGATAACTCATGCCCGTTACAAAAACTAATCAAGGTCCAGGCAGGACAAAGGCAGGACCGTAATTAACTACTAACTACGTAAGTAAGTAGGTACGAGCCCTACGGGCGTAATTTTTTTTTTCAGTCGCAGGTTGCATTAGCTTGGAATGACCTTTCTTCCTAGGAATTAAATAAAGAACTATTTTACTGGCTATACTGAATAGTAGGTACTTATAGGTACAGGCAACATTTGTGTTTATTATGTTAATGAGAGTTTTGGCGGGAACGCGAAAAAGTTTACGTCGTTGCATTGTATTATTTTTCAAAACTTGCGCTTTCCAGTGTTTATGACTAACATTGGTGAGGTTTTAGGCATTAAGTACTGAATTACGAGCATGAGTGTGCAAATACAACTCTTTCTCTCACACCTTTATTAGTAAAAGGGCAAGTCTGTTAGATTTAGCGGTTTCAGGTGTGAATGTTTTCTATCAATCAGTCACCCAGAAGTCAGGACAAAGCCATTTCAATACCTAGATAGATTTATCAATTTGCCACCGTCCCAGATTTAGCCCTTTGCTTTGGTAAAACCAAGTAGGTGCACCCAAGTCCCAATATAAATAAATACTATACCTACTCAGAAGAGCACGACTCCAGTTCCGAAGGATCAGTAAAGTCGGAATCGGAAAGAATTAAATAACTCAAGTATCTAAAGAACCAAGATCTAGTACGGACAAGGAATAATAATTTACTTCGGTCTCGAAATTCTTTAGCGACCGAGAGCATTTTCGTGTTGCGGCCGTCCGCGGGCGAACGGGCGTCTAATAACATTTTTTTTCTCCCTCAACCGAGTCAGCCGGTGCGTCGTCGGTGCATCGAACGCGGTGAGAGCGGGGTCAGTGAACTTTCCCGCCATGTGCATTATAAATGTTCGATTTGTACCTATAATCTGTGATGATAGTTTTTGAATTAAGAATGTGAATCGATAGGTGACTGGACTGAACAGAATCGATGGCTGGGAGATGAATGTATTGATTGCATCCGAAATTCCGAACATAGAGTTAGAGTCTAAACAGGTTGTCTGTGGTTAGAAAATATAACGCATAGTTCCTAAAGAATTTAACAACATGCTAGAAACTTAGGCTTGTTGATGTTGTTTCACTTCATCATCCGAAAGACGTCCACTGCTCTGCACACAGGCCTCCCCCATAAAACGTCACTTTGGACGCTTATCATAGGAGGGATTTGCCATAATCACCACGCTTGGCAGGCGGCTTGGTGATCGCAGAAGATTTTAATGTACCGAGGAGAATGCCGCTGCCCATTCCTTGGATATTCCCTTTGCCGGCTCTTATGAAACCCAAGGGAAGCGATGGGGGATGGGATTCGCAAACCGGGACCACACGGGCACGGGCTTGTTGTTACCTAGATATTCATTTCACTGATAAGATCACTCATGGGATCCTTCATCTTTGTCGAAGATTGCAAATTCGCGGTTCTGTAGCTTGGATTCACTATTATTATAGGTACCTATTTTTATAGGAAAAGGAAGATCTATTCTGTAACTCATTTAAGTAACTACCTAGAAGTAGTAGGTAGGTATTTATTTAGCGTCTTCTTGCGCTATACATACCCTGCCTGAATAAAGCAAAGTACCACCATATTGAGGTACAAGTTCTCTAAATGAAATATATACTTACCTAATACGTATTAGTTACTTCTCTGCTATTTGTTCTTCTAGGCTCATTTTAGAAGTAACTTCGGTAGGTAGAGTTCATTTACCTATACCTATTCTTTAATTACCTACATCAACCTATCTTATACCTACTTACATTTATTATTTATTCTGTAGGTAGGTACTTAAATACAGATTACGAAAGGGTTAATGATATCAATATTGTAGTTACCTATAATAAATAATGTACTTAGGTATAAAGGGAAGTACCTAGAGTTCTAATAATATACCTACTATAGGTATTTTGAGAATACCGTGGTGTACCTAGTAAGTAGGTACCTACCTATATACACATTACACATAAATAATAGTTATAAGTAATAAGTACAGATGCCAATAGACTTTATAATTTTAGCGCACTTGTGATAATAGATTTTGTACCTACCTACATAACGTGGTCTAGGTTGCTCTACATAGGTAGGTACCTAGACATACCTACCTACCAACATAGAGGAATAACGCTCCTACCAATAGGTAGGTAGGTACCAGGTAAAATTTTATGTAGGGTCTTCAGCAGGTAGGTACGTAACAGAGTACACAAAACTCATCAAAGCTCTATCTTTTTTAAATTAACTATAATTGGCATGATAGAGCAGCACTTAAATTATCTGTTTTCTATTTAGGTGATTCTGACAGCCACAGAGACCACAAAAATTAATGATCAACTCTTGGCAGCAGATAATGCACTAGGTAAGGTAGGTACCTACCTACCTACCTACAAGTACAAAGATAACTTCGCATGTCGTCATCAGAAGTTGGCCATGAAAACCATCAAAGTATGGAAAGTCGCCAATGGTTTATGTGAGGAGTAGTACCACAGACAGACCTAGAATATTTTCGTTAAACTGCGGCCTCACTACCGTAATTATGTCAATAGGTCCTTATGGCCATAATTAAGAAAAAAATTAGGTGTAGGCATGATTTATGACCATAAGTGGCCGCAGTGTTACAGGTAAGTAGGTAGGTACGATCATACAAAAGTACTCTGTGTACGGTCTACAATAATATCAAATACGAAGTGGTGGCATACCTACAAGCTGTTACATATTCTCTGGCAGCGGCCAACCAGGCAGCGGCGGGCGAGTACCTACACTACCTAGTACCTAGTGTTACAATTCAAGGCGCGCGTAAGTATAAAGAGAAATTCCGCAAGATCCCAAAATAAATACAATAAAATATGAATTAAAGTATGACAATAATACCATTAAGTTTAAGATAAATAATTCTCAGCTTTACCTGAAGCTCTTTATTCTTGTTATCTTTGAGCGATGCTGCCCTGATAACACCAGCTTTCCATCCCCATTCGGTAACTTTATTCACGTTAATTTTTGTAACACCACTCACAGCAAGAAATCGTTTGCCAACTAGATCTTCACGATATTTATAGGCCATAACGAACTGCACAATCACATTATTCACTTCCAAAAACTACACAAACGTCAAAAAATCAGCGTCGAATGCACTCACACACGTCACACTCTTCGTTGAGCAAAGAGAAACTACGTGAAAAGCACAAGAAACGTTCTCTGCAAAACGTACGTATTATGCAGTTAAATTCAAAACACTGCATTTGTACACTGTTTACAGTTTTCAAAGCTACTTCCTTACTCGCTAGGGTTATAATGTAGCGGCCATTGTTTCGTAGAACCCCACCATTGGAAAATGGTAACTTCAGTCTTGAAAATATACGATACCAAACGTCTATCCAAGTTTCCTGCTTTACAAGCAGCGATCGCAAAGACGTAAATTTTACGTTTTAGTTTTTAAGAAATCCGGTAGATGGCGTTAATCTCAGCGTTGCAATACAGGTAGAGTAGGTACAAAATAATACAACATTTATATGCTCGAAGCAACTTATAGGTCTTTGAAATACAACAATACAATAAAACTCTTTATTGACACCAAAATAATAATAACATAGAAATGAGCATCACATAATACAAAACAAACAAAAACAAAATAAATGATAATTACTAATTTTAAAAAATTCAGAGTCAATAGAGAGCAAAAATTGCTTTTTATATTTATTTGTTGTTTTTGTTGAAAATCTCCCTGACGCTGCCTGATGCTGATGGTGGTCAGTAACTGGTTTACTGACAGCACAGAATAAAGTAAGCAGGTAGTACCTAGGTAGGAAGAATTCAGTGAAATAAAACGATAGAGAAAGACCAAGGTACTACTTAGGTATAAGGTAGGTACTATTTAGCATAATTCCTCTATTAAGGTTCTAGCTATTAAAATAACCGCCAGAATAAGGATACCGACCGTGAAGTACATTGGTTTAGGTTACAGAATCGCTTAGGTATACCTACCTACCTACTATGTATAATTGTGTACCGATGTACCTACTACCTACTATGGCTACTATACTATACTTACCTAGTTTCTGCTTCCTATCCGAAAATAATGGAGGTACTAATCACGTACCTACTGCTCAGGACCTCATACCAAAAATCTTAAAAACCATTATAAGTAATATTAGTTAGATTACCATAAGTAAATTGGGAGAATTCATGAGATTGTATACACGTAGCTCGTACTTATACCCATCTCATCTCGTACCTACACCTAGCAGGTAGATACTTTTTTTATGTAAACGAATGACGTGACGAGCTAGTCGTTCGCCTGGTGTTAAGCGTCATGGCCGGCGGCCGACCATTACAGACTGCAGTGTCACTCGGAAATCTAAATTAATGTTTCGCGAGACACTCCGCACTGCGCACGTCATCCTGAGACATCACACAGTCTAAAAAAGATTTCTAGACTGTGAGATCAGTTCTTAAGTCTCATTCCCAGCCCAGTAATTTCACTAGCTACAATGCCCTTCAAACTGGAACACAGTAGTGCTTGCACACTACTGCTTGGCAGCAGAATAACTGGCAAAGTGGTGGTACCTACCTAGACGAACTTTGCAGAAAAGTCCTACCACCTAGTAAAAGTAGTAGTAGTAGGTGGGGTTTTATATTATAGGTATAATGTGATGTATGATTCATGCACACAGTAAGTAGGTATATACATTTTTATTTTGATTAGGAAGGCACCTACTAATTTTACTATTTTAATCCGACTCCAGATAGAGTTGAAAATTACATTAAATTTTAACTGAAAGCTATTTTAAATTGGTACAGTACATAAGATAGATAAGAATTAGGTAGATACCTGTAGTAATAGGTAATGTTACTAATACTTGACATGTTTTCTAGATCTTTGTTCTCTAAGTCTACTCTACGCTCTACTTACGTAACAATGAATGCACATTCCACATGCACATGTAGAATAACTATTTCCATCCGGGTTGACTGGAAGAGATCGCTTTTAGCGATAAGTCCGCCCATTGTACCATAAATAAATAAATAAATAAATAAATATGTGTGGACGTTACACACAGCGCCATCTAGCCCCAAACTAAGCAAAGCTTGTACTATGGGAACCAGATAACTGATACAATACTTAAATACTTTTTGTTTGTAAATACATACATAGAATACAATATAACACCCAGACACAGAACAAACACCTGTGTTCATCACACATATGTTTGTCCTGGTCCACCATAACCACCATAACCACCATAGGTCGATTAGCTCTATAAAAGCTTTAGCCACAGCGGCGCGTCAAGTGGCGTCAGTGACGCTGCCACTTCGCAGACGCGCCGTGCTGCCGGTGGTTTGAATAGGCCTTAAGTTGGTAACTTTCTGTTCTAAAACCTCTGACTCTACTGAAACTTGGCATAATTAACCATAATGTGAAACAATTTTTTTTCCTGAAAATAATGATCCTGGCAGAAAAGTTTATTTATATTTCAAAAAGTTGACAGAGAACTATTTTTCTGTACCTATACCAAATAAAAAAGAAAAGAAAAACAGCTACACATTCTAGTTCCAAGAGCAAGGCTGAAAGCAAGGCTAGCTGATCATAGATGGCACCACCTAACTTATTTTATTAGGAGAGTCATCTAGATTAAAAATGTTAGATCACCTTTATAGCATCGAAATCGACAAAAATGTAGAGTAAAGGGAGGTTGTTAGGCTTTACAGCTCTACCTACAATACAATAGGCACAGTCTAAGGTAAATCTGTTATTGAATTGAAAATGTTTTTCAGGTCTAGCGTTTTTAAGGTTCAGCTTCAAGTTTTTTGGGGTAGTATTATTCATGATTAATAATCAGAGAGACTTAAATACCTAAGTATGATTAGAAAAAATATGAACGCAAAATACGTAGACAGATACGTAGAATACGTCTGCGCTGTGAAGTGAAAGCATCTATATTCAAAACCATGAACCTACTCCCCAAATAGGTACACGACTTTTTTTTAACGGGCAATGTGCCTTTTTATTGTATTATTTTACAAAACTTATGCTTTTTCAGTCTTAATGTTTAAAATTGGTGGTGTGCATGAGTGAGGGCAAGTGATATAACGTGGGGAAACGTGTATTGTTCGTGTTGCTTCCAAACTTCCATAGAAGCTTCTAGTAATAAAGTTGCCACCACATTACTAGGGCATGACAAACTGGACTGTGACTACCTGACTTAGACTGGACTATGACTGACGCAGACTGTGACTGAGACAGTGAGACTTAACTTTAAGTGAAATACTCTAAACACGATGTAAAATTACAATACTTGACACTGGCTAAATACACTAAGTGTGGAGCCAAAACATAAGAAGAAAAAACTAACTACTACAATAATAAAAACTAATAAACTAGCTACACTATCTATTAGAAAGAACATTCAGACTAGTTCATGACCTTGCTTCTTTCATTCAAAATCTTCACAACCACCTACAGACCGTTCACTGTAACATGTTCCCTAATGTACTTATATTATTTAAGGGTACATCTTACGGTGAACGTTGTGTAGCAGCAGTGATACTATTCACGCCATGTCTTGTCAACGCCATCTAACGGATTATTAAGTTTTTTTTTATTTAAATTGGCTGCTGAGTGAAGTGTAAAGGATGCTTAAAATACTAAAATATCCTTGGAACATTACGTATTGATCACAGTTTTTTTCTCTAACCTGTGGTATTGATTCGATTTTCATGTCACGTCACGTGTCAAATGTCAAAACTAAATGTCAATTGTTAACCGTCAATGTCAACTCAACGTAAAATCAACAACATGGCGGATTAGACTTTTCTGAGGTCGGTTGTGTTTTGCCAATTTGCCAAGGTTTTTATCGCGTTTATTTGAGTGAATTTATCGCATGTGATTGTTACTATGATATCTGCTATTATTTCACGCATCGTCATGTAAGTATTTTATCGTTTAATAGAATAAATTAATTTGGATTCGTCTCGGATTTATTGTTTTTTCTTTGTGAATATTGTAATTTTCTTTGTTCCAAAATGTATTTTGGTATTATTATAAGCGCATTAAGTATATAAACAAAATATATAACCGTTCGGAATGTGTCAAAGTCTGTGTAGGCAGGTAATATAATAATCATCAATTCAGGTTCACAAACTATATCAGCTGTATTTTAGAACCAAGGTTTGTAACCGGCCCTTTGACACAACTAACGAATGGTGAAAGATAAATGCTGATAACAGTAGTGGGTAGTACCTATCTTTTGGCAAGCTGTTCAATAAAACTTAATTATATTCTGAGATTAACCCTGGCTGTCAAAGTGGTCAAAATGTGGTGGGTAACACATCATAGTTTGTTTCTTATTTCTCTATGTATCTTCTGTAAAAATCTAAGCAAACAGGTTTGTTTGATTGAATTGCAATAATTAAAATTCATTACACTTGTGTGTGACATTGCGGATGTTCATCTTAAATACAAAATGACAAGGACACTACACACTCTCAGGAGTTTCACTAGATTAGATAAATCTGTGAGATAAAAACTATCCCCCTTACTAATAAACTCTGCATAACAGTGGAATAGCTACTTATGGTTTTGTCTTGTTTTATCTTTTCCTTATCCAAATTAGATAGAGAGAAACAATACAAAATAATTATTCCTCCGCTACAAATGTTTATTGGTAAAGGGGTGTATCTAATAGTGATGTGAACCAATTACGATATTAACACCGGTTTAAAACCAACAACTTTTGGAAAAAACCTATTTTATTTGGCTATTTTAGGACTTTTTAGTTTTTTTGCAAAAATAAGGTTACCAAGTGTTTTATAGTAGGCTTAGTAAGTATTTATTTTGGTTTATTTTTCACAAAACCTAAATGTTTAAAGCATTCACAAATATGTAAACACAGGAACATGCGGTAGGAAATACTTTTTTATTTTCCTCTGTAGCTTAAGGATGTCCTTACAATGTGAGATAATAATTATTCTTTGAGGATGTTCCTCCTCTATCCAATTTTTATTTCTTTAGCAATAGCTTACACTGTGCACCAACATTGGAAATCTGCTCAAATACTTTCTACTAATTCAATTACCTATCTTAAGCTTTATGTTTTGTAACATTACATTCACTCATTGAATAAGATTTAAACGCTGCAAAAATAGTATTTTATAAAATGAATAAATAAAAAATAAATGAATATGTATGGACAATTCACACAGCGCCATCTAGCCCCAAACTAAGCATAGTTTGTACTATAAGAACCAGATAACTGATACTTAGATACTTTTTTTGTTATGCACTTTGATAACTGAATTATAGTATATGATCAATAATTTATGCTCTTTGTTATGAAACAGATTGTGGTGATAATGTGCTATTCTTGTGCTAATACTCACCCAAAATAATGACCTATCCACCATTATTTCCTATCTCTTTTCCTCTCAGGCAGTATGTACTTGATTTGTACTTCTCACCCCCACGCTTCATGAGTCTTTTGAGACTAAAGAAAATATTCTAGGTCTGTGGACAGGCCTATGTTTAGCGCATAGCAAAGCAAGGGATTAATTTTCCTTTACATTAAAAATTAATCTGCTGACTAGCCATTATTAACTAATTGGTAAAGTCAAAGTTTGCTGCGGTCATCACTTGGGTGGGTGAGCTTTACTTGTGATGTTACTTTGTGCCGCGTTATTTATTATTTGTGTTGAAAAAAATAAATTATTTTGTAAAGTAAATTATTTAATAGGATGCAATTCTGCCCTTTTTAATTTTTTGCCGTTTCTGTAGGTATAACTGGATTTAGCAAGTTTAGGAACATTGAAGCAACTAAGTACTCAGTACTAATATGGACTTGTATGGATTGACTCTGTTGTACAAAACTATACAATTTCAATTTGATGATTTAACAAATGTTGCCATCCTTTTCATGAAGGTTGAAATGACAAGGATCACAATAGTTTTAGGACTGTCCAATCAAGCTTAGTTTATCATTTTGCATAACAAAATTGACGCCATTGGCTTTATCATCCTGACACCAGGGCCAGGGGGGTGGTACAAAGCAAGAACTGTCAGGCATATAATTTTAATATCTAAACCCCTTATTCTTATTCTATATGGGGGTGATAAAGGCCTGTACTGACGTCCCGCATAGGGTGTTTTGTGCATCAACCCCGCCAGCCTCTACCCTAGCCACCCTAACTCCTTAAAGTAGCGGAGAATGGCCTTGGGTTGCTGGCACAGCTGTTCCAGTAGTGATGGTGATGGTGACGATGATGCTAAAGCAGGTGATGCAAAAATGGATGTGCTAGAGCATGGCAATGATGCTGATGATGGGTTTTCTTTATGATCTTCCAGATCAGATGGTTCATTGCGTAGACCCGTTTTTTTGTATCAAAACCCCTTATCTAACACTGAACTTTTAGTACCCAAATACTAGTTTTGGTCAAACATCTCAACATAAACATGCATTATTGCTCCAAACATATTAAAACAGCTGCCTAGCCGTTATCCCATCTGGCGATGTTCCAACCATTACAGTTTTGAGATCAGCAAGCCAACCTAAATTTTGGCAGCTATGCTCAAGTCTTTTATTCTCATAATCACCTTCAGACGTGAACTGTCTTTCTTGCTGCAAAGTTGTTGATTACGTTACACCTTTAATCATCAGTCATCCAAAGATCTTTGCGTAACATTTGGCACTACCACTAACGTACGTAACGTAGCGCTATAATTCAAGCTGTCCAAAAGAATATTGAAACTGTATCCGACGCAGTTAGTGGAACAAAGGAGCGTCCGCTTCAGCATCGCCGCGGAATTCGTCATCAGGGTAGCCCAGTGCACTGCCGGGTGCTATTTTGGTCGAAGCTCGGCCGTTCGCCTCTTGTGCTGCAGTGACGAAGTGCTTGCCGAAGCGCTCACGGCTCTTCGCGGCTCCCGTCCTCGCCGCGCTTACATCTATGCAAGTGAAGTGCATTGACACCTAACTGTAGTGCAAAGTGAATCATCGATTCGGTCTTTCAATATACATATCAGTGACTGTACTGTTTGCTTCGTTTGCGCTCATAACGCTGTCTTGCTTGTTCGGTTGTACACCTTGACAGACACACTTAATTTTCTCATTGAGAGCGCCGGTCTTACCATTTTAGGTACAACCTCGGCTGAATTACGTGTACCTTTACCCAGTTTCGTAGGTAGACTGACGTGACCTGACATAGTTTTGCATTGTATCGATTCATAAATGTCTTCACGAACCAAAATCGATATAAGAATAACAATTTATTACGAGGATCATGTTGTAGTGATTTATATTTGAGTAACAGCTTGTTAAAGTATGCTTTTTACTGAATCGTTAAATATAAAGTAAAATGAACTACGTCTTTATTTTATGTTGCTTTTAACGAAAAACATACCAACCAACATCCGAATTACACATGCTAATAAAAAAAGATTATATCATGAGATTCTCTTTAAAGTTAAAAATAGTTCTTTAATTAGGCCGTTTTGGTAAAAGTACTTACTATCCAATGGGGAATCATCATGTAAGTAGGTTTCCCTACCGAAAATAGCCATGGCATAATAATCTGAACAGCAGTACGATGCGCGAACAAGTGCTTCTCTTAATTTGACTACTGGAAAATTAACTGTGTAGCAAAAGTGCAATTTAAAACCTTAGGCGCATTGCATAAAGTAATGAAAGCAAAATTCACTATTGTATAAAATAAGAGTAGAGCCAAAACACCAGACACTAAACAACCTAATATTATACCACACATTTCATAATTTCTGAACGACAAAATAAATGAATAGGTAGGTAGTAAACAGACTGACAAATCCATCTCCGTTATTAGCAACGATCGACTGAAATGGTTTCCGCTCCGTGGAAGACATTACAGGAAATTGCAGCGCACGCGACCGTCTCTAGGCTCTGAAATTCAGGGAATTCTCAATTTTGAATAATAATAATAACAGCTTTTTTTAATTTGTGTTTTTAATGTTAATTTTAATTTTGACGTAATTATGCTATGATCTGACTTGTGACGATGTCAGCGTTTCTTTCCGAATTATTAATTTTCCATATTCTAGTATTATCCACATTATTATTTTTCCAAAATCTGCTTTTTTCATATTCTGAATTTTCCGCATTACTTATTTTACACATTCTTAATTTTACAAATTCGTAAAATTCCATAATCTGAATTTTCCATATAGAAGTACAATCGTGATAAAAATGTTATCAATATTTTTTAACTGTGGCTGGTATGGACTACCTCAAAAGGTCCCGTGGTTTAACCAGGTGAACTGAACAGGTGGACCACGGGCAATGCTCAAAGTAGCTAGGTTCAACTAGGTACTTCTTGAAAGTATAACAGCGAAATCGTGTCACTACACTTCAATTAACTTTTTACTTTTTACGTTGTTATAAGCTTTTAATTAGTGTGTTATCGAGTTTAATTTTCATAGATGTAATTTACAACACGTCTGCTCTGTACGAAGCTCAGAGCCGGTCTCTGTAGTTATTTTTTTAATAAATTTCAATAATTTATTATAAAATAACTACAATGAATACCTATAACAAAAAAATAGTTTGTTAGATTGGTGTGACGGTGAGTCTGCGCCCATTATCATATGATCCGAAGCGAAATAAAATTGAGGTCGAGAAATTTTCGCTGTTTCCTCGTGGTCATACTAATTTGTCATACCAGTAGGACCACGAGGATATACATGTCCTCGTTGTCATACTGGGACATTATATTTTACAAAAAAGGTTTTCCATCCTCCTGTAGATATAAATACTTTTCTGCATATTGACTTATGGATTAGAGGTTTATTATAATTATGTAAATAGTAGGTCAAAATAGGTAATAGGTAGGTTAGATACCTATAATAGATTATTACAGGAATATATACACAGGAACATATAATTTACAGGATTATATTGTTTATGTTCGATTAATTTTGCTTTGTGTATGAAACTGTACTTGTTAGGAAAATTAAGAATTTGTCCAATTTCTAATTAGGAAAATAAAGAATGCGGAAAATTCAGAATTTGTAAATTTAAGAATTCGGACTATTAAGATTGCGTATTATTAAGAAATCGGAAAATATAGAATGTGAAAAAACCTGAATATGGAATTTATCGCTGACACCCTTGTGACTGCGTTTGACATTGTTAATTGTTTAAACTGTTTTATAAGTAATAAATAAATTCTACATTTACAAAATTATAATTATAATATATACAAATAACAGCTTTATTCATTTATATCGTGGAAGGTTTAAATAGCTCTGTAATGTATTGCTCTATTTTAAAATTAATCAAAGTTCTAATTTTTATACAAAAAAACGTGTATTTTGTTTACTACAAAACGATTTGCTACACACTTCAATTTAAAATTTTAATGAGCATAGCGTGATTGCCATTGAGGAAATAAACGATATCTACAGATTTCAATACACTTTATCGATAAGTCAATAAAACAAATAATGCGTGTTTAATGTTTCTGAATAATAAAGCGCGATAAATTGTTGACGCAGAAATATGTAACGATAAATAACGTGGGTTACTAAGTCACATTACCTACATGAATTATAATTTAGCTAAGTTATTACAGAGATAAAGTATAAATTAACGATATTGCAGATATCTACTTATATCGGTATTTTAAACTAAATTGAAAAGCTAGTTATCCAACAATCATAAGCCACGCTCAGCTAGTTGGTTATTACATCGACTCTAGAACGGAAAGCGGCGATGCCATGCGCCCGACCATATATGGTGCATAGCAGTACATCGAAGAAAGGAAAGGAATGAAAGGAGCTATCGTATCGTATGCGATACCGATATAACAGGACGCATTCCAATAAAAAAAACGTGATCTGTATGCGGGAACTAGGAACCAGTTCGTAAGAACTTGATTATCCAGTTTTGATTCAATAATAATAAAGTTTTAAGTGGTTTGGTCAAGATGCTGTAAGCTGTAAGCCACAGGTAGATAACTTTTGTAATGCTTGGTCATTTTAAGTTTAAATCCACTCTCTAAATAAGGGCAAAAAATTCAACAGCAGAATTCTATTCCACTGACATGAATAATGAAATGAGTCATCTAAGAATGGAATGGCTAACCTTTTGAGGCCTACGATGGTGTTTAATTCCGTAATGATGAATGCTCACTGCATCCCTATCGTGTCCTTAGAAACTATTTTATGTAGTCTTCATATGCACCCATATTTTAATTAAGATTATGAACTACAACCGCGTAGCAGCCCTGAACATCTTTGCGAAATGAACAAAGAACATCGCGTGAGATGAGTTCGGATGCATCGCCTACTGGATGGAGGTTCTTGACCTACATGCGCGGAAAAGTTTATTATTGTTACTAAATTAAATATGCCTACTTTATTATCGATCATGTTCCAGCTAATGTTCATAAAACTGTATGATTTATGGCCTATAGGATTTGTATGCGTCATTTCACGCTAAAGTTTAATCGGCACAAATTTTATTCATGGAAAATATTTAGACCGAGTCATTAAAATAATATAATATGTAAGTAATTTACTTCGATAACGAATAAGTTTAGGTTAGTGTTTATTCATAGTATACAATAGTATACATAATATACAGTGTGGAAATCGGATAAACTACACGGTTAGTTTACAGTTGATCGCTTTTTACGCATCATTTCATTCCTGAGGTTTGCGTCATCACCTCCGGTAGTAAATAGCTAATACGGGAACACATACAGTATACATAGTTACATACAGCCTGGCAAATACCTATGATGGTAAAATGCGTACACTAGATATCAATTAGATCATTATCGAAATGATCTGTTAGGTCTTGGACGATAAAAGTAAATAAGTTATAAAGGATATAGAGCATGACGCATTATGGATTGAGTTTCAATTTCAATTCTGACTCTGACTATTTATTTTAAGATTTTGTCAGAGAGAAGTTAAGCGTCTAAAAGCCGAGTTTATGCTCGTTGGGAGATTCACTGAACAGAAATATTTTACATCAGTGCTTGGGCGTATATATTTGTAAAAAGCACCTTGAAATGAAAATGATATCACTTATTGTTCTCGAAATAAACACTTTCTGAGACTGATTTACGATTTCTCCTTTAATGGTACCTTGTTCACTTTATAAGAATTCAGCCTACATTTCAATAAAATTCTTGCATCTGTGTAGGACTTTAATTTATGTACAGCGAAATTCAGCACGAATTTTTTGTACGTAAGTATTTGATAAAATATTTTTTTACCACTATATCTCAATAGCATTCATCATTAATTAATCAATCGACATTTGTTTGGGATGGCTGTAATTAAATTAAAACTCATTTACATTATTTACAAACAAGTCTATTCTTGGCGGCAACAGTAGAACCAAACAATACCGATTGTTGTTTAACTCAGCACTTCTTATATCAGCAGTACAAGTCGTGCATCTGCAATGCAATTGTCTTGTTTATTTTCGGACCTAGCCAGTTTAGTGAGGACCTAGGACTCGCTAGAACTACACTAGTGCCCACTTGCTTGAGGGTGGACCATTTTATATTGGTGAAGATGTAAACTCCTCGCGCCAATGGCCATATTTATTATTCATTCGCAGAGTTATCCTGTCTTACATTGCTTGTGTCCTTTGTGTCCGATGTAAAATCCTAATCTACGTTCTATATTGTGTTGTATGATCAAAATGGCATTGTATATAAACTTAAATCAGAATTATACTTGTGCAATCACGGCTATAATATCTACTCGTTAAATTATTACGCGCACTTATACGCGATACTGGTTTTGAGCATTATAGATTCAAAACAACAATCAAATGCATTGTGCTTAAAAATTGTTAGCATTAACGGAAATTAAATACAGATTAAAACAATCGGTTTCTTGATGGGCATTGTACATCCGCAATTTATTAGGCACTTTTCATCTTATGAGATCGCCCACACACACATATTTACGCTATGTACCGACAGCAAGCAATAAACTGTTACAATTTCTCAAACGGAACTTCAGGCCATATAAATATTCTTGAGTAATGTCTATAGAGCAATCGATGCTTTCCTCGTTACCTAGTGTTTGAAAATAAAGAACTAAGTTACCGAATCCCAAGGACGTTGAATATCGCCTTTCCAACCTAAGCACTGTCCAAGCGGTCATAGTGTTGGTTTGGTATTGATTAACAAGGCTACACCCGCCAGCCCCGTCAAGCAAGACAGGTCTTAACTCAGTGCGGACAATACATCAAGCGTGCGCGCATCTGGTTAATATTCAGTGCACTCGGACAAACATTGTAAATTATTGTGCATAGATTGTATACCCATGTCGTGGGTCTGGTATCCATGGAGGCAGGTCGTGAGTGCGGTTGCCGTGACGACAGCTCTCGCCTGCCGACGCTGAGCCTCGGCCTGTCCAGTGTCCGCCTCATTGTCAACAAGTTCGAGTCGCAATACACACGCGTCATCGCCTCGGACGCATTCCGAGACCGTGAACTCGTCAAATACGACCCCAACATCGACGAGGGCTACGACGACTATGTTGACTCCCCTCTCGACCGATCGAGAGGACGGGTCTGGCATCGTTTCGTCGTGAGCTTAAGCTTGGCCATAAGCAGAAGCATTCCTAGCGTCTCGTTTGGCAACTTTGGTGTCTTGGCTGTCACCACTGGACTGTTCGCACCAAGAATGATCTCTTACCTGGTCCTGTATCCGTTTTGCAGATTGGTATTCGGGACCCTTTACCCGGCTTACGCTTCATACAAAGCTGTGCGGACGAAGAACTTGAAAGAATACGTAAGTACAATCACAAACAATACCATTAAAAATATTATACCAGACATATCAGTTTGTACTGTTTCAATTCGTATCAATTTATATCAATTGCGTTAAGTAGTTTTCTGTTTGAATCAAATATATTTTCTAATAGAGTTTTATAACCTAGCACGTCTGTAAAATATGATATTCCGAGTAACCGCTCCAGTAAAACACAACAATGGCCTTGTCACGGATGCATGCGTTTGAAACGCTCTGACTCTTACAGTGTCCTTTACCTTGTTTCCCGGCTTCCTATGTGTAATTACAACTACTATAACTAGTGCGCCGACTGCTGGTGCTATATGAGTACAAGAGCCTATTGTGTCCAAATGACTTATTTAATGTTTACTGTTTCCTTCCAAAAATTAAGCATATTATGTTCATCACAAATGTTTGTCCTGGGTAGGAATCGAACCCACAGGACAAACACCTATGTTCATCACAAATGTTTGTCCTGTGGGTTCGATTCCTACCCAGGACAAACATTTGTGATGAACATAGGTGTTTGTTCTGTGTCTGGGTGTTATATTGTATTCTATGTATGTATTTACAAACAAAAAGTATCTAAGTATTGTATCAGTTATCTGGTTCCCATAGTACAAGCTATGCTTAGTTTGGGGCTAGATGGCGCTGTGTGAAATGTCCACACATATTTATTATTATTATTATATTATTATTATTATAAGATACTAATCAGAGCTAAGAAATGACCCTTGCAGAAGTCCTTAGCTATAGTAGCTAGCTAAAGAGTAACCGATAAACTTAAATAAATAGTTTGTAACTCACTAATGCGTTCAACAGGGCAGTAATTTTCAGTAAAATGAAAAGCATGTATAGTTTCCGGAAATTACTAGGATTACGTCACTTTGTTCTAAAAAGTTTTATTTTTTAACATTGCCGCACGCATTGACCATAAACTAACATATCTGCATACATGTTTGGTTCGAGTTGTTTATAGCTTTATTTCCAGGTTGTAGTTTTAAATCATTATAACTCTTTGTTGAATCAACAACATAAATAGACAGGATAAATTATATTTCTTTTGTCACTGCAATTATTTGATTACGCATACAAAATACAACCTTATCGTTTCAGGTAAAATGGATGATGTACTGGATAGTGTTCGCTTTATTCACATGCACGGAAACGTTTACGGACGTGTTCCTGTCATGGTTCCCGTTCTACTACGAAGTGAAGATTGTCCTCGTGCTTTGGCTGCTCTCGCCGGCCACAAAGGGGTCTTCGATATTGTACAGGAAGTTTGTGCATCCAGCCCTTTGCAGGAGGGAACAGGTTAGTTTAAATCTTGGCGTCCTGCTTTAGGATAGTTACATTATATTCTTAGTTTTGTCTCTATTTACGGTAATTGATATGTATAAGAAATTCTAATATATCCAGGTTCTACTCTCAGGATTCTGCGGGTCAAACTAGAAACCTTTCTTTCTCGGAGAAAATGTGTGTCGTCAGAACATTTTGTGTGATGGCTTGCACATAATTACGTGTGGGAGTGAAATCGTCTGTCTCCTATTCCGAGTTCATTGCCAATGCCAAGATACGGTTGTCAAGACTATCATTTGCGCATGCTGACATTTAGTAGGTTAGAAGGACGGAATGAAATGCTACAAAAACCTAAGAAGTAGGCAGACAAAAGCTTGTAAAATTAAGCTTATTGAGCTCGTCAAAGAGACAATCAAAAAACCTCTCCGTCTCGCAATTTCGTTCATTAAAACAAGCCACGCGTTAAAGGCAACTGTGACCTTACAACTTCTGGACGGTTGAATGCAATAAAGCTAATTACATTTTCTCTCACTTGCAGGAAATAGATGAGTACATTGCCAAGGCCAAAGATCAGGGGTACCACACTGTGCTCAATTTGGGTACCAAAGGCGTTAACTATGCCACCACTGTTATTATGCAGACTGCCATAAAAGTAAGTGTTAACTGCTGCTGTTATTAATCGCACGCTTTTATAATTTGATCTGTTTCACTCAAGACTGCTGTAAATTGAGTTTGATGGTTCCAGCTGAACTAAACAAGGGTACCGGTGGGCTTTAACCCTTAACGAAACTTAAACACTTTGGTGTAAAGTCGTTGATTTTTTTAATTCTATTAATTTCGTGTTGTTTTCGTATCACTTACAATGTTGTCACACTGAGTTAGACTAAGCAAAGTGGCATGTTTGATCGCAGAATGCAGCGTATTAGCAGAAATGTTTACCATGAAGTGCTAATTTTTTGCGCACGCTTTGTAGTATATTGATATTAGACGAGCACAGTTATCTATCACTGTCATCAGGCATGTCACGTACACTCATCGTAATAGCCACAGCTTAATTCCAACCATTTTATTTTTTTAATTTTATTAACACGCTTTTTTAATTCCCCCCCTTCCTCACCCGTTCTTTTCCAAAATCCTTTCCGTTGCTGCTTTACTCAGAATTTCAATCTGCCGACTCCTGAGCGGGACCCTAATGCGAGAAAACAGATTCACGGCCGGGACGTGGCTGACGGGTACCAAGACATGTACGAAGATTTGGAGTACCAGCGATCGGACGATAACTTACCTGGCATCGTTGAGATCGTAGAATTGGATGAAGATACTGAAACACCCTTGCTCGGTGATGGAGACTCCAACGATCCTGACTACGAGCCCGAGAATACATCAGCGCGCAGTCGAGGAAACGTCATCAGAAAACGTAAAGTGGCTAAAGAGAAAAGACCCCGCAGTAAATCTGGGGGGCGCAAAACTAGAAGCCAATCGGCCATAGATAAACAAAACGAAATCGCCGTCGACTAATATTAGGGTTTTGAACGTAACTAAACTGTGATCTTTAGACGATTTTAGACGAAAATTTTATCTTTAGGGCTTTATTATTCTCGGATACGCGATACGATGCCATGGAATTGATCAAAAATTATGATATAGATAAATCAATCAATCAATGAATATCAATGTTGCGATTGACAATTGGCGATACCTAAAAAGCCAGTATTCACATTCCAGCCCTTCTCGAAAGTTTTGATGAAGAGAGAAAGCAATAGCATCTTTTCATTATTGGCACATGCCATACAAATGTTTAGTAGGTTTTATTTTACATTAAAACAAATGTGAAACAAATGCAAAAATACACAAAACCAAATTACAATTACCAACATGAGTTAACTAAACAATAATAAGAATCTACACATATTTACAACTTAATTTTATTTACTCTAATATATCTACACAAAATTCTTATTTTGTGTAAATAAAATTAGGTTGTTTTTTCTTCATTTGTAAGTAAAAATGGAGAAAAAACCAAGGAGTCCACGAAAGGTTTTCTTTTAAATGTTAGGTTTCGACGCAAACGTCTTACAAAGTTTCGTGTGTGTCATTTCGCGTCGCCGATGGAATATTGCCACAACCCATTAACTCAAACAATTCATAATTGATTTAGCGTTTACTTTCAAATGTTCGCAACACTTTAGTTAACTGTAAGTTCGCCTACGTACCGTCTCGCACAATCGAGTGACCTTCTTATAGTAAGGTTAAGGTTGTTTCTTAGTTAAATTGTGACTCATTTGTTCTAACTATCGAATTCGCTTCAACAGGGTCTTAAAGATACAACATCGATACTTCGATAATTTGAATTGGTGCTAGTTTCGTCCGTTTATACAATCTTTGTTTTTATTTATTAGCTTGGTCAATCAACAAACGTTACGCAGTGACTATTATCTAATCTTTGACATGGGGACTCTAGATTTAATCATGGCATCCAACAGGCTTAATCGGAAATTAGAAAATCTAGATTACCCATGTCACAGATTAAAGAAAGAAAGATAAGACAGAAAACATATTTACTCATGACACGCAACAGAACATTACACTACATGACATTACAATACCCTGATACATACAATAACAACACAAGTAAAATGGTAAACATGTAAACACAAGCAGTGCAATGCTGCGTGGTGTCACGAATAGGCCCCGACTCAGCATACAATTAAGGTCCTAAGCAAGACCTTAATTACTGATTTTCAGTCCGAACCTATTTGTGGCACTACGAACGTCAGGACTAACTTAACAAATTAGATAATAGTCACTGCGTAACGTCTGTTGACCAAGCTGATAATTAATCATGGTGATTTGCATAATAATAAATAAATAATTAAAAGCGCACCACTGTGGTGCTAATAATAGTCAAGCGCGTGCCTCGGATAACGCCAATCCGTGTTTTAACAGATCCCATTTTTGTTTTTGCTCAAATTCAAATTAATTTTCAAAGATCATATTTTGTAATTTGTAGCGAATTTTCATAATTTCGAAGGTACGTTAGAAAGTTAGGACACTGAAAGCGCTGGACGCAACGAGATGACAATTTTTTATTTTCAATTGACCTAATGAAATTGCTTATTCACCTATTTTTGATCTCAACTAATGTTCATCGGTTTATTTCTTGCTAAGTTTGTTTTCTATTTTTCACCTTAATTCAAACCAAAGTTTTCAAGTAACTTCTTTTTACTTGCTTATAATTATTTGATAGCTACGTATTTGTGTTGTGTCATATCATCATATGTTGTCTATTTTTTTGTAATTTTTGTCAATTATTTTCTAATAATTATTTTAATATTCAAGGTAACTTTTAAAATGTATTTATTTATAACAAATTTCTATTTTACCTGTGAAAGTTGGATGAACAGACGATAGAAAAGTAAAAGATCAATTTTGAAACAATTAATAAAATAAATATTTGCCCCAAACTTAACAAAACTTGTACTATCCAGATACCTGGAAGAATACCTAGGATGAAAAGAAGCTAAACGATTAACTATTTTTTTTATTAATCTACCGTCCTTCAGTCAGGTTCGCCTTTATTTTAAGTTGTGCTGATATTCAACCATCCATTGTTCCTTATTGCACAATCTCAAAGAACTTTGTACACTATTTACATTGCATGAATTGTATAATATTTTAGTTAATTTTTCATAGATATAAAGAGAACGTGTGTGTGTTACTTAGGTTTAGATTCGCGTGACTGATGTTAGTATTAAAGTACGTATTTCTAAATAAACGTAGTGAGTTATTTGTATAATTTTCGTTGTTTCAATTTATTGTAGTTAATGGAGCAAAGACACAGTTTTGTATAAAAAGTATAAAAACGCATGCGCTTTGCTCTTAAAGCTAGTTTTTACGCTACAATAAAACACAAGATGATGCAAACGTGAGTATTCAATTTGAATTCTATTACCACTAGTTAAGTACTAAAATCGCATTCCAATAAAATTTAAAAAGGGCTTTGATAATTCAGTGGTTTTCGTACACCTTTTTAGACAGCAAACTCATAGGGAAAGTGTTGATACAAAATCTTCTCTTTCTGTCTCTTTTATGTGCATTCAGGATGACGGAGACGAAGTGTACATTTAGAATTGGATTCTAGTGGATTATGAATCGGGAGACGAAACTTCAATGCCAGAAATTTGCTAGAGCCATCTTTAAAGCACAAATAAATTCATGGGTACAAACTTTTAAAGTGCCGCCAAGTTGTCTGTACAATTGATTATCTCTTTCAGATTAGGTAGTTTCCTACATTATTAGAAAGAGACGGCGAACAATGGCGAAATTGTGGTGAAACTGCCGCAGAAGCCACTAAGAATCATTTTAATTCAAAGACGGAGAACAATCCATCTGATCAGATAGTCGGCACTGCAGTTTACCAGTGTGAAATGTGATTGACATTTTCCAGGGTGGTGGTGGTTTAGTGCAGCAACTGCGTAGGAGTTATAGTCTATCCGACTTGACAGAGTGCGACCCGCGAGAGGAAAGGGGCGGTGATGAGGCAGACGATGTGCTGGCAGAACCCCTGCTGCGGAGACCTGCTAAGAGGTAAGTTAATGATATTTCTATCGCTGTTTCACTCGCACTACACTTTCGATGTAATAGTGGGAGCAGGGAAGCTGTATTATGCACTTAGCTTTAGTCAGGATCATTGTTCTAAAGGTGCGGGTTATTAACAGTCCGTTTAATTTAACGAGGCTGTGACGATTTATACAAGAAATAGGTACTGCCCACGGACTACAGATTACTGCTATAAAAAGGGTTCTATGTCCTTCACCAGAGTTGATTCGGGTGAGCCAATTACTTCTTAAATGGTAAAAAAGTCACTAATACACGAGGTATAGGCAACGACGAACAACTTGAGCCATGGCCTTGGATGCGCAGTAGACGATTTTAAGGTATCTTTAGTAGAAAGAAATGTGCGCGGAAGGATTCCGACAGCATGCCTCCACGCGATTGGCCGATCCACCGACCGCTATTCCCCGCGTTGCGCATACGCCCCCCTAGCATCCGACTACACTTGCGTGTTCGAGTTTTGAAGTTTTGTTGTTTTTATTTTTTATAAATTGGATTGTAGTAATTCAGTTTCTTTGTTAATAAATTAAATAATAAATATGTGTGGACATTTCACACAGTGCCATACTCCCAAACTAAGCATAGCTTGTACTATGGGAACCAGATAACTGATAGAATACTTAGATACTATTTGTTTGTAAATACATACATAGAATACTATATAACACCTAGACACAGAACAAACACCTATGTTCATCACATAAATGTTTGTCCCAGGTGGGAATCGAACCCACAACCTACAGTTCAGAAGGCAGAGCTACTACCAACTTCTACTGTTATTATGTTAGATTACTAAAAACTTTTAGGACAATGCCGCGAAAAGAACACAGTTTTAAAGAGACGAGCTAGAAAAATGGTGCATGATGTGTGTGCTTATGAAGCAAAGTAAGTATAGGTATTACCTACCAAAGTAAAGGTAACCTACCCTCAGGCGCGGATACATAGGGGGGGCGCAGGGGGCGCGCGCCCCCTGCGCCCCCCAAAAAAACAACCAATCAACTAAACAACCAAATAACCAATCATTGAACCAACCAAACCAACGAACAGTTAATCATACGACCAACCAGGCGCGGATACAGAGGGCGTGCGCCCCCTGCGCCCCCCCCTCTGTATCCGCGCCTGCCTACCCTACACAGGCTCCGAAAATTGACATTTAAATCTAGTTTGATAAACTACCACGACTAGCTAGCTCGAAGATTCTAAGGTTTTTTTAATAATAAAATAATGTACTTGTTGGGTAGAATAATGAACATATTTTTTAATAATGAGGCTTTTTATTTAAAAAAAAAACACTAGTGCCACTTCTTTTCTAGATGGCGCTGTAAGTACATAGTTTAAACCTTTCAAACCACAGAGTAGTTTAAACATAAGAAAATGCTTAGACTACCTACAAAGAAATGTCAAATTCAGTTGAGTGGACCACGAGTACATTGTCTGTAGTATCTCTTAAGTAGTCTGTGGTGCATTATTCTTAAGTAAATTGAAGTACAGCAGAACTGCGAGACAGATAAACGTTAATATTATGATCCAAAATTAAGCCGAGCTGTCGCGCAATGAAAATAGAACAAACGAAACAGTTTAGAGTTGTCAGTCAATATCGTGACACATTTCCTATAACCTGTGGTCTATGCTTGAAACAGTGACAGTGACAGATTTTGGTAAAACCACAACTGGCGCCATCTATTAGGTCATACATAAAACACCATTTCTTTTTTTTTAAATAAAACTCCTCATTCCAGTGGATTCGCAACACGGCGCAGCGCGTCCGAGTCTAACAGTCGCTCCCCGATGTACTTCCCAGAGGTCGACGTCGACGTCCGGCCGCGCCCAAGGAGCGATGAGCCCGACTTCAGGTACCTTATATTTAACACAGTCTATCGCAGAATGGCGTTTGTTACTAACTAGTGGCTCGCCCCGGCTTCGCACGGGTATAATAGTTTTCACAGCGCACGCGATGTAAAGAATATTTTAGGTAATTTTTTTACACCTTGGGTTACATTATTGGAGTTTTAGTTAGGACCCCTAATTTTGAAAATTAATATATCCTATGTCACCCGGGGACAGTGTAGCTTTCCAACAGTGAGAATGAATTTTTCATATCGGTTCAGTAGTTTTGGAGCCTATTCAATGCAAACAAACAATCAAATCTTTCCTTTTTATAATATTGTTATAAGTTATGCACGGCAAATACAAGTAACGTGAAGATAACAGTATTATAATTATTCTACAATAATATAAACACTACACTTACCATCACATCATCGTGTTTATCTATCAGCCGGAAGATGTCCACTACTGAACATCCGTCCCCCATAAAACGCCACTTTGGACGCTTATTATACAGGGGTTTGCCATAATCACCACGCTTTGCACTCGTGAAGATTTTAATGTAGAGGAGAATGCTGCTACTCACATCAACAGATCAACAGCCGGTTTTATGGGGGAGGCCTACGTCCACTGCTGAACATAAGCTTCCCCCATAAAACGCCAATTCGGACGCTTATCGAGGGTGAATTTGCCATAATCACCACGATTAGCAGGCGCCTTGGTGATCGCAGATTACTAGCTGCTGCCTGCAACTTTGCATGCATACTATCAATGGGTGGGACATTTATTGATCACGAAAAGTGTTTTATTCTTTTTTTATTAAATACTTTTCAAATATGTTGATCGCGGTAATATTATGCAAAATTTCATCTAAGCCATTTTGAGAGCCACACAACCAAACCGACCTCGTTACACTTTTATAGTATTAGTAGGGATTATCCCCTTTACTTACTAGTATAAACATTTAGTCGAGGAAAAAATTTATTCCGCATTTTCTATCGAACATTATCCGACCTAATTATTTTAAAAGCCTATGCGCTACTTCCACGAGCAATAAAATAAGAGAAAACACCGAGTAGTTATTCCACTGCTCATGATCATCATCAACAGCCTGAAGACATCCACTGCTGAACATAGGCCTCCCCCAGAGCGCCACTTTGAGCGACTGCTCGCCTCCTGTATCAATCAGCTCCCCGCGGCTTTTGCCAGATCGTGGGTCCGGCTTACGCTGCGTCTTGCGGTTCGTGGTCGCCACTCGAGAACCTTCCACTGCTATGCAGTGTTTATTAGTACGGTGTAAGATAATCAAACCAAATGTTTTTCTGTTACGTTATTTCCGGTTATTAAAAGGGCACCTTAACTCTTGATGATACTTTATGGTTAGTAATAGTTTTCGAAAAGAAACCTGGGGCCTTACCGCGTAAGTCTGGTGGCGATGGTGGTCGTTTTCTCTCTTGCTCACACTCACGGACTTGTAAATTGGCGCGTGCAGGATAGCAGGTGATGTTCATTACCGAAATGGTTACGCGGTAGGGGTGCAGGACACCAAATTTTGCAACGGACCTATTTATTTAAGATGTTTTATTTCGCATCCGATGAACTGACATCACAGTTTATCGTAGACAAAAATGTTTGTGTATAATAAAACTAAATTCGGTTGCGTTGCTACATAAAATTGTTATTATAGTAGCCGGAAAACGTCCACTGCTGAGCATAGCCTCCCCATAAAACGCCACTTTGGACTTTTCATAGGGAATTTGTCATAATCACCACGCTTGGCAGGCGGCTTGATCGCAGAAGATTTTGATGTACCAAGGAGAATGCTGCTGCCCATTCTCTGGATATTCCCTTAACTGGTCCTTACGGCACCCACGGGAAGGGATGGGGTGGTTCTGTTCTCACACCATCGGGGCATAGCGAGTGCAGTAATGTAAATTCCAATTAACTTGTACTAGGCTAGGAATACTGGTTCCCATAGGTACAAGCTTTGCTTAGTGGGGCTAGATGGCGCTGTGTAAAATGTCCACACATTTATTTTATACAGTTCACTTTAACATTCACACAAAATAATGTGTACTACACACATATCAACACATCGTCAGGATGCCCACTGCTGAACATACGCCTCCTGCTTAAAACTAGATGACCGCGGATTTTAAAGTATCGAGGAGAATGCTTTTACCTATAATAGATTATTGCAATAATACTAATACCTCATCAACAACCTGAAGACGTCCACTACTGAACATAGGCCTCCCTCAAAGAGCGCCAGTTTAAGCGGCGGCTGATCGTCGGTCGCCTGAGTGGGAGGCCGATCTACGCTGCGTCTTCCGGTTTGTGGTCGCCACTCGAGAACCTTTCTTCCCCATCGGTTGTCAGTTCTACGAGCGATGTGGCCTAGTGCCGATTGCCATTTCAACTTGCTAATTCTAAAAATCAGTCACTTTGTTTCTCCTACGGATCTTATCTCGCTGGGAAACACCGAGCATAAAAAAACCGAAAATAAAACGGTTATAAAACCACCGACCACTTTCTGCTTACTATTTCTGATCTAATTGCCAGTAAATAAACGTCTTATTTATTTATTTTTTATTCCAGCCACATCAAATCAACCGAGGACATAAGTTCAGGGTACTCCAGCGCGGATAACTCCGCGTCTCTAACTCGCACGGCCTCATTAGGCGCCGCGGCTCGAGCTCGATCCCGTACCACTCGGACTACTACCGTCACCACCATCAAACGACCGCAAGCTGCCGAGGTCTGGTAACCTTTATATATGTAGCAATGGGTTAGGTATAAGAACTAACAGCGAACGGGCCTTGGGTAGCTTAGATTCTAAACCTTTATTTATGTAGTGATACGGGTTATACGGTGAACGGGGCTTTGCCTAGATAAGAATCTATTCCCTTAATCCAGTGTATTTATTATAGGTATAGCAAGTAACCAATAATTTTATGCATTATTGCATCTCGGTGTACAAGCTCCATGTAAAGTATTCTGCATGTAGCGCCAACTCTTGGTTATTTGTGGAACCTTATTCATAATGCTCTTAGCGAAGCTCTTTTTTCACTTAAAAAGAAAATAAATAATGGAACCTTTTTTCTGTCCCGAACACTACAAAATGTTAAGGTGGAACGTTACACTCGCGCGATAAATTTAAATTTTCTTGCGTTCTTTTGTCAATAATAGCTTAATTACTCAACATGATTACATGAAAAATAATTTTGCGCAAATAAATATAGTGTATCAATAAATTACAATTAAAAGTATCACCTACTTATCGTTGGTTTAGCGACAAATGACAATAGACTGAAAAACAAAGAATAAAATTGTTTATTGCCATTTGTCGCTAAAGCAATGATATTTCAGAGATAATTTTAATCGTAATTTGTTGATACATTCTATTTATTTCCGCAAAATTAGTTTTCATGTAATCACGTTAAGTAATTAAGCTATTATTAGCAAAAAAACGCAAGAAAATTTGAATTTACCGAGCGAGTGTAACGTTCCACCTTAATAAATAAATTAATTACAATATACTAATTTTAATTTCAACGATCGCCGTTAGTTCTAAGCGCACCTACTTTGCGGCTCCTTACGTGGATGAAGAGTATTTGCAGGCTGATTTTACTTTTCGTGAAAAAGGACAATAAAAACATAAGCTATCAATTTTTTTGTTTTTAAATTAGATTGTAGATTCCAACGACATATTTAAAGAATTTACGAATACATTTTAAGTAATAGAAAACCTATACTCATATTTAAACTGGTATATTTTTGTACAATGAATATTATTATAGTAGAATAGAAAGCGCATCAGCCTGCAAATATAAATTCTGTATTAAGAGTTTGGGATGAAAAAAAAAAACGAAAATACTACTATTTGCTATTGTTGCGATAAAAATACACCGAAGCCAAGAATGCTATAAAATTAATTTCAATAACTCGAATCAAATTATGACTGAGCTTTATGAGAGTCTGTATTGATATATAAATCACTGTTGAATATAGAAGCTGTGTGGATTTTTGCTTATAGCATATCTCTAGTACATAATATTGAATACAGTATTATGAACATTCAAAAATATTAATATCTGTAATGTATAGAGTCGAAATAAACTATGTTTAGTGTGTCAGGGTAAGATTGGTGCTGGAAGTTGTTGGTTATCAAAATCTAAGAGAATTTTGGATAAATTAACTCAGGGTCTGGTCTAACATTTGTTGTGTATGTGGTAAAATCAAGCTCAAATTGTACCTCAAAAACTCAAAATGACATGGGTATTTAAAAAAAAAAATTGCTATTGGCTTCAATTATAATGTTATAAATGTTATCAGAAAGTATTATCAAGTGAACTTGAGGTGTTTTATATTAAAAACATAATAATATTATAAATTAAAAAAATGGCTACTATTTGAGAAAAAATTAAATAGTTTAGGTTTAGATTTTTAGGATTACATTATTTATGCATGAGTTAGATTATGTTATAATATCTTATTTATTTTAGAGTATTACTTCTGTCTATAAGTCTGTCTATGCATTTATTAGCTTTTTCAATTTGAGTTTTTACTTGATTTAGACTTAAGTGCTTTTTATTTCAAGGAAAGTGAAGTTATCATCGAGGAGCTACAAGACGACGATAATAATGTTGAATATGCGAATATGCCCCCTTTACTCAATGCCCCTTCTCCTATATTTCTGTCCCACACGGAGCCTCCTTTTTTGTACCAATATGTTGGAAATCAAGTCAAAATTATTCAAGTTTTAGGTGATTTCCCGTTAAGTACAAATGATAACAAGAATAACAGTAGCAAAATTCAAAACTACGCCGTAACTAAAGCGATCGAGCATGATAAAAATATACCAGAAACAATTGAATTAATTAAAAATGATTCTAACATTCCTGCTAATGAAAATGAAACCAATGACGATACGTCAAAAATAGAAGAGTCCAACATACAAGAAAATTCTAATATAGAAACTAGTAAAAAAGCAACAGAACCAAGTGTAACTGCTGAAAATGTTGTAAAAGATCATATCGATCCAACCAGTTTTGATGCTTCGATAAACGACAATGATTCTGCTGAAAGTGACGACGAAGCTTCGTTTGGCACCCCTGATAATTCTCCGAGGAGTAGAAGAAAGACTTCCAAAGGAAGATATGGAAAAGCCAAAGCGCCTCTTCCTCCTAATACAGAATTATCAGCCAAGGAAATGGAAAACAAGACTGATACGAGTATTCTGGAAAGCGGAACCTCCCAAGAAAGCTTAGTAGACATCGTTAATAAACTGCCTAACAGCGCTTTTAAAGAGACTGACAACTTCAATGGCCTCCAAGTTGTAAATCCGATAGCCCAAAATAAAAGACGGCACAAATCCAAATCACCTGGAATACATTCAAAAACCAACAGCTCAGGTCTTAGTAGATTACTCCAATTGCCTGGTAAACTAGCTTTCTGGCATAAAGGCGATGACAAATCTACTAAATCTGATGTCTCTAACTCTTCAGATCATAGCAGAAGATCATCAAACGTCGACCAATCGATTGGAGAGTTTCAGAGTTGCCTTGATTTGGCAAAAGAAAGATTAACAAGCGAATTTGATGCTTCTGACTCGGATGATCAAAAATACCAAGAGGCGTCGGATTACGACGGCGAAAGCATATCGCAGGAAATTATTGAAAAAAGTTCCGCGTTACAAAAGACAATAGAAGCTAAATTAGAGAGCCATCCTGAATACAAGACTGTTCCCTTACACGATGAGATGCCATCCGCTTCGAAAAGCACAGACGTGTGACTGAATTTCCCTTGTCCCGTTTTCATTATTAGCTGCGGAAACACGCCGAATAGTATGTTATTTGTTTCGTGTGTCTGTTTTGAGCATGATATTAATTTGACTAAAACATGTCATTCGCATATTCAAGAAGTAAAACTATATCCAAAAAGCTATTTTATGTGAAGCTGTAATGTAATAAATCCCTGAACTGCATTATAATGAAAAGCTTCATTTCTGAATCTTATTAAAATGTAACCTGATTTATTTGTTTATTTTATGTGTGTTGTGCTAGTGTTACTTTTGTTGTATCAATGTGACGTGCGTGTTATTTTGTTTTTGGCTTATTAATTTACTAATACTATTAGTTATCTCGTCTACACAAATGACACAATAGCACACAACTCCCACTAGTGTGAATTCTGTGCACAGTAGATAAAGTACTAAAATTGTAGCAAGAAATCTTTATAGTTATAATCTTGAGTCAATTCTAATCAGTAGTGGTCTAATCTTGGATTCCAATATTATTGATAGAGGTTACTAGCATTGACTTAAAATTGTTGTATTTAATAATAATTTAAATGTGTAATGTAATTAATTATTTCTAGAGTAACCTCCAGCAAATTAGTATTGAATTCGATTGTAGTGCACTCACGTATACCTGATCAAAGGCACTCACGCACAAATAACTTACCATACTACGAAATATTTATGATTTTATAATACTAAATAAACAATGCATAACAGTGGAATAGCTACAATGTTTTCTCTTGTTTCATCTTTACCTACGTCGAATGTAATATAGAGAAACAAAAGACAAAATTACTATTCATTTGCTACACAATGTAGTGGTAAGGGGCAAGTTTTTGGCTCTTGCAACATAGCGTGCCGGCTCTATTTTTCGTGCTTTTGCTTTTTTGAGTTACGTTTTCAATATAACCGTTTTATTTTCAGGCAATGCTGACGGCCTCTGCTACCATACCTCGCACAAAAAAAACTAATAAAAGGAAAACGCAATAGACACGTGCATAAGTATCAAAACTGGTTGTACTATCCTTTCGGGGAAATGAGTGCATTTATATTGAAATACCTTTGACTTTGATAGTGCAAAGGATATTGAAATAAACAATGATATTATATGCACTTATTTTCCTATTGGTTTTTTATTTTGATTACAGAGCTTTGTGCTTTCCTATTTCTTATTGTGCTCTCTACATATACAGGAATAGACAATTAGTAAGAGATAGTTCTTGGCACTGGCTGGTTAGAAGAGCACAAGAGTGCACACACCATTGTTAGTGATAAAATTCTTCCAATTTATTTTTTTAACATTGCATGCTACTTTGTTTGCTTACAATGTTGTAAGCATGTTTTAATAAATTAGTATAAACTAAATTCAATCTTCCGGTAATAAAATGCTCAAAATATCTTTACATAGCATGTACACTAAATCCTTTCTAAAATCTGTAATTAATTACAATTCACGCATAAAATGCAATTTTAGTTTGTTTTATGAGAACATCATTCTCAAAAATACTCATATTAAGTTTTTATGTCAATCACTATAGGTAGCTGTAATCATTGTTCATTTTAGGAATAAAATATTGCATTATTCTCAAACTATGAAGGAAGTCTGGATCAATAAGATTGGTAAACCATTTATAATTTAGCCAAAATTTGCCAAAAGTGAAACACTGACTAAATAATTAGCAAAATTATCTTATTAGTATTTTTAAAATTAGTTTATAATGAAAACTAGTCCTTTACATAAATTTCCTTAAATAAATATAGCTTCAATGAGGCTTTTCATATCCATAATTTAAATTTAAGATAATTAAAAAGCATAAACAAAACGTTCAAGTAAGAATTTTTATTTCTTCAGTACTTCTAAAAATAAATATTATTGATTTGATAAACAAATAATAATAACATTGCTATCAAAGTTCATAATGAAAAAAAGTGAGTTAACGCTGGTTTCTCATTATTTCACACATTATTATTATGTTCCTCATTTATTTAAGTTTTGTGTCCCCAAATATTGTATGAATAAAATGTTGAAGATATAGAATTTGCAGTATTATGGGTAAATTATAATGTAGGGAATGTATAACATGAATGTGTGGTATTGCTGGTTTATTTTCTGTAATTTTAGCGAATAAATTATTATTATTAGTGATAATATCATGTGGCTGCAATTGTAAGAGTTACCCTGGTTTGTTACCTGCTGTACATTAATTTTATTGAATGACTGTCTTATGCAATGTGTTTGAGTTTATAAAATAAAAAGTTCATATGAAATTTTGTTTTACTTGATGAATTAAAGTTTACATTGCTCTTATTCTAAGGGTGTCCATAATGTACTTCACATGATCATTCTTATAAGCTTTGCTAAGCATTTGTTTCTCAAGCTGGTTCAATGAGTCATTATCCCAAACCTTGATCCACTGAAGTAATGATAAAAGTTTATGATAGCTATTTGTATCATTCACAGCATCCACTATCTTAATAGCAGGTAAATTCTCTATAATTTTTGTCAGTTTAGGTTTGATCACCAAGTTAAAAGTGCTGTTACTTCGCACAGCAAATTTGTGGAGAATATCAACAGTTTGGACATTTACTGCATCATCTAACAATATATCGGGCAAGTTTTTAAGCCACAAATCAAATGCATCACTTTGATGAAAATGACCTAAACTGTCATTCAGAGCAATAGTACAGAGCAAGCTGAAAATCTGCTGCTTGTAAGAACTTGACATAGTTTTGTTGAAATAAGTCCATATAATTTTTCTGAATAGAGCATCCATAACAGATAATGTTTTTGTCCAGCTGTTTACTTCTTTTGTAAATATGGTATTTAGAATTTTTAGGACAACATCATTGATATCACCTTGTGTGTTCTGATTGAAGGTCCTTTCAATATAATTGAGCACAGACACAATATCTTTATTGTTAGTTTTGATATTAATGTTAGGATTGAGCAGTATGAATAGATGGCATATTTCCAGGTTCTCAGATACTAATTTAGGATCTGTTATCACATTTTCAAAAGGTGTATTATCATTCTTCTGTCTTGACTTGATGTTTGTTACAAATGGAAATGTTTTTACAAAATGTTGTGTGTACTGATGCCGGTACTTCTGGCAGAATATATTCTGGATGTTTGAACTGGGAGACTTTTTGTTTAAATGTTGGATGTGGGTCCATAACAAAGCAAATACTTCAAGGGTGTGCTTCAATAATGATGCAGCATCTTCACTAAGCACAGTTTCGAAATTTTTCTCTGCTGATATATTAGGACATACTTCAAGCCAGGTCTCAAAAAGAAGAGGCATTAGAGTATCAATATATTCCATAAACTTCCCTGCTTCATCTACAGATGAGGTTTCTTGCATTTTGTTTGAAGTAAAGCATGACAAATGACACACTGATGTGTAATTTGAATTAAAGAGAGGATAATAATGAAACTTTGAAGAATCAAATGTTTTAGTTATATCTGTAGCATCAGTACCAGAGTCACTCACATTTTCAAGTTGTACAAATTTGTTCAAGTAGTCTTGTAGACGATGCAAAACTTTGACTCTCCATTTAACACTAGTAATCTGACTTCCCAAGTTGACAGTCAACATTCTTCCTGGTTTAGAATCAACTCGTAGTTTTGATATCATATCCATGAAGTTTGGTATAATCTTGTGGAAGTCTTTAGCTGCTTTTTCTGGAGCACAGAGCAGTAGGATGTCCAGAAATAATAAAGAGTCTTCCTGTATCCTGTTGTTAATGTGAGTCATTGCACTGCGGAGGTAAGTTGACATTACATCATAAAAAGGATCAATCTTCTCAATACTAACGTTTGTGAGCATTATTTGTAATACTTGTAGAGTGTCTCTCCTTACCTGAAAAAAGCAAGCCAAGGAATAATTTTTTTTTCTAGGAATCTATTAAGATAATAATACATTTTCAGTGCATAAACTCACGATTTTTTCAATATTTAACAACAAAGGTGTGACGCCATTGATCAGCTGTCCTAGGTGTTGTTCCAAAACTTCAGGATTTCTTGATATGAGATCTTTCAGCCCATGAAGTGCATCTGTTCTTGATTTAGTGTTAAAATGATTTAAACGTGATAATAATTCACTGGCACTAAGTTTCCTCGTAGACAGAGCTTCTGTCTCACCATGCTTTTTAAGCTGCTCCTTAATAACAATTTTTTTCACTTTGAAATTGGTTTTAGTCACATTTGTTCCTTTTGGAAGATCTTTCTTGGCCTTTAACTTCGTTTTAGATTTTTCGGATTTAAGGAATTTCTGATACCTAGTAGCTCCTGTTTGAGGCATCCTAATGCTTGTAATTTACTTGTAGATATTTTTATGTAATAGCAAATAAGTAAGTTATTACGCGTCACACGTGCGTTTCTCATAAAAAACTAAAAAATGTTTTTAATTTTTTATAACCTACAAGTACAGAAAAAAAACAGAGTTGAGCCTCTTTTTTTTTTTTTAGAATTAGTTCTTGAACTGGATACAAAAACCTTCAGTCGCAATATTAAAAAGTCTACATAGTCTGCATTATATATATTATATTTCACTTAGTCATAGTCCAGTCCAAGTCAGGTAGTCATAGTCCAGTCAAAGTCATGCCCCAGCAAAGTGGTGGCAACTTTACTAGAGGCTTCTATGGAGTTTTGGAAGCAACACGAAAAACCACGTTTCACCACATTATATCACTTGCCCACACACTCATGCTCGTAATTCAGCACTTAATGCGTAAAACACCACTAATTTTAAACATTAACACTGGATAAAACACAAGTATTGAAAAATAACACAATGCAACGATGTGAACTTTTTCGCGTTCCCGCCAAAAAACCGTTGAGAGTCTCAAAGACACAGTGTTGTCAACTTGTAAAGACATTTTCCCCTAAGATAATTTTGAAATTCCTCTATAACTTTGTTCAAATTTTTCCTTTACAAATTATATTGTCGTTTGTTTGTATTTTTCTTTAGGCAATAATATATAGTTTTCAACCTGATAAAATAAAAAATACACAGGTATAAAAGCATATAAAATGTGTAAAACGGCATCGTCATCGTCGTCAGTGATCTAGGCCCGATTTCACCAACGTTTATTCCAAGTATAAGGCTATTCGTTACTCATGGATACAGCTAATTGACAAATGAAATTACACAAAAAAGACGCCATTTTGATTGTATCCAAGGAATAAGTCTTATTCCTTCACAAAATTGTTGGTATAAGGGCTATATTCGCGTAATTCGGTTGTTCTCGGAAAGTTATACCTGGAATAAAATTTATTCTAGTTTAGTGAAATCGGGCCTTAGAGGTGCTAGGGCTAGTGCTATGTCCAATTTTTAAAAATCATACCTGTTTTTAGTCCAAAATACCGCGAAGCCTGAAAACAAAGGCTTTCAACCAGTGTGTTTTGCCAGTGACGATAGTACTGAAACGAGGTATCTTACTGTTGGTCTCATTAGTAAGCTCAAAGTTGCGCAATGAACTATGGAGAGAGAGAGAGAGAGAGCGTCGAAATGTTGTTCTTTTCTTTGTATTAAATATAAGGGGATCAAGAGCCGACAATAAATCTTAGAATTAGCAAGTTGAAAAGGCAGTGGAAAGGCCGCATCGCTCGCAGAACCATAAACCGATGGGCAAGAAAAGTTCTTGAGTGGCGACCACGAACCAGAAAACGCAGCGTAGGTCAGTCCTCTGCTAGGTGGTCAATGACGTTGGATGCAGGAAATGAACAGCTGCTCAAGGGGCTCTATGGGGGAAGGCCATTGGACGTCTTTTTGGACGGAAACGTGGTTTTTTTCGTGTTGCTTCCAAAATTCCATAGAAGCTTCTAGTAAAGTTGCCACCACTTTACTGGGGCAAACCCGAAGTTTCTTATGCCGGGTTCCCACGATTTTTTTAATACCACTGGAGAGACCTAGAGCCAAGTCATAACTTCAAGTCAACCAACCCTCTGGCAAGCGTGCTGTTTATAAATTAAAATAAAGTAAGTACTTAGAAATAGTGATAGCGCGACCAAAGCGAGTGCAAAATTATTCTTTACTAAAATAAAGAGCTCACATAAACATCAAAAGCGCGAGCAAATCGAGTGCCGAAAATTTTCTGTATTTGCCACATTTTATATTCAAGTAAATACATTCAACTTTCAAGCGTGCTGGTCATGTATTGAAACAAAGCACAAATATTAATAGCGCGAGCGAAGCGAGCGCGGAAAATTTTCTGTAGTATTTGCCACATTTTATATTTCGGAAAATACATGCAGCGTATGTTCAAGCGTGCTGGTTATGTATTAATACAAAGCACAAATATTAACAGCGCGAGAGAAGCGAGCGCAAAATATTTTCTGTATTTGCCACATTTTATACTTCAGAAAATACGTGCAACGTACGTTTAAGCATGCTGGTCATGTATTAAAACAAAGCATATATAGTAATAGTGTCTAACTATCATAAATCAAATACCAGTACCTAAATGGAGTGCTAAAGTTAAATACAATTTAGCAATTTTATAACCTATCAATCAAAAAAGAAGCACCTTTTAATTTTATTTGCTTAAATTAATTCAAATCATTTTTTAGTAATTTTTGTCCTAAAATTATCAATTCTACCTATAACTACCTACTCTAGAATTCCTACTCTCATCATCAAAATTTTGTCAGCACAAGCGAAACGAGCGCGGAAAATCACACTTTTATCTGCGCTCTTTGTACAACCTGGCAGTTTTCGTTACTTACCCATAAAAACATTACCAGTAGAGGCAACGCTGCTGACTTGGCTGACCATAGAGTAACTGTGGCTGACTACATAAACAACGGAAGTGTGCCCATGCCCAGTGCACCTCAATAAAGGCATCAAAATTTAACTTTTCATCTTGATTACATATTGTTTTTTACCATTTTTATAACTTTTTTGGACAATGATAGGTAAGCGTTCGGGATCCAGGGGCAAGGGGGGCGGGGCAGCTGCCCCCCCCCATGGGTACGCCCATGACTAAGGGCGTTTCAGCATTAATCACAGTAAAGATCCAGTCTACCTTTTTTATACGTCCATGTTGCCGACCGAGTTTATCATCATCAGCCTATAGACATCCAATGCTGCGCATAGGCATCCTCCATACAGCGCCACTTTGAGTGGGTCAAAATTATTACTAAGAAATGTAACACTACTCTCGCTAGATCAAAGTTCACTACTACATGACAGGCACAATGTTTTTAAAATTATACTCACAGGTCTCAGTTTGTTTACTGAAGCATAAACAAAACTATATGTTTTGATATTCACCGCTGATGTGTTACTCTCGTATTATTTATACATTACGTATGATTATCACACAGTGATTTGTAGCAGAGTGTGCGACAAAAAGTAGCAGTGACTTATGAAAAAGGAAATCATGATTTTTCACCTGCTCCTTATGAAATAATCCATGCCTATTTCATAGTGAAAGAAATTGCTATTTCCTTTTTTTTCTAATAATTTTAGCGCTTTTTTTGAAACACTTTAGCCACACTTTAGCGAATTAGTGTTAGCAGCACTGCTTGGTGCTAGTTTTTATTCATATAAAAATTGACTTGCCAAAAGTACATGTATCCAGGCCATTAATAAAAATGAAAAAAAAAAGTTATTGCACGTATTTTGGATTTGTTTTGAATTTTTTTTGTAGATAACCTTATTTCTGCTAAAACTACAATGAAAATAAAAAAACAGCATCGAAAGAAGAAATTTCTTCACAAATTAAATCGGAAAAGAATGCACATAAAGCAAAAAAGTACTGGTGATGTGAAATGGTTAGAACGTGGTTCATCTAATTATTTTTCCCACATGTTTTATTTTATGTATTAAAGGTACAGACCTACTGTTATATATTTTATTTCACAGCAACGTTATTAATGAAGCATGGGATCACAAAAAGTCATCAAAGCGCAATCTGAGAGACATGGGCCTTGCTGATGACCCAAATAAAGTAATAAAAATTCCAAGCTACAAAGAAAGTAAATTTAAGCAAGCCAGGAAGATAGTAAATAGTGACTCAGAAGGCAGTGAAGAGGAAATAGAGGAAGTATCACTCACTGCACCTAAAAAAGAAGTTGCTGCAAAATTGGAGAAACAGGCAAGGGCCCCACGGCAAAGGAAGTTCATGTATGTAAGATTTTAACTTCAAAATTATGCAACTTCAGTTATAAAAAACATTTTTATAGAAGCATATCAAAAATATAAATATCATTACCTGTTTATTGATTATTTGTCGAAAATATTGTTTCAGGTTGCCAAAAACCCAAGTAGAGTACATCACTTACCTACTTGACAAATATGGATATGATTTCAAGGCCATGGAAAGGGATAAGAAAAATTACTATCAAGAAACATGGAAGCAGATACGAGCTAAAATAAAGACATTCATGGGGATTCCACAACAGTATGCAGAGTATCTAGAATCAAGAGGATTACTTGATAAAGAAATTGATGAGGAAGAATTAAAAAAACAAGCAAAGGCTTTTGCAATGGATGATGATTAAATATAGTGTACATAAGTTTTAATATGGAATTACCTTTTTTTAGTAATAAATATATGTATAAGATTAACAATATTCAATTTTACTTTTGCATCATTATTTCAAATGTGTGATTTATCACAGGAAGTTAAATAAAGTCCAATAAAAATATTAACAAAGAATTTTTATTGTGTCTTACAATCACTTGGTATATCTTTCACTGGTTTCACATTCTTAAGTTCTTCATACCACTCTTTCTCCATTTCTATCAGTTGCTGCGGTTTCTTGTACTGGAAAAAGAGTCAAATCAATATAAATAAATACATGCCAGTATGGCATTGATTGTCTTTTATCTGCTGTGCTGTGTTCTCAGCTACTATAGGGGTATAGTAGGAAAACACCACATCACACTAGCATAGCTTATTATTGTACTGTTCATTGTACAATGGGAGGTCCTGCCATCACCAACATATTTTAGCAGACCATAATATATTTTTTGTAATTTTCATTTTACATTTACTGTGATCCTTTTATTTATTTGATCATCAACACTATTTCCATACCAATGCATCTTATATTATATTATGTACCTAATAATATAAACAAACAAGCCATTTTAATTGTGTCTCATTAACTTTATATAAAGACAATACACAACATACTTTGATAACCATGATTTAACTTGATGGACATCAAAAATGCCCTTCATATCAGTTTTTATTTAGAAGCAAAATATGAGAACACAGAATCATGTGTTTTGTGATAAAAAAGTAATGAGCTTATCCACATGGACCCAATGTCTATAATATTAAAGTGTAGATTGATATAACAAAAATTGCAGCAGTTTTAGAACTGTCACACTGTCACACATACAACAAAAACATTTTCTTACCATTATAATCAGAGTATTAAAACTATGAGAGCTTTGAATATTAGCTTGTTCTATTGGTAGGTTGAGTCGGCTGAGCTCAGGCACTTGTAACTTCTTAAAATACTTTTTATTAGTTGTTCGGACTATAATGCATCTTTCATCACTGTTTGCACTTATTGAGTAAGTTTCAATAGGAAACGGCAAGTTTCTGATTCGCCACTCTAAATTCACTCTTGTGTTCCGTCTTGTGAGTATTGGCTGAAAAATAGGGAGCAGACTTATACAAAGAACTAATATAAAGAATAAATATTATAAGAAACTACACACTAGAACCAGCGCGGTTAGCATGGATGGTAGACAATATAGTCTTTCCCCTTCCTTCATACTTGCTTATTTGTCAAGTGAACTAAAACAGGGGAAAGACAATTTTGTCTACCATCCGTGCTAACTGCTAACCGGGCTGGAATATAAAAATGGTCACCAAGAAAAACAACTTACTTGATCTTTACTTTCTATAATATCTAAAGCGTCAATATTAGATATGGCATCTGGTATAGGGTCTCCAATTTCTACATCCCATTTTCCTTCACCTCCAAGCTTTCCTTTCACTTTCCAAGCCCTCCGAAGCATCACTTGGGTGTCCACGTTGTATTCTTCAACCATCTCTCTATCATCCTCAAACTTATAGTGCACCTTCTTTATTTTATCATCTTTGAGACAAGATTTCTCCGCACCGAGCAGCGATCTATACCAAATCGTATTCCGATGCATTTTTGAGTTTGTCTTTTTCAAAGGTTTACAAAAGCTGTAGTTTACGTTTATTAGGTTTTCACGTTTCAAACGTTTCGATCAATCAAAAGAACAATTTTACTCTTCCGATCCGAGAATCAATTATAGAAATCCGTGTCAATTAATTACACAGAATTCCCAAGATAAATTATCAAACAAACAAAACCTTTTCATTTTGTTGCTATGGTAACCAAAGCAAAGAGTATATAAAATCACAGGACTACATGACCATAACAATAAAACTAGGTATTCTATAAAACTCACAGAATTCCCACTAGTAGAAATCTATTTCGCGTGGCCGCCTAGTTGTTTCTTGCTCCCACACGAGGTGCTGCCTGAATAAGAACGTCTCCCAAAATTTTGGGTAGATAATGAGCGATTTCGTTAGCTCTATCTATAGAGTAATTTACCTTGATACCTAGAATTTATGTTTTACCAGTGTTCACTGCTTCTTTATTGTAAAAACTAAAATGTAAGATCAGGTGGGGTAAGTGAAACGAAGGAGTACCTAAGTGAAACCCTATTGTAATCAATAAATCACGCAGTTTAGCTCTATGCTATGTAGCGAAATGGTTTCAATGCTCTAGCACACGCGTCACCCAATCTTTCTGCTAGGTCATAAAATAAAAAGAAATCAGCTATCTTTAAGTTTACAAAACACAAGTCGGCTGATGCCATGAAGCAATTTAATAGTGTACATTTTTACACGAAAATAATGCATGAAATGGCGCGTAATGTGGGGTTAGTATTTGCAGTCACAGACGACACAGGTAATAAAATCAATCAAATACCTACTACATTACAAATGTCATTGTAAATGTCCCATGGGCGAAAATCACGTATTTCACATCAACAGCTGGAAAACGTCTAGTGCTGAACACAGGCATGCCCATAAAACGCCATTTTAGACGCTGATTATAGGGAGTTTTGCCATAATCACCTCGCTTAGCAAGTATCTTGTCATCGCAGAAGATTATAATGTACCAAGGAGAATGCTACTGCCCATTCTCTGGATAGTCCCTTAGTCTGCTCTTATACGTCACCCACAGAAAGAGATGGAGATTCTGCGCTTATAAAGTGATACCTGGCAGCTATTATTATATAAGTAGGTACCTAATATAATGACTGCGGGTAACAGATAATAAAACTGTCAACTGCAAAATAGTCAAACGCCAATGTCAACCTACCGTCAGAATATTGAATCGGAATGTTTCTGTCAAAACCGTGAACCATTTTTGAAGTGATGTTTCGTTCACGCAAATTGAATTTTCAAAAAATATTTTCTTGAAAAGTATTTATTGCCGTCATTTGCCATTTCAGATTTAGGCTTTCTATGTGTAAAAAAAATTAGAGTCCTAGCAGAATTCACAAAGTGAGTAGATGTGCAAGTATGTTTCACTTACCCCACCTGACCTTAAATATAAAATGATTTAATTTAATTTAATTTAATTAAAACGGTACAAGGACCAATTACAATAATTAAATAGAGTAAGGTAACAAAATAGGTAAGCAGGTATTTAAGACATCATGCAATAAAATAATATAAAATAAAAATTAACCTACATTAAAGTTCTTCTCACAAAAACGCAAACACTCCAACAATATATCCTGCCATCCATCCGCAAACAAATCACAGTCTGGACTGGCGTCCAGCAAAGCGTTGAGCGCGGACAAGGTGCGCGGGATAGGTGCACTGGCGCGCGCAACGGTGCGGCAAGGTGGTACGGCAAACAACCAAAAAAAAATTATATATTTTACTGAGTTAAATCAAGCAAATAATTAGCTAATATACCTACAAAAGGATTTTTTCCGACTTATAAACATTTGCAAATCGATATTGTACCTAGCTGGTTTTATGGGAAATTAAAAATCATAAACTGGCATTACCTTGACGATGAAATTTTTTGGTTAGGTATGGTTATTTTATCCATTAATTAATCATTTAGCTGTTTTTCTGTTTAGCTGAGAACTTGTTATTACATGAAATGTAGCGCTGTATTAATATTTTTCACAATAAACACTTCTAAAAAGGGAAAATAGACAAAATAATGGCTACTTACTTGTGAAATGTTATTCCTTCATATTTACGCCTCAGTGCGACTTCTGTTGCTTAAAATGCTGCAACCACCCACTGCACACACATTATTTCTCAAATATTTATTGCCTAGATCACCATTTAAATAGGATTATTTCGCAAAAAACAACAATTTCAAAAAATTGTTATTCTGTTTGGCTTAGATCAAACGAAGCCAAATAAAAAAACCCGGTAACGGTGACAAGGACCAAAGATAATACGTTCGTCTTTTTTTTGCTTAGTACCGAATGTATAGCGCTCTCCTTGTTGTCCACGAATGACGTCATATACTACGGTTCTACTCGTACATATTCAAAGATAAAACTAAACTAAAACTATAAAATTAACAATATAATGGGTATTTTTTTTTTTTTTCTAAACTGTGATTGATTGAGTACTACTATATATAAAAAAAACTATTGGCCGTGACACAAGCGTAGAACGGGCATGGACTTGGAAGCAAATCAATGTCCGTTTTACGCTTATGTCACGATTTGTTAAATTGTTTTTTCGTAACCTGTGACCGTTAGTTTTTGGTCTAATCTGCGACACAGCATGACGAATTGACAAATAAGAGTCAAAGTCACACTGACTGTCACTGTCAGTGTCACACTGTCAAAATAATAAATAATTGTAGGTTAGAAATGTCTGCCTGGCTGGCGCCATAAAACTCAAAAATAACAAATCCAACAAAAATATTTATTATTAGAACTGTTTAGTTATTTTTACAGCCGCTATCCTAAAAACTAAAATGTCTAGGCCTAAAAGCAAAATACCTGACAGGTGAATTCACAGTCATCTTATTTTATATGTCAATGTTTAGAAGCATTTTATCTAGATATTCTTTGTGCATAGTGTACTACCCATTAATGTTTTTATATGTTTATATTACAGGTGGATACCATACAACGCTTGCGGTGATGTTATTGAAGGCACGAGAATAATTTGCTTCAAAGTTCCTCTCCTTAAGGTAAGTCAAAGAATTTAGTTACCATGAGCAGAAAGAAAGCAAAAAGAAAAATGCTAGATATAGTCCCCCTTACCAAGAAACACTGCATAACAGTGGACTAACTACTCAGTGTTTTCTCTTTGCCATTTCAAAATCAACAGAGAAAGACATCCGCTACAAAATGTTTATTAGTAAGGGGCATAGCATACATCGTCACTCGTATGACTAAAGGTCCTATCTCATTTTTGTCCATTCTTCAGAAAACGCGTTTTAAGGTTTTGACAATTCTAACTTTCAGATAGTTTCGTTCCTCGCAAGTCCAGCATATTTATTTTTATATGCTTTTGTAGATAGTTTCAAGTACTTTAATTACACGTTGAAACTTTTAACCTGTTTGCATTCTAAATACCGGTTTTGATTAATCAAAACAGACAGGTCACTTAGTGAAAACTTTGTTTTATTTAAAATAAGCTGTCTGTTTTTAGTAACAACTTTTTTTAGACTAAGTATGGAAATAAATATACAAAATTTATGTTGTTAATGCTTTATTAGTGTGCTTGTTTGTTTTAGTAAGTTTTAGTAAGTGAGATAGGACCTTTAGTCGTACAAGCAACGACATGTGGGAAAAAAGTGAGGACATGTAAAAGTACTAAGGTAAAAAAATGTTGCAATCATTATAATATAAGTTTATTGAGGAATCCCAAGATTGATAAAATTTAAGTAAACATTATGAGTTTATCTATCTATTTATTGTACCGAAAATTAAATCAAAACCATGAACTAACTATATAACTATGCAAGCATGCACCACCACAGGCCGCATCATCACTTACCATCAGGTGAGACAGTGGTCAAATGTTATGCCTATAAATTATAAAAAAAGTGTAATTAGTAATATACCTAAAATAAATATAATGAGTTGGCACCTGAAGTAGGTTTAGCACTGTGCTGCGTAAACTATGTAGAGTTTTCAGTGTACCTACCAGTGTTCTCAAGCAAAGACATTTTGTTAAGTCTAATAATTTACTACAGCTAGGTTACTACACAAGTTGATGTACCTTTCTTACTACCATTGTGTGAAGTAATAAAGTTTTTGTTATTTATTTATAGATTATTTTTAGCTTTTTTCAAGCCAATACTTTAGATTAATGCTTTAAGATCAGTCTCAAAATATTCAGAAGAGTGATTCAAAATAAATTTTTGCGCCATTTCTTTATTTTTTTATTTATTCTTTTTTATTACATATTTCTGCAAATCGTTCAATCAATTATTAAAATCAATTATTTAATTAAAACATATAAATACTGGTTATATTACATTTTCAATTATTAATTACAGCGCCATCTGTTCGTAGTATATTACACTAGCATGCACGGTGAACTAGACTAAATCTTATTTTTACCCCTTTGACACAGATGGCGTTACATACATTTTTTGAATCTATACATATCCGAATTATACATTTCTTATTATATCCTTCTAATCTTAAATGTATATAACATTATTTCACCTTTTAGAACATTGTGGAATAAGTTAAAACAATTTAGCTTAAAGAAATACATGTTCTTTTTCATAATTTCCTTATATCTCTAACTCTTATAATGTTAAATATGAGGCTGCTGAAACACTGATTGATAAAAGCTTGGCGACCGTGAGGGCCGTAGCTAAGTAGCCAGCAAGTCACACATACATTTTAATACAATTCCCTCCCGCCATGCTGTACAAGTACAAGTGTATCAACACAATGATTCCATTTACCGAAAAAGCTCATTGTAGGATGCGAACTTACGACCAGCGGATCGCAAATCGATATCATTTACTCATCATCATCATCATCATCATCACCATTAACAGCCTGAAGACGTCCACTGCTGAGGTGACCATAGGCCTCCCCCACAGAGCGCCACTTTGAGCGGCTTCTTGCCTCCTGCATCTATCGGCTTCCCGTGGTTTTCAAATATTTAACGACGCGTTAATAAAATAAAATAACTTTAAGTACTTACTAACTCATGAAATCTAGTGCTATTTAATTTTAAAACCATCGATTAAACTTAACTTACGGTTAAATATACCTAACCTAATTTTTATTACAATTACATAGATAGATAAATTCTTTATTTTATTTATTTAATAAGGGTAAAAAAATGCAATGAAACAAAGCACTTATGAGTACCTATAGGCTACAATGGGCGGTCTTATCGCTAAAAAGCGATTCTTTCCGGCAACCTTAACCTTAATTATTACACCTAAATTCATAAGTTTGTATGCATGTTTTAAAGTAGGTAGTTATTTTTTATGCTTGAATGGGCTCACGTTTGACAACCTGATGGAAAGCGATGATGCGGTCTATGTTAGAGCACGTTTGCCCATGAGATGCCTATTCACTCTTGATTTGAAGATACCCAGATTGTAATTTGTAGGAAACAAAGAAGCAGGAAGTGCATTCCATTCCTCAGCCGTGCGAATAATAAAAGAACTAGCAAAACGCTTAGTACGAGTTCGAGGCAGTGTCGTAAAATGAAAAGCGATCACGTGACAAAGATTAAACGCACAACCCGAAAATATGAAAAGGCACCGATGCAAGCAAAATAACACAGTGAGTCTCATATTGACACGGTTTTGCTAACGAAGTACATTCAAAATAGTTTCGCAGGTGCATTAGCGAAGCCTCACCCGACAATGCACCGCGTTATAAGTTCACCGCGGCACAATGCGTATTTGTTTAACTGACCGTCTGCGCTATGGGTGTTCACTTGACCGTACCACAGTTATAGCAAACATGCACAGGTACTTAGAGATCTGTGTTAATATGGTCTGAATAGCGCTTGCATTTCATACTGTGGGATGAGAGGATGCCAGATTGTTCAGAATGCTGGTAATAACACTCGTATGTCGGAATTTTCTTATGCGTTCGTAGATCCCACAGCAATGTGGAGTTATGAAGTCCTTGATTTATAAATTAAGTGAAAAATATACTATTCTAACGTCAAAACCCGTTCGATCAACTCAACCAGCTAGGCGATCATGGAATTTTATTGCAACCAAACAGACACACAAGGTATGAATTTGACAGTTTCAATACGTAATTTATTGTGCATAGAGTTACTATGAAAATTTTCAAATTAGCAGTGAAACCCCTGATGCATATTGCAATCAAGGTTTCATGATCACTCCGCAGAGCTGATGATCTTCGAACGGTCGAACAGTTCGACTTGAATCATAAGAAAAGTTTCGATCAGTTCATACATAAAAATAAAATAAAAACAAAATCGGTTCGTATGTTTAGGAGTTAAAATGCCACAGACAGACACACAGGTTATACCTCAATAACATCCCCTTTGTGGCAAGGGTTTAAAAATTAAAGTCTATTAGTGCTGAAGTCTAAAAACATCAAAAAGTCGGACACTCGCGGATGTAGGGAGAGAGCTAAGAAACAAGTCTATAATCTTTTCTTTCTTCAAGAAAAGAAGGAGTCCTATAATAATGTTAGACAACATGATCAAAGCTTAGACCTTCCGTTCCGGAAATTCAAGAATTGACTCCCAGATTAACGAACATTGTAACAAACCAGACATAGTACTGGGTGGCGCAAAAGTAAAGACCCTATTTGGTTCAGCTATAACATTTTTTCTAAATTAGAAAACTAGATTTAGGTTTTTTTAAATGTATATTTGTGCCATTAAATTTCGTACCATTAGGATTTAAAGATGATGTCTTTTAAATGGTGACCTCCAGAGTTGATACACATTTGAGCCCTATTTATGACATTTTGCATAACTTGCCGTAACACTTCCTGCGATATGTTCGTTATTTCTTGACGAATGTTTTCTTTTAGAGCTGCGAGAGTCTGTGGCTTGTTCACATACACCCGAGATTTCAAAAAACCCCAAAGAAAAAGTCTGGACTGGTCAGATCGGGTGATCTTGCAGGCCAAGGCAAATCGCCAAAACGAGAGATAACTCGGCTTGGAAAAGCGTCCCTCACTAAGTCCATAGTGTCGCGCGCTGTGTGTGCCGTAGCGCCGTCTTGTTGAAACCAGATGTGCTCCAGCCCCAATTCGTCCAAACTGGGTATCAAAAACTCACGTAACATGGTTCTGTAGCGTTCTCCAGTGACAGTTATCGCATTGCCTCCAGCGTCTTCGAAAAAATAGGGTCCGATCACTCTGTCAACACAGATGCCACACCATACAGTAACTTTTAGTGGGTGTAGAGGTGTTTCTTGAATAATGCGCGGATTATCAGTGCCCCAGAACCGAGTATTCTGCTTATTGACATGCCCTGAGAGATGGAAATGCGCTTCGTCACTCATAACCAATTTTGAAGGAAAATCATCTTGCAAAATGTCATAAATAGGGCTCAAATGTGTATCAACTCTGGAGGTCACCATTTAAAAGACATCATCTTTAAATCCTAATGGTACGAAATTTAATGGCACAAATATACATTTAAAAAAACCTAAATCTAGTTTTCTAATTTAGAAAAAATGTTATAGCTGAACCAAATAGGGTCTTTACTTTTGCGCCACCCAGTACATGCATATTAAACAGAGTCTGTATATGTGGAAACTGCCGGCTTGTTAGCTAGACACATTATTGTTTCAGTCAATAGAAGAAACCTGTCTGAGGAGGCTTAATCGACTTGTGTAAAGGAAAGAAACGAGAATTAGAAATTCATATAGGAACATTTCGAAATTTTCATTGGATTTTCTTTTCAACTTTTTGGTATCTACAAACATTTTGTTTTTGAATAAAATCAGCGTGAATTCCCCATAGAAACTGTACAATTTACCGGTATAAAAAGACCCTATATGACGAGGACCAAAACCAATACATTTAGATAAGACTAATTAGGTAAGTTCATAACATTAACTAATTAATCAAACTTCGACATAAAAAGATAGTCCGGTAGATCCCAGGGCCCCGTTTTATAAAGCAACAAGACATGTATTTGTAGCGAAAAACTGGCAACACAGCCAAATAAAAAGTGAAATAATGCGTTTTATAAAGCTACAAGACAACAAGTGTACAAGCTACATCCCCGATATATTGCTTTACTCTATGAATTACAAGTACTTGTTCTTAGACCATAGACAATCCATAGTGTTTTTTCATTTTTAAAACGTAAAATCGAACAATTGTTTTGGTCATTACAAGTGTACGGAACTACAAGTTGTAAAGTTCTTTACCTGACTAAGGAGCTAGGTAAAATGAAGTACAAGTTTAGATAAATATATTGAAAGTGTATTGTATTGGTCGTGTCTCGTATTAATTAATGTTCAATTAGTTAAATTAAGTAAATATGAACTAATTATGTTTAAATAATGAGAAATTCAGCTTGAGCGAAGCCCATGAAAATTGAGCGTAGCTGTATATCACAAAACCTATTATGAGAATAGTGACTTTGGCCCAACTTTATTTATTTAAATAGCTTTACTTAAAAATAGAGACGTCCCGCGGTTTCACCCAAAACTTACATAATTTTCCGCAGGATTTCTTGATTTCTGAAATAAACCGCATCTATCCCGGTAATATACGTTCTTCTAAAAAAGTCATCCAATGTCACAACAAACAATTAGATAATGTTTTTCATTTATATATTATGTAGGGATTTAATGTAAACTTCACACCGGCTAAATTCACTAATGAATGGGAGCCAAACTAATAAAAAGCTATTGACCGTGACGTTCATTCATAGTGATGTGCAACTTGTAATATCATTTTCTACACTTTATCTCTTACTTGGTCTGTGGTCCCCGCTGTGAGGCCTCAGTCATGTTCATAGTGATGTGCATTATACATATAATTTACACTTGTAATCGATAATTGTTCTTTATAAAACGCCGTAACTAGTAAGTTGTAGTTACTTGTTCTTGTAGCTGCTAGAATTGTTAGCTTGTACTTGTAGCTTTATAAAACGGGGCCCAGGAGATTACTAGTAGGTACACACATTCCTTTTTCTGCCAACTTTGAGGAACTCCGAATTAGGGATTGCAATCTGTTTCAATCCGGCCGGACCCGGCCGGATCCGGCCGGATTGCTGAAATCAGGATAATTTTCCCTTTTCGTTCCAAAAAAGACTGTTTAAGAGATAATTAAGAGGTGTACATACATAATGAGGTATACATAGCTAAAAATGATATATTATATCGTTTTTAGCTATTTATATATTTACACATATGTGTAATCAACATTATTTCCGATGTTATAATTAGACAAACTATTAAAAATCTACTACATTGTAACTATAGACAAATTTTAAAATAATGGGTGGTTCAGGCAGGCAGGCTTCCAGTTTTCACCAAAGATAATAAAATGTAATCGCAAATGTTTTCACAGTCAGATCAATTTTAGTATTTAACATTATAAAGTCTATCAGTCAAATCTATTAGTTTGAAGCCCATGATTATGATATTAAATTTATGCTGAGTTGGATCGGGACCGGGACCTATTTCATGGCGTCACGCAGTCACGCAACATTATATTCTTATTTATCTTTTTGTCCTTTTTGTAATATCTATTTTTTATGTTTCAAAAATGTAATGTGTGATGTTTTGAACCAATGTATTTTATTTATAATTTTTTTCTAACAAAGGAATCAACTTTTCTTGATCTACTGAAATCACAGTATTTAGGTATTTGAGCATGCGCACAACTGTTTCATTCTAATACTTATGACAAACATCATAATGAATCTGTCTAATGAATGGCACAATCATCACAAAAATGCTTTTATAACATCATCAACACAAGTCAAGATCAAGTTTAATCAACTTATTAACTGGTACGCATTTAAAGTACCTATAGACATGCAACAGCGTGATTATTTTACCAAAATCTGGCATTCCGGATCCGGTGTATTGATACCGGATCCGGTAAACGTTAAATGATGCCGGATCCGCCGGATTACCGGATCCGGTTTTCCGGATTGCAATCCCTACTCCGAATCCATAGAGACGGTGTAATGAATAGAGTTGACAGCATATCGTGTTAATAAGTTAGGGATAACTTACTGAAGTAGGATAGTAGAAAATTAGGTAGTAGGAAGTTATAGGATGAGTAAGATAGTTTATATTATTTTCTCATAAATGAATAAACATCCCGAAAACCATAAGTCAGCCGCTAAATCAGTAAAATCTTTTGCAATCTCCAGATTCTAACCATTCCCTACATGTGGGTCAGCGAAGGATCGGTAGTGATATTACCCTGTCGACGTCCAGCCTATTTGACCCCCACTATTCAAGACGGCCAGACTATGTCGGTCGGGTCCTGATGCAAATGACGCACGTGCCGAGTTGCCGACCAGCCGTAGCGTTTAATATAGATCCCTTATACTATGAAATCCTTGGCTTGTATGAGTTGTACGTACAAAGGAGTTTTAGATGGATGGATTTGTTACGGAATAAGTAATTAGTACTCATTATGTTTCCAAGATTTTGTCAAATAAAGACTTTATCTGATTAACTAGAGGTATGCGAGGTATAAGACAAAATTATATTATACTAGAGCTGCGCTCCGAGGAGTTCGTTTGTGTAGACACCATTTCCGGGGTCAGTTTTTTAATGTAAACGAATGACGTGACGAGCTGGTCGTTCGCCTGGTGTTAAGCGTCACGGCCGCCCATAACAGATACACACACACACCCCCCACACATTTTTTTGGGTAACACAATAAAGTCTCCTATAATTTATGTCAAGTACGATGTAGGTAAGTATTACGTGTGTACCATTAAAAAGCTAGTCTTAATATTAGTTGGGTATTTACAAATAAATTATATTCTAAATGTCATAAAAGCCGGTATGCGACATTGATCATTGTGTTCGAAGCCACATCCTTTGCTAGTTTTAGCGACTTTTTTTTCATAGGCGGCTGCCATTGGCAGACGTTATGTCTCAGATTTAATATTGCACTACTGTTTTGATACCACCCCTACTTAAACTAGATGCAAGGGACAATATAATAGATAAATATGTATATTTTTGGAAATTAGACTAGAATAGCTATCTCTCTATTCCAATCGAATTAGAATAGAGAGATAGCAAAGGACACTGACATTTGATACGATTCAATAAGGGGATAGTGAAGTGGACAGCTCGAATCACCACCCTTCGCCGCGCTAGTCGTATTGAAATTATTTCAGTGCATAATAATACTATAGAAAGCCGATTACGAGATTCCAACTTACTGTGAGCTAATCACAGTTTACACAGAATTTTAATATAAATTAACTCCTTAAGTCATACAAACGAAGATATCAAAACTATGAGCAGAAGACCGGATTAGCTTACTGTTGCCACTAATTCGAACATTAAAGTATTTAAAAGATAAAAGGATAAAGATTATATAACATTTAAGAGCGTAAGCGTATATTGCGCGTATAGAAATAACCTTAATCCGTTACCCGTTTCCTTTTTATTTGCTCACTCTCGTGTCAAAATATTTGTCTCCACATAAAGAAGCGGCTCCGGCATCGAAAGGACTAATCCCGTTTTTGATAAAGCAGCGGGTGCCTTTACGAATAGTTCATTCCTTTTATCTCTACATCTTTCATTTTCTAAAAAAAAGTACACCTTTGTACGGTTGCCGTGGCGCTTTGATTCCGCTCCTTTATCCAACGGGACTCGGTCATAAATTAAGATAGTTTTGTTCCCTTTGAATTATAGAGGTGTATAACAGTAATAACAGTAATGGCAATCGGTAGGTGTAATTTGATATCGTTCTTCAATTGTTTCTTTCTTATGATTCACTATCGCTGTTCAGTTTTAGAAGAACTCTGAGTCTTAATAGTTCAAATTCACATTTTCCAAATTCCTTTATGAGAGTTTGTTGGTATTGCTCGTGTCTTATGCTCGTTTGTAAAGGCTTGAAATGTTTCTATGGTTTTTTAGTGTCTTTGTTGTTATTATGATGAATGACGACAGCTACAAGGGCGAGGCTTTTCATCGAGGCGGCAGATGGCACGTTTGTCCTGCTGGTAGCGTGATTGAAAGTGTTACTAATTGCTCCAAGTGTTTTTTTTATATCGTCAGTTGAATTTCGTGTGTAGCATAAAAAGGAAGTTTGTTATTGAATTTCACTTGAAAGTGCTTAGTTTCTAGCTAATAAACATTTCTTTACACATGTTTTGACTTTCATCAGCGAAAGTGATGCGTTGAGCAGATGCCCAGACGTAACATATTTTATCAATCAGCGAAACGTTTCAACGTCTCGGCAATAACAATATTTTGCTTTCGTAGTATATTTTTACAGTATCGCTTCTAGTCTCAGTGCACAATTGGTTCAACGACACTGATGTATACTTAAGTTTTCATTATGCACACACACGAAGTCTCAACTTATAAAGTTATAAAACGACACGGGTTACTTATTGCTTTCGTTTGTTTTGTTTGTTTTTCGCTTTAAAGCTGGGCTAGTGACAAATGACGGTGCAATTATTCCTCTCATACGTTATTTGACGGCGTAATTTAATACAACGCGAAGGAAAGTCCGGACCTCACGAATCATTAAACCCGGCAATTACAGCGTGATGCTTTAGACTCATCCATGGAGGTGTGAAGCGGCAATAGTTTAGTAGTTTTAATGCGATTGATCGATATCTCGTGCCGTTAATCGATTTCATAAGGTATCGGTATGCGGCTGTTATGGTCAAGAAACTAAATCGGTATCGGTGTCGATTCTCCGGTTTAATGTGCGATGTGTGGTCCTACTAACGTGTGAAAGAATAGTGTAGATGCGATCCTTAAATGAAAGGCCATTCGAGTAAAATTATATTGTCCTCGGCGTTCTCAGTTAAGATTCCCCGTAATAGAGTTCCATTCCCCGATATTATGATAGGATGCCATAATAAGACACTATTATTACGATGTATCAGTAATGCGATCGAATTTCAATTTTTGTCCTTTTATAAACAACGGAGACATGATAGGTGCCCCGCGTTTATAAAGGTCGGGTGCGGTTTATTTCATTTCGTTGTTTTATACGTTTTGTGATCGGGTCGTTGCTCATCAAATCTGTTAATCCTTTCACGTGTTTACAGTATTGTAGTCTCATCACGGCTGGCCGAATTGATGGCGTCATGATTGATCCAAAACGATTCATTTACACATTTTATAGTGCACCAGTCCACGCCACACTTCAGTATCGGCATGGAAATCTGAATCGGGAATGGTGTTGCATTTCTCTGGCTATCGAGCCGAATAAAAAAGTCATAAAATAATGACAGGCTTGGGAACACGGGGTGGTAATGTAGGTCGATATCAAGCGTCCATTTCATGGAGCCGACAACGGCGAAAGCCCGTAGGATTGCACTTATCGTTTATCGCTATGTAAAGATATAGCGTTACACGCTCGTAAAAGTACCATCTAAACTAGTCCGATGTTGGTTGGTTCGAATTAGTTTTCGAACCATGTTAAATATTCATCGAGGTGTGAAGGATCCTGTAATTAATAAAGAAACCGATGGAGCGTCGGTAACGCGTAGGTGCTGGGAGACGACTATTCTTCCGCGGCCGGTTTGATCGACGTGCCATAACGGTGTATATACGGTATCCTTTGAAATGTTACGAAGTTCCGCACCGGGCACCGGATCGCCCCCCAAAACTTCCCATTGTTAAATTATGTAGAAGTGTCGAGATGGTTGGCGTAACAATCAATATGGATACTGCTATACGGCTTTATTTATGTTCCCCGCACCCGGTGTCTAGATTGACGTAAATCATGATCATCACAAGGCGCTGGACAAAAGGACTTTCTAATTCTCCTTCATTTCTTTTGTCCCTTGATCTGGCTAAGTCCCGCACGGGTACGTTTAGACCGCATTGTTTGGTATTGTACGCAAAATTACACCTCAATTATACGGAGGAATTTAGAAAAACTCCCCAGAATTCCCTATTGTGTATAGTCGAAGGGAGAGCAATAATTTATTCTCCGTCTGGTTTCCGCGAGGCGTCAAATGACGGGCTCTTGGGGGTTGAATCAGGAAATCGCTTTATTTATACTCGTGTAAAAACACTGGCATGTTTTTTTTTTAATTATGCAAATTTTGTTGTTAAGTATATCGTAAGTAGTTAAGCATCATATTAAACATGGTTGTTTGGCAAATTTTCCTGTATCGATGCGTAAATAGAAAACACAAACATGAAGTGCAATGGGGGTTTCTAAGAATACCACAGGTCTCATTTGAGTCACATTCCGTTTGCATCATGTATTACCGGTCATGTGTGCATTAGCATATTCCGCCCATAATTTGGCGGCATTTCTACCCCACGTCGTAAAACTCGAGTTTGCACGTACTTTGACAGTTTTAAAGGCCGGCGCATGTAGGCACGTTGGCAAATGTCTTGATCGTGGCGCGTGGTAATTGGTAATTAGTATCGATGTGCTAAAATCAAGTCCGCTGCGGAGTCGATTAGCATCGTATAGATTCAGTCGCTGATACTGGTGGGCAGTGTTAATGGCCCCCCATTTAGCGTGCCGTTTCATCTTAAAATAGTTAAGAACACTTTGTCTTTGTACTCAATGCATTTTTGGTACGATAATTCGTTAGGCTAACACACACCTATATCGTCGCGTGCGATTGCGTCAAACTCGTCGTTTTATTGTGCTAGTGCTGTCATCGTTTCATTTTGTGACTTATGTTATGGTGTTTTTTTCTCATTGTGGAATCATTAGGGTGATGTCACCGTCGGATTCTGGACACGATAATCGTGATGATTGCGCCCCGGCCACTATTACCATGCTAAGTTATGAGCTCATTTATTTAGTTGATTTCAATTTTTTGATTGTGTGGTTTGTCATGGTTAAGTAGAGGTTGACATTAAACGCTCTGTGGGAAATTGATATACGATTATTAGGTCAGTCGATTAATTAATTTTGAGGATTGCCCGGCGCCTGTTTACTGATGCGCCATTAATATGAGAACAGTATAAAAGCTCCCATAAATTTAGTCTCGAATCATCATTATTATTTTCTTCTGCATCTGTATTGTATGGATTATGGAGTCTTTAGGATCCGCGCTTGCCAAACATCCAATTTTTAAAAACAGGATAACACAGATGAAAATGTCATAGTATATGAACTTAGACAAGATATTTTCCAAGTAGTAACCTGTTCACTGTTAGTTTACATATGAAAGCCTCCCATGATGTATATATATTATATGCAAGGATATACGCATCTGCAAGGCAGGCAGCTATCAATGCTGTGCCGAGGACTCCGCTAATCAACACCAGTTGATTGCCCATTTGCCCCGTGATATATTGCCGATTTTCGATTTTGATTGTCTGGTGTACGGGCCAATTTAAGGGCTCACTCTTATAACTACTATAAATGGTTGGCGTGAACACTAACCCTTGATTTTATACTGAAATTGCCGTATTTGTTACAGAGCTTTCACCGCACTAGCGCATGTTTATTTAGTGTAACGGTTTAGCGTTTGTTGACAATTCTATTGTCTCCCCAATTAGAATTTATTGTATGTTACAATTGAATTACGAATTAAATCGTATGCACATTCCTCATTACGCGCGGCACAGTTTTCTTTATTGATTTATTTCGGTCTACAATGTCGACGTGTTCAGAATTTATTGCACTTAATTTGCTTTTGAGAGAAAGCACGGGCTTTGGTCGTTTGTTGTGATTAAAGTGTCCCTATTCTGGGAGTGTTCGAAATTGAAGGACCACCAAAACCGCGAGAGTTACGATCCGGCGGCTCAAGCGGTCGGCGTCTGCGATATCCTTTTAATATAAACAACTGCGTACAATGCAAATGACAGACGGTGGGTGGCTCAGTTTATGCGCTCCTCAATCAGTGACGGCTGTTGGTCGCACGCGCCGGCCACGAATTACACGACGAATTATTATTGGCACTATTTGTCGCAATATGCTCCTCTGGTGGCGCGCCACGCCATTGTGGTTCTAGTGAAGCTTATAGACCACCGTGCGGGATTCGATTCAGGACAGTCGAATCGAATAAGTTTCTAAAGATTTTATGTGTTTTCTCGCTTAGTGTCATGAATAAGAAGTAGCTATTTGTGCTTTTTCTATTAAAATCTCTTCAAGATGTTTTTCTCGGCGAAATTGCTTTAGTGTTTTCTCTTTTTTGATTGAAAAATATTGCTAGCAGGTCTTCTGACTATAAAGTGTACCTAATTGCTTATTTTGACACTTTTCTATAAGTGGTTTAACATTGGAAGCGATCTGGATATAATTCAAGACGACGACACTAGCGCCATCACGCTACCCACTATGATTTCACCCGTATCAATTACGCAGATCGTGCGATAAGAGTTCGATAAATTATCAAACGTCTACGATAGCATCTAGTCGTAACAGCTAGGACGGGTACCAGCCGCTAGCCGCCATATTGAAATTTTTGTTCATTGTCTATGATTTACGGAATACGGGGTACGAGACGGAGTTTTCTGTCGCCGAGGCCTATAAAAGCTGTTTCTAATCATTGAATCTAATTATGATTTTTGAAACAAGGTTTACTTTATCTTATTGTTCTATTTCTCAGTTTGTTTTTATTAACATTTTTAATTTTAATAAGTTGGTCGTTTATAAATAAAATCTTCAAACCAGTCCATTTAGTTGTCTTAAAACTCAAAAGTCATTAACACAGACGCTTTTTAGAGCCGTTACTATCCGTATCCATATGGATCAAACCTGACCTTACCCGCTGGAAAGACAAACAACATAATGAGCCCTGATTCTCCAATGTTCCACCTGTTAAGAGACCAACACAGACGTATTTAAGTCATTCCTCGGACACGTGGACTTATCCAATGTTTGTGAAGGCGCTTCAGACCACACAGTGAGCGGGCAATCATCGGTACATCGCTCACCCCGCTCGCTTCTCGCTCGGCTCGCTCATCTCGCTTCCACTGTGTAATAACTCCATCATTACCTCTAATGACGTGTTAACCCCGCTTTATGGGAATGCCAAACATGACGTCCACATTTCGGTCATTTACATTTGTTTGTCCACTATCTTTGGTTTGTTTGTCTTCGTCTCTAGAACAGAGGGCGGCGTCTCGCTCAGCCACCGGCTTGTTTAAGATATTTTTTAAGTGCAATTTGGTTTCGGGTTGTGCATTTGTATTGGTGTTTTGTTTCTGGCTGTGAACGATATTTCTTTTGATCTACGGAATCGGTAATCGTAACATATAATTAACTAAACTGCGCTAAATATCTGCTAAAGAATATAAGCTTTCAACGATGTGAGCTTCAATGTTACAAAATTAAAAAACTCGAATGTTGAGCCATATAAACCACATAGGTAGCAATTTTACAACATTCAGCAGTCTACATTATAGACGGTAAGTCTTAAATCTCATCGAAATAGATAATTAAACATTAAAACGTCGATAGCCGTAAACATTTTATTCTAATTTCATTTCTGAATTAAGATGCCTCCCCACGCAATCGTAATATTGACCTACTGATATGTAGTAGTTTTTATTAGACCAATAAATATTGTGAAACAAAAAGAGGACTGTGGAATCCCGTTAGTTCATCGATCAGGTGTACTGTTCCATTCAGAAAGACACTTTTGAATTATGTAGATACTCATTCAAGTTTTATTACTTTGTTCAATTCTATTCTTCTTCTAGCGCTCCTCGGTCTGCGAATTTTTCTCTGTTTTGACTGACTCGCGAAACAGTTGTTCTGCATTGGAAGTATTTGTCCACTCACGCACGGAAGAAATTTCTTCCAATAGAAGAGAAGTTGTTGTTGTAGTACTTCTATATAACCATAAGACATAGGGATATTTTGTAACAGCTAAAATAGTGTTCCGATTTAAAAAAAGCATTAACGCGTGCTTACAACCCATTCACCTCCATTACCAAATATTCTTGCGGTAGTTACAAAAATCTGGTTAAGAACACCCACGGATTTCAACCATCCGGATGGTGTTAATACGTCCCTGTTGGTTTTGTGTCCCGGCAACTTTCATTCCTAAGACTCCATTGAGGCAATTATGCTCTGTATCTCTGGACACAACGAGCCTCAGAACGGACCAGAGAAGTTTGGCGCATGGTGGCCGCGAGCGGTTCCTAATTCACACTATGTATTTAGCTGAACATCGTGAAACACAACGGAGACGTAATGATGACTGTGGTAATGTGTTTTAGTGTGCTTAAAGATGTCTGCCGCACTGCGCACACACATGTTAATCAAATTGTCAATGTACTTTTACGGGGAATCATTTTAGACTGATTCGAATTACAATCTAAACTCGTGCCTCCACAGCAAAAATGTGAAGGTAAATCGGGAGATTTAAAAGCAAAAAAGCGGTATCGTATAACGTCTGGCGCCAATGGGTTAAATTATAACTAGTTTTAAAATAAATCGATTACATATTCACGAGTTCGTATTGAGCTGTCGGTGGTTTTGGTTAAACAGTACAGTCACGTTCCTTATAAAGAGCTGAGAGTAAAAAATCTATAAAAGGTTGATAATAGTCGGTGATCACGAAGGTGCTCAACATTGTGCGAGGCGCCAGCAGTTGGTGCAACCCGCTGAGATGTGATACGCTCTCCAGTGTAAAGAGACACACAGTTTTCTTTACACCCTTAGCGGTGAATAAGAGCGGGGTTTTGTTCTGGAGGTCTGTTAAGTTGGTCTTGCCCCAAGACGCGGAGTTCGCCGATTGAATTCACACCCGTGCCTCCCCTGTCCCCGCGCTCGTTATAAATCAAACGCAGGTATGATTCCGTCTGTCTGGGGCACTCGCGTGGAATGCTGCAAGCCCTAGCGAGGGAGGATTGCGCACAACTAACGCTTGCTCCACCTCGGTTCCTGGCGAATTATAATTAACGACCACGACTATAAAATACGAAGCCATTGCGTGTTTTGGCTTGCGATTCATAACAACTCGTATGATTTACGATTCATTTATATTTCGATGTCGGACTCTATTAACCTTCTCCTCGTGTTCTCTACCAACAAAACCTTTGACAATAATTATGAAAAATGACCTTTGTAATACTATTTAATCAATAAATATGAAGATTATACTAATAAAGATTTCATTTTCTTCGCTCTCATAATACGCATTCATCGATTTTCTATAGTTTGTTTATTAAACACGTCTCTGTAGGCAATAAAAAATATAGGTCAGGAAAAAATTTAAAGCTAACATAACCTTTTCAATAAATTATCGGATTACAGAATTATTTCAATGAATCAACAGAGATGTGTGGATTTCTACAATGAGCGCGTTCCAAAATATTTTGGGCGTGTAACTCTTTAGGTCGATATTTGTTTGACCTCGTTTTCGTTCTAGTAAATGTGACATGTAAGTATTATAAAATATCGTGAAACCGTCGACAATGAACTTGTCAGTCGGGGCAAGGCGAGGCGGACTTCGTTCGTCCTAACAGCGGTGACTGACTGACTGTACACTATGTTCTGTAGCTCTGTAAGAGAATCCTCCTCACGTGTGACGCTGACGGCCCATGCATTTGTTTGTCCGCAGCTGCGGTGCCGACAACATATTTATTGTGCTCATTAACCTTCAAGAACGCTATTTAATTGTCGGCCGTTTTTTATTCACTTCACCTCTGACCCGACGGCGACTTATTGCTCCCCGGCCCCGCTTTGAAAGCGAGAACTGGATGTTATTTATTATTCTCAGACGGGGATGCGTGTCGCTTCTAGCTTTGTGGCGCTTGTGAACTACTCTTTATGATTTATGCTGTTATAAGTACGTGATTAGTGTCACACGGAACGACTCACGCCTTTTCTAATTTCATTCAACTACCATTCGTATATTTTTTGTATCTTTAACGAAATCAAGTTGGAGTTCGGTTTTAAAATAACTGGAACTAACGAGCATTTGAAACTGTAGAACTTAATTTCTTAACGAGGAGAGAACAGGATTTGTTCATTCATAAGTTGTTCGTAGTAAGATGTGCCGCTAGGAAATAATGAAATCTCCGGTAACATAATGCGACGGGATATTGGCCGGCCGGTCGCACCGGGTAATGTGAAATATGTTCCTCGCGACGATATTGTCAAATGGCCGACTATTTCTCACGCAGTGTGAGCCGGTACTCGCGGGGGTCTAATATCTAAAGCTAATGATCAAAACACACGGCTCACAGGAATTCGTGTATACAAATGTGTTTATTGAATAATAAACCTGTTGCGCAATTTAAAATGTTACTAGTTGAGGATTATGACGACTCTCATGTGTATTTTATTGCGCGTGAGACGTCGGAGTCTGCTATGCCGCATGCTCATTCTTAAATGTTTTATTCATACTATTGGACGGGTGGTTTTGTAAAATAACTTGAAGTCGTGATGAATCTTGTATCGGCGCTTTGTAAGCATATAAAATTCATTTTTTATCATCGCGATAAAATGAGCTTCGAATAAAGTTATGTTGCGACAGCTTAACGTGCAAATGCATCTATAGATCGAGCTGCGTCATTACAATGCATTACACGACACTCGGTATCACAATGAGAGCGCAGCTACCATTGTTCCGGAGCTTTCTATCTGAGCTTGTTATTCACTCCAGCTTTGACGTCTTCATACGCGCTATCGGCAACAGTAAATTGTGGTATCATGTCGGTACCGTCGTCGGTATGGAACCGTTTATTGATTGGTATCGTAGTTTGTCCGCTGTTCACTTTGAATAAAATTCGAATTATAATTAATCACGGTCGCGTCGCGTGGGAGAGCGTCGTCGCACGACCGACGATCTATCATATTTTGTGATAACGCCACTAGGACGCATCTCGTAAACGCATTGAGACGATCGGGTTAGGGGCTCAGCTATGCGACAATGCTCGTATGCAACGGTATCGTGCCATTTCACATGACTGTCACAATCGTCATTACATTACAAACGACTACGACTGTCGTATTTGACGCAGTTGCGGCAGTTGATAATTCGATTGGTGCGTCCCGGATAAGTGTTCAATTTTCTACTACGTTTGAGAAGCTTAACCGCGAAGTTGCTGCGTTTATGGAGACGACAGTGTCGATGACAACAATAAAATCGGATCATAAAGTCCCGATCGCGGCCTTTGAGAGATTCTGTGCAATCTCGCCGCTCAATTTTATATCCAATACCGGCGTAAATAGATAGGCAGTGGATGTAAACGAGGGGCACCCCGGGGCTCTAGCGGAGGCTTCTGTCAATTGAATTTGTCTGCGAGCACGCCGTACATTAATAGCGCACTAAACTACCTCCAATACTATTATTGATATTTTCATAAAAGCGCATATATCCATTGTGCGGCGTCATCGCTCGACGCGCGTCTAGTTTTAGTGCTTTTTCGTTATGGCTTTTAATATTTTATACTCGTAGCGTTCGTTATGACCGTACCGTAGTTTTATTGCCTTCGTACGGTTCGATTTGATCATTTAATTTCACGCTTCCGGTGTTTCTGTCTGTTGGCTCTACCAATACGGAGCCGTGTTTACTTCCCACCAGTATTTCCTTAAGCTTACAGACGCTCGTTATCTCAGCAGATTCATAAGTCGAGACTGGTGCCACATTGCTCGGTGCGTATTTGTTTATAACGATCGCTATCCCCTTTCATCGGAGTCTTTCTCTGTCTGTTCCCACGTTCCTGTCGCTTAATCACGTCGGCCCTGCTCTTGCGCCTAATATCGCACTCTCATGTGTTTATTAAGCGTCGTTCCCTTTAATGGTGCACCATTTACCATACAATGTGCAGTGGTCCGTTTTGCGTGTAAGCCAATCGTGGATGCGACATCTTGCTCCAATAATGATCTCTACACACGACATTTCCGATCGCTTTGCGTTTATGAAATGGTCTTGTTGGCTTTTATGGCTATGTTCCAGAGACATTTACAAACAGGCTAAAGATAATTAAAGTTTGCACTAACGATCTGTAGTTATTAATGCGATCTGAAAGACCGTTGGTTTTATAGGTGCTGCTAATGAAATTGCTTTTGCTTAACACCTTTTATCTGTATATGTGGGTAGCTCCATAAGTTGATGTCGCTGTGTGAACCGCGACTTGCAGCTCCCTTTCTTTGCGTTTCGTCAGCGTCCGCTACCTCGCTATGAATAATGCTGTATTAATTATTGCCGCGTTTGTTTGATGATTGCCTTTATTCATGAGTGTGGTGCCGATTCTCATGCATGTCAACAGAGTTTTTACACGTGTAAAATGAGTTCGTTCTAACGTGAATGAACCGACAAGCGCAGCTTTAAAAAGTTTTCACTTATCCGTATTCGTTATTCAAATTAGAATTAACTAAACGTGCGATTACTAACTAAATGGTCAATGAATAATAGTAACGTTTGACTCTATTTGGCCGTCCATTATGTCAACACGAATACCTTAATCACCGAGCATAAGTTGTGGATCGAAAGTGTTTGATAAATCTCCGCGTGTCATCATTACCGAATGTGATCTACGCCTCTCATTAGCTCTCCCTCCAAATAAGATATCAAAACGGTGATTAAGTGCTTACTATGGTGATTATTTTATTGCATTCCTGCGTTAGTAAACAAGCTATCGATTAATGTTTCCATTCTAAACGGTATTGTCGGTGAGCGGCAACACTGTGTGAACTACCAGGAACATTTAACGGTGACCTTAGCAGACCATCGCGAAATGCATGGGGAAAGTTCTTAACTTTATTATGCTGGAGCGGAGTAGATAGTGAGATCCGTAAAATCTAGCTGTTTTGATTGAAATATAATGAGCTCCACTGATTTTTAATATGGGCGACACTGAAATTGATAGTTCTATTCGTTTGTTTTCTTGGTCCGTCGTTAGTGTCACAGGTTGGCTCTCGGCGATGCAAATTAAGATGTTGATTCGGAATTCAAGTTTGATTTACGATGTTGTAAAGCGGTATTACGGAGGGCACTTCCTCCTGACACATAAATTTATTCAAGGTGCATTGTTTTGAATATTGTGATTTCGATTCTTTTCGTAGTCTTTGTAATATCTGTACCTGCGCACAAATAGGTCAGAGATTAATGATCGCATTACTAGTTTCCAATGTCGTATTCCGATATCGTTTCACATTTATGATGGTTTGATGATGCTGTATAATATAAGTGCTTCTTAGTTTTTTTAATATCCTTAACTTTATTTAACTATTTGTTGCGATGTGTTTGTTTTATATATTGACTCAAAATCAATTTTATTTTTGTAACAGATTTTGATGTTTGCTAATATACATAGAGCTATATAAACGCATCTCAAAATTAAACGACGATAGTTAAAACGGAGCATTATTTTTGAATTGGCCAGTATTTAATTGACATGAGTTTTATGAGAATTTAGGTAGAGTTTATTAGTAAGGCTGATTTGGGCTGCTTATTTCCCGTTAAGGAAACAGATTAAAGTTACGTTTTTTAGACATTATTTGTGTTATTTTACATTACGATATCAATGTCTTCCAATGTGCGCTTTTACGGACGTCTAGTATTATCGAGTTTTTTTCCATTATTTAATTTCAGTTTATGATCACAACAATTTGCCGGTATTTCATCTAATCCTATACTCCGTTTGATATTTTATTATCTTCATAATTTATGAACAGTACACAATCTTTATTGCCCGTTAAATCGTAAAAATATTGTTGCAACTTCTCGTTTAACACATTTTATAGTAACTTGAACCTTTTAAACATATTCATTATTAGTTTGTCAGCTAATTTTTATACTTCGTGTTGATTGAACATCGTCGTCACATAATTAATTAATTAACGAATAGATAATAACAGAATTAATTTATTATTAATGTTCTTTCGTTTTATTATTCCGGTTTCTATGTGAATATTTAGTATGTTAGGAAATGGACAATATAAATCATAGACATACCATTGTAAGTTATTTGGCGAGTGACTTGTTATTGCTTAATAATTTAAATGAGGCTAATGACATATAGCCTGTTCCAGAACTATAGAGATATTAATGTTAATTATATGTGTTTTATATGAATTTTATTTAATGTGCTCGTCGTTGTTCTTAATCATGCATGTAATATGTATATATTTTGGGAATTCCTGAGATAGTAAAGATGTTTCTGTTTGTTGGTTTACGACCTCTCACGTTTTTGACATTTTGTCATAAATATATTATACAAATTCATTGCATATTTTAGTATGTTTTTAGTGCGTTGATGAAACCCCCGTATTCATTGTATGTACCTTATGAATCTAATTATATCTCTATGTGAGCTTTTATTTTGATGTACGTAGGTACATCAACAACAATGAGTTTCAGTTGTGGAGCTAGTTTTAGTAGTAGAAGGTAGCTTCTACTCCTAAAACTAGCTCCACAACTGAAACTCATTGTTCACCATTGCAGACACCGTACTTTGTGGATGTCACATCGCGTTTTGAATGTTGGGCATTCCATGCCTTGAATTCTATAAAGCCTGTTTATTGTTATGAATATTAACCTTACTTTTACTTTTGAAAAAGTAGCAAACCTGTACAAAAGTAATAATGATAAAGAAACATAATTGACCTGCATTCCAATTTTTAACTCATCTTCATAGAGTTATCGCAACTTAGCATTCTGTGCCATTTGCAGCTACGACTGCTAAAGATAAAGTATATAATACAAAATAATATCAAGTATTCATTTACCAGTAAACCAACATCGAAGCAGTCGTCGGCACATCACCTCCGGGGCGTGTCGCCACACCTCCCCATTACGCTCAGCCTCCGAGTAACCCTGTCGGTGCACCTGGATCTAGGCACTTCATTAAAATTGTTTTAGCAGTCTTGTATGCTCAAGTAATGGCAGTCTCTGATGTACGAAGAGTAAAAAGTTTCTTTTTTTTTTACTATTGTTAGAGTGCCCAATTAAAATTAAGCATTCTAATTATATTACAATCTAGCCATCGATTTGGCTAATGAGTAATTTTAATTTAACCTAAACTTCTAATAAATATGATTAAGAATGTGTCCAATAACACGTTTCTTATTGTCTCTATTAAGGTGAAAGCACATTGTTCTTGTGTTCTTTTCAGAGTAAAAAGTGAAGGCGAAAATTGATTGCAAATGTTTATATATTGAATGAAAACGTTTTATAGATACGTATGTATCTAAAGCATAAACATTCTAGGCAAAATCTTTTTCTAGAGTTGGGTATACTTTCCACAATAATAACACCTAATATTAACATTTTCACCGTTATGTTTTATTGTGTATAAAAATATAAAATTAGTATTTTTTTATATTGCGTCACCTATTGGCAATTTACGATTTTGGTCTTAAACTTTCTCGGCTACCAAGAAACTACTATTTACTTATTACTATTTTGTATTGCCAAGAGTTGAATTCAGTTTCCTTATGTTTTCATAACATCATATAACCTCACATTTACAGTACAGTTAGATTTAACGTGACCGTGACATATCTGCCTAATTTGTTTTTATGTAACGGAACTAACTTAACAAACGAGTACTTTCAGAATGTTCAATTCAGACTCGCAGGGTATGTTCTGCTGGTTGAAGTACTCTCAATTTAATTAGTCTATTGAAATCTATTTCACTATGTGTTGACATTTTCGCTTTGGGCGCTTTTATAGTCAACTGAAGTGCTTTTACTGTGGTTACATTTTTATAAGTGTCTGTTGAAATAATAATTTATCGCATTTTAAACTTTATTCGTGTGTATATGTGGCCACGCTTGTCAGAATCAATTTGCATAAAGAGCCTGGGTTACGGATTGCCAAACTTTTATACTGCTACTTTATAAAATGTGATTTGAGTTGTGATTGCGAATTCCTCGTATTGTAAACTCAGCTACATACACAAACACTCTGGAACTCTATCGCAGAAACCAAAAAGCTGTTCACTAACGAGTTGTAAGGAATTTTTATTAAAAAATTTGTTGCGATATGGTACTAAAACAATGGTCATTCAAGTAGATTGTACATTTCCACGGTGAACGTACACACGTGAATCAGGATGGCCCGCTTTTTAGTGTATTGTAAATTACATTATTTCCGTGATGCAACGTATGATTCGGTGGCTTTGTCATTCATCGTACGCTTGAAGACTTCAAATTGGAGACAATGTTATGGTATTACCTACGATGCGGTCACTGGGACAATATAAGATGTTGGGAAACTTTTCTAAGAAACTCTAATGAAGTTTCGAATGTATCTTGAGGCATTTTCCGTGCAGTATGTTTTTATCCTTACGCTAATACAACTTAGATAAAAGCTGCAGGATGTTAGTTAAGCCATGATTTTAAATACTTTTATAGTTTTTATTTATATTTCTAAATGCGACGTGTACAATTGTACATTAATATTTATGATTTTTATAGCAGTATCGCCTGCTCAGCGTAATCTACAGATTAATTTGTAAAGGAAAAATTTGAATCACGAGCGGGACTTGAACCCGCATCCATCCGTCCCTAAAGCCGGGACATGCTTTTACTTAAGCTACCGTGACAAGTGGTCTCGTGTCCGAATTTATCCTTTAGCATATTTAGCAATCCATGGGCAATGCATTTGCAATACCAATACGTAACTTCCATTCAATGTTTTCATTTGAATTGCCATTTCAATTAATTTCTATCATTGTGCACGGGTCGGGATAGTATATCACGTGTCTACGCGTCTGCCATCAGATTAGGTTAGAGCACCGTCGGCGCCAGCGCAGCCTATTCTCACGAATTTCGCGGCGCCTGCGCGTGGGCGGCCTATCGCGCCAGCCATCGCACGTACACTTGACCTCGCCTGCTCCTCTTCATGACTTTAGTCATCTTTAAAATAAAGCTCAATATCAATTGGCATACCTGAATAGTAAAATTAATAAGAGAAGCGCAACGACAAAAATTGGAACAGAATATAAGCTTTTGAAGCAACCTGAGGTACCTACTAGGTGCAGTTCCGCTAGCGACATAATGAATAACGTCTATATCCAAGTAGGTAATGGATAACTTCAGCTGGTATTTAGTGTATTTATGATCTAATCTTTGATCAAACATAGAGGTCAGTACAGTATCTCTAAGTCTAGTATTATCATACCCTTTTTTCATTGCGGATTACAGGATTTATTCGTTGCGGTGTTACCATTATTTCCTTACACTTCTTCGTCTGTAGTATCGTTTTTGTTTCGTTTAAAAAAGAAGTTACTTTCAATAACTGCGTGAGGTTTGATACTGTATAAAATGCAACGCGGTGAAGCCCCTTTGTTGCCTAGTGCGTCTAATTAGTCAGACTATTTAGTGCCTCAGTCGCCGCAGGCCAGCGCAATATGCGCTGTGAAATTGTAAGACTTATTGATATTTAATGCGTGGCGTGCTTGAGTCAAGATTTTTCCTTGATATATCGACTTTTATGCAAATAAGTATTTTTGAGATCTTCTCATACTATAAGAGCCGTGGTTTAAAACCATCAATTATTTTTTTCAGCGTGACAGCGGTTTTAGGATATCAGACTTATCCCTATCCACATGCGCGTTACTACGTGCTGTATATCATTGCATCGTATTGCTAAAATATTTAATGAGCAGAGATTGTTTGCAACACCAGCTTTTTGTAAATTTTTTGGAATACGATTTTGGGGTTATTTTCAATTAAAAGGTTCGACATCGTATGTAAATTTATAGTTTGAAGAAAGGTGCCGCGCCGAGAATACGCCTACAACAATGCAACAACATGCTTGCTCACCAATAAATGTCTGGTCCGAGGAGACGTCGTATTTCAACAGTCGTGTACAGATTCATCTGGCCCGCTTATTCATAAGAATATTCGCAAGTGACATTAAAACTCCTCGTATGATGTTTTTGTCCATTATCATTGTCAACGGATATCAAAGAGTATTCGCCGGATTTATTACACCCGCCCGCGGTATCGTCTGACTCGAATAGCTCGTGTCGTGTGATATATTTTCCTCAACCATTCTTATGCTTCGAATTCTGGCTCTTGTGTAAAGACGAGACTCGCGTCTCTTATTTGCCATGACTTATTGTGTTGATATTGGCTAGATACAGCGAGAGGTTTTTTGCTACTTATTGGATCGATTTCATCGTTTAACCCTTAAGAGCTTTCATTATTAATGCGCATTCATTTCGTGAAAGGTCTCAAATACGTATAACCCAAAATTCGTCGACTCGCCGGCGCCGAGACGGTGAAATTAATCTGATTCGTGTATCTGTTATTTTTGATTTAACCGTTGTATATTGCATTTAAGTAAGAAAACGTGTATAATAGTTATCTTTCATTTGGCATGCTTCACTGTTTGAATCGGTTGTGTACACTCTGTACACACAATAATCGGTAAAGGGTTAGAGATTTTATCGCTTAGATTATTGCCAACGTATCTTCTAGTAGCTGCGAGCTAGTGCTTTCGCAACGTGCATTAAGGTTTATTGTTATGTTATGACAACTGTTATCTTACAGAAGCGATCACTATAAAGATGTAAGCTATATCTAGTATCGCCGACGTTAGCAAATAATGCTTGTAGACAAGGATTGCGCTAAGGCGTTGAGTTAATCTTCTCCTATCGCAACACTAGGATCATTTTGACAAATTAACCATTAGATTCTATCGTAGTCAGGGCGGATAGATTTCACTAATTGAAGGGACATATTCTATACTTGATACTGCTTCGAGAAATTTTCCTTGAATGTGTCTCTGCTGATCTGCATTCACATATTGTGAGACTAAAGTCGCGCAACGAGCTATGGAGAGAGCTATGCTCGGCGTTTTCTTACGAGATACGATCCGAAATGAGGAGACGCAGGAGAACTGACCAAGTGAACTGGTTAAGTGACCAATGTAGCTCTTAGAATTAGCAAGTAATTAGCATAGGCCGGCCCCAGCTAGGTGGACCGATCTGGATCTGGTGGAGGATATGGTGAACACCGCGGGGAGCCGTTGGATGCAGGAAGCGAGCAGCCGCTCAAAGTGGCACTCTCTGGTGGAGGCCTATGCTCAGCAGTGTGCGTCTTCAGGCTGTTGATGATGATGATGATGATGATTATGATGTGAGACTAATATTCACGTCGCGAGTAAATGGTAGTTTTCTTAACGTCAGTTCGGCCAGCATTCTTTCATCAACTCATCGATTAGGTACCATGAAATAAAATTGCTCTGCTGCTATCAAGAAAATTGCCGCCCATAAAAAGCACCTTGTTAGATTTGATACATTTTTTATGGTAATTACGTCATTGTGGTCAAAATTACCGTCCAAAATTAAGCGGCGTCTTGCTACTGAATTGTCGCGCTAGGGTGATTTATCTCCAGTAAATTTATCGCTCAATCAACGTCGTCGCATACGCAGGCCGGCGCAAGCGCAGCCGCTGATTGGATTTCTTCATAATTACATCTTTTGACACGTACGCGCCAAGTTTCGAGCTTCGCAAGCCGCCAGGGCATGAGATCGTGGGAGCACCATGTAATCAGCTTTCTTGACCGTCTTGTTTTGATCTGTTAACATGGAGGTACTACATGGAAATGGATAAAGCAATTTCTTTTGAGGATTAAACACAAACGTGTTAATCACAGCATAGATCATATCATACATTAAACGTAAGTTGTGTCAATCGTCAATCAAGATTTTTACCCCTGTGGGGGGGGCTGCACAGGGGTAAAAAGCGTAACGTTCTTAATGATTTATTTCAAACATGATCGATCGCTTTCATGAAAAACGTTTTATTCATGAAGTACTTGTATGAATTCTACGTAAGAAAAAGTTAAAGCCTTTGCCACCTCATATTAATGGTATACCGAAGGGAGGGAAGTTTTCGTTTACACGTCATCTGGTTGTCAAGTTTTAAAAAGACTGTTCATATTTCGGCGCTTATAATAACATTGATATGCGTCACTGATTATGCATTTATATTCATTATAAATCTTACACTGTTATTCGGTTACAGTGAAAATTAAATATTCATATTGTGAATTTTAAAATTTTGGCGGACAGTGTTATCTCATTATACACGCACATTACTTTTCCGGGTAGTTTTCTAATTTTCTCGATAATTGATGTACTTAGGTTTGTTCTGTTCGATATCATCGACAACATCAATAATTATACCAATAACAATAAATCAAATGAGTCTTTATTCCATCTAATATCACCCATATTGTCAACCGGTTTAAATTTAAATGAATTCACAGTCGGAAGTTTCCTGCCCATAAATTGCATATTCCGATGAATGTTTTTACCTCGTTTTCCGGTCAGATTGAAAGGTCCTTTGCCATAACTGGCTATAATAGGCCGTTATCCGAATAGCGACCCTTCTCTTTAATTGTCATAAAATACAATCGTGCCACTGAAAGTTAAGATGGCGTGCGAAAAAGAAAACAATTAACTCTTAATTTCGCAACACCCGAAAAGCGATATCTTGTAGGGTGGCCAATCGGCCGTTAAGTAGGGAGTTATCTTGAGGTACGATAATGTTTGGATGGTCGAATTCTTCGGCAGTTGTGATCACAAATCAATGAGACAAACGATACGGGAGATTATAGAGGCTTTAGCGTCTCGGTCTCGGTAATGTACTAAGATGTTGTTTTTTATTCTTTAATAACCCTTTAACCCAGAGTAGGACACCGATCTGTATTACAACTATTAAGTTTTAGCCGTTGCATACATTTTCAGACTTCGATTTCGACTGCATACATTTTGATTCTAGTACAGTTCCATCTATCTCGTGAAGGCAAATATATTTTTTAAGTTTGTAGGCAGCCCGAAGGCATGGCATAGGTAACGAACTCTGTCTTGCAACAACATTCGGGGCTGAAGATTCATAGTTGCCTCCGAAGCACCCACCCGCAGATCACCCATCGAAGTGATGATCGCAGCGAATGTTGGTTAAATTTACCGATCGGTTAAGGGATATAGCGGGATGTCCGTGCAGGCCTTACCGCCCCCAAATAGAATAAGAATAAGAAGGGATATTTAGTGAGTATATAGTGAAGCTCGCTGTGAGCGTTACATTGTCTTGTGATTATTGCTCGTTCAAGTTATTTTCAAAGCTTTAACGTACTCTCTGCAATTCACACTTACTTTTGTCCTTGCCCAGCCAAACTTCAGGTCTCCAGGCGACCAGGTATCATCGGCACCCATCACGCCACCCATCTCGCTGCCATACCGTAACCCGTCGGTGGTCGCAATTAGGCCGATAAATGCCCCGGACACCAGACACTCCTCATCCGATTAATCGGTAGGACCAACATGGAATCCGACTTTAACAAGTCGTACATTTTGCTTGTTTATCGAACACCTTGCGCGATACTTCCACTCTTATTTCTTCAAGCTCCTCTTTCCAAGTTATGATATTGACCTTTTTTACTTATAAGACGTCGTCTACGCGTGTTTTTTGGATTGGTTGGTAGACTATGATAAAATTCATTCCAGATGTCAATAGGATAAAAGATTCGGCGCATTCTTTCGGCCACAATCTAAAAAATCTTGTTTGGTGCATGATGTAGGTAATATTATTTCGTTTCACACTTTTCAGAATGTAGATGGTGTCAGAATTTTATTTTTCCTTGAAAGTTAAAGCTGTTTGTAGACAATTTAGTTACTTTGTACTTATCATTCATTTTAAATATATTTTTTTACATAGAAATGTAGCGACTTGAATTTAGAATATGGTTCTATCAATCTACGCTTAAAAATGATTAGTTGGTGCGTAGGTATAATACTTCTTTCTCATCATGTTATCAAACAAATGTGTTGATCGCAGTTGACCACCACCATCTTATCCACTTGATCACAAAAATTACCAAGATTTGGCCTGCGTTTTTATTTTATGACTGCAATGCATCTAATACCCATACGGGTATTCATTGCTTGTTTAAGTTATTGATCTCTGAATTAGTAAAACACGAGCATGCGGTTACTGATTACACCGTTGACAGGGCCCGCATTCATAAGAAACCGGCCACATATCATTTATTTTGACACCAATTGTAATTTTTGTGTCGTTAATCAATTACGACGTGTTAAGTTTTATGTCTCAATATCTGATGTCAACGAGTGTAGCAATCGTTATTTATTTATTTGGTATTATAATTCACTTGTTAATGATGTATTTGGAATGAATGGAATAATGCATGAGGACCAAAATTTGTTCTAAATAGGAAGTGATAAGACCTAAATTTGTCAATGACAATGTTAATACACGTGTCATTTTAACGACACCGGTAATGACACACATATTATTTGTGCCTGCTCTTTGAGGTCACGGATTTCAATGAGACAACTCCGCCCTTTTTAAATCTACCGCTGCAGCGTCGGTGTCAAGAGTGAACAACCGAATAAGTCAGTAACGATCCACCAGACAATAAGAAAAGCACGACCATTACAAGGCGACAAAACTCTAATATCAATAGAACACAATGGGAACAATAGTACACTCTGTCAATTATGCCATCATTACCATTGGAATAAACGACGTAACGGATCAGATGCTTGTCAAAAAACAACACGATGACAAACTTAACGCGGTCACAACTAGCTAAACCCTCTGCGATCGAAATTAAATCTTAACAGCTAATAAATATAACTTTAATTATAACACAAAGAGTGTTAAGTAGTAAGAGATGAACGTGCATATTTTATATGTCGAAACAGTTACCCTATAAATGATTTATGATCTGCGGCGCCGTCTTAAATTCTGTCACTTGCATTAACAATGTATTATAGATTGATTAATTAAAATAATCCATGCTAATAAGGCCAGTCCTTTGAAATAATATTCCTCTACTAATCAATTCTTGTTTCTTGTATTCGGTGTTTTTAATTTTGATAACCCTTTAGTAATGAATGACCTACACAGTGGTTAGGTACAGTGTTGTTTATCAATCATGTAAAGTTTGTCTAGCGTAACATAATTTTTTGAACTCCCATGAAACCTTTGTCCTTTGTTCAGCGAAAGTAATCGCAGAGCATCGAGTTTATAGATCACGCTAGGAACAAGCCCTTTTGTGTAACCCCATAAATACGATTCGATATCACCTAGATTTGTTCCCTAGACGTTTCAATTTGAAATCTAATACTAAACAAAACGCTGACTCACACCGAACATTTCATTTGCGTAATCTTTACATGATTTTCCATTGTCTGTACTTCACGTTATTCAAATCACCAATATATTCATTTTATTCAAATTGTGGTACTTAACTTCCTTCCTTGACTTGATAAATTCTCTGTTACTATTTATATGCGGGTCTACATCATTATTTATCATATTCCGATAGGTATCGTATGATTTGCGATGGTGTGTTCTAATTGGATCCTTACCGTGTTTGTATTATGAGCTGAATGTTATTGAATGCGTGGCGGGAGGCATATTTGCGATTATATGATCCTCACATTTGTCAAATATGATCGAGGTGTGCGAAGGTGTTATTCGTTTTGTCGACACGCGATGGTCCGATAACTCGGAATGCTTGCCACTTGTAATTTGATGGGAGGTCTTCGAGTTAAGCATTTTATTTCTGTGCGGCTTTTGTAAGCTACCTTGTAATTTGTTATATCTAACTGAGTATTATAAAGATAACATTTTGATGCCGGATCGTTTGCCTTCATCTTAAGATTAATTTGATTGCCTACAATAAATCAACAACCGAATAATATCGATTTTTTAATTTAAGGTTATTTATTTTTTGTAATGTATTTTCACCAGTCTTGACAAAGTCCTGCAAATAAGAGAAACATCGACTTTACAAGACGTATTACCACGACCGTTCTCCCATATATCAATTATGCAAGTTAACGTGATAAGAATCTTTTAATTTTCACTTAAGGTATCTTATACATCTCAATACCGGCGGGTCGCGGCAGGTGGCGTCCTCTTCCTCCGTGTTTGCAAATGTTATATGGATATATGTACACGCCGCGTGTCGTAAAAATGACAAACTTACATTTATTGCCTTGTACGACACGTAAGTAATGTTTCGTCCCGTATAGGTTTTGTCAGCGGGCAATCGGCGATTTATTAACGCGCATTGTTGATTATTGTATTAATGCCGGTCACCAATCCTTGAAGGTTTATCAGTAAAATTTAAATCCTTCTGTCACAACACGCTGTTCTGTTGAAACGCTTGACGAATCAATGTTTATCACAGGCTGTAAGTAATAAAATAAATGCACGACGCTCTCGGGAAGCTTTCTCTCGGCATTTCAACAGACACTTCATCATTCTCTGAATATAGATATTTACGATATATTTAGTTCAGTCTATGATGTGTCAATTTTGTCTAGCTAGATTTACATAGTTGTTACAATCAATGTGAGGTAATTTTAATTAAAATCTCACCTTCAGCTACAATTAAAGTGTTTGGCCGTAAGTAGTAGCGTTGGTTGCAAATACGATAATATTAAAAAAGAAATTACAAATTAAAGTATAGCAGCAATATTTAAACGGTACGGTACTAGAGAAACTTCCATGCACTTAAACTTTATCGATCCCCCTCTATCGTTAGCAAAATGTAAAAGAGTAAGCAACCGATGAGATATGGGCAATATTTTAATATCGGCCCTCAAGCTAAAAGTTAAAAATAGTGCGGGTATTCTTTAAAGGCTTTTGTCGTGTTGACGTTATGCGAAAGCACATGTATGGCCGTACGTGTTCTGTAAAGTATGTGCGTATCGCGAATCCAACTTGTGATTGAGAGTTACGATTGTCATTAATATCGTAATGGACTCGATTTATGATCGAGGATCATCGCATCGATTTTACGAGTGTGCCCCTCTCGCGTTGTATTTAATTCTAGATACATTTCGAACGGTGTTTTATAGTGGGACGCCAATTTGTTACGTTGTTTGTGGCGCGCAATGGTTTTTGTGGCTTTTTTAATTGTTTTACACGGGTTGTTATTGATTACTCTGTGGGGTTATTTATTGATAGTATTTACTTTACGTGCATCGTTGTTTACCGTGTGAAGATTGTTATTGTTCTTTGGCATATCGCGAAAATTTCGAGTTAAAATGAAATCGTTATTGTAATGGATTATTTGAGTGCGCTTCAAGGTTTGTGTGACCACCGCGTGTTTTCAACACTGATATTCGCTGTTCCGATAAGTTCCTTTGTCTTGGTTGAGTTTTATTTGTTCCGGTGCTTTAATGTTAATTGAAAATTGTGGTAAGTGCAACCGATGAGGTCGCGGTTGTTTAAAGAGCTACATTTGGTTTAAATTTTTGGCATTCTGGAAAGTATAGTACAGTAATAGGTTCTTTTACCATTAAAAATATTGCAATAACGTACTTATTCAATTCATCCAACAGCCCGCATTGGCTAGCGTGGTTGATTATAGCCTACACTCTCCCGTGAGAGAAAGCCCTCGTCCCAGCAGTGGGAACGTATTGGGCTAATGACACACTTATACGATCGTCAGTTGAGCAATAATTATTATTTCTCTTAGTTGATGCAATTTTCTTGGTACTGCAGCGAAGAAGACGCCCGACAACGTTTCGGTAACATCGCAACATGTCGCCAATTAATTTTATACAAGCGATCATATAAAGTGCTTGACCATAATCAAGTAGCAATGTTCAATATTTATACACGCTTCCCAGTATAATAACTGTATGGAATTTATTTTAAATCGTTCCCCCTTAATTTATAATGGCCACCGGCGACTTCAAATTGAAAATTAACCCCGTTTAGACACACCTCCTGGCGCTCAAATATTTTTTTACCGGCATATTTTTTACAGCATGTCAACACCCGGCAATAAATTATGACCACTCTCTAGCAACCTATTATTATACGACCTGACATTTTATTTAAAGCAATTTGAGGGCGAAATTGAAAATTTTTGGCGAAAAAAATTTAAGCCCGCGGTGCACCGGGAATGGATTTTTGAGATTTATGTTCGATTTTCGGTAAATTTAAAATTCTAATGCTTTGTTGATACTGCTTTCGTTAAGTGGTTCCGATTTCTTGGAATAGGTTCTGTCTAAATTTTATTTGTGCATTTACATACTAATTTTTGGATAACAAGTCTACGGCGTTAAGGTTATTAGTGTGGTCATACCGCATTGGACTGAGGTCATTGACACCGATCAGGTAGGCCCAGTGGATGATTGATCTGCGCTCTTATCACTGCACTGTGTCGCCTACGTTCGGCATTGTCAAAGGCACATTGTATAAGGAAAAATAACCGTGTTGTAATATAAGCTTCTCGAAGTTTACGCCCAGACTATAAACAACTCTTGTTTTTTGATATTTCAGAAATAATCTTTCTACAGTAGATATTTACCTCTATTGAACCACCAATCCTTAAAATGATCCCACATGCCCATATGAATATTACATTACAATATGTTTTTCTTTTTTGTTTCAGAGTGTCCAAGAAAGAGAGCCTGGATTAACAAAAATGTAAGAAATACAATTTTACTTAAACCAATCCAAAAACAATATTGCGGTGTCACTCATTAAGTAATCCAAATAACACCATGTTGTTCGTATTCATCAGTCGTAAGCATCATTCAGTACCCATATTATTCATACTACGGTCGACATAACAGTTCAACTGTATTACATTTTACTAAGCAGATAATTTAACATATCATCATCATCATCATTAACAGCCTGAAGAAGTCCACTGCTGCCCATACGCCTCCCCCAGAGCGCGCCACCTTGAGCGGCTGCTCGCCTCTTGCATCCATCTGCTCCCCGCGGCTTTCACCAGATCGTCGGTCCACCTATTGGGGGGCCGGCCTACGCTGCGTCTTCCGGTTCGTGGTCGCCACTCGAGAACCTTTCTTCCCCATCGGTTGTCAGTTCTACGAGCGATGTGGCCTGCCCATTGCAATTCCAACTTACTAATTCTAAGAGCTATATCGGTCATTTTAGTTCTACTGCGGATCTCCTCGTTCCAGAGCTTATCTCGCAGGGAAACACCGAGCATAGCTCTCTCCATAGCTCGCTGCGGGACTTTGAGCTTACTAATGAGGCCAACAGTAAGAGATCATGCCTCAGTTGACAATTTAACATATAGAAGACTATAAATAATTTAAACTTGACGATACAATAAAATAATGGGATGGGACACTGTAGGTAGGTGTAGGCATAACCAAGTTGTCTTCAAATACTTAAGTTAAATTTATTGTATCTACTACCTATGTACCTAATGTAGTACCTATGTCAAAAACTATTATTTCTTTTGAATTTATTTACTGCCGACGGGTACAGCGTTTTCTGTAATTGGACATTATTTTGTGTTGCCTCCTACGTATCAATCAAACTGTTTGATATAAAATTCCGCTACGGTACTTATACCGAGATACTTGTAAGTATTTGGGCCGATAAGATGAACGGATTTTAAATATAACAGTTAATTTGTAACTTATTTTTAACATTAGTTAGTTATTTTTTAATTTACTAGAAATGCCCAGCGGATTCGCCTGCAATTTACGTGTCTTTCAGCAGGAACTTCTAATTTTCCGGGATAAAAAGTTGATGATCCTATGTGGATTTCAGTAGTATCAGCAATCTGTGTGTGAAATTTCAGTCAATCGGTTTAGCCGTGTTGGCGTGAATGTCACACAAACAAATGAATGAACAATCAAACAACGTTTCTATTTTATATATTCATAGGGAAGTAGGGGGGATATGTATGGTATTCAATAATATATGTCTCTTATTTCCTTCGGTTGGTATTATAGCTGAAGGTCGAAGCGCGCAGATTTTAGCAGATTATATCGAAGAACACTTATTTGCTAAAATCACCGTTCAGCTTAATGTTTATCCCAGTGACACAAATATTTTAACTAAGTCACTAGAAACATAAAACGAAAAACATCAGCAAAAGAAACCTTTAATGTCTTCTCTTCTACAGATGGGACATTCCAGCGGTCCTCGCAGAAATACCGAAGTTAGGCGCTGTCATAGACTTGACGAACACCGCCCGCTATTACAACCCGAGAGTAAGTATCTTTTTATTTCATTCTAACAACTCTTTGAAATGCTGTTCTTTATTCCACATTGTTGTAAAATTGTTGTTTCAACAAAAAGTTGCTCGGGTCAGGGCTACCTCTTGCGACAGTTTCCTACCATAGCCTATTAATAGGAAAGAACTGGTATGTTTCCAGAATTGTTGCACCAAACGTCGACTGACATCTCCATAATATGCATGTTTCCTATTCTATGGCTGATTTTAGTAAGCAAAAAAATGGGTACTTATAAGTCAAACAACAATACAATACAATATACAATTAACTCTTCAGTACCTACCATTTTAAAAATGTGTAAAGATTTTCGACACATATTTGTTATTTTTTTTATCACCGATAGGCAAACATTGACCACGGTCTCACCTGATGGTAAGTGACGACGCACTCGACAATGGAACATGCTTAAGCCTAGAAGATACCGGTTCACCCTAGCTTTAAAACTACCAGAATATATTAGTTAGGAAGCAATGCCGCTGGTAAGGTGTTCCATTCCTTTGCTGTCCGAAATATAAATGAGGAATCAAAATGCTTTATATTAATATACGAATGTGACAGTCAACCCTGCCTATGCTCTTACAAACACGGAGCTACGCCTCAGACGCATAAACATTCTTCCTAAGATTGTTAATAATAAATGAGTGGTAACAAGCACCACGCGAATGTAAGACAACAAGTTTAAGGTCAGAATTACGAGTTTTCTCGTACGAACGAATGAGGACTTGGGGAGGTTCTTACCGCCCGGCATGTTTTAGAATACTAGGAAAGCAGTAAAGTTATGCACAGTTTACTATTGAAAGTCACATTTTCCACTACGATGCTTTGTTCGTAGTTACGTGTGATTGCCTTGCATTCATCTTCTGGCATAATCCGATCGTAAAACGACGTTTTCATGTACCAACCGAGTCTCATGTTTTACCGCAGTACGGGCCATAGGCTCTTGCGATTTATGCACACCATATCACCCTCCAGAATAGATATGACTACAAAAACTATCACGAAAGAGCGTTGGGTCAGCTAAGTTTGATGAAAGTGGTACCGTACCGGGCTCTCGTGATATGTTACATTTTCAACTTTGTTTTCAAGTGTGACATATACAGTTTTTTGGAAAGATATCTGGATATATCATTATCACCAATACTAATACTAAGCCTTTATTATTTTTCGTAAACCATATTACAAGTATATTATTCTCTCAAAATATTAGATATCACCAGATTCAGATTCTGATTCAGATATTTATTTCTTTCTTATATGCTTATAGTACATCTCCTTAACATTGCACCACACCACGATAAACATTCAAGCAATAATGTCTACTCCCATCACTTGTATCATACGATTTCACCGTTTCGTTTTCCTTACCGGGTCCGGTAGTTCGCACATTCACAAGTTTATGGTACGCCCGAGGGTAGAGTTTCTGCTAATCCGCATGATGTGTTCCCTTGTCCGTTATGCGCCAACTAAGTGTGAAGTTTTGACGAAGTTTAAGACTTGTACACAAGTGTGATTGGATTAATGTGTGTGCATGTATTTATGAAAGCTCTAGACTTCGATGGTAAAATGGTACAGACATTTAGGAAAGTGTTAGGTACAAGAGTAAATAAGGAATAAGAGACAGTGGAAGATGAATAAAGAACGTGGATATTCTTAAAAGTAGTTTAAATCAATAATATTTTAAAACTAAATAATAAATATTGTCGTAAAATCGTGTTAGGTTAGAAAGAAAGAAGAAAACTTGTGTTCATCAGAAGGTAACAGACTGAAGTTATATTTAAATGTATGCTTTTAAAGACTGCTATCGCCTCAGTATATCCAAGCCCTTATTTGCGTAAGAAGGTAGCCACGATAACCATCGGTACTGTTGCGATACAATGTACTCGTAAGCATTAAATAGCGATTCAGGAAGTACCATCTCTTTGTTGGGTTAATTATCATATGTCCGTTTAGAGATACATGAGAATTACCGTTGTGAATTTATGCGATAATTGTCGTCACACCTTGTTTTGGGTATTATAAGTTTTGATGGGCCCACCGCAGGGCAAGGGGCACCCTTCCGTTGTATTTGTCACATTGAAGTCCGTTTGTTTCGTTGGTATGAAATGTCTTTTTTATTTGCGATCGTATCTGCTATATCTATGTGGTTGAAACTTTTACATCTCATTTTTCATGAAATAATTTTTTGGTGCATTAAAACTTTTCTTATCTATAACTTTGCTAACGACTAAACTATAAAGCTAATGCCATCCATCTAAAAGATTCCCAAGGAGCTTCTTAGTTAGTTATTCTTGTGCTATTGCATCAGCAGTACCCTAACTATATCTAAGATTAACAATCACGAGTTTCACTTTAATCAGCTGCATGTAATTCTTAAATGCGGCGACTAATTACAGTAAATTAGCTGTGAAAGTGATACCGTTTCGGAACACGCCATTGGTGCCGTCGTCGCCGCTGTCACTTGCTTTTCAACGCCAATGGGGACTTGGATTCCGCTTTGGATATTTTATGAAGTTGATGTTGATATTTATGTTCGTGTCTTGTGTTTAGTCACCAGCACCATTAACCCGTGATGGTTGCTAAATGATAATATCTTTCTAAATTGTTACTGTTATTACCCTATGTTTATTTATATTTTCAACATGTTTTGTACTAAGCTCACCCGCCCCGGCTTCGTTCGTTATATTACGCAAATAATAGTACAAGATAATAACCATATCGTCGCTTGTGTGACGTATCTGACCTTTTTTTTACAAATACGTTGATTAGACAGTTCGACGCGTCTTTGAAAGTAGATAAAAGCTACATTTAAAATTTCAGATACGTAAAAATGTCAGATACGTTACTTAGGTCCGATTTCACCAAACTAGAATAAATTTTATTCCAGGTATAACTTTCCAAGAACAACCGAGTTACGCGAATATAGCCCTTATACCACCAATTTTGTGAAAGAATAAGACTTATTTCTTGGATACAATTAAAATGGCGTCTTTTTTGTGTAATTTCATTTGTCAATTAGCTGTATCCACGAGTAACGAATAGCCGTATACTTGGAATAAACGTTGGTGAAATCGGGCCTTAGTCAAACAAGCGACGATATTAGCTATACCCTGTTTCTTCAGATGTTTAGAAATACATTTCAAGATGTTTTTGAAACAAATCATTTGTTAAAAACCAACACGATAAGTTAGTTTTAAAACAGAGTATTATATCTAAAAGAATCTCTTTATAATGGTATACGCTTTTACATAATAGCTCGTCTCGGCAGTCAGATTAACTTAAATACACCATGAAATAATTGTAATCTTTTCTGTCAAGTGCCGACCACAGTTGTCTTATTACATCTTACTTCACTTAATCAAAGTATATTCAACTATCACTTAACATTTCGACACCTCCGATCATCACTTGGATGATTGTCGGTTGACATCTACTGGCTCGTGCTAGTAATGCCACGTTGTTGATATTTTTGCCCCATGTCTCCGTAACAGATGCTGTAATCTACTTGATTGGCAAAGAAATTGTGAAACTTTTAAATGCGATAAGGTACTAAAACGGTAAAATAGTTAATTTCTGTATGTATAACTTTATCATGATCTACTTTTCATGACCCGTCTACAAGTCTACATGACATGCTGCAACCGGTTCGAATTAGAAGATTATTTGGATTATAATGTAATTACTTACTTACGTACTAAGGCTTGCAAGTACGTCTTCATCTTACGTATGTTTCAAAATTGTAAAGTTGATATGTTTTTTAGGTATCTGGATCGGTTTTGGAATGGTAGCTTTGACTCTGGAATGGTTTAGTGCGTAGTTATTTATTTATGATTTAATTTATAATGGATCCAGAAGTATGATTTATCTCTTGTTGTATTGTGTCTATATACATACATCTACTTACTATTAATTTATTAGATATCACTTGTTCTTCATAATGTGGGTATTGCATTTATTTTTGATTACTTTAAATAGCTAACTGACTCCCCTTGATTAATTCACCAATTTGCTAAAAATATGTGTTTACTACGCCATATTTGTTTCATGTCAAGGTTAATTATTATCATGTTTAACTGAGTAAGTATAAAAGCGAAATCCCTTTTGAATAATTTAAGTGTCTTTGTCGCAGGAATTCGAAATGAAGAACGTGATACACAGAAAGATGTTAATGCCCGGCCGCGAAATACCACCAGAGAGCAAAGTGAGAGAGTGAGTACACTTTGTAAAATGTTGATTTGCTTGGGCTGGCTTTGGCCGCGATTAATAGCGCCTTGTGTTCTTGTATTCAGATTGTTTGTTCGTGCGAATTCTGCACTAGGCAAATGTTTCTATATTCTATAACATCGTCAATCGCATAATTTTGCTTCGACAAATTTAGGCCTAATAATCGCGCAAGATGCAGAAAAGCAAAGATCAGTGGGGTGCTCATGTAACTTTGATTGCAATGCGACAGGAGAATTTTCGTTCTTATTTTGAAAATACCCATAGTAACTATACACATAATCCGCGTATTGAAACTGTCAAATCCATACAATGGGACTATGAATGACTCGGCAAATTTTAGTAATTTTTGTCGGCTTTAATGCGTCGAATATTATCATTTTAATGCTAAACATAAATAGTTATAATAGAGTCATTGCGCATCCAAATATGTTAAATTAATCAGAATGAAACCAAAATGTTGGGTTCCAAATCAAGCTGGCGCCTTATTGGCCCCGATTCGCTTCGGCTAATCTTCTTCACAAGTTACCATTAACAAGTTTACACCACCCTATAAGGCCGCGTATAAATCAAAACGTGCAGCTATCTATCAAGTAACGATCGTTTTGCATTCGGTTTTAAGTTTTCGTGTTTACTTTACATTGGTAGAGTCATCAGTAGAGTTACTGGCGCGAGTGCTAGTTTTATTTGCAGTTTACTCAAATCCACGACTTTATTTATTTATTTTAGCTAATCTCAACTCTTAGGGCTTAGTTTACAATGATTTATTGATTTAAGCATAGAAACTGTTTAGAGAAAGAGCATATAAGCTGTAAACTGTTAAGGTCACGTTAGTGAAAATGGCGATAATTAGTTGTAACAGTAACTGGCTAGACTTTGGAGACACCAATTAAGAAGCAATACAGTGCAGAGGTTAAAGTTATAGTAAAATATCTTATTTGCAACACTTTAGTTATGTTCATCATCATCATCATCATCATCATCAACTGAAGACGTCCACTGCTAAACATAGGTTTCCCACAGAGAGCGCCACTTTGAGCGGCTGCTCGCCTCCTGCATCCATCGGCTCCCCGCGGCTTTCACCAGATCGTCGGTCTACCGAGTGGGGGGAGTGGGAGAGTGGTTAGTTATGTTACTGATAAATAAAGCTCTAGCCACTCTACCGTATACTCGACCAATATAAACGAAGCATCGATAGTTTTAATTTGAAGCGTCGTCGTTGGCGCCGATCGTCGCCGAATACGGGTAATGTTATAAATCTACGTTGAACGTGGGCGGGGTGGCCGCCGTACGGTAGAATAGGTGCAGTTCTCTTTCGATGTTTTTGTATTGACATTTTTTATAAGTCATTTAACATAGGATTAGCAATTTTATTATGTAGAGGTCTGAAAGAATTTAGATTTAGAAGTAAAAGCAACGAAAGGTTGTTTTATGTCTAAAATTTTCCTAACCTACAGATATATAAAGAACTTATACTTAAGGCATAACTAACCTAACTAGAAGAATATTTTTTTATTATAAAATAATATATTCTGACAGTAAAAAACAGAAAAAAAAACATTATTCCAAAGTGCACTACTTGATCGTCCACCATAACTTGTACGGTTGCGGTCGCTAGCGCCGGCCGCCCACGCGGCGGCGTTTCTCTCGGAATTCGAAAGGCATTCAGTGCTTCGTACGAACTTGTGACACGGGTTACCATTACCACGCTTTGGACATTTCAGACTAGAAGAAAACGCTACGAGTAAGCTTTGAGCGACATATTCGCTTTGCGCTTCAAGTCGGTGTTATGCGACTAAAACAAACGAATCAGTTGTAGGGTAGATGCAAAATTGCACGCAGTAATTTTCTTCATGCTTGGAACATATTTTCGTATTCTTTTTATTAGTCTGAATTGTGTTATCATAATGGCTAAATTAGGCAGCCTAATGTAAGAGTGGTGGAAGATGTAGTTGAAATACTAAGGGACGATATATTTGAAAATGCGCGCTACCTACAAATTGTATTGTAGCGATTCAGTTTAGTTGTCACACACAGGCTGCGTCTCGTTCATCAATTTGTTTTAGGTTGCGTTGTTACACCAAAAGCTAACAAGTATAATTATCATTTGGATGAAACCTAGAAAAGAGCTCTCAACGGCTGAAAAGATTTTCTTTACACGATAAAGTCACCTATGTAACAAAAAAACCGTTTGGGAGTAGCGATGCCCACCAGAAGACCGTGAGACAAGTCGGCTCGCCCTAGTGCGTATAAGTACTCGACATTCTTTTCGGAGTTAACATGTCTCATCTTAGCATTCTAAGCCATTCAAATAAAGTTGGTCACTTCTACCTTCTACCATGTTCAAGCACTGCAAAGCATTAGACATCTCTGTGGTGAAGTTGTGAAAATAAATAGAAAGCTCATCTTCATAATTTACGTCACTACTAAGGGTTCATTGTAATAAGCGACATAATAATATAGATTTTATAGGAATTCTATAGGCATAAGCTATGGCGATAGAATCCCTATGGTCCATATCTAAGTGTAGGCTACACGATTTAAGAACTTCGGTGTTAAACCAAAAAGCTTAGTTAGAACATTGGATGCATTGCGAACCAGTCACATTTTCTTGCTTCTAAGCGTGGTTTGCAAATTGCAATGCATTCTCCTGTGTTTTGTCCAAGCTTCTTGGACCTTACCTTTTATCTCGGTATAGCAGCTGTGTGACAACCCTGACACGTACGCTTGTGTCGCCTCACGTGTACATGTAACCCATTTTATTATCTCATAAATTTCGACACAATAAAACATTTTAATATTAAATATAATATACTATTAATTGATATCCTATTCAATAAATGCTATTAATTTTATTAGTTTTCCTGTTATTATATTATTATTGCGTTACAAATGGTTAATAATAAAAGACATTTTAATTATTCCTAGGTGTTTTCTGCAATAATTGAGATTAATTTTATTTGTGTATTCATCTTCTCCATAATGTTTATATTATGGAGTGAATATCGTGCATCGGTGTTTAAAATACTTAATTATCACATCATCAGCCGGCAGACGTCCACTGCTGAAAACAGGAACACCACTTTGGACGCTTATCACAAGTTTGCCATAATAACCACGCTTAGCGGGCGTCTTGGGGAATGTACCGAAGAGAATGCTGCTGCCCATTTCTTGAACATTTCCTTAACTGGCACCCGCGGCATGAGATTGGTGGTTCTATTATTAATATTTTAATTTAGTTTTACTTCAATGATTTATAAAATCCACTTATATAAAAGCACTATACATAATCTAGGAGAGCGGCGTAAAATATTCTTCATCATGATCTGTAGAGGATATATTCATAGACCATTCAATATTAATATGATTAGCTAAGCTTTAACTTAGAGATTATCTATATCATTTGTCTGGTCTTTTGTTCGTTGAAGCGCCCCGTAGTCGGCTGTCTGCCACATAAATAACCATCGAGTTCCTTCGATACCGCCCTGTTATCGCAATGAACTGTCAACAACGAGCTTTGACACCTTGTCGCTGTAAGGAAACTGAAAAACCACTTCAGTGAGCGGATGATGCTTGAAAATTTAACACAGACAAGGTACTAAAGTGACTACGTATTCTCACAGTGGACTCTAGGATCTCGCATCTGTTTGTCAGTTAACGTTAGACAAATGCGCCACCCGTGCGGCTACTCCAAACTATGGAGTCTGAGACAGGTCTATATGTTTCGGGAATTGGTAACTATTTGAAATATGTCGAGGCACGCGACGCAATTAGGATAGACGAAGCGTTGGATGTTACTAATTTAAGTGCGACAAGCGTTGATGTTGTAGGAATTTATAGGCTAATGAGTCTACATTTTTAATAGTACTTACGGGATCTTTACCGTGATTCGTATCATTTCTAAAATGTAGTGAACAACCGGGAAAGTTTAAATGAGTCTGTTAGTATTAGGTAGGATGTCATCAGCCTATACGCCATGTTAGATATGAAATATTTTGATTATGGGACCTTGTGGACCAGTATAACCTGTGATACATACAGGTTTATCCTAGTGAAGGCACCTATCATTGTCATATTTCTATAATATTTATAAGACGTATTATATCCCACTTACTGTAATATTATTTATTTTATTTATTAGTATTCCAGTAGTCCAGTATTTTTCATTATCTTTTGTGCATAGTTATTCTTATTCAAGTCTTTGTTTTTCACTAAAAGACTCACTATCCATTTCTAAAAATTTAGTACCTACCTGCAGTAATGATGTGCGCGTGCCTTCTCCCATTCATTTATCACGGCCGTATTTTTACTTGTTTCTCTGTGTCGACTGTCAGCAATCATGTCGTCATTACAACCCAGCCCGTGCCTATCACCCCGTCTATAAATTGTGTCCATCGCCGGTGGTATGGATCGTCCAATTGATACATTTTTACTGTTTGACCTTTCCTTTGTTTGGTTAAACTTGCCACAGTAAATCTATTTGTAAACGTTGAATTTACCGTAGTGCCAATCAACTATATAATTATGCAAAATTAAAATGTCTACGTCCATAGCGCAATGAAGTTTTTATGCCTCGAAATGGCTACACCGTCTATAAAAAGATGAATTACAAGAGCATAATGTCAACAAAATTTAAAAATAATTCAAACATCATCGGAATCATCGCTTGATCCAATATTGGTACACCGGATTCTATGCCATGTAAACATGTTAAATCCGCTTTTGAGCTTTTTCGCCTTTGTTTTTTGTTTGTGATTAGATTAGCGAACGATTGAGACTTATGAGACAATTTGACATTGTATTAAGTCATTTCTTATTTTTAGGTGGTTCTATCACCCGCTAGTGGGAAAACCTAACATTGTTGTTCAAGACTTTGTACTCGCTAGTTTAATCGACGATACAAATTGTACTATGTCAACATCATATACAAACCGTGCACTAACTGTTTTGACATTTGCTAATATGATTTATGGTTTATTTCTTTTGTACGGTATAGTATTATAGTATTTTACTAGGTGGTAGGACTTTTCTGCAAAGTTCGTCTAGGTAGGTACCACCGCTTTGCCAGTTATTCTGCCGCCAAGCAGTAGTGTGCAAGCACTACTGTGTTCCGGTTTGAAGGGCATTGTAGCTAGTGAAATTACTGGGCAAATGAGACTTTACGAACTGATCTCACAGTCTAAAAAACTTTTTTAGACTGTGTGATGTCTCAGGATGGCGTGCGCAGTGCGCAGTGTTACTCGAAACTTTAGTTTGGAGTTCCGAGTGGCACTGCAATCTGTTATGGGCGGCCGTGTCGCTTAACACCAGGCGAACGACTAGCTCGTCACGTCATTCGTTTAAATAAAAAAAAAAAAGTATCAGTATCTCCTGCCAAACTACCGATGTTACTTTTGGGAGTCAGGTCGGTCAGGATCAGGATGAGTCTCTGATAAAGTTCGTAATAAAGATGACCAGTAACATAAGAGCTGTGAACTCGTTTATCGCTGCGGAGGTGTTAAAAGTAAATTCTCACGTTGTTGACTGTTTGTCTTGTAAAAGGCTAGTGTAAATCAGAGTAAGATAGGAGACTTCCGAGCGTGATAACAAACACATAAATATGGCGACCGCCAGCCATTGTCCAAATTTACTGTCACCGGCACATTATTACTGGAGCTGTAAACCATTTGTCTATTTGTCCTTTTTAGATAATGAACGCCCTCCTTTGAAATATGACGAGAAATTCTTGGACATACTTCGACTGCGTCTGTTGAAGCTATTTTTATTTGTTTACGTTCTTTAAGTTACCAAGAATAGCATTAATTTAAAGCAATAATTTAATCTTAATGCCTGTTATGTTAATATACACTAATGAATGTGATAAGATCTGTCAACGCTATCATGTTGTGCCAATTATGCCTTCACTCTTGCAAATGTAATCTTTTCTTTCTATATCTGTATTTATCTACAAGCTTATTATGATATTCAAATTCTTATACTACAAGACCAGTAAGTTTAATAATATAAATTCTGTCCAATGTTGAAACTGAATGTAGATTTTCTTTAATATCCATAATGATGCTAATAACATGTCTATTACTAGTTGTTACAGCGTTTCATTCGATTTAATAGCTGATCTAAATATCGACAATATTATAGTTTTGTTTTATTACAGAGCAGGCATTATAATGATTTGTTTTGGACCACACATGGTTGTATAATTGAGACATCGGCTTTGTTGGCATTTATATCTATTTATGCTATTATTATGTGAACTCTATCAATGGTTGTGAAACTTTTACTTGCATAGTACCCTATAAGTTAATTTAACCGTTTCGAAATGTTCATACATAATTTGATTAGAACGTGCTCTTGTTTCAATGTACTTAATTATTTTGTGGCCGTGTCATGAAATGAGGACAGACCAGTTCGGTGTGTTTGAGCGTTAGTTACTAATTCGATAGACAATTAATAATCCAGCTTAACTAAAATTCTTGCATTTAATGAAATATCGGTCTCACGACATCATTAACATTTATTAACTTTGGAAACTATATTTGTGCATATATTGACTGCTAGTTATTGACTACCTATGAATTATATCATCAAATTTTCATCAGAATATCATTTGCCTATAGTAGTAGCCTCCAGCATCTCAAGTTGTTCTCAAACCCTTAATGATATAAATGTAGTTCAGATGACTTGCAACTGAAATTATGAGAATCTTTTTCCAGTAGTTTATTGATAAAGATTATAAGATCAATGATGTACTGGCACTGGCACTTATCTATTATTTAGGATATCATATTACGATTTCATATAAGTAATTATTACTGTGCCGTATCAAAACGATTAACGATCTCAACTCTCAACAAATTCGGGAAACATAATAATATGCAGATGAGGACGTGAAATTAGCGGCACTACAATATGACTGTATTCGGCAATGGGATTAATCAACGGGGATTAGGCGTTACTCACACCGCTCACGATCAAAGTTTCGAGTAATTTGAACATAATACCCGTGGTTTATGTGTCATTGGCGCCGCTGTTTGATGCTGCTAATTAATGTGGTCGCGTTGCTACGTGATGAGTCCTATTGTTGCGGTTTTTATATTATCTAGTGTTGGCGTAACTTTATATGGAGAGATGAAAAATTTGCTTATGGCTTTATTTGCTCCCGGAGCGTTAATGGATTTAATTTAGATTTACATCGCCGAAAGTAAAGGTTCGGGGCAAACCACTTTTATTTTATTATACGATAAAAGTGTAGACAATATTATATTTTTGTAGCTTGATAAAAAAATGTAATTTGATAGCTTCCTCTTGTAACACAGATGATGACAGTGATTAAGTTTTAAGAATACACATTTGGAACATTTGAATTTATACCACCTACACAGCTCTAGGTGTTAATCTACCTAAATATATGGACATTCTAACCTCATAAACCTTAAAAGACAGTACTATTATGATAAATTCTAAATGTAGGTATAAGAAATTCTACTGTCTTTAAAAACAATAATATTAAAACTAACAGCGAACGTAACCGCATGATACTATAAGAGTCAGTGCTCGTTGCCTTTTATAGTATTGCTAACCGGAATATTAGTTTTAGTTCCTCAACAATTACATCAAGATGTTATTGTTTTATTTTTAAACCTTGTGGTCAGGGTTCAAATGCATGTTTTATAGCAATATCCGTTGCGTTAAAATAGCAATTACTTAATGTTGTATAGAGGTAGTGACAATGAGGTCAAACCACAAAGGATTCTATGTTCTAGGAAATTGATCGAATAGCAATATTGAATAATTATGGTGACCTACAATATTAGGTACCTATATTAGGTTCATCATCACCATCAACAGCCTGAAGACGTCTACTGCGGGGTTAGCATGGACGGTAGACAAAATTGTCTTTCCCTGTTTTACGTCACTTTCTTCATACTTGCTTGGAGTAAGACAGGGGAAAGACAGTTTTGTCTACCGGCCGTGCTAACCCTACTGCTGAACATAAGTCTCCCCCAGAGAGCGCCACTTTGAGCGGCTGCTTGCATTTGCATCCATCGGCTCCCCGCGGTTTTCACCAGATTATCGGCGTCAATCCACCTAGTATTGTATATTCTGTTAGCGGAAATTGTTCTTTTTCAAAGTCTTCTTAAAAGATATATTTTATTAGTAATTACCAAGGTACTTACCACATTGATGATTTGTTACTGATTCATAAACGCAAAGATTCTGAAAATTTTGGTTTATTTTGGTATATTGAAATTTTTCTACTTGTACAATGTGATGGGGTACGAATACGATGACATTTCATTTGTTACTTTTACCACTCAGCTACCAAACTTTATACGTCAACCTTCCAGAATCACACCGCATAATTGGGATGCTTTTTACGAGATACTACTCTATTTTGCATGGCTCACGTAATGGTGGTGATTCACTGTTATGGGAAGCCGGTTATGACTGTTGTCGTATGGTGTTCCTGTAGAATGAGTAATTAGTTAATAAGTCTGTCTGGCTTATTAGTCTGCATATTCATGAACTATTATTAAATGTGTTCGTATATTAGCTTCTTCGTTGGGGCAATGAAATTGAAAGGCTGTGGGCAATTGGTATTATGTACACATCTAATTATGTCATGATCTGTTCTCCCTGACGGTCGTGCGTCTTTCTTCCTCCTATAATTACATTAATTAAAAAGCAAGTTTGCCACATCACATAGTTAAAATGTAGCCTTGCGTCGCGCTCTCCTCATTGTCGCAATTGCTATATCTTTCTTTCGCGGTGAAGGCAAACAATTTGATAAATTTACTATGGATTAGCTAAACTTACTATGGATTTACCATAATTCTATAAACTGACTCTACATTTATATTTTTAATATAAACGTAATAACAAGAACATTTGCATTCATTAGTACCTAAATCACCAAATTACGGGTAAACTTTTCCAGTTTCTCCTCTAGACTATGTGACATGTAAATACACTTATCATCTATTTCGCTTACACTTACTCTTCGAGACTCTGAGTAGACTATAATATAGTAACAGTACGGAATCTTCACTCAAAGTACTGCTTTCCACCGCCATCCGTCCCAGTAAACTCACTACGCTTGTCGATGATCCTGAACAGCGATACATATAGCACCGCAGGATCAACTAAACGTGTAAAGTTGCTTTTCAACACATTTGCTCAAAAAATGCATTTACAAAGCCTGTATACATTGTTCGAAAGTTAAACATTACGCACCATACAACAGCGCGTGCGGTAAAATAAGTACCCTCACCTAAGTACCTATTTTACCGCACCTTCCGTTGTATAGCGCCGTGCGTAACCTTTACGGTTTTTTTTATTTCCATAAAAATATATAAGAATTCCACCAAGGAGTTTCACATTACGAGAATATAAGCTGAATGATCGAAACTCCATGGAAGCGTTTTTGCTCTATACTTTGTGTGACTTTAATACTAATAAGACCATGAAACTAAAGATGTAGTTCTAATTTTCACCACACGCACGTGGCGCCATTTGCATTGTAAATGCGCGCCATTTTAGCCCATTTTCATATTAGATTAGAAACATCAAATATTCTTTGTTGCGACTTTCCCACTAATAAATAAAAGTTTGTTTCATTACCTACTGTACTGTTTTCTCGCAAATGTGTTGAAAAACGTTGTATGATACACGTGCGGAAATTGGTTTCTACAAATTCGTGACTATGGTAAGCCCTCGACTTCGTCTCGGGCTTACATTTGTCTAATCGTTTGTAAAAACCGACTTACCGCCCTAATATTATAAATAACTATTACTGGTCTGAAAATATATTATTCCACTAAAATATACTTATTCACAATAACTAAACCTCGTAGCGGTCACATTACATACATGTTCTGTAGACTAGACTAGACGTCATTATTTTAAGATTCCACTCGGGGCTTACTCAAAAAGTTTCCCGACGTAAACAAGAAGAAGAATAATAATAGCCTGTTGTTGTCGTAAATGAAAAGAGCTCAGCTCAATGTCATGTACGAAAGGGTTGCGATAATTACCTATCTTATAGATAGACTTATTCAAAAGATTTGAACACTTTGAATAGAAAGGAGGTCACCTTGAGTCGGGATGATACTTGATACTTTGGATACAATAATTTCAAAAGGATATTTTTTGCAAGCCGTACGCTTTAGTTCTTTGTAACGTCGTCGATTATACGATTCCGCGTTTTGTGTTTCCGGTAAGTTTCTTTTGATTACTAAATGAGGTCACACTGTGATCATTGATCAATAAAAACGTCTCCCGCAGAATTTGCGTTAACCAGTTTGTGGAATGTTTTCACGTGTACAAATATTAGTAGGGATTGAACACGCAACTATAGTATAAACCGCAGAAGCTGTCAAAATGCGTAGCCATACAAATGTTACTGCAAAAATCAAATCGATACTGCGCCCGTGCTTCTAATTTATGGACTTCACTGAGAAGTTCGGGTTTAAAACCTCTTTGAGTTGTGTTTAAAGTATTGTTTTATTACGATCCGAATACCGTCATAAACACAAAATTTATGATATGTGTATCAAAGTAGCAATCGTTTTTGGTGCGAATTACACAAGAACATAAAATTAAGTAAGAGTTTTACGACTGAGCCGTAATGTTAATTTAATTTTAACTTGACCTGTAATATCACACGAATTATATTAAATTCAAAAGGCAAGGGAAAAACAATTTAAAATCATTAGGTTTTATAGCGGGTCTTTGAATGTGTCATTTGAATTATACATTTTACGATGTTAATTTCCCTAAATTACACTATTTTCAGTTTTAAATTGCCCCATTATAGGTTATGGTGCACAATGTTTTGATCGTAGTGTTAAGTGGTTAAGAAATGACATAAATGTGTTTATAGTTAACTTACATTTTGGATTTAACGATGCAGTACGTAAAGTAAAAATATTCAGTATTTTAGTTTGTTGAAAAAATTACTCAATTTTTCTACCATACCAGTAAGAATAAGGATATAAATACATTGGAGAAAGTTCAGAGAATTTGCTTAATGTTACTAGATTGTAGAGTCCTTCCAATCATGATCATTTGCTGTTGCTGTCCAGTTGACAATAATAACAGCACAGCACTATTCAATAACTCCCTATTCCCACAATCACTGTGTATCAGATAACGCAACTAGTAAGGTGCAATCATGTGATTCATGTTATCGATAGATCCCTGCCCTAAGGCTATCGATATCTCTACTGGTAGCTCACTTGTCGATAGTAATTCTCGAGGCTCATTTACACGTCTAACATTGTAATAGGCAACGTTAGGATTTATTGCATTTTTTCTTTGCGATCGTTTACTTGTATAATTTATGTGTTTCTTCTCGTTGAAACAGCTGGTTTTTGTATATGAGCTATGAGGAAAGCTTTTTCACTCGCATACGTTACTTAGACACACAAAGCTTAAGTTCATTTTAAAAATGACGGTCTAAGTTAATGTGATCTCCATGTGTTGATGTAATTTATATGTTTTGTAATGCTATTTCAGCACGCAGGTTCGTGATTACAGTTAAGGCTCTTATATGTATACGTAAAAGTTCCCGGCTGGAACATCATCTCGCTCGCGCATTGATACATTCGATTTTGTATCATTGTAATTTTGATTTTTACCTATGAAAACTTATTTAGATTAATAGGACTTTTTTGTTTAACGTTTGTCATGTTATTTTTGAGGTTTTTAATGGATACATTTTTCGTAAAAAATGTACCATTTAACATCTTTAAAAATGACGCATTGCGCGAGCGAGATAGAGGATCCAGGAATATACGAGCCTTAATTCGTGTAGGTAATCAATGCGTAGCGTTCGCTTGCGCATATTATATATATTTGGAACAGAAATTGTGGGTTCATCTCTACTCGTTTAGCGTTCCTGAAGCATTTTGCCATTCGGCCGCAGCAGCCAAATACGCAAATTATTACGCGATAATTTTGCTCACACGCACACGTTAGGCCATTTATAATTTTGTTAGTGTCAAACGGTTAAAATTTAGACTTTAGATATATGCAATAAACGAGTATTTATACAAGTTCGCGTTCCATGAAAGTTTACTAATAACCTTTCTTTATTGTAATAAGCAGTACAAAATACAAGACGTACCTAACAAGTAAACTATATTTAAGTAAACGACCTTTTCACTGATATACTTACATAGGTATACGCATATATATGTAGCACAGGTTGCAGGTCCTTTCAAATTATAACTATAACAACATTGCCGACTTCACATAAATTACTTGCGAACAACACTAAAGCTCCATTACATTAATGTTTAATCGTTAAATACATACTTTTGATAGTCTTTAGTCCTTACAAAAGATAATATCTTCATTTTATACGTTTAATAAACTTTGTAATATTAATGATCCGCCCGACCTCAGTGCATAATGAAACTATAAATCGCTCAATCACTGCTGGTTTATGGCTAAATCTAGTTTTCATTTATTATACTGCAAAGAAATAATAAAGATATTGATGTTATTTCAATCATCATATAAACAAATAGAACCATAATAATCCTGAATATATTGAGTGTCAAGTGAAATAATAGCATAGAATAGATATATAGTACTAAAGTTTCTATTGTGATTCGACATATCGCGTCTCTACGATTAGAACCGCGGCGTGTATAGCTGGAACAAATGCTTTACTATACTGTTGTTTGAACTTTTTTTGTATATTAAGATTTTTATCTTTGACCACTATCTTAGCCGCTTCACCCGCTTTACGCTTAAACAAGAGGAAACCGAAACTCCTGCACTTGATCGCACCGCACAACTTATTAACATGTTTGTTTCGTCTTTCCGGATGTGTCTGTATTTAGCCCACGTGTGACCTCTAACCCTTTGTTTTTTTCCCTGGGAGAACGCCCTGGGAACCTCCAGGTCCTTATCTGGCGTTGTATCAGAGTGTCGCCTATTATCTCGGTTTTGGGCACTTCGGCTCTTGTTGGTACCGGCATGTACCATGCGCTCCTACCATGATGGATGCGCGTGCGCAGCGTATGTGAGGTCTGAGGTGTCGTGGAAGTAAGTTGTTAGATTTGGTCCTTTTGTGCGTGTTAACTTAGAAGTTTTTTAATTAAACCTTAGTATACATTATTGCTACTGAGTGTATGATAGAGAGCGAGTTATTTGGACTTGTAATCATTCAATTTGTATTCAAGATTGTCAAAGAATTGTAGTACTGGCCACGTACCCATAGAAAAGTGAGAAAACATGTTCAAGTAAAATACTTATAAATAATAATTATTTTTAAAGAATGACTTGATAAGGCACCTAATTAAAACGCGATATATAATAACGAGAAAAGAATCCGGTTAAGATTCGGAAATGATAAACAATTAATGTAGTTATTAATTTGCAATAAAATTATTGAACAGTTTATGCGTATTTTTATCGTCGTCGAGCTCGCGTAAGGGTCATGTAAATTTGACATTTTATTGGCTACAAAATCTTAAAGCCCACGGAATTTTTCATTAAAAGTGTTTCACGGACTTTGAGATATCCATTTCCCATTAGTGGCATTACCATTAATTTTATTTTAAATACGACTTAATACATTAATAAGTTCCGGTTTTTTATCATCATAAATTAAAATGAACTCCAATTACTAGTAATTAATTAAAAACTATGGTATCGTCAGTGAAGTTCCAGTTTTCTTATAATTATAAATTTTGTCATGCCAACTAGTTTTTATTAACATCAGTTTGTGTGAGCAGCAATACCCAATATTTTTATGGCAATGCTGTATTATTAAAACTCATTGTAGGTACTGTTGGACTATTAATTAATATGATACCTCCCTACTAACATATAAAAATGGTTGTTTGTTTTTTGTTCGTCTGGCTTTCACGCTAAAATGGTTTTGACCAATTTGAGTTAAATTTTGTATACAGGCTTCTTATTCCGGAATAAGTCAATTCCGTGGGTTGAACCGGTTTTGATGAAATATTGCGTTCAGTTTTTACCCTGGAAACGAGTTTCCGTGGAATAACTAATACATTTTGGGGTGTCTATAAACACATTTCCACTCTTCCTTTAACTAATATTATAAAAACTAAAATATAAGTACATTTTTTTCTATTCCTAGGGCGCACAATTACGATTAAAAGTATTTTTAATTTAATCTAGGTATCTCCTAGGCAAGCATGTACCATCGTAGATCGCATCGTCACTACCCATCAGGTGGGATTGCGGTCAAATGCGGGCCTATTTAGTTGTAAAAAACGAACTAATATAATTCTAATAATCTTATTTCTATAATAATTCTCTGTGTCCAATAACACTTTTCGTATTGTCTCTGTTAAGGTGAAGACGCACTGTTCTTGTGTTCTTTTTAAGTAGCATTTACACTGCACCACAACAATACATAGCCAACCATTCAATAAATCATTTACTTACATAAAGATCTTATCAAGCATAAAGGAAAATGGTTTATCAAATAACACAGTAATAAGCTTCCCTAACATAGCGGCCAGTAAATCGTACGTCGCGATTTCCTACTGGATTCCAACTTAAAATATTGTCAAGGGTACTAATAATAGCGGCGATACTCCCCCGGTGGACCAGGTAGCTAATACATAAACCTGGTGGTTACATAAATTTGCCGCACAGAGGGACCGCGGCTGGGCTGCCACATGAAAAATATCCGGATTATTTCTCGGGAGCGATCTCTGTACAGATAACGCAACTAGACATAAATTATCTCACAAACCCAACACACCACTAATATTAAATAAGAAAACATGTAATTCACTATGCTCCGATATGCCCCACGTGTAATAAAATACAAATTTTTGACAGATTTTAAATAATGACGTCCGCGTTCGCCCAGGAAATGCTTAGAAAGTTCGGTATCAATTTGTTACTTTAAAGTCGTTCAGTGGTCATGTTTAACATTGCGCAGTGAGTAATTATGGCTATTAAATAACTACAAACGTATGGGATTTAATATATTGCTATGAGATCGTACGAAATCGAACATCAATATCGTAAGGGGTGCTAAACGATCTGAAACTTTTAAAGCGGTGCATTAGCGATCGTTTTGATGCGAAATCCGGCCGTCGTATTCAAGTATGTCCCGCGAGCCTAAACAATCGCTCATCTCATACACAACCGCCACTTCCCTTTCCCGCCTCTCCTCTTCACACCACGCACTATGACTAATCTAACAACGCTTATAATAACATTACTTGGTATCCACCAAGTAATGTTGTTATGTGGAGTTTGGGCATGGGTGGATACCCATTAACTCCCATTAAACTCCACATTATCTCTAATCCCTAATGATTACCGAATATACTTTTCACGTACTTCAATAATTGTCTCCGTGTCTACGTCTACCTAAATAAAGCCGAGATATAGCAATATTTTAATCTTCCAATGAGTCTCACGTTTTCCTCTTACTTTTGCGATTGCCGCGTAACATGAAATTCTTAGAAGAGAATCTTCATCAAGCTCTATTAGATTGACGTCAAATTGGAGGCTTTGAGTACATACTCAAAGCCTCTTCAATATACTTTGTAGTTCTGTGAACCGATATACGAACGGTATACAAAGCTTGAAACCTACTACTATGTCAAACATCTTGTTCATGTTCTGTGTAATCCTTCAATGAAGTTCTTTGCTTGCCAAGCGGATGACACATCCATGTTGCCAAGTTATATTCCTCGCAAAATTGAGTAATAATAAAATTACCTATACGTATTATAACAAATAACCAATTTTCCAATCAATTAAAGCCAGCTCAACACCTAAAATAGATATCGCGTGTGCCAAATCAAACATTCAAACTAAACATAGAAAAGACAAAAAATAAAATTGAACCAGGAACTGCGATGAGACTCGGAGAATCCTACGAATTTGTCATATCGTGACTTTACGCATAATTAAAATGTTTACTATCTGGCGCCACACGTCGCGACCACCGGTTCAATTTGTACACGTTATTGGAGTAAAGAACAGAATTCTGTAGAACCTGTGTACTCTACTACAGAAACGTGTTATCTGTATACACACAGTTTTGCTTGAGCTAAGGTCGTAAATTCTAAAGCTACTTAGATTTGTTTTGGGGTAATAATATTTGCAGAACTTGTTGGCTTATATACGTGCAGCCATATAATATTGCGAAAAAAAATGTGAAACCGTACTGGTGCTATCACTTTAAGCATATCGACCTTATTTCAAAAAGTATATTGAAAAATATGTACAGAACCAAACATTAAACATTAACTGGTAACTAAGATTTTTAATTACAACTTCACGGACAATTACCAATTTAGTGTTGGAATAAGATTTCAAGCATTTAATTGTTATTGTTGCATGTCTGTGTTGTGTTACGTTGGTTTTTACTAATACTTTACGCCAGCATAACTTCTATAAAAACTTTGAACACAAATTCCCATAAATTGCAGCTTGAATGCATAATTAGATGTCTGCGAAATGACTTATTTTGCACCCTTTTAAATAGACACATTGAGCCTGATGATAGGAGCTTATGTATTAAGCCGTTTAGCCGCCGACGATGCTGTCCCTCGGGGGAAAACTGGCATAATTATTGAAATGATGGCGCCTAGTGAACGGTTACAGTTTTGCATAACAAGCCTTAATCACCAGTGTGCCTCCCTCTTATAGCGTACATTCCAACTCAAACGAAGGAAATTTAGTTAACACCACAAACCCCGCGAAACGTTGGACCACCCTTGCAAGTTATTTAAGAAAATATCCCAGTAATGTGTTGGGTCTTCCAGGCGCCCCTCCTGGCAAATATTAAAACGCATTTGTTACGATGAAAACAAACATATTTCACCAAATAGTTCGTGTCGGCAGAAATGCCTTGTAATTCCAGCACGCCCACGGGTCGGTGCGGTTTTAGGTGTAAAAAAATCGATTACGTATGGCGACACGCTGCGATCGATACATGATATTTCATCTCCATCTTGACGGGTGCCGTAGATTCTACATTTTTGTAAAATTCAATTAAATATTTCATAGCGGAATAACCGTTGCTACGTATCAGTTTACATCGTATTAAGATTTTTTATAGGTTAGGAAGTTGTATAAAACTGGAATGTAAGGTCTAAACGTACACTGCAAGGCGACATTATTGTATAACTCTGTATTAATGTGACCATTTCGATATTATAGCTTCATTTCTCTCACATGATTACGCAGCATTACCCGAAATACAAAACTAAACGTTACTTGAAACCCACCATTAAATTCACTTTGTTTACTTCCAGATTTATGGACGCGGTTGACCAGTGCCTGGGAAAAAACAGCGGTGAGTCAAATTTTTGTTTGCGCGATATGTTAACATGCTTGATTACTTATGGGTCGTAGCTAATGACAACTCATGTATGCGCTCTCGTATTAGTCTTGCGGTTTTCTCTTCTTTAGTGGCCGTGGAAGTGAGGCGAGCCGCCCGCCGCGGCTTGCCGACCGCGGGTAAGATCCGTACATACACTCGATATGTCTAAACATCCAGTGTCTACAACTGGGTGCGCTGATGTTTGTGCGCTTAACGTTGTCTCAGTAAACGCATATGTAGGTTAAATTCATGACTCTATGGTAGCATTGGCGTCGCCTCGCGTGGGTGAAGACGCTCCACCGAGGTGTTAATGCACGCCCATTGCCTAATTGTATTGCTTTACGTCTTTACGAGACCACCATAAAGAGTATCGTTCAACCGAGTCTTTATAGTCACTAATCGTTATTCCATTGTGAGACTCTTCTCAGATAAATATGGCCATACGTGTCGGTTCAGTGAATCGTGAACGGCAATAAAATGTTCCACAATTGAACACCGTCGTGTTATGCAATTCATTCTATGTGGAATTAAGTCATCCAGTGACGTTGATAAATGATATATTTAAATTGAATTCGTGAAATCGTAGTGTGTTTTGGTTTAAGTAATTTGTACTGTACTTTATATTAACTCAATTTGCTCAAACTCTTAACTTCGATAGAATCCGTCGTTATCAGTTACGATGGACATAACATACGATTTCAATTAAAAAGTGATTCGATATTAACGAGGAATGCATTACGCGTTCATTATTCGAAGAACCCGAACTCTTTCTCCAGGCGTGCCCAGTTCAATTCGTAGCCGACGAGATGGAAATAACTAGAGAGCTCACACAACGTTGGTTTGTCAATAACTCATAGCAGTCAAAACTAGTAGGTTGTGTCCGCACGTCCAAGTTTATCGGCAGCCACGCTTTTAATTACACTGACACAAATCGTAGTTATCGTTGGACTTCTCACGGTGCCGAACTCAATATTCCGAATGTTCATTAAGTTCTAATTACGAATGGGCGCCCTTGTTTGTCTTGATCACAAAAACTAGCTTTTATTAGATTACGTGGGCAGTTTCAATTAATTGTGAGCATGCGAGTATCTGTCGGCGTTTTCGGTCGGTAATGGTCGGTTATCGGTGTCGCTAAGTAGATTGAGTGAGATGTATATTATACCGACTGGTTTGCCACGGCTAGCGCCAGATTCTTCGGCGTTGTAAGCCGATTCGGGAGGTTTGATCGGGCTTTTAAAATGTTATTCATTTTAGTATGGGCAATAATTATTATTGTACATTTTATTACGTTAATAGTCAGAAACAAGTTATAGGAATTTATTAAGTTAAGAATATAAATATCCACATGCCCGAGCGTCATGCCGTGAAGAAACACTTCAATACACCTGCCGCGTCATTAAATAAGTATCAATATTAGTTAACAGGAGTTTCTCAATTTCAATAATGCAAGAGATGTAGAAATGGAAATTAAAAATATAAGTTCAGCAAATAAGGCGTGGCACAAATAAACGAGTATAGTGCTGGTAGCGTCTGGTAATGCGACGATATTCATATATCAGCGGGTATCGCGGCGGGATCGCGCGCTCGTCCTGATTTACACGACATCCTACACGATATCGCGTGGTGTACGCGGTACGCGGTACGCACGCTTGCGGGTTACGGGTGCCACTGCGTTTGCCGTGAGCAGGCTACCTAGGGTGGGCCTTATCAAATATCTTCTTACAGATTGTTCGTACGTATCGCGATCTCAATTTCGAGATGCTACTTGTCTAGGCTGTTCACGAAACTCAATTTTGGCGTTTGCTTTAGAATAAGGTTGTTGTAATGTAAGTCAAAACATAGATTAGATTTTACTCTGCTGACAAAAATGACTTGCTGAAGAGAGCTTTATTTTCTAGCACCGACTAGCGAGTGTGATAATAATTATGATTTCGATAGAGGTTGTTATTCTTCACATTCATTGAATTATTATTGCCACGTGTAATATCATGTTAGTAATAGTATCAGTTATGCAATGATATCTCTACTCAAGTGTGCGCACAATAATAACACGGAAATCAATTACTTAATTTATCGTCATTATAAATGTTTGAAGCGCAGTTATTTGATGCGTCTCGCAGAAGATGTCACATCACGTGGACGCCGGCCGATTGATAGATGAATCATTTACCGTTGCCTACATGACTTGCCATTTATACTTTTTACAATAATAAATAACCTGTGGAGTTTCTTATGCAGTGTTTATGATTTGATATTGACGCTTCTAATAAAAGCAATAGATAAATACATCGTAACCTATCGACTTACAAAGCAACGCATTCCAGTAAGTGTGATTCACCATTATATGATTCGGCAGCTGCGACATTGATGGTAATTTTACTTACGTAAGTCACAACTTATCAGGTGACTTGCACGCTTAAATTGTTTTCTTTTTTCACGTTTTAATATTCATGAAGTTGCACAACAAAAGTTAAAAAGTTACTGTTATCGTTTAGCGCATACATGAGTTGTCACTTAATTTTCATTTTCGTGTAATACAATATTCCCAGATCGTCTCCATGTGTTAATGTTTACGTAATTTTTCGAAACGTTTCAATAAATAATAGATCGTCTGTATAACATTTCTCGATGTAATGAATTAGGTAAACTTTTGAGTTTAGAAATACGTATGACATAAAATGCAATGTCTTTAGAATTATGGAGCTGACGTCACGGAGGAATGAGTTTGCTGGAAACTTAGTTTGAAAGTTTGTTGATATGGAAGCTAGATATATCGTTGCATTTCCAGTAGTTCTGTTACTTTCAACCGAGATTGCAACTCGCACACAAAGTTGCAGTTTCTAGGAACAATCACAAATGTTGCTGGAGACTGAAGAATATATATGTTGGTCTATTTGCTGAAAGATACGCAGTTTGTGAAGTTTCAAATAACTTACGCTGAATGTAATTGCATTGTTTACTACAGTTTAATTTTGTTATCTTCAATTGCCTCGTGGTTTTGTAATCTTCTTTCGCCAGTGTCAATATAAAATGATGTATATACATTAGTTTCAGTTTCTATTCTTACTCGCACGCGTGTCTGTGTTTAGTTTTATCTATTGTTCGATCGTAGACAACAGTTGAAGAATTGAAATTGCCATTTTCGAGGACTATGAAAAATGTCTCTTGTTTGTGTTTTACGTGACTCAGTACCTCTTCTAGTTATATTGTTTACTACACGTATTTTTATTGTTATTTTCTTTAACTAAATATTCCGTGTTCATTTGAAGTTTGTTTTAACTTTTATCTTGGTAGTAGTCATCTGTATGTCCACCTAAAGAAAATTAATCTTTTAATCTCTTTAATAGTGTGTTGAGATGCTATCATAATGATTTTATAATATGTTTTAAAATGTTATTACAATCTGAAGTACCATTAACTCAGTTTAAATTAGAGGAAAATCAGTCCATAATAAAAATACCAAGTCCGAGAATGCAGTTCCATCTGCACAATTAATATTCTTAAATAGCTAATCAGTCATCCGATCAACGCATTCACGCCCACGCGTGGCGCCGCCAGATCCAAAGTATGTGGTAATGTGTAGCGAGTTTGGATGATGAGTATTTTGAACGGGTCATTATTTATTATCGTGGCATAAATATTGTAAGTAGAGTATTTATGCAGTCAAAATATATTATGAAATATGAAAAATAAAAAAATGTTATAAGGATGTTGAGCTGAAATTATTAGCGGTACACATAATAAACTACTTTTACCATTAATATAAATCAATATCCATGTTACGAGTTCTAGCATAATAAATTAATTAATTATAACCGCTATAAATCTATTTGATTCCCTTGTAAAAGATGTTGACATCGAGGTGAATAATGCCTAAGTACTTGACACGAATCTGGAAGCTTTTCCTCATAGCAATTCTGAAAACTCAGACCCGACAAAGGAAAATCTAGACCTAACGTCGTAACATTGTTAATGAACCGCAGTCGCATGAATGCGTGTGGTAAAGTCCTAATAAGCCGATTACGATGTAAAAGGGTCGTGCGTAGGCGAATCGCTGCGTATCGAAATTCGACGTCGATATCTCAGTAGGCAACAGTATACATGAGGTGTTTAATTTTATAAGTTACGTCTGTGACTGTTGACAACATATCACCTAATTTAGTTGAGGTCATTCTAAATGTCTACTAGTGTGTGCATGGCAATGATACTGAAATCGGGTATCAAGTTTTACTTTAAAGTTTTGCCTATGGACACACAATAGCAACTGTTAAATTTAAATACACTGAATGTAATGAAGAACATAATATTATATTTAGATGGGCATTATAAAAATGTGAATAATACCAATGGTGTACGACGAAGTTGCGAGTTTAGCTACTGTAAATAATGTATAGGTTTTGACTCGTGCCGTGCACATGCACAATGCCTCGATTGTCGACAACTCAACTTCAGACGCACTACTCGTCTCCGATGCTGCCGTTATTGTACGTAATGCACATTTAACATAGATCTGCCAATGAAGGGAAAGCCGTATAATTATACGAGATGTTGAGCTTTTACATTGTTGTTTATTTGAGTGTTAGATATCATTGCGATTCATTAGAAAATGTAATGTTTAAAGATTTGTTGTATATAAAATACCAACACTTTAATTGTATATGTATAGTAACTGTCAATGTTAGCTAGCTACATATTACTATTGACGTCTGAGAAATTTGACGCGTACAGCCCATTGTTATGAAAAATACACATTAGAAGGTATTAAACGAGTTTTGCACACAGAAACGTTTTAGCATTTGTAAACGTCGGCGTCGCTAAATATTGTCAAATATTATTTTTACTTATTGTTGTTTCATCGCGATTCAAAATTTTCCGGTCCTGTTTTTCCGTGTTGGGTCCTACTCTTACGCAATGTCGATATCTTGTACATCACTATTATAATTACGTAACGCCCTCTTTTGATACCTTTTGTCTGTTTGTTTGGGCCAGTCAGTGCGGTTCTAGTGTTGTGTTTATTTTCTATAGATTTTATTACATGTTAGATGCAGCCCCGCTTTCTATGCTAAGTAACTTACAAGTGGTAACACGTATTGGGCGATTGGCTCATTGTACTGTCAGATGGAGATTTGCATTAGAATCGGGAACTGAGTGTATAATAGTTACTTGATTGACATTTCAACCGTTCGATGTTGTTATAGATCGGGTTTGCAGAGGCATGTTATTGGTAGCTTTTATGAATTAATTAATATAAGTACCTGCTGAAAATAATAGGTATCCAGCTCTAAAATATAATGTAAACACAACTCATTTTGGTCGAGGAAATTCCAGGCAAAAACACCCTCAGCCACCGACGACGTCCTGAGACATCAGCTTGCTATATAATAAGATTTACAAAGTTATACATCGCCTGGATAAGCCTGACACTATCTCGGACTTCTCCAGGTAATTGCAATGTTAATTGCGATATTTGTTTCTGTAATTGAAACTCGACCACGGATAACGAAGTTACCGATGAAAGCCTTTTGATGGATAGCCGTAAATGGTATTGTTTTTTTTGGTCTGTCCCGACCAGAGTTGGCATGAATTTGCATGTGTAATGCCACATATACATTACTACAGTGAAAGGGAGACTGTTAACTTTATACGAAATACGTTATTTAAACACACATGCACTTTCGACGTAATAGGAGCTATGTTAGCTATGCGTTTAGTGTCATTCCGTATGTACTGTTGTTAATTCATTTTTTGGCTCAACGTTTAACATAGATACAATTGGAATCCTTGCATGTAATGGATTCTAGATTGTATTCTATTTATGCCTTCAAAGGAGTTCAGTTTTATTTTATTTTTGCAAACTTTAGAACCTTTGAGGTTGTCACTACAAAGTATCGATTATTGCAATTTTAACGCGCTTACTGTTTCCTTACCCGTACGAGCTCAAGTACCAGTACCAGTTACATAAATGTACTGTGTGTGGTATTACTCCTGGCCGAGACCGCACCGTGGGAATTTCGCATCTCTTATGGACTTTTTGTCTGTCTTGTTTTGTCTCGTGCTAAGAAATGTTTAAGTACGCGCATTGCTTTTTTTGATACCAGAGTACTGGAGTGGGCGGACAGGCGAATGTCAATTGAGCTGGTGATATCTTAGTTGCGAATTGTGTAGACACTGTAGAAGTGGCGCCTGCAGTCTGTGTTTTGAAAGACCGATGCGTCTTTTTTGAGTAATATGTTTAATACTTCATGTTCATTCTTCGCCCATATTGGTTAAAGGTCAACAGATTCTTGTGATAGCGTGTGAACCAAGTGTAACTTTATATTTTAAATATTGTTAAATTTTACTTTATCTCGTTAAATGGAAACAAAAAATATACCTCTGGGCTTTATCTGTAAAGCTTAAAAAAGCTGCGTCAAACCCTGTGCAATATAACGATGCGCATCTTCCTAGCCACTTCAAAGGTCTTCCGGAGGAAGTGTCAAACCGCGGCCACGACTTCCTATGCCCTCCCCTTCCTTTATGCTACCCCGTTGCACCTCCTCTTACCCCCGATGCGAAGGGGTGCGATGTCAACGACCTCCCATCGATGTTTGCGGTGCGATTTGGAAGACACAAACACGGTTTTTTTTTGGTTTATTTTTGTGGACCGTTTTACTTTTAGTGGTTATCGATCAGAACTTTATACGTTTTAAGTCTTCAAATTGGATTTGTTTTTAGAAGAGTCACCTGCTTTAAAGACAAGTTATGTTTGCTCGATCTAGCGTTAGATTTACGATAACTCGACTCGCTTATGTCCCACCATATTATTTTATGCATCTTTTTCACCATTTAATATTTTAGCCAAGTATAGAGTTTTCGCATCATCACATCTTGAAGACGTCCACTGCTGAACATATAGGCCTCCCCCAGAGAGCGCCATTTTGAGTGGCTACTCGCCACCTGCATCCATCGGCTCCCCGCGGATTTTACCAGATCGTCGGTTTACCTAGTAGCCGGCCTACGCTGCGTCTTCCGATTCGTGGTCGCCACTGGAGAACCTTTCTTCCCCATCGGTTGTTAGTTCTACGAGCGATGTGGCCTGCCCAGTGGCCCATTGCCATTCCAACTTGCCAATTATAAGAGCTATATAGTATAGTATAAGGATGTATATAGTTTTCGCATGTCTTGTACTAAATCCCTAATAAGTAAATTAATGAAACTTCTGTTAAAAAAAAGTTTAATGCACAAATTGCTTGCACTACAGAGAACCAACTTACAATATTTTTTATCATGCAAAATGAGTAGTTCCCGCGAGAGAACGAGTAAACTACGGGTTAACCTTGGGGTGCCTCTTGTTTTTTGGTTCAATATCAGTGTCGTAAAATATAATTATTTTTTACATCTGGGTGCATAAGGCTGTGTATAGACATGGTATATGATTCAAAGTTTCAAACCATTAGAACTTATAAGTTTCTTTTTTTTTAATGTAAAGTATATTAGGGTTGTTAAAATATAGAATTTAAATAGTTGATAAAGTATTTTTTGTTACACAGAACTACTGGTGGGGGTTCACTGCACGCACGGCTTGAATCGCACGGGGTACATGGTGTGCCGCTACATGAGAGATCGAATGAATATACCCGCTCAAGAAGCGATTAATAGTAAGTATGAATGAACAATGTAACACATTCTTCAGAGCTTTAGTCGTTAATCAATTGTTATGCAGTGTGTGGGTGTTTTAAAAGTAGAAGCGAAAAATAATAATACGTTTTGTTACAGGGTTCGAAAAGGCACGTGGTTACAAAATCGAACGTGAAAATTATCTAGCCAGCCTATTAAACAAAAAGATACCTCCTCCAGAATTCGGTAAGGGGACTATTATTAAACAGATTAATGGTCAACACGACGCATCTAATGTAGAATCAACGGAATATGAATATGATAGTAGATATTCCAATAATAGGTACGGTCAAAATCGTGGCAGACATGGAAGCAACAATGGGTATAGAAATGATCAATATAGTAGTAATGACGGAAGCAATTGGTATGAGCACAGCACTAATGACCCCTGGGGAAATAGGTCTGAGAGTGGCAGTTATGGTCAATATAGTAATTATAGTACGAACTATAATAGTAATGGTAGAAATAATAGGTATCAGCACAGCAGTGATGGGTATCTCTCCTGGAGCAATGGGTCTCAGGGTAACAGCTATGGTCAAAATAGTACCCACTATAATAGTAATGGCAGAAATAATAGGTATCCGCACAGTAGCAATAGGAATGGATATCTACCCTGGGGGAACGGGTCCGAAGGTAGCAGCTATAACGGTCAAACTTCAACAGATTTCTATAACCACAATGGTGGCTACAGTGAGAGAAACGGTAATAGATCTACCTCTGGATGGTCGGGGAATCGCTATGATTACTAATGAAAGGCTTTCCTGTCCACGCTACCAGTGAGTCTGAACCGGACACGATGAGCATTAGTAAAAAGAAATAATTATACAAAATATGTTAGTAACATTATAAATTGATTGATCATACATACCCACTGCCACATGTACCTTTGTTAAAATTGGTAATATTACATTGGATTGTAAGTTTGTATACAATAAACAGATATCTACATAATATTTATTATACAAGTTAATAAGCTAATACGGCATTAATATTAAAGTCTAAGTATGCGTCTATTTGAAGACGCGTTTCACGTACACTACGTAGTTTTCAACCAGCACGGGTAGCATGAGCTGTAGAAATCCACATACGTCTTCTTTCAAGAAAGCCTTAGACCAATGAATGATCACGCGGATCACGCCATAAACCTTTTTTGCGTTATCATTGGTCAAACGCTTTCTCGAGAGATGAGATAATTATGTCGATTTCTACAACTCATGCTTCCCATGCTGCTGTAGGTAGGGATTTAATAAAGTTTTTTTGGTGATGAATAAATTTATAGAATATTCCTACTTGTGTATGCTGGTCCTGTCTTGTCCTGTGCGAATATTTAATCAAATTCCCTTAACATTTTGTCGGCTTCTATATCTTCCTGTTTTAATTCACACAGCATGTTTTTTCTGTATTTCTGGTCTTATTCTGTTTAACACGTTCATGATTTTCCCATCTTACAATTGCATTTACCGCATAATTATCTCTTTCTTTTCCATTCTTCTCTATAACCGTTATCTTAGTATTTACTCCCGTTGTACTAATAATTAGCCTTATGTAGCCCTTGCGCACTGCTGCCATCCACATTGATATTCAAAATTAAGCATTCTCAATGTTTCTATTCATCTCCGCCAGTTTATAATTTTGTAGCTTTTTGATCTTGAACTTGTATTACCTATAAATGTGAAAGTATTTCTTGGATCATGTTCATCATTGTTTTTACCATGGCCAAAATTTTCAGGTAAAGGAAATCGCTAGGCGAATCCCATTAGAATGAGCTGCTTTGGTAAAATGTAAGACGTCCTAAAATATCTAATTCCTCAATAGCTTTGGGACTACGCGATATATAAACGTTTGCTGATCAGAAACATGGCTGCTAACAAAATAATGTGCGCACGAGTCAGATTTGGATAGAGAACTATAGAGCAGGCTTAGATTGGGACTTATTACTTGTTTATCGTATACCTAACGTCGTACACGAATCACCAAAATAATTCTAAACAAGGATAGGTGTGCTGATAGGAAACACTAAAGTGGAGATGAGTAGGACGCTCTCCGAAAAGGTATAATAGCAAATGAACTAAGGCAACGATAGAGTTGGTGATATATGCGCAAATGGTAAACCACCTCGCGCTTACTTGGTTAAGGATTATAAGATGATCTGGTTAAGGTGATATAAGAAGGTTCGCACAGGACTAGCAACTTTTTTTCATTATTATTATCTGGTGTATTTTTTTCAATAAAGATTAATATGTAAAGAAAAGTATCAGTTTTATTCGTCAAATGATGCCTAATCATCAAGACCTCACTATCTCGTGTGTAGTGGTGCGATAAAATGCACTAAATGCAATGATGTTTATGATATTTTGTGCGCTGGTATGACCGAGAGTAAATTCAAGGCACTAACATCTGAGTTCGTGCGGAGTTGGACCTGCGTCTCATGCCGTTGCAAGTTGCCAAAAACTAGAAATGTAAACACTCCAGTGCGCTTGTTGATGAGTGGTCATGGAGAGGTTGACGATTGCAACAAAAGCAATGACGCTGAATCTGTGGACAAATCTGGGTCCGGCATTAGCAATGTCACTATACACCGTGGAAGTTACGAAACACGGAAGAAACAGAATTTGCTGGACGCGCAGGAGTCATGCCTGTGTAAGTGTGCTGGTGGAAATTTGGACAGCATTCGGGCCATCGTACGGGAAGAGTTGCAAGCCATACTAACTGGACCACTAATTGACTCCATTTCCAACCGTGTATCCGAAAGTGTCATGCAGAAGATAGACAGTGTTTGCGTTGGTGCGCAGAACTCCACGACCAAGTTAAGTGATGTCGTGTCTACCTTGGGAAAAAGTCTGAGCCAGCAGCAACCCCAGATCATTAGCAGGGAGCCGGAAGGAATTGCTGCTTTGTTGGACGTGGTGGGCACCGTACCAAAGAAAAAGGCAAGCACTGGTAGAAAGACGAAGTTGCTGCAACCATCTGTGGCAGAGCTTACGCCTAAAAGAAACTTGCAGATTTCTTCCTCGGTGTCGGCTGTACCTGTGCCATCCGCGGACCTGTCACTGTTGGGGTCTATGCCAGTTCCAGCAGGTACTGGCACTGCGGGTGCTTCCGGAGGCTCTGACGCATCTGGAGACTGGACTGAGGTGAAGAGCTCTCGGCGCAGCCTTCATGCCTCAAGGTCAGTGGCACATGGCGTGCTTAGTGGTACGGCGTCACCGGGTGCCACGCTGCTGAGTGCTGCTGAGCGTCGGCAACACCTGCACCTCTACTACGTGCTGGAGGGTACGACGGAGGCCCAAGTGCGTGCTCATCTTGGTACCATATGTGGCGTAGATGTCTGTACCGTGGAAGCGCTCAAGGCGAGAGGAAGCTACGCTTCGTTTAAGATAGGGCTGCCTTCTAGGTTAGCTGAAAGTGTGATGATGCCTACGAACTGGACCCGAGGTATATGTATTAAGCCCTGGCGGCAGAACTTTCGGGCCAAGCGTGAATCCGAATCGCTGTAGAAACGTTCACTTATTGTACCAAAATGTGCGTGGTTTAAGATCCAAGACTGCACTATTCAACAATAACGTTGCGTCATGTAGCTACGACATAATAGCTTTAACTGAGACGTTTCTGACAAGCTCGGTGTGCGATGGCGAGCTGTTCCCACATGGGTGGCGTGTGGCGCGCCGCGACCGCGCGGGTGACGTAGGTTGGGGCGGCGTACTGTTAGCCGTCCGTGACTGCTACAATCTGCGCACGCTTACTGACGTTGATTTGCTCACGCTTGATAAAGAAGTTTTATTTGCGATTGTTAGTTGGAAAAATGTTAAATTTTTGTGTTGTGTTACTTACTTACCGCCTAGTTATAATGACGAACAGTATTTGAATGTTTTGACATGTATTGAAAATGCTATTTGTAAATATTCTGACATGGAAGTAATAATATTAGGTGATTTTAATTTGAACTCGTGTAGTGTAAATGTTAAAACCCAGTTTGATCTGTTTGTTGACTTTTGTAAATTGACTCAATACAATCATGTGCTGAATGAGCATGGGGGTCTACTAGATCTCGTGCTTAGTGGGTTGGCTTGTGAGCGCGTGTCAGTGTATAGTGGTGCGGCTGGGGAGGCCCTGGTGGCGGCGGACGCTTACCACCCGCCACTATCGGTACGCGTGAGCTTACCTAATGGTGCGCCACGCCCGGCGTCACTACTGCCCACGACGACCAAGCGTCCCTCGGCGCCTCCTCGTTGGAATTTCCGTAAAGCCGATTTTGGTGCACTGTATGCAGCGATAGCTGTATTGGACTGGACGGATTTGCTGGATGCCAACTTGGTCTGTTCCGCTGCTGTTGACATCTTCTACCAGAAGCTGTTTGATTGCATAAGCGCACACGTCCCTCTTAAAAAAAGTTCTAGATATATTAGTACTTACGTATATCCGCGATGGTACACGTCTGAAATTATCCGAAACATTAAGAATAAACATTTTCACTTCGTTAGGTATAAATCGGAGGGTATGCAGTTTAATAGGGAGATGTATAAGTATTATAGAACACACGTGAAGGCGTTAATTGACAAAGCCTATCAGTGGCACATCCAGACAACGCAAAAGCAGATTGTCGATGAGCCTGCTAAGTTTTGGGAGTATGTGAAGGACAAGCGGAAGGACAGGCGCCGTTGTGATGTCTTTACGTGTGACGGTGCTGAAGTGGAAGGTGCGGACGCAGCTGATGCGTTTGCACACTACTTTAGCTCCGTATTCCAACTTGAGGTACCACAGCTAGATGCAGTCGCGGCAGCGCGCCACTGCTCTGGTTTCGAGTCGGTACGCGTGGCAGTTGATTACGTGGACGAAGTTGATTTACTCACTGCAGTAAAGCGCTTGAAACCGCGGTCTTCGTCGGGCCCAGATGGCATTCCTTCCTTTCTCGTAAAGGACTGTATGGGTGCATTAAAGGTGCCGCTCGTGTTTCTATACAACTTGTGTCTAAGCGAGTCTACTTACCCTCAGCGCTGGAAGACATCGAGGGTTACTCCGGTCCCCAAGGCAGGCTCTAACTCTGATGTCTCCACTTTTAGGCCTATAGCGGTGTTGTCAGTATTTGGAAAGGTTTTCGAGTGCATTTTGGATCGTCGTATTGGGCATCAGGTGTGTACTGTTCTGGACGACTGTCAACATGGATTTCGTAGATCTAGGTCGACCACAACAAACCACGTAAACCTACTCGATTATGTCGCTGCTGAAATGGATGCAGGACGTCAGGTTGACGCTACTTATTTTGATTTTAAAAAAGCGTTCGATTTGGTTGATAATGACATTCTGCTATTAAAATTGGCTCAGTTTGGGTTCACTCCTAAGCTCTTACGTTTTTTTTCTAGCTATCTGAGTAATCGCAGTCAGTTTGTCCGAGTGGCTGGTCATGAATCTGATGACTATTACACCCGGTCTGGAGTTAGTCAAGGTAGCACCTTGGGGCCTACACTGTTTCTGTTGATGATCAACGATCTGCCAAGGGTCGTGACCACTGCTAAGTGTCTCATGTTTGCAGATGACTTGAAGCTGTTTCTAGCTGTAAGGGGCGAGGCCGACGCTGCGGCCCTACAGCGGGACATCGATTCTGTGACCAATTGGAGTGTTGCGAACCGTCTGCCTTTCAATTCTTCCAAATGTAAGGTTATTACGTTTTCGCGTTCCTATTCTCCTTTTTGCGCTACGTATTATTTGCCTGACGCTCCGTTGGAAAGAGTTTCTGAAATTCGTGACTTAGGACTGACTTTAGATTCTAAACTTGACTTTCGAACACATATGACAAATACCTGCAAGAAGGCTAGCAAAGTACTTGGCTGCATAATGAGGGTGGCTTCACCGTTTAGCGATCTTAATGTTGCTAAAGTGTTGTACAATTCATATGTCCGTAGTACCCTTGAGTTTGGTGCAGTCGTCTGGGATCCTTATGAAACTAAGTATTCCGTCATGATCGAAAGGATCCAGCGGAGGTTTGCTCGTTGGCTGTATAAGCGAGCCTACGGATACTATCCTTTCATGTATCCCTCTATATTCGTGTCGGGTATGGTCGGTTTGGACACGCTTGTGCTAAGGCGAAAGTTATTGCTAGTGGTGCACTATTACTCGATATTGCACAACACAGTTGACAATCCAACCGCATTAAGTCTAATGGGTCTGAGGGTACCGAGGCTAGGAGCGACTGTCGTGCAACGTTGTACGCCTAGGCTTTTCGCGAGGCCGTTTACACGTACACGTCGCGCCAGCAATGCACCTACTGCGCGTGCGCGCACTATGCTTGGCGATATGCTCCTCCAGCACGAGGGTATTGATGTGTTTGCTGACAGTCTGGTAAATTTTATCAGACGTGCATATTTGTATTTCAATTTGTATTTCAATTTGTTATAGTAATTTTAATTATATTTTTGGTGTATTTCGTTGTTGACTATCTGCTGTTATTGTAATGTCTTTGACCTTGTTATAAGTAGGTATTATTAATTTTATTGTTCTTTTAATTGTGTTTTTTGTATTTGACCAAGTGGGTAAATTGTAATTATTTATTTTTTGATTGTATTGTTATTTGAATTCTAATTGTAATAATGTTAACGTTTTAATGTAAAATTTTTGACCAGCTACGTATCTAATTTTTGTATCCGTGTTATGTATAATCGTTTTGTAGGTATAACATGTCCAGCGTTTTGGCTTAGGCTGTAAGCTGCAATGTAAATGTAAATAAATAAATAAATCTCTATCCAAACTCTGTAATTTTATTGGTGTTATACCTAATCTTATAATGATGAACATAAATCATAATAGTAGGTAGGTATTGTCATAGATTATCATTTCTTGAATGCAAATAACATATTAGGTATGGTGCGCTAGAGTGACGGATCAGTACCTACCTACTTAACAGATATTTTATGCTATAGAACAGACTTTGATTATTCCAACAGGTCCCTTGTCACTTTCTTTGTTTCAACATCACCCTTTCGTTGACTGTCCATTTTCAAGTCAGCTGCGCCAACGACAATTTCGTCTATTTTTATTGAGATCCAGATATTCATGAGAACAAGTCTTGTTAATAAAACTACTGGCTCACGTAAAGACGATGCTGAGACGTGGTCGATCGTATCGGTAATGTTAAGTGATGCGTTTTTGTCCGTACGTTGGTGCTTGTGACCCACAGGTCTATTTCTGTCAGATTTTTTTTGACTAGCCAAAAATAACAATAGGGAAATACTATGATTCATGTCTTTTGAATTTATGAGTCAGATCCTAGTTTAAATTCTGTTGTTCTGAAATTTTTGCATGAAATGAAATTATGATAATGGTAATTTTGGGTAAACAATGAATTTTTGTTTCTCTGTTGATCCAGAATTGAATGAAAGTAAATCAAGAGACAAGAATCATAGTCTACCGAAAACCAACAACGAATCGGAACCAAGGAACAGCAATGAAACTCAATCAAGTAAAAAGAAAAAAAGAAAACATCGGAATAGGAATCAGCAGGATCATGCACCACGGGCACCGGTACCAAAGAAAAAAAAGAAAGTGTATTATGTATAGGTATGGACGGAAAACAATGCAACTTGTTGTACTGATTCTTTGATATTTGCAAAAAGCTTATTTATAACACCGGAGAATCTATTGCGAAGAACGCTTAGAAGCAAGGAAATGTAGCCTTGACTGACGATTCTTTTATTTTTCTTCTGTGTCTTTCGCCACATTTCTTTGCTTCTAGTGTTTTATGTAATTTTCTTGGATATTTGTTAGGTACTGTTTTATTATCTGTCTCTTTTTTAAGTTCTACAAAATTGAATTGATGAATTTGTACCACCATCGTCAAACACCTCTCTCTCTCTCTCTCTATCTCTTTCTTTCTTTCTTTCTCTCTCTCTCTCTCTATCACCTGAAAGCAACGCGTGCTTTTAAAAAAGCTTTCAGGAGAGGGTGATTTACCTGTTTTGCAGTGGAATTACTTGTCCGGGTTAAAAAGTATGCAATGTTGTTCTCGGTAGGATCTGTCTGCTAGCCAAATTTAACACAAATTGGTTTAGCCGTTTTGAAGTGATAGCTTTACAAGCAAACAACTTTCCAGTTATATATATATTAGGTAGGAATGGGAAGTAGAGATATATCAATATTCGAGCTTAGTAACAATTAGAATAAAGAAACTCAGGATATACCTAAACAGTAAACTTACGTAAGTATAAGAAATAATAATAACCGTGAGTAGGTGGGGCTGGTTATTAGTTTTTTTAACGGGCAAAGTGGCTTTATTCTTTAAACTACTATAATAAATGCAGCCAACTACTTACTACGAACTACTAAGTTCCTACTTGGCCGCTCTACCAACTGAGCGATGGTTGCATGCCCAGTAGCTGCGAAAATCTTTAGAACTATACAGGATGCAAATTAATTCATTAGCATACATTGAGTCCATGATAGTACATCATTTATTGATGATTTATAAAGGGTAACAAAGTGCAAATGAAAATATTTTTTATTGAAAATTATGGAGATCGCCGCGGAGCCTAACATAGTTGGCACGAACGATTTTGATACAGTTAAACGTTTTTTCACCTTGTGTGCAATATTTAAGAATAGTTCTTAATTATTTTAATTTATTTTTGTACTGAGCAGTTGATTAAGTTATCCAATTTTTTTCAGTTATTATCAATACAAATCGATGCGTTAGATTTGAAAAATTTTGCTCCACATGTGACCGGTGTCAGGAGTAGGTACCTAGTTTCAAAGGATGCTAATGAATTCAATTACCTACACCCGGTATTCTTGTATCGACTAAGCTGTCTTGTTGACGTCTAGGTATAGGACTTGTGTTAGAAAGGTAAACTATTCAATTAGTAATTCCGATGTACTACTGAATGTTGAGAATCTGACGGCTAGAATTTTGTACATAAAATGTTTACAAAAAATGTACTGCATTTAATAGAATTTAATTAGATATTCTTCTTCTTCGCGTATAGGTAAGTGTTCAGCCGGTGTCAGAATTTTTAGGCCGCCCAAAGGCTTCTGACTTGGCTTATTGGCTGTTGTCGTAAGACAATAGACCGACGGCTTAACGTGCCCCCCGAAGCACGGTAGCGCTCAGTTGCAATTACCACTTTTTGCTGTAGCGGTCACCCATCAAAGTAGTGACCGCAGCGAACGCGTTACCTATCGGTTAGACAGGGCTAGTCATGCTTCGCTATGAGTGCTACTATGCTAAACTTATACTATTTTACATTAGAGATGAGGGCTTGGCTTAGAGTTATTAAAACCATTAACGTAACTAGACTTGAAACTCAAAAAAAGAAAGCATTCTGAGATCAAATCGCACGTTTTTCATACAAACGTTATTTATAATTTTGTACAAAGTTTTCCTCTGCCGCCGTTTGATGCTCTCATGATAATGTTTACGAAATCATTCGTGGAAGAATTTGGGCTCCTAAATTACCTTAGCGTATTTTTACGATAATTGTACCCAAATTTTATTACTGTAAGATATATCTTTAGAGACAATTACGTGACGGGTCCTAAGATAGGATTTTCCGTGACGTTTTTACAGTGGTTTACGTACCTACTAACGTAGTGATGTAAGTATATTCTCTGTGGTGCTTACCTACCTTAACTGTTATGGTTATAAATAACACAATTAAAAATCACTAAATGAATAAAGTTTTGAGATTTATAGCAATTTTCCATATTTAACGTAATAATAAACAAATTAATGTTAATTCAAAGGATCTGTAGGACTATTTCACTTATTTCTACCAAAGTATTCCCCTGGTGGAAAGAGTTGGATTTGATTTCACCTATCCAAAAAGAAAAGCTAAAGAAAAGTTTCATTTAATTTTTAATTTAAGTGCATTAAAATTAGATAATACTAAGGTAATATTTCTTAAACGGTCGCGATTTAAACATTGACCCTCTTACTGTAATAAACATTGTGTAGCTTACGAATAGTTATTTTGTTTCTCTTCTCAAAACAAGAGAAAACACTGGTAGCAACAACTGGTATACAATGGTTTTTTTAAATTCTAAAATGGGCATAAGTTTGACGACATCTCACCATTGGATCATTCTTATGCAGTGTTTATTATCAAGGGGGATCACAGGGCTTAATCCACAGATAACCCCCAATAGATACCGCATTACGGAATTTTTATTCGGATCCTAGCTCACCAAAACTGGAGGAAGACGCGGGTTGCGGGGACTGGAGCCAATGCGCTATTATTGGCTGTTTCGAGTGACGCCCTAATAATGAACTCTAATAATTAGTCGAAACTAAGGCCGTGCTGCGAAGCGGCGATTTATATAGAACCATTTACGCCAATGCGTGGTGCGCGGTCGTCGTCTTTCATGCGGTATCTATTGGGGGTTATCTGTGGCTTAATCGCACTAAGCTCAGTCTACTCGTGACCACGGTCAATGCAACTTTGAAACGTCGCGCCGCCGCGCCGTAGAGGTAAATAAATAATGTTTTTAGCGCGATTAATACTAAGATATTTAAATAAGTGAGATACCTACATGTCATAACTTCTTATGTTTTTGATAGATTAGCCCACATAATATAGTAAAATTGTTTAGTAGATAATAATATAACTACTTATTTTAGATTTAATTTGAGTTCTTTTAATATTATTTGTACAAATAATATTAAAAGTAAATAAACTAATTTGATATTGCTACTATATAATTTTGTTGTTACTGCAATCAGTATAGGCATATAGGTACCTATACCTATTACCACATAATAAATAATAGTAGCTACCTACCTACAAGTATTACGTAATTACGTACCTATATGAAAAGGGCAAGGCCGCATTAATTGTGGAATCGACAAGCGTTGGAAGAAGGATTTTCAGGTTTGTTATCAATTTCATTTAACACTTTAATAACTATTATAGTTACCTAAATTTTGTGCTGGGAAAAGAAAATTATTTAAGTCTTTATATACATTTTTTTACAGTTATATATTTACGTTTGACTATCATCCCGCCTGATGGTAAGTGACGCTGTGGCCGAAGATGGAGCGCTTAAATCTAGAAGGTTTACGTCCCGGTACCTATTGACTCTGGCCTTGAAGACATCCAGGTTATATGTTGGCAGCATAAAACTGTTCAAACAGATCTCTGACTCCTAGAAGCAGACATAATTCCTAGAACCTGTATAACGCCTCCGTTCGGTACCCATCGCTGCTCGTGTTCGTAACGGCCGCGCTGCGATTCCCGCGGGCAGCAGTGGGTACCGCTTAGTTTCGTGTTGTGGACGCTGACGGTGGCTGAAGCTCGCCTGAGGTGGTACTACGATTTATCTGCTACCGATACATTCGTGGCTCTCGTAGCTTTATTGCTCTATTGTTAGACCCTCCGGCGTGTGTTCCGAGGAAAGAAAGCTGCATAACAGTATGGGCGTTGATACGAATTCTAAAATTATTAGGGGTCTATAACGCGTTATTAGCAGCAGCAAAAAGTCATTATAGTTCGTGTTATACGCATAGGTCTCTGCACTGCTGGAAATAAGACTACCTACAAAGTTTGGATAAGAATAAAACTCAAAACGATATTGAAGAAAACCAATCATGGTGTTAGGAGACCACGACAGTTTAAAATCTTAAATAAAACGCGTGGACTACGTTACCTATAGTAATAGTTATAGGTACTTAGCCCCGATGCAGACCGGCCACCGTCCACAACCACCGATGGCTGCCACGCACCACCGCAACTTACATTCGGTAAAAATATGCCTTAAACCTAGGTTAGGTTTGTCCAGACATATGGTAACTTTATGGTACTTTCGCAGCAGTAACGTTTACGCGCGACAGCCACCGGTATTTGGAAGCTGCCACATCTTATGCTGTGCAGTCTCATGCTTCTAAATAGGATACGTGTGGCAGTGTAGTCTTTGTTCTGCATAGTATATTTCCTACCTGCATTGCATAGGAATGAAAAAAAGGCTTTATTTTTAAATCCAGCCAGAACCTTTTAATTCGAAAGATTTAATAAAAATTTAAATTATGTAAGCTTTAATATGAATTTAGCTGGTGAAAGCCGCGGGGAGCCGATGGATGCAGGAGGCGAGCAGCCGCTCAAGGTGGCGTGCTCTGGGGGAGGCCTATGTTCAGCAGTGGACGTCTTCAGGCTGTTAATGATGATGATGATAGCTCCTAAAACGCCATACAAGTCATACAACCTGTAAAGGCATAAATAGAAAAACTATAAAATACATAGGTAGCAAAGAAGGTTACGTTCTCAATTACTTATTGTACCTAAATACCTCTTAGAGTAGCGGTTATAATTATTAGTCTTTGGTCATATCCTACACAGAGTTTTTTTTTCTTTAATCTGTGCCTCCAGATAAACAGCTAGGCACCAAATAGGTGACATAAAGTTACCGTCAGTGGCCAAAAATAACCTCACCATCTCACCATGAAGCGGCCATGTTGTTTATAATTCAGTGTCGTTTCGTAATGAAAACTTAACAATTATGACCAAAAAAATTAATGAAATTTCAATTTTAATATATCCTATTTTAAGCGCCGGTTATTTCTAAGCATATTAGTGAAACCTGCATGAAAATCAGTTCAGTATTTACGGAGTTCAGTCATAACAAACAAACAACGACACATCACTGTCCCTAGATGGCGCTGATACAAATAAAATTTCATAATGTATGGAAAAAGGGCAAAAAGCCGCGGGCCTGCATCGCGCAAGCGATATTTTTTGAACAATAGAACCTATGGGATAAATTACATTGGCTATAATTATGTGTTTGTTCCAAAGCATACCAGAATTACACATTTATTATATGTAGGGATAGGGAGTATGGAGGTTTGGAAACACGCAGTTTCAAGTAAGGCTTCTCACAACTTGTGGGCTATCATGGTCCCAGTCCTCCCCTTTTCGGGATAACATACCAATTCAAACTCGCCTTTACCTACCTAAATGTGATAGCAGTAATCAAGGAGATATAACGAAAAAAAGTCTTGCAGTTGCTTGTCGTAAGTAATTTGGTGCTGCTTATCTTAAAAAAAAAACATTTTAACTAGTAGACGATCTTGAACAAATGAAACACGGGACACAAAAACTGACTTTTCTTACGTAAGTATGCACGAGGTGTGATAAACATGACCAGCGGGACACAGAAACTGACTTTTCTTACGTAAGTATGCACGAGGTGTGATAAACATGACCAGGCTCAAAGATGTTGATCGTCAGAGTGGCAAGATTGAGTTGTGGTTGATTCGTACAAGTGTGGAATCCATACTGTTGGTATGTCGCTAATAGTCCATGTAACTACGAGAACTGGGAGTAATTTTACCTTTACCTACTGTGTATTGTAACTATCGTCGCTGGCGACACACGTAATGAACTCAACTTTGCGGCGTGTATGACCCTCGACACTATTTCAACAGTGCACATAAATTGAGATGTAATGTAAGTATTTGAAGTAGGTAACGAAAATTGAGGTTTTAGTGTTATCACAGATGACTGATGATGTTATGTTAGTATTTGTTTTAGCAATAGTTTGTAGGTTTCAGTAATCAAGACAAATGAACCCCTTGTCGCAGCTGCAGTACCCAAAAGGCTCTGTTAACTGGGCTCTACGACCCTCTTGCTACAACACCTTGCTGTAAGTAGGCATACCTACCTATTCTAGTACTTACTACTTACCTAAATACTTATGCTGTCGGTACCACAGTTTATGGATTCACCTGGCGATTTTTCACTGCTGTAATTATTACTCAAAACTACTAGATTACAAAAAGTTATGTAAGTAGGTACATCTACGGATAGCCGTAAGTATTAGCTCATTGGAATCCGGCATTAGTCTACTTAATGACACTACCACTCTACTGAACTTCCATCATTAAAATCAACGCGATCTTACGACCCACAAAGGACGTAAATTAGCCGCTTTGTTAACTCCCAATAAAATCTAACATCTTAACTGGTGTTATCTCATATTTTTGTTTTCTGATCTTAACTACCTGGCTTCCGTCATGCGTCAGGGCGTATTTCACGAGGTCCTACGTCCTGCCTGGCTGACTGACGTAGATGACTATTTAATTTATGTCGCATAGACCGAAGCGTTTCATTTTAATGTGCTCGTTAGTTTCAGTGACAGTTGGTGACGCTTTGGGCGCCATTTTGATTGTTATCTGTGGCGGTGCTTTCTGTATCTGTAGGTCAGAGATTTGAAGCCAAGTCAGTATTATAGTGTCGTGATTCGGTCAGCGGGAATCGATCGATACCGTTTTCTAATACTTAAACTTTGTTTTGTTTGTTGCTTTATGTCGATTTTTGGTATTTCGTTTTAATGGGTAGCAATTAAATTGGCAGTGATATTAAGTGGATAAATAAGCGAATGATTTATTAAGGTTAAGGGAGGTATTAGGTAAGTATAGGTAGAAAGCTAACTAATTAAAAAGTCGCAAAAATTTGTTTAGAATCGAAGATTTCATGAGCGGCGGGCACGTACCGGAAGACGCAGCGTAGGCTGGACTACACTAGGCAGGTGGAGTGGACCGACAGCGGCGAGAGCCACTGGATGCAAGGGGCAAACAGCCGCTCACAGTGACGCTATAAGTATAGAGGACTTCTATATTCAGCAGTGGACGTCTTCAGGCTGATGATGATGACGATGATCTAAAGTGTAGATGAAAAAAATACAAACTATATTTTGTTTAGGTAGGTAAAAATTGGTAAGTAGGTACCTAGGTAATCGAATGATAGGTACTTCTAGGTACCTATTTCTTAATACTTAGGAAGTAGATACCTATATCTACCAGTAGGTTGGTAGGAAGGTACCTATAGGTAATGAAAAATAACATGGGTTCTTCCGAAGCTTTAATAAACAAGCGAGAAGTAAGTAATGAAAGCTGTACAACAATATACAGAGGCATTACTCTCGCGATCCTATTATGGAATCGATAATTCAATCGGGCGATATTGTCTAAGCGCCTCGGGGCCGCTTCTGATGCCGCTGATTATAGTACCTACCTACAGTTGGTAAACGCTGAAATGGTGGGAGATTTACTTACCTACTATAAGCGTGCCTCTGTGAGGAATCTGTAACTGAAATGTAAGTAGGTAGGTACCTGTGATAAGTAGTTAAGTAGGTAATACCCATTAGAGTAGAAGCAATAAATAAAATATCTACACTTAGGTACGTTCTTAGCCACTTTGTTGGGTACAATTTAGGATTTTAGTGATTTGATTTATGGTGAAAACGGATTTTTAAAATTGTTGTGTTCCGAATTATATAAATTCCCGGCACACACAATTTTACAGTTCTGAAACTGTTGTTATCCCTACCAATTTCATCTTTATGAAACGGAAGGATATACTTTTAAACTCTCTAGTTATTTAGTTAAGAACACAGAGCTAGAATATTTTCGTTATTTTTTTTTTTCATTATAGGTCTATGGTTAAGGATATTGTACAACGAAATCGAGATTATTGACGACTTTTGAGAAAGTTACGCTTATACCTACCTAATCTTAAATTCCAACTGTTATTACTATTACCAGTCTTTAGCTAAGTACCCACTAGATATTTAGGTACCTAGGTAGGTACTTATCAGAAAAGTTTCGACAAAGATCCATTCTGTTTATAAGTAAATTAATCTTTGACGAATAAAGCGATTAATAAACTGGCTTGGTAAAACGTATCAACATCCAACATAGCCCCCATCCGAACACAATTAGAGGGCTCCACCGTCAGCTATCGATGCTACATTAGAAACATTGAAATCAGTGGGTCATGTTTTAATTATAACCTACCTATTTATTAGGCGGATATCACTTCTTATATTATTAATTTATTATAATTGTAGGATAGATTTCCTTTAAGTAAACTTATAAGGTAGAGTTATGGTATCGTAGATAATGATAGGTAGGTAAGTATCAATTTTAATGGTAGGTTTAAAAATAGGTTACAGTTAGGATCATGATAACAAATGACAGAAGGATCAAAGACGATAGTAAGTAATTGTTACGTCTTGAAACAAGGCCTAAGGGAATTGCATGGTTGTAGATTTTTAGTAATATAATTATGTTGGTCTTTATAATAACCTTGGTAAGTACCAGTCAGTGCTACTTCAGTAACCTGATTCTAACGTCTTTTTTAAAATGCTAAAATGGGCATACGTTTGACAACAACTCACCTGATGGTAAGTGACGAAGTTGTCTAAGGTAGAGCACGTTTGTCCATGAGATGCCCATTCACTCTTGACTTAGAAAGACCCAGGCCTAATTCTTTTAAAAAGTAGGTAGATACCACAGAGTTCGCCCTATTTACATAGGTCTATGGTAGATACCTACCTACTCACCTACCTACATCTCATCACTGTAAAGAAGTAGGTAAGTAATACAAATTTGGAAATCCCACGACGAGTTGGCACGTCTTTTTTGCCTGGAATTCGTAAAATGCATGATTATCCTTTACTTCTTTCAAGCCATCTAGTCACATGGAGCCATTCCTTACATGTAGGTTATCATGTTGATAACTAGGCAAATCTATGTAAATAGGGCGAATTCTTTGAGGCAAATGGTAATAAAGGTATGTAGGTATTTTAATTCAAAAGTTGGGCAAGTTAGCAACGTTTTGACTTTATCCTTCTTCGGCATTCGGTACAAATATACATAAAAAATGCTAAAAACATAAAGGTGATACAAGCTTCAATCAGGAATACCCTGATCAAAGGATACAAGGTCTGCTTGCTTGTGGGACTTTAACACCAAGGCCAATCCAAGGCCAATGTATGAAGACATTTTGCACGCTGATTTATTATTATAACGACCGAAGTGAACATAGATACTATTTCCCGAAAAATCAAGAAGATTTTCCCGGAAAGTTTCTTCGGAGAAATGAATAAATTGCGGATGAAAATGAGTGGCTGCTCTAAAATTTATACTTAGTTTATACTTAGGTACTAAACAAAATAATTCTTACAGTATCTATCTATACCTACTTACCTGATATATTCTGGACGTAAGATTCCATCATACACCTTTGATACCTACACATGATATGCGGAATCGTCATAATAATATGAGACGTAATGAATTCCGCGTGTATGTGTTAATAAATACACTAATTAATAAACGTTTGCTTAAGACGACGCCAGTATTGATTGCAAGTCTCGAGGGCACTCGCGTTTGTTTTAAGGCTGAGGACTGAGGACGGATTCTCGGAAACTGTCATTGGGTTCACAGTTGTAAGGTCTGTTCGCAGCAACTGCTACGTAATCTGTGGGTACTAGGTACCTATGTGGACTTTGCGCAGTGGTATTATACGTAACTCTTTTGTGTAGGTAGTACCACGTATTGTAATAATTAGGTAGAAACCTACTACCTACCTATGTAGGTTATTCGTAGGTACAGCCAGTTGTAAGTAAAAGTTTGAGGACAACTACTATGTATTTAGTTATTTGCACCTATAGCATTGACGTTACGATTCCTCCATGGCATCGATAGATAAAGTAAGTAGATACCTAATACTTAAAGTACCTATTCATTTCCAGATAGGTTTTTTGAACGGGCTAATGCTGTTTAGCTGAAAGGTTCTCGAGTGGCGACCACGAACCAGAAGACGCAGCTTAGGCCGGCCCCCTACTAGGTGAACCGCCGACCTGGTCAGAACCGCGGGGAGCCGATGGATGCAGGAGGGAAGCAGCCGCTTAAAGTGGCGCTCTTTGGGGGAGGCCTATGTTCAGCAGTGGACGTCTTCAGGCTGATGATGATGATGATGATAATGCTGTTGGTCTCTCTCTACCGATCTTTACAGTGTCACCTTTGCATAAAGGCCCCTAGCCGTAAAATGTGGGAGGCAACTAGCTCAAGGGCACCCCTGAGGTGCGAGCCTTAGTTTGGGCCGTTGCTGCCGGGAGAAGAGGATCGAGAAGGCTACGTCCACTGGAAGAGTGGACTCTATGAAAGTCACCTACTGTGCAACTAACCTACGGGGGTACGATTTTAAGATAGGTAGGTACCTACATACTTAGGTATAACCTGGTGATAACCGGAAGAAAAAACATGGTTTTTGTAATTAAGGAGAATATCGGCAGTAAAATCCTGAAGAACGCAAAGAAGACGTCTATCCTACTCTCAATGTTAGAGGGCAGTGGTCGGCAATTAAAAAGTAGTAGGACTAAGTACCTACGTCTAATAATAGTTATATATGTGACATATTTCATTAAAAAAGTGATTATTAGGTAGGTACCTATAACCTACTATTAATTTTATTATCTTTGGAGATCCCCTAAATGATAAATTGATTAAGCTAAAAAGTCCTAGCTTTGTGTGGGAAGTGAAGGGGTAAAGAACGTAGAGTTTCTTACATCAGAAAACACAATAAACTACCGAAGTAGTACCTAATCAAGTTGTATAGGTCACTAATACAGAAATATTGGGTAACCGATAGTTCATCGATACCATATCTTTGGTGGGACAGGAAACGATTTATTAAAACTTTATCGTGTGATCTCAATGCTCGATATAAAAAGTATAGGCGCATGCGCTTCTTGTTGCTTTTTTATTAATTTTAATATGCAGTGAGAGTGTTGCTGTGACAGGTGTGTCTTGAACTCAAACAGAACTTGTTAAAGAGCTTAAAACTTAAGAGAGAACGAGAAAAATAGATGTTACCGTGTCAAGTTTAAAGTATAAGTGTGTGCTTGTATCGTTGGGAACATAAATGTTATCTGAATAAATTAAAAAGATGTTATCTTATACCACTTGGTAACTAAGTAGGTATAAACTTTTTTAACTTAACTACCTATAATAAGCATAGGTACATACGTTGAAGAAAAAGGGACTTGATGAATGTAGAATTTGACGAAATCAGGACTTGAGGAATTTACAATTTCACCAACCAAGGATTTGACCAATGTCATGGCTACCCACATTTTCGCCTGATGTTAAGTGATAATGCGGACGCTCGTATAGAAGAAACCTGTCCACTCTCCTCTTGAAAACTTCCAGATAACAAAACCTAAAAGCTTTAGCAGCTGAGAGTCAGTAGATAGGTACCTACCTACCTAATGTCATGCACCCAAAGGTGAGACTTAATAATTTCTTTTCAAATCCTTTTACAGTTAAAAAGCGTGCATTACCAACACAAAAACCTGTTACACCAGCAAACATGTGGAAGTAAATCCACTATAATCTTATTAATAGACTTGTAAATACTGGATACATATCAACGGGTCAAATAAAACATTTTTCTTGCGTTTGTCGAACGAACGCGATAAGTATAATGTATTGGTAATTAGGTAGTAAAATATTGAACTTTGATGTTTCTTTGGCTCATTAATGCGACATTATTCTTGCTTTAGGGATTTAGATTATTTATTAGATGTTTATTATAAGTGTGTAATGGTTTAGAGATAGACTACGAATAATAAAAGAATTATAGGAGGAATAGTTTTGAGTTACTTCCGATACTATTACGCATTTATTCTATTCGAACAACGATATAATATATATATACATACATGGCTTTTGTAACGATTGCTTTTGAAAGATACCATACAGTTGAAATGGCAGAGGGTACGTACTGCCGTCTTTATGAAAATGCAGTAAGTAGGTAAAACATGTTTTCGAGAAAAACGCGAGAACAAAAAGTTGCGAGTATAGTCGAGAGTTAGTAGAGTTGCTGCATTTTTACTTTCTGAGTTTTTGGGTTCCAAGTGGAATTTGAAACGTGAGAAAGAACAGAATCCAGTTATCTTTTGTCGATTCTGAATATCTATGTATCTAACTCAATTTTCCCAAAAATGTTAGGTAGCTTTACTGCGTTCTTCACTATGAGGGCAGCGTAGGCCACATCGCTCGCAGAACTGTCACAACCGATGAAGAAGTCTAAGAAAGGTTCTTGAGAGACGACCAGCACGAACTGGAAGACGCAGCGTAGGCTGGCTGAGTGGATCCATGACCTGGTAATTATCGTTCAGAGGGAAGCCGTTGAAAGCAAGAGGCAAGTAGCAGTTTAAAGTGGTGCTTTATTAAGGAGGCCTATGCTCAGCGGTAGACGTTTTGCGGCTCATGATGATGATAGGCACTTATACTTATACCACACAGATATCTATGCTTTGTCACCGAACAAGAAGTAGCTAAATTCTATTAGATAATACGATTTTTTATATGATGACCTGATTTTATTACAATGTAACAATTTTGTAGTTATGTAAAACTAATAAATAAAATAAATAAAAATAGGGCTCGTCCGGGATTTGAACCCGGGACCTCTCGCACCCAAAGCGAGAATCATACCCCTAGACCAACGAGCCTGATGACTTTGCTGCTAAATTGCAGTTATGCACTAAACGCATTACGTAAAAGACCTAGAAAATTTCAAGGACACTTTCTTAACCCGTGACAAGAATATCTATTGATTTTTTTAGAAAGTTTCGAAAATAAGTACGCGATAAATGCACTAATTAGTTTTTGGCAACGATTTTACTGGAAATTCTTCAGCCAGGCCGCTGCGTGCGTACAGCACTTTAAACGAGTCATCTACAAAATACCTTAGCAAAATACAATACTTAACGTCCTATTGAACTGTTGCCTTATTTACCTAACTATGACAAGGTACTTCAGTGTTAAGGTATTTATGATGTAGACGGTAATTATGGCTAAACAATAGTATGAAAATCATGATTTTCAGCTTCGTAAATAATCGTCTAACGAGGTATTGTTCATGCTGACTTATAGATGGCATAACATACACGTATTTATGGATGCATTTGTTCAAAGTATTAGGTACATTCTTTGCTAGTTTAGACGTGAAGTAAGTAAGTATAAGATTAATAACTTCTTTAAGTTAACAAGTCTTATAAGTATTTACTTGGGAATAGTTAAAGTACTTATATATATGGCTTAGAGTAAAATACATATCTACATTGCATATTATATTGTCTTCAGTGTTGTAAGTAGTTGGGCAATGAGAACGGAATTATTAGCAGGTTCGGTTTCTGGAAAGAATTTTGTTTGTGTGAATAGTTGGTGAAAATAGTACCTATTTATAGTAATCCTATTTATTACCTAATTATAGTTACCTATTTAAATTTATAGTCGACTGGCTTGAAAGCTCAGTTGGTAGTAGCTCTTCCTTCGAACTGTAGGCTGTGGGTTCGATTCCTACGCAGGATAAACATTTGTGTGATGAACATAGGTGTTCGTTCTGTGTTTGGGTGTTATATTGTATTCTATGTATGTATTTACAACCAAAAAGTATCTAAGTATATATTGTATCAGTTATCTGGTTCCCATACGCCTATGCCTATGGGAACCAGATAACTGGGGGCCGATTCTTACCAATTCGACTTTTCTGTAGTCCTTATCGTTATAGTCGATTTTATAATAGGTTCGAAAGGGACGGAAGACAAATCGAATGGCTGAGAATATGGCCCCTGATACAATAGCCCCAAACTAAGCATAGATTGTAGGTACTATTACCTACAAGCTATGCTTAGTTTGGGGCTAGATGTGACTGTGTGAAATGTCCACACATATTTATTATTTATAGTTATTACGATGAAACAGGGTGTTTCATCCTGAATCCTCGTGGTCTTACTGGTATGACAAACTATTATGACCACGAGGAAATAGTGGAATTTACATGGGGTGGATAGTCTTCGTACAAATGTACAGACATCAATTTCCAAAAATGATATTTTGAGCTATAATAATACCTATGCCTTTTTGTATTTCTTTTACATTGATTTATTTATATAGTAAGTATAACTTTTATTATGAGCATAAAGTATAAGTATACCATATCATATGACCATTCAGTAACATCATCTGTACAGATAACACATGACACTTTCAAATGCAATTTTATTTTATGGGAAAAGTGAAATTCTCACTATATGACACCAAAACAACTGGAGAATAGCAAGCCTTATGATAACGTCATACGGTTTAGTTTCCTCCTTTTTATTAGTTTTGTTGTGCAAAAGGCTTTGCGGTGCATTCAAATCAAAGCGATCATGAGATGCGTTCACGCAAACCACAGTTTACGATTAGAGTGGATTTTCGCGTCGGGCATCACAAACGGATCTTTGGCGTTCACTCATATTCTACTGTGAGTCTGTGACCAAACTATCTTTCGAGTGAGTGAACATGAAGCATTACACGACACCAGCATTTTCAAAACTAGATCTTGCACGATACCTATACCTACGCAGAGGGGCATAGCCACTGGATGAGATTGGCTGAGAACCGAGCTAACTGAGCTAAGGAGAGGCCTATGTCCAGCGTGGACTAAAGATGATGATGATGATAAAATTAAAAAAGAAGTTGTATACTTACATTATTTGGAAAATGGATAAGTGTAGCACTTTTTTTATATAAGTATAAAGGCAACTTCAATCCTCCAATACATACATCAAAAACGACTTACTATAGCGGCCTCATGAAAAAAGTACACTGACCTAAATAGTTGCTACTGCCTAGTAAATCTATGCGAAAAACATTTTTCGCGGTATGCGATGCGACCACAATGCGACCTCCTACTTATTTCCCCGATACAGTAAAAAAAGTTTCGGACGATTTATTCCGTGTTCTACATAGTTGTTCGACTAGTAGAACCACAGAGTAGAACTAACTTGACTAGCACAGAATAGATATTAGTAATTATTACATAATAGATGTCTTAGAGTTCAAAAATTTTGCTCCACACGTGATCGGTGTCAGGAGTAGATACCTAGTTACAAAGGATGCTAATGAATGCAATTACACCCAATACCCATAGTTATCTATAAGTGTACGTTCGAATATCAGGAATAATTTCAGATAATTAAATTACTCGTAACAGTATTCTGTAGGGTTAGCACGGCTGGTAGACAAAACTGTCTTTCCCCTGTTTTACTCCAAGCAAGTATGAAGAAAGTGACGTAAAACGGGGAAAGACAATTTTGTCTACCGTCCATGCTAACCCAGCAGGAGTACATTAAATAATGCAAATTGACACAATTTGTTCACAGCTCAGTAATCGTAAGTAAATTTTCCTATTTTTATATTTACTGTGACACTAAATATTATTTTCTTGTTTACAGCTCTCTCAAATCTCTTTCTTACCTACGACTACAATGAAAATAGGCAATCTTCGACACTCCGTATATAGTTTCTACAAAGTGTCTAGTTAAAAATGATTGGAGAAAGCCGGCGGCAAACAATAGTAACATAACTGTTTAGTTTTATGTTATTAGGTGGATGGAATTTCAGCAGTTTAAATGATTAGGAGATCGGTAAAGGAAGCGGTAGTTCGCTTTTTTTACAATCTTCCCAGTTAAAGGTTTGAAGGGTATTGTAGCTAGGGAAATTACCGGGCAAATGAGACTTTACAAACTGATCTCACAGTCTAGAAAGCTTTTTTAGACTGTGTGATGTCTCAGGATGACGTGCGAAGTGCGCAGTGTCACGCGAAACTCTAATTTAGAGTTCCGAGTGACACTGCAATCTGTTATGGGCGGCCGTGTCACTTAACACCAGGTGAACGACTAGCTCGTCACGTCATTCGATTACATAAAAAAAAATTCAAAAAGGTTTAATTTACAAAAAAACTTTCTTAGTGTACCTACCCTGCTCTATACAAAAGGAAAACACCTCCAAATGTCAAGTTTTCTAAGGCCGTGGTTTGGGTTGTACGTTATTACCTAATTTATCTGAGTGTCTGTCATTCAGTGAGCCAGTCAGTCAGCTCATTGGTCAGTTCGTCATTCAGTCAGTCAGTTAGTCCCTCAGTCCGTCGGTCACTCAGTCAGTCAGTTGATGTATAACATAAATTTTGGTAATGTTTTTTATTATCTCTTTATTGCACAATTTTGATGATGCTACAAATGAATGTTTTGGCTGCAATGCTGCATTGAGAATAGCGATAAGTAGGTATCACCACATAGTAGTTAAGGTATCACTCGTGTAAGCTTTTAAATAGAGGCTTAATCCAATACGTGTTCGCAAATTACGAAGATCTTTCTTTAAGTGATACACTCATTAATTTATTTGGTATTATAACAATCCTGCATTTCAGTCTACATATAGTCTGGTTTAAACACCAAAGTAAATAAACATTTGTGGACATTCAACACACACACACACACACACACACCCCAACAGATAATTGATGAATACTTAGTTAGGTATATATACCTGTGTTTGTATATAAATACATAGAATACCTACAATATTCCTATTAAAGGATTTTGTTATGTTAATTAGCTGAATGCTATCCTACTAATATTATAAATGCGAAACTTCATAATAAGGTCCATGTTGTCATGCCGTGCCATTAAAATTGATCTGTGAGTTATTAGAACCGTTTTTCGATCTAAACGGTGCATTCCGAATCAAATTGAGCGTTACAATGTGTATTATAGTTCCATTCGGCATGTGGGTAATGCTTCGAGTCCCATTAAAGGTTATGGTGCACATTTGGATGGACGCCATGAGAACTGCAGTGACGGCTGTGGAATTGTTGTTGTGTTGGCATTGAAAATTACGGCTTTATTAAGCATTTTGTTTTACTTAGGATAATTATTTGTTAACCATTACGTCGTCAAGGTACTATTATTACAAGGGCTATTTATTAGGTTTTAATAAATGTTGCACCGATTTCAAATGTCAAGGTTTCTAAAAACTAAGTAAAATATTCGCAATATTGACAATCTAGCTTCCAAATAGTCACGACTATTTTATTATGAATGGATTTATTACTATGAAACTAGAAAACCCTAATATTTATCATCTAAAAGGAAATACTCATATTACTCTAAAAAATCTGTAAAAAGAATTCTTGTGTAATAGTGATTTTTCTAAGTTTGACTCCACGCGATTATCATAGTACTATTTAGTCATAGTACTTTAAATCGAATCAAAGTCACGTCCAAGTCAAATTTACTTATCTTTAAGTAAAAGTAAAGCAGAACACTCCTGTGAACACTTTACTGAATATGGAGTTTCGAAGAGAACTCAAAAACACTCGTCTTCATAATAATATGATTTGCTTTTCACTTGTGCACGTTTAGAAACACATAATTATTAATCAATTTGTATACCTACATTTTTTTATGTAACCGGATGACGTGACGAGCTAGTCGTTCGCCTGGTGTTAAGCGACACGGCCGCCCATAACAGATTGCAGTGTCACTCGGAACTCTAAATTAAAGTTTCGCGTGACACCGCACACTGCGCACGTCATCCTGAGACATCACACAGTCTAAAAAAGTTTTCTAGACTGTGAGATTAGTTCGTAAAGTCACATTAAGTAATTTTTAACTGAAATGGAATATTTTCACGTTTCTTGTAAGCCCACAAATCTCTTCATTTTTTCTTCCACCAGAGCTTTGTGGCCCACACGTTTCATTCATTAAATAGAGCTACGTTCGTCTTATGCAACGAAACTGGTGGTAGATTAAATGACTGCAGCAAACAAAAATAACCCTTAATGATTTGCTTCTCGCATGTCTACGACAGAAATGTTACATAATATTATAACCATATGTAAAATATTCCGTACCCGCTATGTCTCCGGGATTAGCGCGAGCAGGCTGGATCTCGGCGAGGCGGAAAGACGGCAGTTTTGGCATGGGATCCACACACCCGACGGAACCGCAAATTGCTTACCGAGACGTCGTTACTCATATGCCTTCTCGGGAAATGTCGTAGATGTTACTGGTAGAGGCTTCAATTAGGACAACTGTGACATGGTCCAGATTGACGATATTGATGGTAATGTCAGTAGGGCCACAGAATAGATATATCACTGAGGTGCGAATATTTCAGGCGAGTCTGTGTATACCTACATGGTTTTCTTAGAAAATTAAAAGAAGAGTTGTAATGTTATGATCGTATACTAGTGTTTGTAGATTTGGAGTGGAGACCAAGGAGTTTTTTGGACATAGATTGAAATAATCCGAACGTTCATACAAAAATATAAATACAAAAAAAACTGTCAATATTTAAAGTTAAACATTTCCTATTAAATATTGTCAGATATTTATGATCTTTGAATACTTTCGCAGTAGATTTCATCAATTCTGAGTCTATATATTTATTTTTAAAAAGTGCGCTTAGTGGTGCTCTTTGGGGGAGGCCTATGTTCAGTGGACGTGTTCAGGCTGATGATGATGATGATGATGATTTTTATTTCTATTAGCCAATAATTTGTATAGAAATAATATTACAACAATGTTCTTAATTATAATTTTACAAAGTGTCTTTTTCAAATTTTCATTCTACTCCCTGCAACATTTTCAGTTGTACGTGTAATTGTCGTAGTGCACATATTCGCGAGCTTTATTGCCCACATCAAGTTGGAAATTCTGTCGTTACAACTGCAAGTATCCGTTTCCGTTGTGACTGCATTTCTGTTTGAACTGAACAGTACGTCACATTCAGTGTCTCATAAAACGACGTTGGATTGATTGTATAAAATTTTAATTAATAGTAAGAATACCTTAATACATAAGATTTTTTTTAAATAAATAAATAGCACCCATCGATCACATACATAGATCCTGGACCCTAACTAAGATTCCCTGTATCTAGGGACCCAGGAACTACGAGGACCATGGTCCCACAACACCCAGACAACAAGTATTTGAGCTTGTTTTCCTTGTGCACAAATACTTGTCCTGTCGCGGGAATCCAACCCGCTGCCGCCGAGTTATGAGCCGACCTGCTCAACCACCACACCATGGAGGCTGTCAAACCTTTATATTTATTATATTACATAGGTACCTACTTTATAGATCCAGACTTTTGAAGGTATCCACATAATAACGTCAGTCTGAATTGGAAATAACATGGCTGTAATAGTCTCATCATCATCATCATTAACAGCCTGAAGACGTCCACTGCTGAACATAGGCCTCCCCCAGAGCACGCCACCTTGAGCGGCTGCTCGCCTCCTGCATCCATCGGCTCCCCGCGGCTTTCACCAGGTCGTCGGTCCACCGAGTGGGGGGCCGGCCTACGCTGCGTCTTCCGGTTCGTGGTCGCCACTCGAGAACCTTTCTTCCCCATCGATCGGTTGTCAGTTCTAATAGTAGGTTGTAATAGTCTAGTTGTCTGCTATTAAAAAACAAGTACCTAAATATTATTTCCATAAAGTAGGTTAAAAATGAATGCAGTAATTGGAAAATAAGTAAAATCGGTAAATAAATCACGGAGTAAATAAGCTTTGAAAGTTTCTGGAGCCTTGCCTGTCCCTTTCTCGCGAAGCAGGGATCGTGTGGAGCTTTCCCACAGTTACTATGAAAACGCACGTTGTGACTTCACATGCCAAAGAGATTGTATGTAAAGCTACCATAACTTAGTAATGAGGTACTATGAAAGAGCAAGAACTGACGTCACCGCATGTCTGAGCTGTCTCTTTCTATTCATGTACTTTAAAATGCTTGTAGTTTTGTCATTTTTTGAGATATTTAATTTTTGTTTCCACGATCGTTTATTTTTTGTGGAAAATCATTAATTTATGCAATAAACTAGCCTATTCATTTGTGTTAGCTGGTAAATTTATACTTTGTTGACTTAGTTCTTTCGAAATTGATATCGCAAAAATAGGGATAAGTAGGGACGGCAGGGATTAATGGAGATAAGAATTTAAAGGAGAAATAAGTAGGTAGATAATTATGGGGCTTCTTCTCGTGTAGGCAAGTGGTCAGCCCTGGTGTCAGAATTTTTAGGCCGCCCAAAGGCTTAGTAATTGTCTTACGACAACAGCCGGGACCGACGGCTTAACGTGCCCTCCGAAGCACGGTAGCGCCTATAAATACCACTTTTTGCTGTAGCGGTCACCCATCAGAGTAGTGACCGCAGCGAACGTTGCTTAACTTTGCCGATCGGTTAGAAACGGCTAGTTGTGCTTCGCTATGAGCGCTACGAGAAGAAGAAGATTATGGGGCAAACCTGCTGATTATCTTTGGTCGCATCATCACGGAACCTTGTCTGAAATGCTTTTAGCGACAATGTCGCCCATTATTACACTTGTAGGTAATGATTGAGTAAGAAAGCGCATTGAATATTTCAGAAAAAACTTAGATACATCGAATTATAAGTATGGCGAATTGAGCAGCTATTTACTTTTAAGTTGGGTCAAAACGAATTACTATAGAATAAATCAGAAAACCTTTTACCTATTCGATGACAATGAACTTGATTTTAGTAATAAATAGTCAGCCCATATGAACTATTCATTAAGCTCTTTCACACAGCACTGATCACGTTGACTCTCCCACGTGGGTGGTGAAGGAATGAACGCTATAACAAGGTTCGTTCGTGAAAATCGTTTTCCTGAATAGCATCGTTCGTTCATAATACAACGATGGCTTTGTATCGTGAATTGTTTACAGCGTGTAAAGCTTGACGTATGTAAATTAAGCGGGGAGTTTCTTGACGGATTTATTACGTGGTACCTATCCTTGAAACGGCTCGGACGTAGGTGGCTGATAAAATTGCGCTTTGTACTCGATAAATTATTGAATGAACGATTTTGAATTTTGTATCGACTATAAATGTTATTAAGTAGTTCCAATAAAAAAAATGAAAATATTTAATACTAGTTGACCCGCCCTGACTTCGAACGGGTTTAATTAGTTTTACGACTTAACGCTGTTTATGGGTAAGAGGGAAGCGAAAGAAAAAAAAAATGGGGAAAAAGATGAATGGATGGGCCAGCGAACAAAGGCAGGTTTCGCCGGCCTCCCTTCTATTACCGTCCCATCCATTCATCCTTTCCCCCTATCTTTTTCCCTTCCCCTTCCACCTTTCCTTCGACAGGATAAGTATATAAATAAAAAATAATACAAACAAAAAAAACTCTTGCATAAAACATATTTTTATTACATACATGTTTCTTCGTGCAACCCGCACTTGGCCGTTTAAAAAAAACAAATAGTATCCTTAATGGTATTCTGAAAAATTAGCTATAACCATATCAAATTTCAGCAAAATTCATTCAATAGTTCCAGCGTGATGCGTGTTTAAAGGGACAGACAGACAGACAGACAGCCAGAATGACACACAGACAAAAAATTAAAAAAAAAATCCGCTTCTGTATATCGATAAAGAAGTGTCATGAAATCAAAATTTTCAATAAATACTCAATGTACAGATTCAGCCCAGTTACAGTTTTATTCATTCATCATCATTAACAGCCTGAAGACGTCCAATGCTGAACATAGGCCTCCCCCAGAGCACGCCACCTTGAGCGGCTGCTCGCCTCCTGCATCCATCGGCTCCCTGCGGCTTTCACCAGGTCGTCGGTCCACCGAGTGGGGGGCCGGCCTAAGCTGCGTCTTCCGGTTCGTGGTCGCCACTCGAGAACCTTTCTTCCCCATCGGTTGTCAGTTTTACGAGCGATGTGGCCTGCCCATTGCCACTTCAACTTACTAACTCTAAGAGCTATATCGGTCACTTTAGTTCTCCTGCGGATCTCCTCGTTCCGGAGCTTATCTCGCAGGGAAACACTGAGCATAGCTCGCTCCATAGCTCGCTGCGACAGTTTTATTATTATAGATCAATTCTAATCAAAATTTTTTTATAAGCTCAAAACCAAAAAAGCCCAATCAAAAGAATCCTAAAAGCCCAAAATGACTTAAATTAACTAACAGTGTAAAATTAGCTAAACCATCATATCTTTTTTTTATCATTTGAAAGCTACCTACCTACCTACCATATACCTACAATATTTATATTTAAATGTAGCGTAAGCATAAGGGTTTGGGTTTTGGGTTATGGATAGGTAATGCATTAGAGGCACGTCTGGTTTGACAGAAGTCCATAGGCCAGTAACATCCGTTTGGCCCTCCTGGTGGGAAGATGTTAGATACATATAGCATTAAAAAGCACTGGAATTTATTAGGCAAGGTTAGTATTTTAACGCTGTTATATAAATAGCACAGATATAGCATTCTAAAACTTATGAAAGTAGGCAAATCCAATAACTACGATCCGCCCTAGCTGCTGCTACAAGTTTAACTTTTGGCTACGAATGCACGCAATGCGGATTGCGCACGCGACGCGTCGTTAAAAAGATTTCAACGCGCGCTTTTTTTAATTGGCGCAATATGTTGAACGCTTTTGTATTAAGTGTTTCTTAGTTATCTAACATTGTTCAGTTCTGAAAAGAAAGTAAGCGACATGTGTAGTCAATACGTTAAATTTTGTATTCCAAATGATCTAAGTGCTATTTAATTTTATTAGTGCTGATGTAGCAAGTAGTTTTAACGATACGCATAAGTACCTAATAAAACCCGACGACCTGGCGAAAGCCGCGGGGAGCCGATGGATGCAGGAGGCGAGCAGCCGCTCAAGGTGGCGTGCTCTGGGGGAGGCCTATGTTCAGCAGTGGACGTCTTCAGGCTGTTAATGATGATGATGACCTAATAAAAAGTAAGCTTCAGCAATGTTAAGTAATGACGCGGACAAGACACTTGCTCACTGTTGAATTGAACAATATTCTTATGCCCATCTGCACTAAAGTTTCACAGCTCCTAAGTTCGCATTTATCCCTCTGATGTACCTACTGCAACTCCTGCAAGTGTACCTAGAGATCTCTCTAGTTTCACTTATCTAAGTGCGAACTTAAAAACTGTCAAAATTAAATGCAGATGGGCATTAGATATCTTCCCTAAGATCTCCAATTTACTAAAAAATAACAAATTTACACTACAGAGAAAACAAAACACGCTTTTTCTCACCACTAATATAATTTCTTGCGGAATTTTAGCGGCCTCACGCCTCAGACCCGTGATGGTGCATACAAAACACGATTAGCAGGGCGTACACCACAGAAGAATGCGAGGTCAAATGTTTCATACAATCATACAAAGTCAATGAAATTCAGCAATAAACCGGCGCGTGCGCAATGCTGATCGTTTGTTTGTATTGGCGATTGAACGACGGGTCGAATGGCGATAACTTTGTTATATTATAGACTGTGAATCGATTGACACGGTGGTCTTTCATAAGTTAGTATTCTTTAGTTTATTGTATTGGTTGCTTGTTTAAAGAGTAGATGCCTAGATCGGTGTTTGTTATTCTGTTAAGTACCTACAGTATTATTGCAATATTGTTCTTCGAGTTAGTTGCGTTTTCTTGATCTTGGTAAAGATGTGAAGTATTTTTTTAATGATATAAAGAATTTAACCACCGTCTCACCACATGTTTAGTAATAACGCGGTCAATACCATGGTGCATGGTTGCCTATAGAAAATGTTCGTTCTTGACTAAAATACATGTACTTCCAGAACTATCGGACAGTAGTCTTGGATTTCATATTAGGCCTGAGGTCTGCCGTTCTTTCATATAGGTGTCTTATATTCAGGTAAAGTAGAAGTCTAAAGCATGTGGTATTAGTAGCAGTTATTCAAAAATAGAAAGCGGAATAAAACTTTTTTCTCTTCTCTTTCGGGTTCTTTTATGCTAGTTCCTTATCAAGACGTAGCGTGGCGCCAAATTTGATCATGTCATCACTTTCAAACCGATGCACCCTGGTTCGAATCCCACTCAGCCCCACACTAATGACTTTTCACGTTATGAGTGGAATTTGCACTAGTTCTTATAACGGTGAAAGAAAACATCGTGAGGAAAGCGGCATGTTTTTGAATCTCAAACTCGAGAACGTGTGTCATCCACTGCCTCCCACTTAGCCGTAGTGGATTATGATTATCACCTACACTTTCCCATTGTAAGAAACGGTCAGCACCAGACATTCAGGAACGACAGTCATACGGCGTAAAGCATAAACTTTTTATTTACATTGCACACTCTTCGTAAAGCTGTAAGTATTATTTTATACGTACAATGTGGTTACTAGGCCATTACATATAGTTACAATCATTTGCCAAAGCCAATAATGGTTCAGGGAGTGTGACAACCTTTAAAAATAAATTGTTTAACTTTTTAGTGACGAAAGCCTATAATTAACGAATATTTAACTGACAAACAATAGTTATTTGTTATACTAGGCTGCAAAAATGGTTTCGGGCGCGAGTACTTGAATTGAAACCTGAGCAAGCGAAGGATTCTAGGATTGAACCACGAGCGTGGTTCAAATGAAGAATCCTGAGCGCAGCGAAGGTTTCAAAGGTACGAGACGCAGAAAAACTTTGCTGCCGAGTGCAACACACAACTTTTCACCTCACTACAGCGAGGAAAATGCAAGAAAACCAGCTAAAAAGCTAAGAAAAGATTAGTTTTTAGCTTATTAATTTAGCTATTGGTGGCGGTAACGCTTAACATCAGATAAACGATTAGCTCGTCACGTGATTCATGGAAAATAGTGTTGAGTAGGACATACGTGATGTACTTCATTTGTCACATTCATTCACTCAAAAATGTCCCGGTCCTCTCATTCAATCCATGTCACACTTCAAAAATTTTGTCACACTCGCCGTCGCGCGTCGGTGATGCATTCGAAGAACGAAGTGAGTGAGCGAAGCACAGCGTAGAGTAGAGTCACAGATTAGAGAAAAAAACAAATGACTAAAAGTAGAGTAGATTGATGTAGAGGTGAGGTGAGATGAGGTGAGGTAGTAAATGAGGAGAGAAGAACGACATGACGTTGGAGTTTATCTATTTTCACGCAGATTATTTAAAGCGGAAGAGTAGGGTAATCAAGGTATTTTTTAAGGCAATTCAACGTGGCAATGCGGCCAGCATGTTGGGTACGCTACCTACCGGTAGTGGGCTGGAGCACTTGGACTGTCTATAGGCCATCGCGGCTATTATACAGTCCATAAGTGTTCTTTGTAGTAGGTAGTGTAGCTAGTTTAGTTTAGTTTAGTTTAGTTTTTATTATTGTAGTAGTTAGCTTGAGTAATAAAGGCAATTTGCCCGTTTAAAAAAAAAAAAAAAAAAAAAAGGTATTTTTTGGCAGATTTCCTGGCTTAAAGCATGTGGTCGTGGAGCTTTGAATTTAATATAAATTCATTTTATTAAGTCTTTTGTGATGACCGCAAATACAAGATTATTAAATATAGCTCTACAGAAAAAAAAACGCAAACCTTTAAAAATTTTGAATGTACAATTTTACTGAGTTTCTATCGAATATATTTTTACAGAAAAAATATTTGTGTATTCCCAACAAACATACACATTTTGTGATGACTTCATAATTTAGAAAAAATACTATATAAACACAGATATTAATTAAAAACCGTCAAAATCAGCCATTCCGTGTGTTGCCTTTGTCGTAAGTGCCGCGCTGAAGTGCAGACTGAATTGGTATTTAAGACTGCGATGTTAAGGTCGATGTTTCTTTGAATGAATTTGGACCTGCTTATCCAGATAAGCAGGTCCAAATTCGTTCAAAGAAATACTTACTACGTTACTTAAGGTGAAGGGTAGGGCCAGCCCTACCCTTCACCTTAAGTAACTGAGATAAACATTATAATATTACTACCGTGATACTTAGAATAACTAGTTATTCCAAGCTGTGATATCATTATGATACTTTTGATTTCGGAAAGTTAAGATGTCCCACCTCAACCTATCTTCGACTGTAGTGCGATTTAACATCAGTTTTCACAGAGTACTTTTCTACATAGGGAAACAGTTGAGTGTGGTCAAGCGCTTGTCCGTCCTACATGATTTAATTCAGCTATGTTCCGAATGACACTGCAACTGTTATGGGTGGTGGCCGTGCCGCTTAACATAAAGTGAACGCCCAGCTCATCATGTCATTTCATATCATTTAAAAAAATTAACCACTGCCAACCTAGATACATAATAAGAAAAGGTAAATCAATAGCTTAAGCTGTGTAACATACAATCAAGTCTAACATACAAAGTAAGGCCTCTTTCATCCACCGGCCTCAATCCATCATGTATTCATGCATGACCCGATGCACTGATCAAGTAAGACTACGTCCACCTCTTGTTACAAAATTGTACTGTATGACAAATGAAGAAAATGCGGTATCAGTACCTCACAACATGACATGACATTTGAGGCATGACATTGTCACACCTCACGAAATATAATGAAGGGCTCACACAAACTCATTTTGGAACCTTGTCCTACCCAACACTAATGGAAAATTAAAGAAAAAGTGTTTTTCATCCATTTTCCATGCAGTCGCCGTACTGGATCACAGATATCTGCTATACTAGTCAAAGACAGATAGGACAGCTCTATATGATCGACAATTAGTTCCCGTGTCTCCACGAAACGCTGGTGTCGCCATAGTGATGTACCTAGCTCCATATTCAAATATCGATATAGATACCATAGTGACGCGCCACGCCAAAAAAATATCGACATGGAAGTTACATAGGAAGTTATTATTATTATTTTAACCTATTACATTTTAATACTACAGGAAGATGAAGCACCCGCTAATAAGGATTAAATGAAACAAATGAGACTGAAATAGCTTTTATTTATTTTTATTTCTTAGCCTAAGCTTTGTATTTTTACTGCCATTTTTAGGCCATTTTTTGGGTTGAAACCATTTTTATTTTAATTATTTATTTTTGCTATTCAAATTGAGTTTACTCACCAGATAAGCTCAAGGGAATCCCGTGCAACACTTCATTTGCAGTGAACAAGGATATCCATGCAGAAGACGGTTACACGTCCCATCAAATTGGGGGTATATCAAAGTGATTTTGGCGAACACGTTTGTTCACTAAGACAGGCCACTGAGCTCAGTATTTGTAGGAATCAGAAAAGACAACCATGATTCTTGTAATTTATCGTCCCTTGGGATACTTAACAGGCGATGAGTTTTATTAGTTGCAAGCTTCAACATGACATTTTCGCGTCGCCATAGTGTTGATCAATAACCATAGTCACTGCCCATGCTCAACTGATTAAGATAATTGGTATATAATTTGAAGTTAGAGCGATGGTAGCAGAGCAGTAACATGTGCACTTCGCAATCTTACGGCACCAGGTTCGATCCTCGGCCTTGCACCGATGATTTATCAAGTAAGTTATGTGCAGTTTTCGATGCCATCCTTGCCTACGAGAGCCGTCGGTCCCGGTTGTCATAAGACCATCTATGGCAATCGTTACGGGTAGTCAGACGCCTGATAGAATCTGATACCAGATCTAACCATCCTTGTTACTGGTTCCTTATGGGTTGTGAGATCAGATGGCAGTCGCTCAGGGCCAGATCTTGTATAAGGGCAATTTGAGCTTCAGCCCAGCGCGCCGTGGAGATAAAGGGCCCCCAGCCCCCACTGAAATTTAACGGGTCTTATCTAGATTTACTTATAAATGTGCGAAACCTGAAACTATCAGGATTAACGAAAAACAAGAACAGCTGAGAATTAGGCAAACTCACGGTCCGATCCTGTAGTCGCTCGTGTAATTCTGATAGCTTGCCGCTATAGATTAGACTGGGAGCTTGGGAGCCGACCCCAATAACAAATGCGAAATGGGAAAAAGGCAAAGAAGATGATGATAATGATATATTAATTTGAAATTATACACAAAAAGCCAGAAAAACTACGAATTATACCGATTAATTAGGTTGTGTTATGTACATAATTTCCATGACAACAACACAATTGACTTTTGACATTATAGAAGTCACTTGATGCAAAGAAAATGTCGGAATGCGTGTGACACGAGCGTTTCGTGGAGACATCGGTACTAAAGCTGACCCGGGCCTGTGCTGGATAGCGTATTGGTTATATACTCTTTGGTGCTGGACAGTGCGACTATTCTAAAAATGAGGTTGGTGAAAAAAAAAGATGGTATCTTTTAGGAGGTAGTCTGTGGTATTAATGAGTTTTCAGTGGACTGGCGATATCAAGAAGGTTAAATTCGGGCAGATCTGTGATTAAATACTCAATTCTTGACGAGAAAACTATTGAATAGAAACTTTCGAATTTTAAATCCACTTTCCACGCTAGCGATCAAAATGCGTTTTTGCGCCCAGATTTTGAATGACAAAGAGAACCTTTCCGAGCTAGTGAGCTGAAAATGTAATTACAATACACATAATTCGGGGGATATTTTATTATTATTAATTAATGACTTTACATATATATTTTTTTGACATTTTTATGTAGGTAGGTGCTTAAAGCTATATGTGTTTAATTTTAAATTGTGATGTTTAAAAGTTATTTAATTACTGTATTTTATGTGTATTTTTTTGCATGCCATTCCGGTAGAATGTGGAGAGGTTCAATTATTATATTATTTATCATCTTTGTATGTACCCATGTTTGTTTTTTTCTTTTTCGTTTTTTATGCGATTGAATGACGTGACGAGCTAGTCGTTCACCTGATGTTAAGCAACACGGCCGCCCATAACAGTTGCAGTATCACTCGGATCTATAGAACAATAAAGTTTCGCGTGACACTGTACTGCGCACGTCATCCTGAGACATCACACAGTCTAGTAATCAGATTACTAGACTGAGTGATCAGATCATAAAGTATCATTTGCCCAGTAATTTCACTAGCTACAATGCCCTTCAAACCGAAACACAGTAGTGCTTGCACTCTACTGCTTGGCGGCAGAATAACTGGCAAAGCGGTGGTACCTACCATGTTCAGGCAAATGAAGAATTGAACTTAATAGGTTAATAGTTTAATAGTTACTACATAGTTTAACTATTAACCTATTCTCAACAAAAGTAGAAGCTAAACACTCGCCCAAGATAAAACACTTAAAAGTGGCGGCTAAAAAAAAGAGTCTACCTGCACTCGGAACGTCTTCCCAGAATGTGAAATTGTTAACACAAATAAGAGCTCAGTTTGTTCTGACCACAGGCCGCTAGCTGGTATTCTGTTTATCACTTTAAATTGCTACCTAGTTAATGCAAGTTTATGTTAGATGATTGTTGTATTCATAAATTATTAAGTGCTTATGTGCTCAGAGCATTTCTAAAGAAAGAGAGAGTCAGGGTGAGAGAGAGACATGCAAAGTTTGTTTTTCTAGTTACGCAACAATCTCGCGTATATTACAAAATTAGATAAACTTAAAGTTAGGTACTATTTACATAAATAAGAGGTATTTGTATACGATCTCAGGATTTGATAAAGTATGCATTCACATTTTTTATCCGTAGTTAAGGTAACCAATGGTTAAAAACTAAATTTTGACTATTGAGTTTTTAGCCATTAGTTACCTTAACTATCGATGAAAAAACTCACCCATAGAATTTGTTAGCATTTTTAACCATTGGTTACCTTAACTACGGATAAAAAAACCCAACCTAAGTGCATTCAATTATTTACTTATTGTAAACCTTTTATAAAAATTGTGAATATTGTGATATCACAGTCTAGTAATCTTATTACTAGACTGTGAGAAGTCTCAGGATGACGTACGCAGTGCAGTGTCACGCAAAACTATATTAATTTAGAGTTCCGAGTGATACTGCAATCTGTTATAGACAGCTGTGACGCTTAACATCAAGTGAACGACCAGCTCGTCACGTTATTCATACACTAAAAAAAAATTATGTGCGTCAATTAATACAACCAAAAAAGTAACTAAAGTAACCAAATATACTCTTTGAAAGTAAACTTTTTTTTTTTCTTATAGTTTGGCTCCACACATAGTGTATTTAGCCAGTGTCAAGTATTATAGTTTTTCATCGTATTATGAAATATTTCATGTAAAGTCAAGTCTTAGTCACAGTCAGTCAGGGTAGTCATAGTCCAGTCTAAGTCAGGTAGTCATAATCCAGTCTAAGTCATGCCCTAGTAAAGTAGTGGCATCTTTACTAGAGACTTCTATGGAATTTTGGAAGCAACACGAAAAACCACGTTACACTACATTATATCACTTGCCCACACTTATACTCGTAATTCAGCACTTAATGCGTAAAATGCCACTAATTTTAAACATTAACACTAGAAAAAGCATAAGTTTTGTGAAATAATACAATGCAACGACGTGAACTTTTCACGTTCCCGCCAAAACCCGAAAGTAACGTTACATGCCAAACTTCGAGAGATAAGAGTAACAATACTTTTTGCTCTGGGTCTTTCATTGAAAAAGTTACTAATCCACTTGTTATAATTACCCCAATATTGGCAATTCATCCTCGCCTTGTGTGGTAAAGTAATAACGTCATTGAAGATAATCTCCTTTGCTCTCAAAATAATGAATTCGGCACAGAGATGTAGGAGATAAGTGGGGTATGGTAAATCGTATGGAAATGGGGGTATATAGGTCACTGACATCTTCATGGTTAAATGTTATTTGTAGAAAAGATTTAACGGTAAAATTAATGCTAAATATTGGATTGCTTATGTTTTGTACCTTTCCTAAAATAATGTTCTTAGTACTATATGCTTATGCCCGTCTGCATTAAAGTTTGACAGCTCCTAAGTCCGCGCTTATCCTTCGAGAAAAGACCCGTATTTTTGAACATTGAGATTCATTGTTTTTGAAAAACTCCGTGTCTTCGATCTTTGGTAGCGGCTACGGTCGTAGCAGATTACGTCACAAGCCGCACCTTACGTATTCAAAGGGGTCTTTTAGTGACTCTATGTTTAGTGTGTCGTGTGTGTGTGTGTGTGTGTGTGTGTGTGTGTGTGTGTGTGTGCGTGTTTTGATTTATTTTTGTACAACAAAAGCGCTCAAGCGAAGCACGACTAGCCGTTTCTAACCAATACGTAAAGTTAAGCAATGTACGCTGCGGTCACTACTTTGATGGGTGACCGCTACAGCAAAATGTGGTATTTACAACTGAGCGCTACCGTGCTTCGGAGGGCACGTTAAGCCGTCAGCCCCGGCTGTTGTCATAAGTAGTAGTGTCTCAATAGTCGTTAAGCCATGTCAGAAGGCCTTGGGCGGCCTAAAAATTCTGACACAAGGGCTGACTACTCGGCTACACGAGAAGAAGAAGACAACAAAATCTATACTTTAATATATATAGGTGCTAAATCTAATTTGTCAGTAGGTCAGTACATACAATAAAAAATTACAAGGACCACAATAGTTTTCGAGCTGTCAAATTCACTTCGACTCATCTGGTACAGATTCACATTTTTGTCACGCCAATTACGACGAAACCTGAAGCTTTTCCGCATTGTAAATGATCCGCAAGTTACCAGGATTGTCAGCAGAAGTCAGAATTGTCTAACTGAAACTGAAAGCACGGGAACGCGAAAGAAAAAAATCAGCGAAAATGCGGAGAATTGGTGTTCCGTAATAAATTAGCAGGATGGATCTTCCTTCTCAACTTTTTAATGAGACAGAAATAGCTATAAATAAATTTGTTTACATGCTATCTACTTATTCCAATTTTCTCTTACCAGAAGCGACATTTCGATATTCGTCCTTACTAAGCCCTACCCACATAGTGACTATTTACAAAACTTTTGTATAAGTCTGCGTAGGAGTTTTGGCGGGAACGTGAAAAAGTTCACGTCGTTGCATAGTATTATTTCTCAAAACTTATGCTTTTTCTAGTGTTAATGTTTAAAATTAGTGGCGTTTTACGCATTAAGTGCTGAATTACGAGTATAAGTGTTGGCAAGTGATATAATGTAGTGAAACGTGGTTTTTCGTGTTGCTTCCAAAATTCCACAGAAGTCTCTAGTAAAGTTGCCACTACTTTACTAGGACATGACATAGACTGGATTATGACTACCTGACTTAGACTGGACTATGACTACCCTGACTGCCTGTGACTAAGACTTGACTTTACATGAAATATTTCATAATACGATGAAAAACTATAATACTTGACACTGGCTAAATACACTATGTGTGGAGCCAAAATATAAGAAAAAAAAAAAAAAGTTTGCGTAGGCCTTCGTAAATCCTTCAGAAAATTCCTTGAAACTTCATAAGCTCATATACATAAAAGAATTGTTGTTATTTCAGTCTGTCCAAAAATAGACACGTCTGTAATGACATTAGGAAATATTTATTTCACAAACCATCCTCCACGATGTTAAGTCGAAGTTTTGTGTATTGAAGCAGTATGGAAACTCAACTTAAACGCTAGAAAAAGGCTCGCGTATGGTTACTTGGAAAGAGTTAGTACCGTTCAGTCACAGGCCCGTTCAGTCATCCCTAAAAAACTAAGCCCGCTCAGTCACATATTTCAAAAAAATATTATATTTTAAAAATGATGTCCCGGTCACACTATTCCATAAGTACCAAATGAGGAAAAGTACAGTCAGCAACACCAGCTATTTAAATGAATACCCTTGGTAGTGTCGTAACTCTATTAATAAGGTCCTATTTTACGATTTTTTTTTCTGTGTTGCAACATTGTCTTGCGCGTGATTGGGTGAGAGCGAGTGTCAGACGGTTGAGCAAGAAAAATAATATTTGAAAGATACTTCGATAATTCTAGTCTACGTGACATTGGCAAAATTGTGGGTGCCTCTCCACAGTTCAACTTCAACTCTTGGTTATAATGATAACCAAGAAGGTCTTTGAAGAAAATCCGACAATGGCGGTTGTAAATTTTGAATTTTTTACCAAAGCCTGTGTATTTTTGAATTTTAATGTGTAATAAGGGTGGATTATTATTCGTTAAGTGTTCGTGAACGTGCACGAGTGTTGGCAAATGGTTCCAAGTTTATATAACCATGCATTTTCGTTTTCTCTTCAACGGCTTTTTAGAGCCTTCAGTAAAATATCCATCATCTTTCTGTTGGCATTTTGACTGACAAAATAGGACTTTGACGTGACATAACCGTACAAATTTTTACTTACTTGACATTGGCAGAATTATCGCTAAAAAGCGATAGAAAGCCATAAACGAAGATAAAACCGATAAAAAAACCGATAACCAAGAGTTGAAGTTGAAAAGTTACGATCTATATTGAAGAACGCAGATAACTATATACTGTTGAAGAATGAAGAATAAACAGAAACTGAAAAGGTGCTTCTAGAATTATTTACAATATTGGGTTGTTGGTTACACAGTCGAAAGAAGTCTGAGAACCTAAGCATTTTATTTCTATTGATCTAATTATAAAAAAGCTAATTAAATAGATGGCATTTGCCATGCGTGAAAGTATCATTTACCTACAACTTTTTTTACAATATCAGACCTGTGATCCTGATAATTTGGATAACACACTAATTTTGTGTTACTAACACATCAAATGAATAGTAATTAGTTTTTTCGCTAATATAGTTAAAATATGAGATTAATCAGATTTTTGCGACTTATATTACTGTCTACTGCAATGTATTGTGTAAGGGGGTAGGCTATGGGGTAGCATCCCCGTCAATGGAAAGTGTGTCGGCGACCGAGCCAAAGCGACGCCAAAGCTATACAGCTCTCGGTTTGTATACAGGTTGTTGTGAAATACGTTGAAAGCACGTGAGTGCTTCAAAGGCAGTAGAGATGTCTTTTGGTTATTAAAGACGTTTTTATTATAACGAAAACTTGTTTTTTTTTTGCAATTTTAGTTCAATAATAGAAAATTAATACAAATTTCAGAGTTATTTATACCTTGTAGTAAGTGTCTATGTTTTTTACCATGTACCTAGTTAGGTGTAACCCACACTTAAGAAATTCATATTTTTTCATATCCAAGTATTTGGGAATATTTCATATTTAATAGTTCCTTTAACATAACAGAATATTTCGATTTTTAAAAAATTGTTTTTTGTATTAGTATCGTAAAGTTTGACCAGCCTGTATATAAGTGTTCAGGGCACTCCTACGTAGATTTTTCCCGCGTAGGCGATGGTTAATAAATTCGTAGTATATTAATACAGCTTAGTCATGGGAGTGTGAGGGAGGGGGATGCCATGGAGTTTCAGTTTATAGGGGGTCAAATGGAGGACGAATAAAACGGACCAAAAATAGAACTCTTGCGGCTTAGCTCATATTTACAATTCTATTTGATATATCTATTGTTGAATTTATTTGCTGTTCAATTGCAACAATATCTCTTGAAACAACAAAAGTATAGTAATTAAATAATATTAATAAAGGTAGTATATTCGTCTTAGAATAAGTACCTATATAATCCCAGTACGTTTACGAAATGTACTATATTAATTTAGAGTACTGAGTGATACTGCAGTCTGTTATGGGCAGCCGTGACGCTTAACATCAGGTGAACGACTAGCTCGTCACGTCATTCTTTTACATAAAAAATAATGTAGGCCGTTTGATTGATGCCATATATTATGGCACTGTGCGTCAGTGCTCTGTGTGAAGAGCTCCAAGAAAATTATTTAGAATGACAATATGCGCGGTGAAATCGTGCCCCTACACATCAGAATAGCAGCATAAGAGTGCTGGTGTGGCATTCCACTGGTAAGCTATTAGTTTTCTTGCTTTAGTATGGTTTTTTAGTATGGTTGGTGTGAGATGAGTGGCAAACAAGCGGGCGGCCCACCTGCTGGTGAGTGGTCACCGCCGCCTATGAACATTGCAACACCGAAGGCATTGCCGGTGCGTTGCCTACCCTTAGAGAGGACTCTTTTAACACTTTTCTTGAAGCTCCCCATACTGTAGTTATTTTAGCCGGTTTTTTGATCCATAGTTAAAGTAATGGTTAAAAATTCTAACAAATTCTAACCATTGGTCAAAGTTTGTACACCGTGAACCACGGAGCGTCTCTAGTGTACAGACCAACAGTCACAGTTACAGACCACAGAGAATATAACCGCTATTACAGACCATTGTGTGACGCAATCGCATATTCCATATTTTCGTGTTTTCTCAACGACCTACAGATTTATTTTGTTCGTGAATGTGTGACGTACCTATCGTAAATTTTTGCGAACATTATTAATAAACTTACGTTGCCCGGTTTTATTATACAATAAACATATTTTTATTGTTATTTTCTATTGCTCTTTGCAAATATGTAATGAAATCGTAAATAGTCGGATAATACTCGTATTTTATTTTTGGCTGTGATTCTGGGAATTGCGTCCAATGAAAATACTAATTTAATATGGGTTTTATTCTGATATGTATAGCTTCATTTATTTTTGCTTCGAAATAAAACCTAAAAGAGAAATCGTATAGAAAGGAAATAAAGCTTAGCTATGGAAATTAGAGCGAGAAACATTTGGAAGAATTTATTCAATCATTTATTTATCGTCATAAACGAATATAAAAATAAATGGTCTACTAGACTTTAATATTTTTCACTCGCATGATAGTTTTAAACTCGATTAATTTATATACCATTTGTACAAACTACCACCATTATATGGGCAATTTGCTTTGTTGCGCGCATAACACCCACCCCTGTGAGGATAATTCGGCAAAAGTAGGCCATTGCTGATTCAGTAACACCACGAAATGGCTTGTTATATTATTTTCGTCACCCTTAACCTTTGCAAGATTGTTTGTAAGGTTGCCATATAGTATGCAGGAATCTCCTTAAAGTTCTGAGAAACTCCTTTTCTGTTTGGTTCTATGGCTATAAAAAAAATCAAATTCTGCGCTGATTTTTTACAGTTTAATGCTCAACATCATGTACCGTAAAAGTTCCTGCGAAAGTCTGAACCTAATCTAATTTTACTTCTATACATTCCTATTCATATAAAAACTAACATACACAACGAATCGTGTAATTCTCTTTAAATACTATTCTTTGCACGGCCAAAACATTGAGGCAACTTCTAAAAAGTCCTCACAAGAGCAAATCAACGTTCTCCAAAACTGCACTAAAACCCCAATTTCCCGAGAAAAGACTCCAATCAGGTATCACTAAAAGCGGAACCAGAAGTTGGGATGTGGCTTCCGTCCTCACGTTTGGCAGTCTCCCAAAAAAGCACCCCATTCATGCTTACTTACTATAACATTAAGAGATCTGGGTATAGACGTGGGTGTTGATCCATGATTTGTTTTCTTAGATTTGTGAACGTCAAGCCCTACCGAGTTTGTGATAGATCTAGCCTTATTAGAGCCAATCAATCAAAATTAATTGTTATAGGCGGAATAATTCTTGGCTCAAGACATTCCACATAGAAAATTACATTTTCAACACATTTGCTCAAAAAATGCATTTACAGAGCCTGTATATAATACTTTGTTCGAAAGTTAAACATTACGCACCATACAACGGAGCGTGCGGTAAAATAAAAAAAAATAAAATAAAGGTACTCTCAACCACCCAAGTACCTATTTTACCGCATCCTTCGTCGTATAGCACCGTGCGTAACCTACGGTTCTTTTTTAATTTCAATAAAACATATCTATGAATTGCACCAAGGAGTTTCACATTACGAGAATAAAATTAAATAAGCTGAATGATCGAAACTCCTTGGAAGCATTTTTGCTCAATACGTTTGTCTCACTTTAATACTAAAGAGAAAATGAAAGTAAAGATGTAGGTAGTTCTAATTTTCATCACACGCACGTGGCGCCATTTGCACTGTAAATGCGCGCCATTTTAGCCCATTTTCATATTAGGTTAGAAACGTCAAAGATTGTTTGTTGGGACTTTCCCACTAATAAACAAGAGTTTGATTCATTACCTATTGTACTGTTTTCTCGCAAATGTGTTGAAAAACGTTGTATGTACACGTGCGGAAATTGGTTTCTACAAACTCGTGACTATGGTAAGCCCGAGACGAAGTCGGGGGCTTACCATAACCAACTTACCGCCCTAATAACATAAATGACTATTACAGGAATTAGAAATTACTATTACTTAGTTGTGCCCGCAGTTTCACCAGCGGATAAAAAAATTCCTATGTTAATCCAGCATGTAAGGTATCTGCAATCCAAATTTCATCCAAATCCGCCTAGCCGTTGCGACGTGAAGACTTATACACTTACACACAAACTTTCGCCTTTATAATATTAGTGTGAAGTGTGATGTGATTTTCACGAATATTCCGGCTTAATTTACCGTCCTCGTTTATACAAATCTTCCGTGATTTTTTTACTGCAAAGCTTTTAAGGATAACGTTTCTCTAACGCAATAATAGTAATACTAGGTGGTAGGACTTTTCTGCAAAGTTCGTCTAGGTAGGTACCAGCGCTTTGCCAGTTATTTTATCGCCAAGCAGTAGTGTGCAAGCACTACTGTGTTCCGGTTTGAAGGGCATATTAGCTAGTGAAATTACTGATCACATGGTCTAGTAATCTTATTAGTATACTGTGTGAAGTCTCAGGATGACGTGCACAGTGCAGTGTCACGCAAAACTATATTAATTTAGAGTTCTGAGTGATACTGCAATCTGTTATGGGCAGCCATGAGGAAATAGTGACTCTACACTCCGCGTACATTGGAACCTGTCTCTTCTTTGGAGCTACATAGAAACACTCAATTATTACAGTTTTCCAATAAAAGCTTATCCCGAAATCAGTCAGGTAACGTCAACATACTCCGACATAACTAACTGCAAATTGGTTCTATATTGCTCCACTCCAGACTCTAGAGGTCGTCAGATATTTAATTTCATGCCTGACCTCTAACATTTGAAGATATTTTTTTGTCCCACATCTTTGCGTTTTGGCATCCAGCCAGATGATCTGACGTAAGCTTGGGCTCATTCATAATTTATTTTTCTTTTGTACTAGCAATGTTTTCAATATGCTTACCTGTTATGATTTGCAAGATATAGCTACTTGGGATTGTACGCCGTCATGAAATGTAAACAGACTTCAGGTTCCAAATTGGTTTTTGAGTATCATAAATGATAATTATAGTAGCATAAATATGCCACAAAAAAGTTGATTTGTTGATTTGGAGTTTGACACCTTTTTAAGCTGATCCTCATCGAAAGCACTCACATGGTCATTTGCTGTGTAACCGCGTCTTAAAAGTCTATTTAACTTTTATCAGAGCTGTTTTGAGTGTTCCAGAAATTTTGGTGACGTAAAGTAGACGAGGTATTATTTAACAGAAGAAAAACAAACACTCGTCTAGTTTGAGAAAACTTAAAAAAGCCACAGTTACACAACCATCGCGATGTAACAGACATCCATAAAAGTTTTCTCTTAAAATATGCTGAATTCACTTGCTCTACAAAGATAAAATTAATGAATCCCAGCTCAGAATAAGCTTTATTTTATTAACAGTTTTCAGCTGAGCCAAATGGGCTCGTTTCGTTAGGTAACAGAGATTTAATTAAGATACCTACTTGTTTCCATTTCAGTACAATAGGCATTTACTGTAAAATGTATTGAAATCTGCCCGTGGGAATGTAAGGGTACGTTTTATACTATCCGATGCGAGATTACGTAAACTTCCTACGTAGATATTTCTATGACCATAGATGCGGTTGCAGCCTGGGGATGTATAAATAATTGGACGAATTTTCACGAAATTTGGCTGGTTCTACAATTTATATTGCTAATTCTAAAACCAAGTATTTTAAAAATTTTGAACATGTACAGGGATCGTACGATATCGTATCGCAACCATTAAAAGTCACCTTAGACCCAGTTAGTAAATGAAGCGATGTTGCAGACTCATCGGCAACGAATTGAATTTATGCCGTCGCGAATAGGGGAAATTGTACTGAAACGTTTGTTGTGTATTATTTTTCGAAAATGTTGACGAAGTTCATTCATTTTCGCATTTCTAATTGAAAATTTTGTCAACCTCGCTCGTCTTCGCGTTTAGCTATTAATTATTTCAGTTACTAGATCCGACTGGTTCGTAACCAGTGGTTCTGCATCACCGATGCTGCACGAACTTCATTGCACTATTGCACTCATTTCAATTAAAGTCTTGAATGGAAACATCATTAACAGCCTGAAGACGTCCACTGCTGAACATAGGCCTCCCCCAGAGCACGCCACCTTAAGCGGCTGCTCGCCTCCTGCATCCATCGGCTCCCCGCGGCTTTCACCAGGTCGTCGGTCCACCGAGTGGGGGGCCGGCCTACGCTGCGTCTTCCGGTTCGTGGTCGCCACTCGAGAACCTTTCTTCCCCATCGGTTGTCAGTTCTACGAGCGATGTGGCCTGCCCATTGCCACTTCAACTTACTAACTCTAAGAGCTATATCGGTCACTTTAGTTCTCCTGCGGATCTCCTCGTTCCGGAGCTTATCTCGCAGGGAAACACCGAGCATAGCTCGCTCCATAGCTCGCTGCGCGACTTTGAGCTTACTAACTTGAATGGAAACGTTGGACCATAACTGAATTTGTGAAACTTGCCTTTTTTATGGAAATTAATGACGTGACGAGCTAGTCGTTCGCCTGATGTTAAGCGTCACAGCTGCCCATAACAGATTGCACTATCACTCGGAAGTCTAAATTAATATAGTTTTGCGTGACACTGCACTGCGCACGTCATCCTGACCCTGAGACTTCACACAGTATACTAATAAGATTATTAGACTGTGTGATCAGATCATTAAGTCTCATTTGCCCAGTAATTTCACTAGCTACAATGCCCTTCAAACCGGAACACAGTAGTGCTTGCACACTACTGCTTGGTGGCAGAAAAACTGGCAAAGCGGAGGTACGTAGGCATTTTTGTGCAAAATTTTCTACACTAACATACTTACAAAGTCTGTGTTTAAAGTTCTGAACTGCTCATCTGCAAAAAATATTTAATGCACCGGTAAGTTTAGTCTGGTGTTTCCAGATACGCATAGACTAATTTTAACCTGCACGAAGACTGTACACGTAGTATATTTATGTATTATTTAGTAATCAGTGACTGTACGGTTTTTTTTTTTTTTAATTGTTCATAGGCAAAGCATTTGACCACTGTCTCACCTGGTGGAAAGCGATGACGCAGTAGTATGTGTATGTATATATATATATATATATCTAGTATGTACTCAATGAGCATTGAGCATACATTCAGCTGCTAGTTTTTGTACAAGGTGAGTTCGAATTGGGGTATTATCCCGAAAAGAGGTAAATCTACTCCCCAAGGTAGACAATGTTTCTTCTACGACTTTTCTATATTAATAGTTTTTAATTGAAGAAATGCCATGTAAAGTTTACGTTCGAAGATAGCCCTGCAGCTGGGTGGTTGAACTTCGTTCTTGACCGAATATGTTGAAATGAGTTTAACGACCTCTGTTTAGAAATGAATTTATAGTATCTTCTTAACTCTCGTTAGCGATCGCACGTGCAATTTTGTGAGTGGATTTATTTTTTAGTATGGAGGTTTGGAAACACGCTGTTTCAAGTAAGGCTCTCACGACTTGTGGGCTACCCTGGTGCCAGTCCCCCCTTTCAAGATAATACCCCAATTCAAACTCAGATTATATAGGAAGTCGCGGTGTAGTAACAAGTTATATTAAAGGTTTACAGGACTTAGTATAAGTTATACTACTAACGGTAGATTTTGTCGTAGTTATGGTTACATGCTATATTTTTTTGTTAGAAGGGGGTCAGTAGTTATTTATTTGACTCACGTTATTTTATTATTTTACCAACAGAATAATAGTGTTCCACGCTCTTGTAAGTAAGGAAAAAATAAACACGGTACCTACAAGCGTTCAATAATAAAACCAAGGAATCCGGGACCGTCGTAAACACGCCATGGAAGTCTCCAGAATCGAATCACGCGCGCCATAAAGTGATTTGTCTAGAAGCACCTGAATATTGTGATTGTTTGTTACAGTATTTTTGGTTTATCCCCTTTCTTCCGAATATGATGGATGACGGTAGATTTATATTTTAGTTCAAAAAATCTGCAATTTGTTTTTTTATGAAAATCGCTGAAAGCTGAGATTATTTTTTACTTAATTTAATAAACAACTGCCATCAGTTTATTAGATTATGTAAAAATAGCTTTCCCATGGAAGAAAGGTTCTCGAGTGGCGACCACGAACCGCAAGACGTAGCGTAGACCAGCCCCAGACTAGGTGGACTGACGATCTGGTTAAAACCGCGGGGAGCAAGAGGCATGCAGCCGCTCAAAATGGCGCTCTGTGGGGGACGCTTATGATCAGCACTGGACATCGTCAAGCGGTTGATGATAAATCTAAAAAAATAATTTTGGAATAATGGTTCTGTTTACGTTGTGATCGATACAAAGCCGTTTTAAAAAAAATAATCGTTTTGGAACCTATGAAATCAGGTGCATTTTTGTTGATCATTTTTATTATATATTATGATGTAACTGTGTGAATATGTCCTCTGCCTGCGATTGTGATTAACAGACCCTGATGTCACCTTGACCTAAAGCTACGAAACACCTTAAATTATGTCCTCGAATAAATTATTATAATCCTGTACCCAATACATTTAGGTCCGCAAGTACCTAATCTTCCGTTAATGATATTCATTGAAATCTTAATAAGATTACAGGATTAAGAATCAAACGATTAAAATCTCCCGTACAGTTTGTGTTAATTATTATTCAAATTACTTTATCGATCCGTATTAGATTAATGATCGTTTTATTAATACAATTAAAGTATTATTATGTAGTTTGTGATTATGTACGATGCTATTTTTAATCGGGGTCTTGGATTGGTGACCATCATTTAGGATTTAACAGGATAATAGGCCCAATTTTTAAGGCTTTAGTCGACAGTTCTTAACTTACTTACAAAATATATCCGTCTCTTACATTGCCGTCTATTTGACAAGAATAGCGATAGTTTTAGGAGTTTCAGATCTGTCAACTAAAGCCTTTAAAATTGGCCTTGTTTTGATATAGCCGCGCTTTTAAACGTCAGCTACGTGGTGCATCATGATAAAAGTGTCCCATATGCACTGACAACAGTTATACACACCATTCCTACACATCGGTTGACACATCGCTCCATTAAGCCCTATTCAAACCAGCGCGTTTTTCGCTAGCCCCGCGCGATATTTTGTATGAAGTTCCGCGGCTAGAGCGAAACTTGAGCGAAACTTCATACAAAATACCCGGGCGGAATCCCGCGCGGTATACCGCTACCCACAGCGGAAGCGAACAACGCCCCGGGTCGAATTGGCCTTTACGCTTATATGCGTTATAATTCTGCATTTTTATGTCTGTAAAAAGTTATGAAGCGTCTTTCAGTGTTTGCAATTTAGAACTCACTAGTTTTTGATCAGTCAATCCCTAGCATAGAGGCAACCTTTCAAGGACGCTATTCCTTTGGCAGAGCAAAAAATACAAGGAAAATATCGTCCCATCAAAATAAGGAATTACGCTCATCCTACGTAATAGATGTCTAGATAAGCTAAGTCGTAACTTAGGCGTAACTTCTAAGTAAAACCGTTTATTCATAAACTTTAAAAGAAACCGCAAGGTTATCGAGCCGTACTATCTTTCGGTTAAATATACGAGTCGGTTAATAGTCTACTTGATTGACGTTTAGTTAGTTAAGTGCGTTAAATTTTTATGTCGCCGATCAATCAATTTTAATTCAGAACTAACTGACGTAACAGTTGTAAAGTATACGCACTTTTACTAATAAAAATGGAACGGAGCTTATCAAACTATTTAAACAGATGCTTATGAAATGGTGCATCAGTTTATGTTAAATAAATAATAAGTTAAATATGAAAATTTTCAGTTTATGTTCGTGTGAAAGTTTGCTTGATTCTAAATCCAGTTATACAATTTACTTACCTATGTAAAAGACGCGTAATTGAAAAAATAACTTAAAATAACAGCATTTTAAGAGAAAATTCTGTATTTATCTAGGTATAGTTACATCGTAATGCATACGACATTCAAAACTGAATCTCAAAAGTAAACATAGTTTCCCCTTTTTCATAACTAAAAAATTCAATTTAAACATTGAACCCTAAAGTCCTCCAAGCCATTGTTTTGACGTAAAATTACATTGATCACAAAAACAAAAAACTGAAAATATTCAAGTTATGCTACGGGCTGTTTTCTTATGTAAATGAATGACGTGACGAGCTAGTCGTTGGCCTGGTGTTAAGCGTCACGGCCGCTCATAACAGATTTCAGTGTCACTCGGAACTCGAAATTAAAGTTTCGCGTGACACTGCACACTGCGCACGTCATCCTGTGACATCACAAGGTCTAAAAAAGATTTCTAGACTGTGAGGTCAGTTCATAAGTCTCATTTGCCCAGTAATTTTACTAGCTACAATGCCTTTCAAACCGGAACACAGAGTATTGCTTGCACAATACTGCTTGGCGGACTCTACGACATAGGTTATTTGGACAGAATACAAATGAAAACAAAAACGTATTGTCACACGAAAATCTCGAATGATGAGTTAATACCTGTCTTGGTGATAAGTTCTCATATTTATAACATCATAGAATCAAAGGTGACAAAATTATGTCATCAAATTCCATATACCGAATGCCTCTAAGCACACCTGAACTTTGATTTACAACCATATTGATGTGCGAATGACATTTTATGGCATATAATATACGTGTTATGATAATACCTATAGTATATTATGACTCTTATCACTCATAGATCATTTTGACACTGTTACAAGATTTTTTTACACTTCATCAGAATTTTTATCTTTCTCTTTTTAATATACACAGAATAGAAAGAGACGGAGCGTTGAAACTGATACCTTATATTGCGAGGAGTTGAATTTGATAGATAACAGGCCTTGTTTTTACTTCATGTCTCCAATAAAATACCAATTTTAAAGGTGCCATAAAGAAATCTGCATAATAGATCGAAATTTATTTATGGTGCAATATTTAATACGATAGACGATAAGAAAGCATGATTTATGATTGACTTTAAGTGTTTAGAAGTATTTTATTTTTATTTGTAATTAATTGGTTTTATATAAGAGCCATACGATTGCATTATAAATTATTGTTATTCGGTCTTTTGAAATTGTTTAGCTACTTTCGAGGACTGACGTGACTGTGATAAATTGTAATATTACAACGGAGGCTTAATTAGCGTTTGACATTAATTGATACATGATCAAATACTTGGCTTAGGTAATCTTTCAATAAGTGGACTAGGTACTAAGTTATACTGAGTGATGACAGTGTTTGAATAATGAAAGTACTACTCGTACTGGGCCCTAATTCTGTATGATCACTTTACGATTCCTTACTTCGAAACCACGCGAACTTCTTATCTTACATAAGAAATCTGCAAAAATCTTTTCTCTATGAAATGAAAACGAAACCACGCGAAATGAATTTGAAATTGGTGTTGAACTGTCAAAAATCATAATGTTCCTCTGAGACGCGTCCCGAAACATCGACACGTCAACGGTACACCACTTATGTCAATATTTATTCAAAATAGAAATAACTTTAATGTAAAGTTAGTTATTTCTATATGCCGTGACACGATTCGAACAAGACACGACAACGACGTGGTTTCATATCGTGTGGAATCTGTAGAATTAGGGCTCTGGTATGCCAGATCAAGTACACTTCGTAGTCACCAGCCCTCGTCTCCACCGCTGGAATACGGGCATTTTCTCACAGTAAGAGTGATGGAAGCTATAATTATACCCACAACCCTGGCCATAAGGGTTGGTGGATGACACCATGTTCTCGAACTTTATGATTCTTGAACATGCTGGTTTCCTCAAGATATTTTTCTTAATCGTTATAAGGGCGAGGACAATTTCCGCAAAACTATAAAAGTCATTAATGCGGAGCCGAGCGGAGGGTGTCCTGAATCCAGGATACTTCTATTTGAATGTCGCACGGCCTACCGCTGAGCGACTCTCACTCTCACCCTACTATATCTCCGAAAGTAGAGCGCGCTTATAAGCTTGGGTTTTTTTCATTCGTAGTTAAGACTCCCATACTCGCGGATCTATCTCGCTTCCACATTGCGACATTTACATTAATATGATATTTTGTTGAACATTTGTAATCTTTTCACGAGAACATAGTTTAGCCAGATTTTTCGTAAGTAAATTCAGTTATTTAATATCTTCAAAAATGTTGCATTGCGCGAGCGAGATAGTGGATCCGCGTAAGTATATAGCAGCCTTAAGGTAACCAATAGTCAAAATTTCTCAAATTATGACCATTGGTTACCTTAACTATGGATCAAATAACCCACGCTTAGGATGGGTTTTTTCACCGATAGTTAAGGTAACTAATGGTTAAAAACTCTAACAAATTCTAGCCAATGGTCAAAATTTGTTAGAGTTTTTAACCATTGGTTAACTTAACTATTGGTGAAAAACCCCACCCTAAGTCTGAGAATACAGTGAGTAATAGTAGAGAGAGTTATGTATACTTACCTAAATAGTAATCTGATAACAAAAATCAACAATCATAATGTAAAAAAGCTTACTTACACAAAGTAATTTATGTGAAGCAATAAAAAATATTTGTGTTAAATAACTGTAGCAATTGGTTTTTATAGTTTCAATAAACTAGTTTTTATTGGTAACCGATAATCATAAGTTAATTATGTGTATAATGCTAATCAGTTTTTTTATTAACAAGGTGTATTAAAAATAAAAGTAACTGTAATACGCCATGTCTAGGAAGTGGCTGATCTATATTTTAATCTCAGACTAAACGAGCAATAAAGATGGCAACTGGCATGCCCAAAAAAGTAGCCAGGAAAGGAATACCATATCGCAAAATAATACATTTTACACATATTGTTCTTGAGCAGCAATTACTATGTGTAATCCATAAATTGATTGATTACAATTTTTACTAGGTGGTAGGACTCTTCGGCAAAGTTCGTCTAGGTACCACTGCTTTGCCAGTTATTCTGCCGCCAAGCAGTAGTGCGCAAGAACTACTGTGTTCCGGTTTAAAGGGCATTGTAGCTAGTGAAATTACTGGGCAAATGAGAGGTTATGATCTGATCACACGGTATTACTATACTGTGTGAAGCCTCAGGATGACGTGCGCAGTGCAGTGCCACGCAAAACTATATTAATTTAAAGTTCCGAGTGATAATCTGTGTGTGTAATCTGTTATGGGCAACCGTGAGCGTGACGCTTAACATCATGCAAACGCCCAGCTCGTCGCTTCATTCATTTACATAAAAAAATTAGGCAACCAAGCATACGCGTACTACCAAAAATTATTACACGTATATAGATTATAGGTAATTTAAAAGTTTGCTGTTATTGATAGAGACGAAAATAGTATAGTCGTAATGGTATGATTTAGCGATTTAGTATTCCTTTTTTGGCTAGACTTTTTTAGTTCTGAGTATGCTACTTATTTTAGTCTAAGATTTTTAATGCTCATTACTTTTTTGCGGCTATTGATTATTGTGTTTTTGTTCAGCCATAGTCTTATATATTGAAATAATGGTTGATAAGTTTTTTGTTGTCTGTGGTTTAGTTTCCTCAATACTAGACCTTGCTTTGTCCAGATGTTCAAAATAACATGGAGCTACTAAGACAAGAGTGGGCTATGTATTACAATTATGTAACGGTGAATTCTAAAATTTCCTGGTAAAGCCTAAGACTTCCAAATCGTAATAGTTCTATAATTACCGTACTATATTAGGATTTTTACCGGCTCCGACATTCACCTGGTTAATCTTAGGTTGTAGGTACACACATAACTGACAGAGACATTAGAGTCAGTAAATAACAATTACCGAGTAGCAGACCATTTTTAGCTGATATCCGAAATTCTGTATTCTATGGGTTATGTCAGTAATAGTTATTTGTTATACAAGGCTGCAAAGTTGGTTTTTGGCGCGAGTACTTGAATTGAAACCTGAGCAAGCGAAGGATTCTGGGATTGAACCACGAGCGTAGTGAGTGGTTCAAATGAAGAATCCTGAGCGTAGCGAAGGTTTCAAAGGTACGAGACGCAGAAAAACTTTGATGCCGAGCGCAACACACAACTTTTCACCTCACTACAGCGAGGAAAATGTAAGAAAAACAGCTAAAAGGCTAAGAAAAGATCAGTTTTTAGCTTATTAATTTAGCTATAGGTGGCGGTAACGCTTAACATCAGGTAAACGACTAGCTCGTCACGTGATTCATGGAAAATTAAAGAAAAAGTGTTTTTCATCCATTTTCTATACAGTCGCCGTGCTGGATAGCGTATTGGTTTTATACTCTTTGGTGCTGGACAGTGCGATTATTCTAAAAATGAGGTTGGTGAACGAGAAAAAGATGGTATCTCTTAGGAGGTAGTCTTTTTTTTTTTTTTTTTTTTTTTTTTTTTTTTATGTGATTGAATGACGTGACGAGCTAGTCGTTCACCTGATGTTAAGTGACACGGCCGCCCATAACAGTTGCAGTCTGTGGTATTAATGAGTTTTCAACCAACGGTTAAAAATGCTAACAAATTTTGACCATCGGTTAGAATTTCTAACCATTGGTTACCTTAACTACGGTTAAAAAAACCTACTCTAAGGCTTTTGTCTTCAGGTATTGGGATATACGCGGTGAGATGAGAATCGACGAAGTCTTCCAAGCGCCACCTATCCCAGCTTCATTCTTCTGTCATCGACACAAATGTACCTAATCAAGAAAGTTAAATCCTCAATTCTTGAGTACTTTATTGTATTTTATTGTTTATTGTGTTTTGTTGTTTTTTATTTTGTTGTTCTAGAGCATGTTATACCAAAGTGTTTTTTTTCTTACATTTCATGTCTTGCAAATGGTAGGTAAGGTAGGTAACACGAGCGGCACGCTGTCTGGCATATTGTGTTTTTTGTTCCAACTGTAAACGTTCTACATTTTGTTTTGTTTTTTGTTTAACCTCATCCAATGACACTGTTACTCACGCCAAGATTAATGATCTGAAGTGACTAAGTAAAACAAAAAAAACACTAGCCGTTACTAACTAAAGATTTGGGATTAGTTTCATTACCTAACAGTTTGCATTATAAAAAGAGTCAGCGAAACGATTGGTGCGGCATGCTGGCAACCTACTGCAGGGTTAGCACGGACGGTAGACAAAAATGTTTTTCTCTGTTTTATTTCACTTTCTTTATACTCGCTTACATGTCAAGTAGAGTAGAACAGGGGAAAGACAATTTTGTCTACCATCCGTGCTAACCTAGCTGCAGGGTGAAACGATTCTCTGCGCCTTAAACTTCTTTGGCGAAATGGAGATGATAGATAGAAGCATCTTTTGTAGTTTTAGTGGGCATTCTTCGAAATGCAAGTGGTAGAAAATCGATTAGGCTAATCTTTCGTAGTTGATCAATTTCTTCTCAACCAGCGCCTAATGTCAAGATTTGTGAATCCTAATTAATTGAAGATTGTTCAACAAGGGTCTAAAAAGGGCCATTTCACACGAGATATTAGAGAAATGCTATGAATTGGGCAAGGTTCTTATTTACTTTCCACTTCTGTTGCGAAAAAATTCAATTGGTATGAAAAAATGTACGAACTGCCTTTTTCAATTTTCTTCTCGTCGAAAAACGAACTGACGCATACCTAAATGCAATGGCATAATCCTGACTGGCCACGGAATAAAAAATGTTTAATAATTGGTACTAAAAAATGTAGTATCCCGCGATCGCCAACAAACGTAACATTGCAGCAATGTAGGTCGTTTGCAGTTCCATTTTCAAAACATAAATTAAAATTAAAAAAATACCAACCTTGATCCTTATTTATATTAAAAAAAAATCATAAGTGGGATATTGAAAAGCCTTTTATAAAGTACTAGCAGCGCCCCGCGGTTCCACCCGCGTTCCTACAGGAACCGTTCCCGTTTTTGCAATAAAAAGTAGCCTATTTTTTAATCCAGGGTCTAAGCTACCTCCATACCAAATTTCATCCAAATCCGTCCAGCTGTTACAGCGTGAAAGAGTAACAAACATACACACATACACACATACGCACAAACTTTCGCCTTTATAATATTAGTGTGATGTGATGTGATAGTGTGATAGTGTGATTAGTGTGATTACATTAATTTTGTAGGCCGCTGATTATAATAACTAAAAAAACTACTTCCTAAAGACTCACTACTGCTTTAGTCCGCCTAAACTTTAATCATGAGAAAAGAAAAAAAAAGTTATTTATGTGTATGTGGGTACCTGCTTTTTTAGTTTCAAGGTATTCAAAATGTTAATAGATTCACCGTATTATGTCATTGTCAATTTATGACTATATTTCATAGTTTTTTAATACTAAGTTACGACTTGATCAGTTTTTTGAGGAAGTTTTGACGTCAAAGTCTCGCTAACTCGCTAAGCTTCTATTATGTTACGTGACAGTAATTTTTATTTATGATATCGCACGGGTTGAGCAAAATAAAGTAGGTAAATCAAATATAATCTATCTTTTATGTACCTAATATAAATAAAACTTGTAAACTTCGACTTGAGAGTGACGACTTTCGCCGATTGACTTTAGCACAGTTATAGTTGGATAAGAAGAAATGAACTGAAGACCCAGTGGACACAGTGGCCGTGTACCTGTCCAGTAGAGGACTAACATAAGCTGATGATGATGATGATGATGATGATTATAAATAATCTTCTGGATTGGCCTGGCCTGGCCTCTTAGCTCAGTTGGTAGTAGCTTTGCTATTTGAACTATAGGTTGTGGGTTCGATTCCCACACAGGACAAACATTTGTGTGATCAACATATAGGTATTTGTTCTGGGTCTGGGTGTTTGTATTCTATGTATGTATTTACAAACAAAAAGTATTTAAGTATTCTATCAGTTATCTGCTTCCCATAGTACAAGCTATGCTTAGTTTGGGGCTAGATGGCGCTGTGTGAAATGTCTACACATTTTTTTTAACTTATGAATTCATCCTTAATCTTCTACTTAATAATTAACGCTTAGTAAAATAGTGGGTCTCTTACTGTTAGCCTCATAAGTAAGCTCAAAGTCGTTATTGAAAGCTATGCTTGAGGTTTCTTTGCGAGATAAGATCCGAAATGAGGAAATCCGCAGGAGTACTCAAGTCACTGATATAGCTCTTAGAATTTAGCATGTTGAAATAGTATAAGGTAAAGAAGCCATATCGCTCGCAGAACCTACAGCCAATGGGTAAGAAAGATTCTTGAGTAGCCATCACGAACCAGAAGAGAAAACTGGTCTCCCATTGGGTGGCCCGACGCGACAACCTGGGTAAAACTGCGGGGAGCCGATGGACGCAAGAGGCAAGCAGCCGCTCAAAGTGGCGCTCTATAGGGAAGGCATATATTCAGCAGTGAACGTGTTTAGGCTGATTATGAGGATCATGAAAATTGCGCCTGTAAGGCTTTTTTGAATTTCTTTACAACACATTGTTTGACGTTTTCATAATAATTATTAGGTCAACCTTATGGTGATGAAGCACTAGCTACAGTTGATTTTTTTGTGCAATCCAACTTCTGTTCTGTTGGGACACGTGGCAAACACACACCTTTATATTCCAACTGGCAGATGACCAAAATGAACACCCCAAACGTTTAATCTTGTTAAATGGAGTCCTTTTATCATTATATTTTGGTATTTAACCGAGACACAATAGCCGACTATTATCGAATTATTCCTTTAACCTATTCGATTAAAACCCAAGCAAATACGGAATCTATACAGAGGACGATAAAGTTTATTTCAAATTGAATCGATTGTGCCAACATTTGTCCACAGCGTGTCAAATTGAGTCGTCGATATCGAGCGGAAATAGACCAATTTTATCCTTGGATTATACGTTTCCTATTCATAAAGGACTGTAATTGTTGGTCGTTTTGTCTGTGATGGATGGCGCATGCCAGGGTGTGAAGCTGCGAACTTTGAATACGATTCGATGTAGGTAAATCGATTTACTATCGATTCGGCTGGTGATTTATCGATTGTATGCGTTATATATTTCCACTAATTTGTCCTTTCTGCGGTTAGATTGAATTACTGTAATGTTATACGAGGGTGGAAAAGTGAGGGAGTGATGTGGACGTCGATGTAGGTAAATCGATTATTGTGGTTACAGTTAAATAATACAATTTCGGAATGTGAATTATTGTTGCTTTTGTTGTTTAAAAACGTCGCGGTCTCAACAGATGGTTAATATTTAATTTACGAGTTTAGTTTACAAGTTAAAAATACAAACGTTAAGCAATTTAATATGAATGTTGCATGGAACACGCATCCTATCCTATCCTTACTAAATAGGTATAATAAAAGTTAGACGATGTCTGTTTGTTTGAAAACGGCTCAACCGATTTATTTAGAATTTTGAATACAGCTTGCACTGATTTCAGAAATATAGACCAATATAAGATACCTACTCACATTTTAACCGGTGCAATGAGTTCTAAGTGAAACTGCGGTTCTTATATTTCTTACAAAAAGAAAAGTAAACCTTATAACAATGAAAATGTAAATTGAAACAAAAGCTAAGCGGATGCATGCTCTACGCATGTACATAAACAGGTTCATAATATAATAATTCTAATTAAGAATAAGAGCAGTATTATTATGGATCATAGATAATAATTTAACCACGAACGAGATTTTTTTTGTTTCAGGCAGTGGCCAGCACTGTTCGGCTTATTTATAGAAGTTGCCGACTGCGATTCTTCCTGAGGCGTTTTAATCCAGTTCTCTTTGCGTGATATAGAGCAAATGAAGTGTGAATTAATTTTGCTGGCACACACACACACACTTCAGCTACTGTATTAGTCCTTTATCAAATCCAAAGATTTCAAATTCATTTTTATTTTAAGAGTAGCACTTTTCTTTTGTTTAGGTGCTATTGTGGGAATAGTATTGGTGCTATTGAAATTGGTGATCTAGTGGTAAGTCTTCTAACATTACCAGAATTATCGTAATGACGTGTGTTCAAAATTATTGCTTTGTTTATCTTTTTCATTGCGTTAAAGGCGAAAATATAACGAACGTAAATACTTGTTCACGTCATACCTATTAAATCTACTTGTGCGGTAAATTTTTATCTCCCCATAAAGCTAGGTTGAGCAGTTCTAGTAGTATTTGTTTTTATTATTATTGTAGTTTATTATAGGCTTCTTTATTTTATCCATGCCCACGTCATTCGCTACTTTATCTGTAAATCTCACGAAGAGCCGTTTTATTGATATTTTTTTATCACACTGCACATAAGTATTGATTCAGCATTTTATGACTAGGCAAGTAATTATTTTTTATTTCCATTGATCAAAATAACTGAATATACAAAATTTAATCATATTAAAGTCATTATTTAACTTTATTATAATTTATAAAAATGTAAGAGTAACTATTTAGGTTTACGATTCCAAAGCCGATTTGTTGTGAATGATAGAAATGCCCATTAAACAGAAGCTTGTTAAAACTATAAAATTGTTATTGCCAATCACATTTATATAAGTGACACACCTTTGCCTCTTATACTTTATTAGTCGGCTAATAAATACCATTGATTTGAATGCTACGAATCGATTTAATAGATGGTCGAGACACTACACGAGATACAAACTCAAAATCTCAGTAGGCTGGGGTTTTGCCGTCGCCTTTAGCGCGATTCAATGAAGTCTTAAAGTCACCATCAGCTGGAAGACGTCCACTCCTGAACACACGCCTGCCCCATAAAACGTCACTGGGTGTGCATGGCGCCCCGCCTTGGCTTGGTGATCGCAAAAGATTTTAATATACCGAAGAAAATGTTGCTGCCCACTCCCTGAATATTCCCTTAGCAGGCTCTTACGGTATCCACGGGAAGAGATGGGGTAGTCCTATTCAATTATTCGTTCATCGGTCATTTAAAATGTGCAACTATCTGGTAACAAGGTTAATACAGTTTTACAAAACATCTTTTCTAAAATGCAACCACATTCTTGTGTCGTAATTTTCCCACTTTTTGTCAACGTTTCTGAAATAGGTATACACAGCTATGTTACCAGCGTAGTTACATGAATAGGTAACAGTTTCTACATTATAACCGAAATGGTTGTATGGCCGGCCTAAACTAGGTAAATTGCTACAATGATATTCTTTATCCCTCTGAGATACAATTTTTGCATTGGAAATGTTGATGTCATTGAGACAACACTGCATTTTCTTTAAATTCTTATCATGTTTCATAACGATTGCATACAATATCATCGTTTGATAAAGTATGGCGCGTAGATAAAGTCAAGTGGTGTTTACGTGGAAACCTATTTGAATCGTTTAGATAATATAATGAATTGGCATGCTTTACATACTATATAATAATTATTAATTTTATTAGGGGGATTACCTACGGAAATAGAGAATTGTAATTAGGTCAAGATCTCACTTCAATTATATTACGCATTTGAAATTACTTATGCACTACAAAAGTAGCTTTAAATCAGAGTTCAGTTCAGATACAGAGAACGAAGGACACCAACATATCCCATAGAATTAGCAAACTGAAGTAGCAGTGGGCTGGTCACATTTGCTGCAGAACCGACGACCGCTGGAGTAGACGTGTTCTTGAGAGGAGACCGCGACTTGGCAAACGTAGTGTAGGACGCCCTCCGACTAGGTGGAGCGACGATATACGCAGAGTGGCTGGCGGCAGCTGGATGAGATTAGCCGTTTACCCCCCCCCCCCCCTCAAAAAAAAATCGGGCCCAGTGGCGTGCATTGGGAGAGGCCTATGTCCAGCAGTGGACTGATACAGGCTGATGATGATGATAATCAAAATAAAATACAGAAAATGTATTGCTTAAAACTCTAAAAACTTTAAAGTTTATTTTACATTTATTTGAATACCTAAAATAGTTTTTCAGGGTAAGCAACGCATTGGTGACGCCTCCGGTGATACAGATGTTCATAGGCTATACGGTGACCGCTTCCCATCAGGTGGGCTCATGGTGGGGGGTATGCTTGTTTGCACCCTTTAACATAACAAAAAAAAAAACTGATATAGCTAAATATACTTACATTTAATTTCTGTCTAATTACTATAATTATAAAAACTACAACTAAATGCTACTAGCTACACTACCTATCACAAAAAAAAAAACATTTGGACTGTATACCTACTAACGCAATGATCTATATTTAAGTCTGTGGTATACATGTTTCATGGTTCGTATTTTTATCATCATCTAAAATAAACCCAACTTAAATAAAGCTAGCCCTTAAATAATTTATCTTATAATAAATAATAAGAACATAAAACTTTTACACATTTTTCATTATATAGGATATCCGGATGATGTTTTTTTCTGACAATAACTAAGTTTACTCATTAGCAGTTTGTTACTCCTGGGCTTGGTGGAACTGTCTCACAAATTATGACGTCATAAAAACGGTAACTAATGACTTCTGTAACTACATTATAGAGTTTCCAGACAGAATACAAAAAATGAGTAGATTTTTATGAAAATCTCAAAATGATCGCACAACACTTTTTAGGCTCTATTCAAACGGGCGCGTTATTCGCTACCGCTGTGGGCCGCGGAACTTGAGCGAAACTTCATACAAAATACCCGGGCGGCATCGGCCTCCCGCGCTGTATAGTGTATACCGCTATTACCTACAACGGCACCGAATACACCGGTTTGAATAGGCCTTTATACCGGGATGGTGGAAAAGAGCTGTGCTAAGTATTCCATTTCTTAACTGAGATTGCCCGACAATTAAAATTGATTTATGCACGGTGCTTAGTAGAGGGTGAGCCAAACGTGGCGCATGGATGTATAGAGGGATCTATTTGGAAAATATAAGTTCGCGTAAAAGCCGCTAGGTGTTAAATATTTTTAATCGTTTAATTTTTAGTTTTAATTTTCCTAGGGGTCGAGACCCTCGGGCCATGGGGACCAAGTGCACACAAAGTCTTTAAAGAACTTTGTAAGCGTCTGGTTGAAGCAACGCGTGACCAAAATGCTGGCCTCTATTTGGGCCAAAGGTTAAGCATTGCCATTCAACGTGGCAATGCTGCCAGCATTTTGGGCACTTTGCCCACTGGTAGTGGTTTGTTAGATTAGTTTTGTATTATATTGTTAATTTTATAGTTTTAGTTTAGTTTTATAGAATACCTAGTTTTATTGTTGTAGTTATACTTATTAAAGAAAAATTACAGATTATAAATTTTCCTAGCATTAACTTAAAACTTATTTTGGTATTGTAAAGATCTAAAAGCGCCTTGAATAGACTTAACATACATCCACAGATTAGAGAAAAAAACAAATGTTACTCTGTGCATACATCCTAGAGCATAAACAATAAAAAAGTTACACAGGAATAGCCATGAATAAAATTTTAAAATAACTTTTTTAATGTATCATTTAGCGACGTTTACGTTATACGCCCACCACGTTTACCTACCCCCTACCAAATACCCTGTATAATATCATTTTCTTTCTCACGATATCTGTTTATAAGTACAGTCAGCAAGAAAGCAATAAGTAAATAAATATAATATTGGGTATCTCTTTTTATAAATCAAACCAAATCAACTTTGAATAAATATATAAAAAAATATGAATGAATGTTACTAAAACTTTTACTGGAGCTAAAAACCAATTTCTTAAAAGTCGGTTAAAAACCTTGAAAATTAGGCCTTCAAAAACATATTCCACCTCATTGGAACTGGTTCTCCAAACCTTTTATCTATCAGATTATTCCAGTCCAATTGATTCAAAAGATGTGGTAAGAATCTCAAACTACTTTCTTCACAGGTTGTAAGGTTGTAACACAAATTATTCAATTACCATGTAAATGCGAATTTCGAGCCTTGTGATGCCTATCAATAAAGCTCGATGGCCAATAAATTGTAATTTGGGGAAAGTTGGAAGTCTAAATTATATGGTTCAGTACTGTCACTGTTCATTTTACTAATTGGAGGTTTTCTTACGTAATTGGACTCAATTATGTGTATTAATGGTATGATACATGCGTTTTTGGACGCAATATTAGGTATGTCTAGGCTAGGCAATCTAGGTCTCATTTGTCTAGGAATATAACTCTATTACAATGTCATGATTATATTATAATCGATATATGATTGTAACTAAATGCTAATGTCGCAGCGCAAAATGAACGTCTCAATATAAAAATTTTAAATAATATTATTCTGTTATGATCTCATCAGTGATCACTTATGGAACTGAGACATGGTCTTTTACTGTTGGCCTCATTAGTAAGCTCAAAGTCGCGCAACGAGCTATGGAGAGAGCTATGTTCGGTGTTTCCCTGCGAGATAAGCTCCGGAACGAGGAGATCCGCAGGAGAACTAAAGTGACCGATATAGCTCTTAGAATTAGCAAGTTGAGATGGTAATGAGCAGGCCACATCGCTCGTAGAACTGACAACTGATGGGGAAGAAAGATTCTCGAGTGGCGACCACGAACCGGAAGACGCAGCGTAGGCCGACCCCCCAGTCGATGGACTGACGATCAAATAAAAAAAGCCGCGATAGTCGCGATAGTGGCGATAGTGAAAGCCGCGGGGAGCCGATGAACGCAGGAGGCGAGCAGCCGCTCTATGGAAGAGGCCTATGTTCAGCAGTGGATATCTTCAGGCTTTTGATGATGATCCCTATCAAAAGCGCCAAGATAAGTGTCTTGGCGCTCTTGATGTGCCCAAGCTTGTCAAATTAAACAAACCTTATCACACAAGTGTTTGATAGGAGACTAGCATTTTATGTCCGTGAAAAGATATAACTATAAAAACTCAGACCACAGTGTTACAGGAGCAACATTCCTACTAAAACAATCATAAACAATAAGTTACTTATGTAACAGAAAAAAGTATGTGAGTAAACAAACCCACAAAGTTTCGCCGTATAACCATTTCGAGTGTCTAATCGTACTACATTAGCAAGCAAATAGGTGGGTACTCGTATTGTATTTAAAAACAAGTTATGTCTGCATAAGAGGGCTTCTGATTTGCTAGTCACGCTCTCCGACATTCTGTATAGGTACATTGAATATTTATATTTATAGACGAGATTGCAGATAGCAAATAGATTTGGCGCATAGCAACTATACATTTACCGAGGACCTAGGTACTAAGTAATTTAAGCTAAGATACATACAGAGATAGGACTCATCAACAGCCTGAAGACGTCCACTGCTGAACATAGGTCTCGCCCAGAGAAAACCACTTTGAGCGGCTGCTGGCCTCCTGCATCCATCGGCTCCCCGCGGTTTTCACCAGATCTTCAGTCCACCTAGTAGGGGGCTGGCCTACGCTGCGTCTTCCAGTTCGTGGTCACCACTCGAGAACCTTTCCTTTTGTCAGTTCTACGAGCGATGTGGCCTGCTCATTGCCATATCAACTGGCTAATTCTATGAGCTATATCGGTTACTTTAGATAGGACTATTTCAAATTTATTCCCTGTTGGTGCGCGGCCTATTTGGTGGTGCGGTGACGGCCAGGTTATACAACCTGATCAAAGCTATTAGGAAAATATGCTTGTCACAATTCTACAGGCTGCACCCACGTATATAGCACGTACACGTACGTAAGCTATGGTTTGGTTTCATTTTTAATGTTGATGCTTAAAAGAAACTACTTCGTACTGTGACGGGACAGATACCATATCATTGGGAGGAGAATCAAGGTCACCGACATAACCCACGGTATTTTCAAACTGAAGTGGCAGTGGGCCGGCCAAATTAGCCGTAGAACAGGTGTAGATGATAACTGGGTACTAATAGAAATTTGCTTTTCGCTTCAGTGAGTGATCTTCTTCCTCGGTCGTCTGTCCCAATTATATCGATCTGGCTTTTCCTTTATTTCTTTTTCTCACACGTTGTTATTCACGCTCAGCACAGTGTGGGTACATTTATAGATTAGCACAAGCTCTTGAATTCTTGAATCAGTATTACTGGCATAGTTTCTTATCATTGTATTATCATTCATTATTCACCGCTGCAGCTCAAATATACGCGCATCAGGCGCGGTCCATAGTTCAAGTGCAGTTACATCGAAGGCGGTAAGTACTCGACATTCCTCACTAGATATAAGGAAGAACTCTTGGACGTCAGGTGCGAATCCATGGCGCCATTCGTAATTACCATTGAACAAATGAATGGTAAATGGATTCAGACGTGGGCAAAACTCTATGGCGCAGTTTGTACAGGGTTTCAATCAACAGAAGTCTGGTGGGAATCTCCTTTCATCCATTTATCAGTTTACACCCTGCTTATTTGGCCGAATAAGATTCAGTCGAATCTCACTGGACCTATTAAATGCCCTGTGTTTTCAATGAAATCGTACTAATAATACGCTACCAAAAATGTATGTCCTACCTATGCTAAAAATGAAAAAATATTTTTTTTGTATGAATGATTGTTGCTCCAATCTGTTAGACGATCATGGAACTTGGTTGCAACCGATGGAAACACAGTATGGATTTGATTTTCAATACTTATATAGTTTATTTGCATAGTTACTATGGAAATTTTCAAACTAGGATTGTAATTTCTCCTGATGCAATGCAATCAAAGATGCTACTATAACTCTTGAAGAGTTCTCACATCGTCATCTTCTCTGCAGTATTAAAAAAAACGATGTAATTTGCTTTATTCATAAGATAAAGAGCCTGACTGTATTGCCATTGGCATCAAGCTTCAGTCAAATTACTGTACTATGAAATGGAATGGAATAATATATATGAATTATAAAAAAAAATTGGTAAATATACAGTTTAAAGTGAGCACAGAATTGAGTATACATTCGTTAGCTTTGACTATCGTCATTTGCTTTTTTCTGATCTGTGGCTTTGACGTTAGTAAAAACAAAATGTGACGTCTGTAATCCATGCGCATGCTCATCAAGTGTTTTGATAGGTTTTGATAATATTCAATAAATTACGCACAAGTCTTCAGTTATCCTTCAACTAGTCATAAAAGAATATTTATTTCCAAGATTAGATTATAATAAACACAACTAAAGGGGTATTAGCGAACACTAATAGCAGATAGGTACTAAGAATAAGAAGTGAACAGCACAACAGCACTTATGTTTACCCACATAACTTCTTTAATTATTTCGTAATCGGAAAGTGCTTGATATAAATCTAGAACATCTTCTGAGGATGTTAGTGAATTAATACGGCTATAGAAATCTAGGTAACTTGTAAAATTACGAAATATTATGAAAGTGCTGATAACAGTGGCGTAAACATTCCACTGTTTTCTAATGAAGTAATTAGTTTCGTAATCTCAATGGACTGTAAAGTACTGGGGGCGTACCGTGAGCTCTTAGCCTGATTCAAAACAGAGCCTATACTGAATCGCTTGTCAAAATCCCCATACAAAAATAACAAAGCGATCCAATACAGGCTCGGTTTTGAATCGCGCTATGAGCTCACGGTACGCCCCCTGATGTCTGTACTGACACTTTGAAGAATAAATATAAATTTGTGGACATTTCACATAGCGCCATTTATCCCCAAACTAGCAAAGTATGATTTTATTTACAAACAAAAGGTAAGTATGATACAATATGAAACACCCAGACACAGAACAAACATGGAAGTTCATCATACAAATGTTTGTCCTGAATGGGAATCGAACCCACAACCTACAATTTAGAAGGCAGTGATGAGGCAGAAAGTATCCACAAACTCCACTGCGTTATTCTACCTTCTTTCTACATTCCACTAGACCACACGACGTCGTGGAGAGTTTTCCGTCGATCTAGTACGGTAAAACCCGGCACAATTAAAAAAGGATGTGCCAACCAAGGAATTTGTGTACATTAAAGTGTATTTTCCAGAATCAAGGTTACCTCAAAAAGGTTTAGGTACGGTCAGTGCACAAAAAGGTTTTACGTACGTAATTAACGCGTGCAACTGTATGTGTGTGGAAGCGAATAAACAATCGAATGTCAACACTTTAGGGGGCGATGACTCGGCTGCGCGGGCGCAGCGTGGCTGATGTTTGTTGACTGGACGGGGCCGGTTGGCTAGGGCTAGAATGATTGGTGATTCTTATATTGTTTCTAACTGCGTTGTACTGTATTTTATTATGTATTGTTCCTGTTTGAATCATTGTAGCGACCTGCTGATACCTATCCTTTTATGCGCTTAAGATTATTATGCGATTACGAATTCTTGCAGTACGGGAATGACCGATGATGAGACTCAGTCGCGATAAGCTATTGGAGGCAAATGGTTAGGAAACTAGAAAGAAATGAAAAGTATTTGTTGTATTCAAACAAATTATTACAACATAATACTAAGTCACCAGTTCGTTTCTGCCTAAAGGTGGTAATAATAATGAGTAGGTATACCTACAGATTGTATATCTAGATGTGTCTTTACAGTTTACTTTTTGGAATGACTTTTGAAGACTATGATTGTTAAAGATTTTTTTTAAACTTTTTTAATGCAATGGGAATGGACTATATAGGGTCAGTGTGGTTGATTCGACCAATTTGCGTTTGGTCAAATGTTTTAAATGAAGAACAGTTTTTTTAATTCTTTATAGGCAATGCATTTGACCACTGTCTCACCTGATGGAAAGCGATGACGCAATCTACGATGGTGCATGCTTGCCTAGAAGATACCTGTTCACTCTCAACTTGAAGACTCCCAGATCATAGTTAGATGGAACCAAGGGCGCCGGCAAGCTCTTGGAGTGGAAAAGATCTGGCATCAACATAAATGGCGAGTACATCACTAACCTTCGTTTTGCCGATGATATAGTCATAATGGCGGAATCGCTCGAGGACCTTAGCACCATGCTCAACGACCTCAGTAGAGTCTCCCAGCAGGTTGGTCTTAAGATGAATATGGACAAGACAAAGATCATGTCTAATGCTCATGTTCCACCTATACCGGTAATTGTTGGGAACGATACTCTCGAAGTTGTCGACAAGTATGTCTACCTAGGACAGATTGTCCAATTAGGTAGGTCCAACTTCGACAAAGAGGTGGCGCGAAGAATCCAACTCGGCTGGGCAGCGTTCGGGAAGCTTCGTCCTATCTTTTCGTCCAAAATACCGCAGAGCCTGAAAACGAAAGTTTTCAATCAGTGTGTGTTGCCAGTGATGACTTATGGAACTGAGACATGGTCTCTTACTGTTGGCCTCATTAGTAAGCTCAAAGTCGCGCAGCGAGCTATGGAGCGAGCTATGCTCGGTGTTTCCCTGCGAGATAAGCTCCGGAACGAGGAGATCCGCAGGAGAACTAAAGTGACCGATATAGCTCTTAGAGTTAGTAAGTTGAAGTGGCAATGGGCAGGCCACATCGCTCGTAGAACTGACAACCGATGGGGAAGAAAGGTTCTCGAGTGGCGACCACGAACCGGAAGACGCAGCGTAGGCCGGCCCCCCACTCGGTGGACCGACGACCTGGTGAAAGCCGCGGGGAGCCGATGGATGCAGGAGGCGAGCAGCCGCTCAAGGTGGCGTGCTCTGGGGGAGGCCTATGTTCAGCAGTGGACGTCTTCAGGCTGTTGATGATGATGATGAAGGGCGCCGGCAAGGTGTTCCTCTCATTGGCTGTTCGCACTATAAAGTGCATAGAAACACGTTTAACGCTATTTTTAAAATACTTAGATTTAATATTGATTAGATCACCTGTCTTTATGACTGATTTATACAGGCGGGCACAGTCAGATAGACTAAGGGCAGTAGTTTGATGGTTAGCTCCAACTGATGAAATCAAACATTACACTATTGATTAAATACAAAAAACTATCAATTTTGTAAGTGGATGCCACCTACAGTTTTTTTATATCTTAAATAAAATAGAGACGTTTTATAACATATCGTTTACTCATTGCTTGCTTATCACACAGACAAGATAACCTGGTTAAAGCAGGAAGGATAGTTCAGTACACGAATGAAGAAGCAGAGTTGTAGATTAATTAGTCTAGTCCAAATAAATCAAAGTTTTCAAGGCTCCACAATGCGTCAATAATTCAAATAATAACAGTAGATTTTTGCTAAATTATAATTAACAGTCCGTTTTCGCCCACTGACGTCTTCATCAACGATCTTTATCTAATAGAGGTGTAACAAAATAGTAATTCATTAACATTAAATATTAATGAACATCGTGTCAAATTATAAAAATTATTGCCCAAGTTTTTATCTTAAGAATTCAGAATGTGTGTGAATTTATTTTTACGAGTCGGAGATAAATTAATTTCGATAGATAAACCTAAAGATGTTATGCTTAATCCGGGATTAAGTTGAAAAATGTTTAACGCGTTATTGAATAAACAAACGTATGAATGTTGAGGCAAATTACGTATTTATGAGAAAGTTATGTGGGTCCCTTTAGTGTGACCGATGGTAATGCGTAGTAATCACAAGATTACCGCCCACCTGGCTCCCATAGAGTTTTACTTTATACGCTATAACTGATATGGCATTCACGTTAATGTGCTTCGGAGAGATAGATACGGTAACTGGCCGATTTTGAGGCTGTAGCGATCGAGTGCATCACGTAATTATTTTTAAAATTGGAGAACCGAGATCAAATAAACATGTAACTTAGTAAAGTTTTCATTATCTATACATACCTATATTATGTTGATCCGTGGGGAGCCGATGGATACAGGAGGCAAGCAACCGCTCGAAGTGGCGCTCTTTGGGGGAGGCCTATGTTCAGCAGTGGACGTCTTCAGGCTGATGATGTTGATATTATGTTGTGGAAATACGCTCCAGCTTTGCTTTGGTAATCTTACAAAACAAAAGTTTGAAATGAAGTGTAATTTGAGATAAGCAAAAAATAAATGATGGATTGAGTGGTAACAGTGCTCATGCACTGTTACCACTCAATCCATCATTTATTTTTAGCAATAAAATTGTTATTTAAAATTTCAAACTATAAGTACAATTTCAAAAGTAAGCACTTAACTTTGTCTGTCTTGATTATGAAGAAGTGCCTAAATTATCACGTTGTTTGTGTAAGACTATATAACGTTTTGGAAATCATTCTAGATACTACTTAGGTACCTAATATTAAAACGTTAAAATGTATTTTCGTTTGAAAAAGTACCTCATGTTTCAGTGGTTCAAGAGATAAGTTCACCTTAAGAACTGTCAAACTTTTGTACAGACTGGCATCGGTTATCAGAAACAAATGAACATCATGTCGTCACGTCTGCACCTACAACATTCGCAGCTCCATGTCGCTCATGACTGTACTCGTATTGAATAAATTATTATCAATAAGTTTTTATATTGTTTTATTGGTATGAAAGCTCGTGAGTTTTAGATATTATCATCATATGTGAAGTCTGGTGTAGTGACGCAATATTATGTTTTATGTGTTGCGATAGCGTGAGCGTCGACTGTGATGGCAGCTCTATAGTCTATCTATATCTATTGCTGCGGTTTGATAATACGATATTATATCGAGCTATGGCAATAAATATCGGAGAATACGTCGAGATACGTTAAAGATTGTGTTGATATCAAGAGTTAGGTGTGTTACACAAGATTTCCTTTCAACGCGTGTGAAAATTGTACCAAAATCTATTATTTCTTATCGCGTGGTCATTCTGGTCTATTATTCGATTTATAAATTTAAATATCATAATTCCATTACAAGAATACGATAAAAATGTTTGTCAATCACGAAAAAAAAACAAAATAAGTGCGTATCAGGTAATTGGTCACGACGACCAGAGTAACACCCAAGTAAAGGAAAAAATCACCTTCAGCGTCAAGCAACCAACCTTGGAAACACCAACTTGTATTATGGTCGTTGCGCCCAAAATTTATAATGCGCGTGCACCCTAAAGTTGAGAACTTGAGACGCACTTAAATTAATAATATTCACACATTTTTAAAGCCAATTATAGTAATCCGCAGATATTGTGGTTTCGGCCATCAAAGGCCTTAATCTTTTTCCTAATCTATTGTCAATTCCCACATGTTTCACAATACATTTTGTCATATACAGCCTATTCAGTTTATTGAGTTTTTACTGATGGTTAATATGCTATAAATATATATTTATAGCTCTACCACTAATGCGCCATTTCGTTCATTTTATTGCGAAGCGTTAAAAATTTATATCCGTGGATACTTCTTGTTTGTAATTTGAATTCGTTGAATATGATATTAAACAGTGATTAAATGCATTTTTATTGTGTTTTACATAATAAATAGAAAGTGAAATTGCCGTTGACATCGTTAGAATCTATTAGTTTTGCCATAGAAATGATTTTGGTTGTGGTTAATTATTATATAAAATGTTTGTTTTATAAATTTTTTAAATTAAATTATTTATTAAAGAAATTTTATCCCGTGAAGGTTATCGTGAAACTGCTGCTTTACAATATCGATTATTGCTATAGATCTGATATTTCGCTACGGTCGTTTCATGCTACGCAAGAACGGTAGGCCTGCGTATACATAGAGGTATTTGGCGGAAAGTAGGTGTGAGCGACACGGAGGTCGGAGTTTAACCTCCTTTATTTTAGTTTTTTTAGTTGTCCTTCAAGTAAGACGTTAAGTTGACGAGGAGAAAATGTCGCTTTAATAAAAATGTAAAATATTTAATTTTTATTATTATTTTCGCCGCAATATAAGCTTCCTTTTATATCGCACTTTATTTACTTTTCTACGGAACCACGGTTCATCATCGCCAACAGTAGGTTTAAACTAACGATTACAATTATAACTTTATCTGTCTGTAATTTTTTTTTTAAACGATCACATACATAGATCCTGGACTAGGATTCCCTGTATCTAGGGACTCAGGAACTACGAGGACCATGGTCCCACAACACCCAGACACAGAACAAGCATTTGCTTTTTTTACGCGCACAAATGCTTGTCCTGTTGCGGGAATCAAACCCGCCGCCTCCGGATTATGAGCCGACCTACTCAACCACCACACCACAGAGGCATTTATTAGAATGTGAATTTTAGGCGTAAAATATTATATATAAGTCCTGAATTCTTTATTCTATGCATTTTGCTTGTTATTTATTTATTATTTAATTATTTATTAACTATCGAAAATACAGCTTATATTCGGTAAAATATGCCTTAAACCTAGGTTAGGTTTGTCCAGACATATGGTGGTATGGTGTTAATGGCATTTAGTAATTTTGCGTTTTAGACATTTTTTCTTAATATAAAATTTATGATCAGGATGCACAATTGCGCATAGTTTTGTAACAAACTAGTTGAAAAGTCTTACAGGTTTACCAAGATAACGCCCAAATTGTTGACACCTTAGGGACATTTTCAGAAGAAAGCGCCATAATGAAAAAAAGAAAAAAAAACCAAAAACAAAATTTCAAGAACTATAATATCTTTATAGATATACCTGAAGTGTGGTTTACACTTAAAAATCAATCCATGATAGAAAGCGCCATATAAATATAGAAAATCGCCATGATCAAACCACCGAGCTAACAATCTCATAGATATACAAAGTATCTTTTACGATCGTTCCGTGCACAGAACCGTGTTCTAACACAGGGAGCTCCACAGAACATATTCAAATGACTGTGACCCCTCGTCTAATGCTAATCCTATGCTAATGCAAATTAAAATGTTAACAATAGATATAAGCGTTATTGCTTCATTCATATAACCAGTTTGGCACACGATGCTACATTTATCTATAGGAAGGGTTGTTTGAGTCTCTATATCTACGAGTCTACATCTAAGGGAAGTTTGGATTATAATGTTTTTTAATTAGTTGGCAATAGTTTTAATGTTAAGGGACGAACAATAACCTATTTCTATTTTTTTTGTGTACTCTACTTTAAATAATTTTAAAGATGGGTTAAATTTACGTTAAAAAAAAAATGTATCATTTTTGAAGTAGGTTTAATTATTGTTTGATGGAAATCATTGTTGTTACAGAACGATAATTTTCGGTTTGTTTGAAACTAATATTTAGTTACGTTTATTGCATAACGGAACGTGCGTACGTGTGCTTACATAACGTAATTATAAATTTATTAATTACAACTGTTTAATTAACAAGCACTTAATTTAATTGAAAACAATAAGTTACACATTAAATGGATTGTCGATCTATATAAGTTTAAAAGTTTGCTAAAAATTATCTACAAATCATCCTCATTATAAATACCATCCATCAAGCCAACAAATTGCAAAAGTGAAGCAACACAAACATGTATTGTATTGATATTATATTCCCTCCAGAAGCTCAACGTTGAGAATTCCATAACATTCGTTTTATTTTATCAAAAACTATTTTCATACGTTCTCCACAATAGGGATGGGACATCAATCAAAACCGTTCAAAAGTAGCCCCCTATTGCGGTGACGACGGGGAATCGATAAACCGGTAACACTTCCGCTATCACCCTTGGGCTTCCGAATCCGACTGCAGCGTTCTTTTGTTGCGACTGTCATTTGTTTCGATATGCTGTTTTGATACCGTCGTTCTTATGAGGTTCGAATTTTAAAATTCAAATAAATGTGACGCGAAAAAGCTAATGCAAGCAACGTAATAGAGTTATTTTTCATCATAATATTTTACTCAACATTAACATGATTCAATTTTTATTGACGCTGAAAAATTTACGGTTTTAAAGCAAAAATACTCAGAATAAAACTGATCAAAAACGATAAGTAGTTAGTTTAAAGAATAAAGCACATTGCCCATAAAAAACGATAATATGCTATATCTACATAAAAAAATAGCGTAATATTTTTTATTTGTGTTTAAACAAACCCCCGCCCGCGGTTTTACTTACATTTCTACATACATTGCTTTTAACCCCAATTGACCTCTTAGGGGTTGAACTTTCAAAAAATTCTTTCCTCCATCCTAGCACACCCCTACACCATAAAAAAGATAAATCCTTTCATATATCAAGTCTGTAGGTCCAGTAATTTGGGCTATGAATAGTCTGTCAGTCAGTCAGGCACAAAAAATGTTGTCGTTCAGAAAAGTAATCTATTTATTCAATAAATTTTATTGTGGCTTGCTCACACTTCTGCTAAAATGAAGTAATTAATCAAAAAATATTACATAATAGCCCACTAATGCGGTGACAGGGGAAGGAATCAATAGCTGGTAACACTACCGTTGTACCCAGTATCAAACATTCACCCTAAACCACCGCTCTTTTGTTGATAGAACCCAGATAGTTAAGTCCGATCAAAAAAAATCTTTTATGTTGAGACAGTAGCTTATTATTACATGGTAGCACATAGCTATTATTTGCATTTAAGGGTACCTATAATAATAAAAATACAGGTTGACACTCATAAAGCATCCTAAAATTGTAACTTTAATGGACTGTCGAATGATATTTTAAACTTGTACTTCCATCCGACTATAAGTAGTCTTAAAAATACACAAAACAACTGCACAGGCACCCCCCGCGATTCCCGCGAAAATCAGTAGTTTTCCCGCTGCTTACGATTTCCGGGATAAAAAGTATCCTATGCACTTTGGTAGTGTAAGCAATATTTTTGCAAAATTTAACCCAAAACGGTTCATCCATTTTGTCGTGAAAGCCGACCGAACAAACAAAAATGCAAACAGACAGACAATATTTTAATTTTATATATTAGTAGGAAATAGATAAGTAGAGATTGCACGAAAAATGGTTAAAAACCAAAGTAACGTAAATTAAACATGAGGTTTAATATTAATAAGCTCTCGACGCCTTAAGCCTGTTAACGTTATGAACCGAGCTTATCTGATCCACAATGAATGCTGCATGCTTTTAATAAGGCAGTTCATAATACACTTTCATCGCCTTTGCATTTGCGGATACATCTACTACTTTACTAGGTGGTAGGATTTTTCTGCAAAGTTCGTCTAGGTAGGTACCACCGCTATGCCAGTTATTCTGCCGCCAAGCAGTAGTGTGCAAGCACTACTGTGTTCCGGTTTGAAGGGCATTGTAGCTAGTGAAACTACTGGGCAAATGAGACTATATCATCTGATCACCCAGTCTAGTAATCTGATTACTAGACTCTGTGATGTCTCAGGATGACGTGCGCAGTACAGTGTCACGCGAAACTTTACTGTTTTAAAGTTCCGAGTGACACTGCAACTGTTATGGGGGACCGCGTCGCTTAAGATCAGGTGAACGACAAACTCGTCACGTCATTCAATCGCATAAAAAAAAACTCATACTATATTGCCCAGACATACTGACAGACAGAAGCATAGGTTACAGAATAGGTAGGGGTTGCTATGAGATTGTATCACATGCCCAATTAATTAAAAGTATAAGGTATCATCATATGGAATTTCATAGTAATCGCAAGCAATTATTTAAAAATCAAATGAGAATAGAAATCAATTCGTATTCATTCTGAACGCTGCATTACCTATTGCAAGTTGGCCAATACTCATGATTGAAAAAACAAAGAGTAGCTGTCAGCGATGCACGATGGTTTCATGAGGTAAGCGTTGAAATGACTCACAGACGTAGACTAAATAGAATTATGACAAAGTTTTATGACAAATGGATTACTAGAATGTACAATGTCACAAAGTAACGTCCTTACGCTGGACAGGCGTCTTGGTGATCGCAGAAGATTTTAATGCACCGAGGAGAATGCTGCTGCCCATTCCCTGGATATAGCGTGGCCGGGTGATACCTGTTAGAGAATACCGCACTTTCTCTTCACGCGGATGCCATAAGGGATATCCAGGGACAGGGCAGCAGCATTCTCCTCGTTATACTAAAACCTGTAATAACCAAGACTGGAAGAGATGCGGTTGTCCTTTTCTTACACTGGGACCACACGGTATTTTGAATTTTCTACTTGATCAAAGTAAATCAAAAACACTTAACTTCAACCTCCAGCTGTTATTTTAAGTTTCAAATTGCTCGAGCAAGCTACTTATAAAAAATATCTATGATAATGAAACAACAAATCGCACGTGCTTAGAAATCGATTTGCTGCGGACCTCCGGCTTGATAGATGAGCAGGCGCACGCGGCAATCGACCCCTTTACCCCTTTACAATAGGGGATTTAGGGCGTGAAGGGTAAATGAATAAATTCATACACGATATCGCGGTTTAATCCGCAGCTGTCGATTTTATAATACGGTGGTTTTTTTTTAATCAAATATGAAATGATGTGATTTGTCAATTGTTGATCAAATTGCTACAAAGATTATATTTTAGGTACTTTAAAAATGTGTGATCGCCCTGATCCACAGTTTCTACATTTATAATTGGTTCATAAAAACATGCAGTTAGTTTTGGCGTAATGAACGCTGGCGCCCGAACTGTAAATAATATAGCGAACGAGCTTTTTATCAGAGATCTTGCAGTTAAAGGGCTGTCGTAGGCAAGGATATCGGATTTCTGTTTATTATGCCTGGCACTGGCAGTAGCCCTGAAGTAGCAGTCAGAGAATAGTGCAGAAATATCAACAGAAGACAAACTATAGAAAAAGGCCTGCATAAAAATGACTTCGTGAGGATCGTGATTGAAAACGTCAAGGTTATGATTATTTTTTTATGTAATCGAATGATGTGACGAGCTAGTCGCTCGCCTGGTGTTAGGCGACACGGCCGCCCATAACAGATTGCAGTGTCACTCGGAACTAGTCGGAACTCTAAATTAGTTTCGCGTGACACTGCGCACTGCGCATGTCATCCTGAGACATCACACAGTCTAGAAAAGTTTTCTAGACTGTGAGATCAGTTCGTTAAGTCTCATTTGCCCAGTAATTTCACTAGCTACAATGCCCTTCAAACCGGAACACAGTAGTGCTTGCACATTACTGCTTGGCGGTAGAATAACTGGCAAAGTGGTGGTACCTACCTAGACGAACTTTGCAGAAAAGTCCTACCACCTAGTAAAATGTATCATATAATATATCAATAATCAATAATCAGTTGCGTTGATTTGACGAGGGAAATCGAGTGAGTTTATGTTCTTGTGAGTGTTTTGCATACATACTACACCGTAGAAAGCTCGATGAGCATTTTAGAATGCAGAACAACGTCCGATCTTCCAATGATAGGTAGGTATAGCTCTAATATATTATGGAATATGTCATCCCACTCTAACTTTTGGGTATTTGTAACTTCTTCTTCATAATTTCAGTTACCGATTGGTCAAAGCAAACTGGCCTCTACTTGAGTCAAAAGTATTGCCATTAAACATGGCAATGTTAGCATTTTGGGCATCTTGCATACTAGTAGAAGTTTGTTAGATAGATTTGTATAATAGGTACCTAACTGTCCAATTTATATAGTTTAATCAGGAGGCGGCGGATTCGATTCCCGTGACAGGACAAGTATTTGTGCACAATACAACCGAGTGACACTGCAATTGTTATGGGCGGCCGTTTCGCTTAAAATCAGGTGAACGAATAGCTCGTCAATCAATTATTCCCATGAAAAAAAAAACCATAAAAAAAGCGCAAATACTTGTTCTATGTCTGGGAACACCCAGACATAGAACAACCATGTGTGAGACCATGGTCCACGCAGTTCCTGAGTTCCTAGATACAGGGCATCCTAGTCAGGGTTCAGGATCTATGTAATGTGATCGTTGGGCGTTATTTATTTACTATTTATAACTTTGTTAAAAAATTTAGGTACTTCGTTTTACTTACTAACAAACTACCACGAATCCTAAAAAAATGTTGCTCCTGTCTCGCTAATATAAAAAGTAGAAGAACGCGAAACATCTGCATTTTTATGCGTAAACTTGGTAATGAATTCTATTTTTCCAGAATATCCCTACTAAGTACTATTTTACTGTGGCACAAGTGAGATGTCCGCGAGATAGATGTCTGATAACGATAGTTTTGAATTCGAGTTTGTCATCAAACTGGTAGCGAACAACCGCGATTATTTCAACTAATGTTGCGGCATTAATATTAGATTCCTTGATAAGTACACGTAATGGTTTTATTTATTTCTACTCGTATTATGAGAACTTGAACCGTGATTATGAAAAACACGTCTTCATAGAAACAAAAAATTTTTTTGTTTGAAAATTCTTATGATTGTTATACGTGACTGTGATTCATTTTACACACTATTCAACAACCAGTAAGGTATTATTAAAAAATGTTATTCTGTATAAATTTAAATTATTCTTTGCAATGAGTAATATTATCAACTCTTCTTCATCTCGTTTCAATGATCTTCTTTGAGTTGCACCTTTACTTCATCGTAATAGAAAACGTGCTCGAAATCCATTTGGTTAGATCAATGATTTGATATAAAAAAACTAGCACTAAAAGGGTCTAGCATTTCAGGCATTATATTCTTTTCTAGGTCACTGTATCTCATTTCTTTACCTAAAAACGAATACACGTTCCTTCACTTACATAGAGTAAAGTTACTCTCCATTTCAGCTTAGAAACAGGCTGAAGGAACGGCTCTCTCCACTTAGAGCCACAGCTCGGATCCGCATAGAACTCTTAGGCCCAAACTTATTCAATAAACCATTACGAGTGTCTGAAACAAAAGAAGGTTTTAACGCTGCTTACCGATGCTTTTACTTTGTAACTTCACAAACTGTGGATAGCGGCTTGTTTGTGCTCTATCTATTTGTTTAGTAAAAATGTATTTATCTACTCTGTGATACAGCTAAGTTGATAGTAAGGTATTGTCTGTCTGTAGTATGTCTACTCTTCTGCGTAGGCGTACCTAGGTTTTAGATTAGATTTCTACTCAGGTAATTAAATTCAACTATAATACTTGTTAAATTGAATATACAAATTGCATTTATGTATATGCCTACGTCTACGTTGTACAGTGTGTATATCTAAGTACGTATCTAGCTTGCTTATGTAAATATGTACACTCTAAAGTACGTATCCAATCCAATCCAAATAAGTTCCTTTATTTATTTATTATTACTATTTACCATAAAACATAACATGACAGAACAGTCCAATACGTTACATTATCAACGAATCAGTCTTGCAATTCAACGGGGCAATACCACAAAAATATGATAGTTTTAAAAAAATTGGAACCAGTGGGATTTGAACCCACCTTTCTGAATAAAGACACTTTGTTAAAAAACCTGTAGCGGCGAGGTACCGGAATTATACGAGCGACTGCCATCTGACCTCACAACCCAAAAGGGACCAACAGGGATGGTTAGACCAGGCACTAATAGATTCTATCAGTCGTTTGACTAGTGACTACCCTTAACGATTGCTATAGATAGATGTTCTTATGACAACCGGGACCGACGGCTTAACGCGCTCTCCGAGGCATAGAGCGATGGCATCGAAAACTGCACATAACTTACTAGATAAGTCATTGGTGCAGGGCCGAGGATCGAACCCGGTGCCATAAGATTGCGAAGCGCACATGTTACCGCTCAGCCACCATCGCTCTCCCAATTATTCTCTTGCTAAATTGCTCTCGCAATTTATTTGATTTACTATTATAACTTATTATACATATAACCTTTTCTATATAAAGACGTTTCTGAGAGTAGTTTTAGTGTAGAGTTAAGCATTTTAATTTTATACCGATAAGTTGAAAGTTAATTCAAAAATTCTCTCACAACTCTTAAACATCGCTTTTATAAACAGAAAAGTAGCGCTTTTAAGCTTTTAGATTAAAGGCTCACTAAAGCATTATCATCATAATCTCCAGAATTAGTTTTTAACATGCCAATGTCATTATGCTGTAAGAGCATCGCACCTCGAAATATAAATATTTAAATACGATTAATATCGTTGACGAAATTGTCATTGAACATACTTTCTCTTCGTCTGACGCCTTTTGAATCGTTTCAATGGGGTTCTTGAATAGTTTTCGGTGTTGGTACTGACTGCCCTTTATGTAAACGAAACATTGAAACATGTATGAATTGTATATTTGTTTGTATCCGTTTCGTGTTGTTTATAGAACGAATCTCCATTTTGACGTACGGAGCAACGATGTATAATGTACAAATGTGTTGCGAGACAAGATCCGAAACGAGCAGATCCGCAAGAGAACTAAAGTCACTGATAAAGCTTTGAGAATTAGCACGTTGAAGTAGCAGTGGGCAGGCAACATCACTCGTAGAACTAACAACCGATGGGGAAGAAAGGTTCTCGAGTGGCGACCAGGAACCGGAAGGCGCAGTGTAGGCCGGCCCCCCACTAGGTGGACCGACGACCTGGTCAGAACCGCGGGGAGCCTATGGATGCAGGAGGCAAGTAGCCGCTCAAAGTGGCGCTCTTTGGGCTCCCCCAAAGAGCGCCTATGGCCTATGGGCCTATGTTCAGCAGTGGATGTCTTCAGGCTGATGATGATGGTGTTGGTATAGATAACCAAATGGAAAATTCTTTTTACAATACAAGCCTCTCATAGTAAATAACTTGCAAGCGCGATCATCATGAGATACTTTTTATCTTGGTCAACTAATGCATCTCTGCACTAAAGTTTGACAGTTCCTAATTTCGCACATATCTCTGTATCCCCCGGTAATCCAGTTTCTCTTGTACATTTGTCAAATTAGTGTCAAGTCAACATACCAAACACTTAACGCTCATTGGTTGAAGACAGCCGATGATCAACAGTCAACCAATGAGCAATCAGTATTTATTTGCCAAAATGACACGTATTTAACAAACATACGAGAACCGGGAAAGTGTTGCTTAGCCAAGTTGTATTTTAACTGTACAAACGGGCATTGGAGCTTAATTGGGAAATTGTTTAAGTTGCGGGGCACAGCGCTAGTATATAAAATATCGATACAATGGCCTCTCTGCAAGCTCACTCCGATTCCTGCAAACAACGACAATTGCAATCGCAACAACAAACAACAACACAGTAACAACAACAGAACTGTTGTAAAGTTAAATGGCGTCTGCATCCCGCTGCTCCTGGGGCTTTCCGCAGTCCTGGTAACTTTAAACTGGGTTGGGATAGCACGTAACTTATTATAATAACTTTAATACATTTATTACAAGAGTGCCCTGCGGTTTCACCTGCGTTATATCTTTTTTTCCGGAGGAAATATTAACTTTCCGAGATTAAAAGGCCTATGTTCAGCAGTGGACGTCTTCAGGCTGTTAATGATGATGAGATTAAAAGTACCTTATCCTGTGGGGAGGCCTATGTTCAGCAGTGGACGTCTTCAGGCTGTTGATGATGATACCTATAGGTAACATATAACCATTTGGATGCTATTAATCTATAGTGTGTGTGTGAGTGTTGGCTGAGCATCACGCCGAAACTACTGAATGGATTTAAATGAAACTTGGCATGATTACACCAAGGTAAGCTATAGGATACTTTTTATCCCGAAATTCAGTACGGTTCCTGCGGGAGAGGGGATGAAAGTTAAAATGTGTACTTATTTTTAATTCATCAACGCGTGGTCCGATTTCATTCATTCTTTTTTTTGTTACAAAGGGGGTACTTTAAATATTGTCCCGTAAATACTTCAAGGTCATCGGTTTTGTGGTTCAGAAATTACAAACATCCAACCTTCAGTATTAGGTCCAAAGCCACTCCTATCCTGTACTATGGGAAAAGATCTTTCATCCATTCATCATTTTCCTTTATCTTTTTCACTCTTCCTTCTCTATTCCTTTAGACTAAGATAAGGCGTAAAACTAATCAACCTGCGCGAAGCCGGGGCGGGTCAGCTAGTTTATACAATAAAAGATGAGATATTCAAAGCGCACCGCTGTCGCACCAATAGAATTTAGCCTCTCTTTTGAAATTTCGTCATAGGTAAATAAGTACCGCATTTAGAAAAAAATATAGGTGCGTAGGTATTATACAATATTACTCATCATAGCTCATAACAGTATTATCAGGTTAAAAAATAACTTATATTTTACCTAACACAGCTCAAATTAGCTGCGGTCAAATCTGTTTGTTCTCCATTCACAAGTGACTAAATTTAGTCATCAATTAATATTATTTGTTTTCCAACAATCCAATGCGGTTTCATAGGAAGTTTTGTCGTGAACTATTCGACCCAGTTCTAGTGAATTATGCTAAATGAAAATAACACAGCATGAATAATGCATCAGCTGTTATAATTTGAAGCGGTTTTCAGCACTTTTGAAACTAATTTTATTACAGATTTATATTAAAATGTAACTGGTTTTTACCACGTTTCAAGATACACAGTTGAGCCCCAATATCAATTAAGTGACGTTACTCTTATATTATTTAGTTAAACTAAGTTACTAATTAAAAATTAATTAATTCGAGCAGCAAAGGAATGGAATACTTTACCAGCATCTTTGTTTCCCGATAAGTACAATCTGGAGTTCTTCAAGTGAATAGGTATCTTCTAGGCAAGCATGTACCACCTTAGATCGCATCGTCACTTCCCATCAGGTGAGATTGCGGTCAAATGCGGGCCCCTATTTAGTTGTAAAAAAAAATTAATGTAAAATTTTAGAAATAATAAGTTAATAAATCACTTACAGATTAATAGTCAAAATAATTAGATAACGTGATGTTGGTGTACTTACTAATTTATCTGATGTCAAAATCAAAACCATTTTTATTAAACACAGCAATTTTTTTTATAAAACATTCTAAGTAAACAAGACAAATGATTTGTTTAAAAAAATTACAACAGAAATTAACACGTCTGCCTAAAAATCCGTGTAAACATCATCCATTCATATTCATACCTGTATTATTTGCCACCCCTATTCAGTCTCGACTCGTTGGTCGATCGGTTCGCTTGTGCATTACGAAATTCTCGGCCAAATAATAGACGGATTAGACAAAAATTAAGTCACAGGTTAAATATAGTGAATTAAGTGTTCCTGGATGCGTCACCGATCGCCAGAGCTGTAGGGCGACCGGTCGGGGCGAAAGTCGACTCCGGCCACACAGTTGGGCCGCCGCGGCTCCACACCACAGTCTCTTCTAAGCCACTGCTATGCGAACATCTTCCCTAACATAGCCGAAATTCCGGGAGTCACGCGTCTATACCGCGGGATTCGCACATTCCGAACTTGAATTCGCGAATTAACTTTTCCCTTTCATTTTGAAATACGAACACTATTTTTTTTACTTCCGCTGAAAAGTTGCAGTTGGCGGCTAACGGTAATAATCCTGTGTTGTGCCTGTAAAGTGAACTTTCAGAGCTTTTGTAAGATTTGTATTTAATTTGTGTACGATGTGCCGAAAGATTATGTGAAGTGTTTTTTATTTAGTGCATTTTTTGATTTTGGATTTTTTTGCTCCGGATATTTTTGGTTGGTTGTTTTTGATGCATTTTCTTTTATTTTATTATAACGGGTAGGTATTTTATAACGCTTGTCTTTGAGTGCTTGCTTAATCGTTATCGCATATATTTCCGTTGTGAAAAGGTTTGAAAAGTTGTAGATAAGGTATTAAGTATAATGCGTGCGTAAAGAAAAGATCGTACGTGTCTTGCTTGATTAGAACAAACATTTATTTTGTCATTATTTCAAATTAAAACCAGAACAATACATATTTTATTCATAGATATGTCTTGGTAGTAATCTATGTAGTTAACTATTTCAGGTTTTTTCAATTATTCAGTTTTTATTTATACATATACGTTGTACGAGCTAAGTTATGTGTGTTACCAAGTCCCGCTATTTGTATGTAAAAGTTTCTAAGCAAGTCAACAATCTTGGTAGAGCCCATTTTGTTTTTTCGTGTTATAGAGCAGACTTTAAGACTTTTCTGTAATGATTTATGAAATCTTTGTAAAAAAATTATGACACTTGAGAATGTTAGACCCTAATTATCGTTTTTATAATAATGATGATGATGATGATGATGATCGTTTTATTGCTCATTATTTATTGCCTTTTAAATGGGAGTCTTTACATTTAGTGACGACATTTTTTGACTAAATATATTGTTATGTTTTTCTCCGATAACAGTTTTTTTTCAATAGACGGCTTTTAAAACTCTTACGCTTTTAAAATGTAATTCCTTTGTATTTTATAGGAACTACTGTTCCTACCTAATATTTTGACTGAACAGCCATAAAGTTAAAAAAAATCTAAATAATCTTTCTACTATTGTTTTAGTCTATTTCTTTAGTTCTTAGTCATTTTAATTATTTTACTGATTGGGTAACTCAAACCGATAGTGTAAGTACTAACTAAGTAGTAATATTAGTGGAAGCATTGCAGGATTGTAAGAAGTGACTCTACCATATCAGGTAAAGGTCGAGACCTATCTAATGTTTTTTTATGAAAGATTACGTAAGTAAGTAATTAAAAATATAATAAAATACAGCTAGATCAGCAGGCTTAACACGAAGCTTAGCTTTTTTTTAGGTTTTTTTTCTACTCAATCAGTGATGGTGTTATAAATAAGTGGGGGTGGTTAAGTTGGAAGACATTCTAGTAAAAATTTTAAGTCACCGATTCAGCTCGAGGTCACGAAAATCGCGTTGCTCTGATTGGCCAGCGCACCGCTATGATTGGCCAATACGACAGTTAGTTGCAAATGTCAAATTGGAATTTGTGAGCTATGATTGGTGGAGGAAATAAACTTTATATGAAAGTTGCGTGTTTTAGTGACAGAAAGGTACCTAACAGTGTTTAGCAGTCAAGTGGTTTTCGTATCCAATATCTCATGTACGAAAATTTTCAGATTATATTATTATGTAGGTATTTATTATCTTTATTTGTTACTGATTGTTTTTTTTTTAGTTTCCATATTTTTGTAGCTTGGTTATGATAAAATATAGTTACAACGGTGGTTTAAAGACTTTTTCTACTTTTTGGGATTACGCTACACGGATTACCGTTTTAGTGAGATATACTGTATAATATATGCACGGACATCAGACGCTCCGTGATATTGTAGGGCGTTGAAGAGATTTTTTAGAATGTATATACCTTATACCGTATAATATACTGCTCTTAGTTCTCGGAGCTCTTAAGAAGAGAGTATACATCTAGTGTATATCTTTCGCATAAAAATTTTTTATTCATCATCATCATCATCATCATTATCATCAGCCTGAAGATCATAGCCACGGATAGCAGAGCTGCCGGGGACTGGGGGCCGTTTTTGTATTTTGTCTGTCATGATGGGGGGTTTTTGCCATAATCACCACGCTTGGCAGGCGGCTTGGTGATCGCAGAAGATTTTAATGTACCGAAGAGAATGCTGCTGCCCATTCCCTGGATATTCCCTTAGCCGACTTTTACAGCAGCCACGGGAAGAAATGGGGTGGTCTTATTCTACAGCCCGGGACCACACGGGGAATTATTTTGGGGGAATTTAATTTTTATTATGTTGTCTAAACAGTGAAAAACCATACTCGTACGTCTTTTTTTGAAGTTTTTGCAGTAACTCCGTAGTGACGAATTTTTGCGTCAGAATTATAACGAAGAAATGTTTTTGTATTAGAAAATCTAACATATAAAAAAACGTACAGACATAGATTACAATCTATTCAAACGATTGACCCCAACAATAAAGGTTTTGTTAGGATTTAGAGGGTGAAAACATTTTCCCCTGAACCGCTAAAATGTGGGTAAGTTAACGGGCCTTATTGTCACACTCCTGCAGATAGCAGAGTGACGGCAATAACATTTTGAACTACCTGGACGGTCCTCTTAAAACTCCAAGTACGCATCGTTCAGGTAAACTAAGACAAATCCATCATCGAACCGCCAGAAAATTTCCCATATTAGTTCTATTTTATTTAAATTCAATTTCTATTTTGAGTACCTAAGTTGTTATATTATATTACTAACCAAACCGACACAGACGACCTTCACAATTTTGTATAACTTACAACCTATTCTAACTACTTCATTGCTACTTAATATTTAGTAGTTAGAAAGCACGAAACGTTTAACATTCAATAGATTACTAATAAAATAGCAAAATTTATTGAGTTATTATGTTGAATAACTTTTTACCTCACTTGGGCGCCAGTTCCCAATCTAAATATTGTCACGCCACCTTGCTTTGGGCCATATTATTACCATCAACTATCATTAAAAGTACGTAACAAGATACAAAATAGCATAGCTAAAAAACATAAAATAGTGGATGTATAAAAAACATATAGGCTTCCTCCATCGGTCTTTCCCCGGAGCTACAACATGCAGCAATTTAAAAGGAGGGTCTAAAGAGTATTATCAAAGGGTAAGCAACGCATCAGTAGCATGTCTCGTGTTACAGATGTCCATAGGCTACGGTGACCTCTTCCCATCAGGAGGGCCGGATGCTTGTTTGCTACCTATAGCATAAAAGAAGGTATTAAGATATATATAGAGAACTCCTTATTATCTCATCAATGAAATACACATGCAACAATAAAATACATGTTACCAACTAGTGTAACAATGGGCGGTCTTATCGCTGACAGCGATCTCTTCCAAACCACCTTTGGAGGGACACTTGTACGTACACAGTTTCAGTAGAACAAGAAGTTTAGAAATTTGGTGACGTGGGCAAAATATGTATTTATTTCATCACATATTTTGTTCTGAAATTTAATTCTATGGTCAACTTTGAGCTTTCATTTCCATTCTGGACATAAAAGCAGGTTTGTCTCAATTACTACTTACCGTCCTATTGAAATACCATCTCTATAGTGTGATCTGTCAACTACATACTTCTAGCCATCTACGAGAAATGACGGGCGTGCAAGGAAGATGAGAAATATATACTACAATTTATTTTATCATATGTTTATTAAGGACGAATTTCAAAATAGCTCTTTTACTGAAGAAAAGGGTCATTTTAATACTAAGCCTATACTGGCTGTAAGCCAATTAATTTTGTAATTAAAATAATAACTAAACATGTAGGCACAAGGACATCAAAGAAATACAATAATTAGCACAAGGCAATATTTTATCACTAAATAGATCCAAATTAAAACTGGTAATAGCTAATTGTAATCTAGTTATACACTTACTAAAACCAACTGAATGTGGATAAAATTAATGAAAGAGGCTTCCAAATTAGTTGGTATATGTACCTATGTATGATGATTTTGATAACGTATATATGCTACATATGAAGTCCGCAGAGAAACATTTAAATTACTACTCTTTTTCATATTACTTTTGATTGCCTCAGTTTGATCAGTAGACCTACGATGTACCGAGGATGTTGAGAGTACCGAATATATTCTACGTTTGTGGTTTGATCCATTTTCAGTTAATATTTCCGATTTGTTCCATAGGTAGATAGATAAATAAACTCTTTGATAATACCATATTACAGGAACAATTACTGGTAATCAACATCTTAAAACTAAGTGTCAGTAGGCAGTCTTATCGCTTAAAGCAATCTCTTCCAGACAACCCAGAAATATAAAAAAAAATGTGGATTTATAGAACAAAAAAAGTACCTATATTAAACGCATGTTTTATATATTGCTGACTTGAAGAAAAAAAATTGCATTTGAAGATTGTTCGCAAAAATCCTAGAATTATTTGTTAAACGCATAAACTTCGTTCCTTCTTTGCCATGAATACAAGTGGTCAGCCTTGGCACATCTGTTTTGTGGCCCTGCCCCTGGTGTCAGAATTTTGAAGCCCCGTGAAAGTTCTGGTTGTACGGAAACAGCTGATACCGACGGCTAAACGTACGTGCCTTGCGAAGCACGGTAGCACTCAGTAGCCAATAGCACTTTTTATTGGTCACCCATCCAAGTAGTGAGTGCAACGATCTTTGCTTAACTTTGTTAAGTCGAGCTTACAAGCATTGTAAGACTGCAACGCATAAACTTATTTTTCCTATGTTATACCTACGTACGATAGTAATTTTTTTTACGTAACAGAAGCATTATAGTTTAATCTTATTACATTTCCTTAAAAGAATCCCATATAAACTCGTATTGTGGATCCATAAAACTCTTCAACCCATATATTTTAACTAACGGTGCTATTGACTCCGCATAACTTTTAGAATAACAACCGCTGCAAAGAACTGCATTTCTGAAACGTAGGTATTTTCCAAACTGCGTCTTGCTATTTTCGGTACGGCGCCACAGTGTAACAACGACAGTATGAAATCTATAACCAAGAACTTTAACAAGCAACTCAATTCGAATTACCGTAACTTACATCCATTGAAAATTCTAGCGAAGAAACTTGCCATACCCTTCTAATTGTGATACGTAATGTAATTAGAAAAATGCCAGAGTAAAAATTGTTTTTATAAGTACGGTATACATAGTTAGTGATTCATCTATGTTTTAGGTACGTGAATGTATGGAAATTTCGAGCACGTCGAATGAGGCAGTAGTTCAGATATGTCTTACTGGTGATTATTTACCTGTGGCTGCATCGTCGCGCAGTTTCCAAGCCTTATAAACATGCTTGTGTATTATTTCCGCGGAAAACTTCAACTCGCGCTGTTATTTGATATTTTGTAACTTGTTTATGAAACGCGTTTTCTTATGGTTTTGTTTTGGTGACCGTAAACGACTTTTGTTAGAATTATTCGGGTAGCAGTGACGATTTGTGTAAAATTTTCAAGACCTGTTTTTCCTTGCCTGAAGAACTCATTCACTTAGATTTGATTTTGTAAGTTTAAAGGAAAAATATTGAAGTTCACTTGCCCAAATGTACAAAAATAAGTAAGCAGGTAGGCTTTTAGGTCAAATGCAGTGATGTAGAAGGTATTCTGGGAGATTTGTATGTCCAACAAATTAGAGGGAAAACGTGTTATATGTGTTAATCCAGCATATAAATTTTTTTATTCATATTTGTATAGCTGATTCGTTCTGAAGCGGTAACAAACACACACTAACTTGTGTTTATAATGATAATAGTTGTGTCCCGCGATTTTATCCGAGGATAAAAAGTATCCTATGTGTTAATTTAGCGTATAAACTATTTAAATTCAAAGTTTAATCTAAATTAATTTAGTAGCTATGGAGATTAATGGTAACAAACATTCACACATACAAAATTTTGCATTAATAAGGATAGGATAGTAGGATAGGATAGGATATTAGTAGGAAGGATAGGATAGTAGGATTAGTGCACTAATAATTGTAAAATATAGTAAGAATTTTTGAACAGTCTCTAATTTCTCATGGTAAATTTAGACAAAAAAAAATTGATATACATTTTAACAAACAAGTTCTCAGTTAAAATAAGCCCTGAAAATAGAAAGGATCTAAGGACTTGTAACGAGGTCAGTAAATAATTAAGCCTAAGAAGCTGACATGATTCTGGCATGTGATTGATTAATTACACAGAATTCATGCCTCAATCACAGAATACGTAGCAGTTACTACGTAGCATAATAATGTTTAGAACAGTGTGACACAGTTACCGGGTTCCAAACAAAAACATTTACATTAAAAAAAATGTGCCGTTAATTTAGCTACATGTGATGAGGTTAAGGGAAAATCGGGATGTTTCCTGAAAATGGTAAAAATGCCGTATCAAAAACGTACATGGGGTAGATTCTGCTATCCCAAGATATGTTTTGCTTCTAGACTTGTGATTGGCACTAATTCCTAGGAAGTAAAGTATAATATGTAAATTAAAAGTGTTAATGATTTATTTAGTTAAAATAATGCATGAGCTTTAATACTGCTCATTATAGTATTCGATGTCGTGAACCCAGTCGCAAGTTAAGCTACTGACGTTCGAGTATAATTAGTAAGTTTTCCTAATTAGGCCGGTAGCTTTGGTATTAATTAATTGGTGATTGTAAACATTCTGTGTTAATTTGTTTACGATTAATTAGAAACGGATTCTTGAAATTGAATAGATGCTTCTTCTTTTCTGAAAAGGATTATTTTGTTAGCTTTTTTAAATAGGCTTAGTGCTTTTATTCTTTAAGCTATAACTGCTACAATCATACCTAAAACGACTAAAGGTGGGTTTTTGATCACTAGTTAAGGTAACTAATGGTTAAAAATGCTATCAAATTTTGACCATTGGTTAGAATTTGTTAGCAATTTTAATCATTGGTTACGTTTACTATGGATCAAAAAACCTACCCTAAATATTACTAGGCTAGGTACACTACCTAGAACAAAAATATTTGGACTTGATAGTTTGGTTATAGGTACTGATAGCGGCTCATTTGCCTGATATCGAGATACCGAAAAGAAAGAAAACCGACGCGTTAGGCTACTAGGCCTATGTAAATGACAGGTCGCGATTGCAAACTATTGAAACTGTACTAATAAGTCGGTAGTTATACTTAGGTAAATTGATAATACAACTAGTAAGTTCTACTTACTACCCAAACTAATATTAATCCGCAAGTCAATCGTATAGTAGCCCCTAAAAAGTCTAATTTCTGTATGTCACCGGCCAAGTGCAAGTCGGACTCGCGCATGAAGGGTTCCGTACCATTATCTGTCCCTGCCATCTAGTGCTGAGTAGCAGTACTGGCAGCGCGATCTATGACTCATCTGGTAAACGAGCAAAAAAATCATGTTTGTTGTATGGGAGCCCCCTTAAATATTTATTTAATTCTATTTTTTAGTATTTGTCGTTATAGGGGCAACAGAAATACATCATCTGTGAAAACTTCAACTGTCTAACTATCACGGTTCATGAGATATACAGCGTGGTGATAGACGGACAGACGCGACGGACGGACAGCGGAGCCTTAGTAATATGGTCCGTTTTACCCTTTGGGTACGGAACCCTAAAAAATAACTCAACACTCACGTACATTCCAGCGCATATTTCATAAATCGTAACAGAGAGCCCTTACAAAATCCAAAAACCATGAAATATCGATGCAAATGTACCAGTAACAGCACTCTGAAAACATATTTCAATCCGATGTTAAATCGTCCACAAGCCGAGAGCTTCGTTCATTGCTCTCATGTGAACTGGGAACGACGTTTGCCAATTTCCGAATACGTACGTTACGGTACGTAGTACGTTACGTTCTATGTGCGTTTAGTAGAATTACTATTGTATCTCGAAAATGTTTCAGCAATTTTTTTTTTGTTGATAGGCAAAGCATTTGACCACTGTCTCACCTGATGGAAAGTGATGACGCAGTCTACGATGGTGCATGATTGCCTAGAAGATACTTGTGCACTCTCAACTTGAAGACACCCAGATCATATAGTTACCTGGAAATAAGGACGCCGGCAAGGTGTTCCACTCATTGGCTGTTCGCACTATAAAGTGCATAGCAAAACGCTTAGTGCGGTTTGATGGAATTTCAACCATATATGGTATGGGTGCCCTCTTTTTGTGCGCCTTGATATCCGGTGAAAGAAGGGAGATGGAGGAATAAGATCGTGTAATTCCTTCGCACACTCTCCAAAATGCAGTCTATAAAAAACCGATAAACTGGCAACTTTACGTCGGTGCTCTAAACCGTGGAGCTTAGTTTCCACCAAAGCATCATTACCAATGAGTATTTTGGCTCGTCTCTGAATGGAGTCCAAGGCTTCGAGCTGGTATTTAGCTGAACCATCCCAGAGATGGCTACAGTATTCAATACGGGATTGGACTTTCGCTACATAAAGGTTTAGGAGCTGTCCCGATGTAAAATTCTGCCGCACCTTCCCTAGGATTCCAAGCTTTTTCGCAGCTAATTTAGCTTTGGACTCGATGTACGAGCCGAAGTTGAGACTGGATGCAGTTTTAAGTTGATGAGATGGAGCAATTCTAAATCTCGATTATAATTTGGCATTAACATCACTAATAAGTAGGGTACGTAAGCAATTTGTATGATAAAACTACACCTAATATTATTAGCCCAAAAACCAGTGGGAGATTTTGATTAGTTTTTGAGATTACCGTGCTTTTAGATAATTTCATAGTTTTTAAATCCGTCGTTAAAATTTTGGACATCGATGAGATATTCTCAAAACCGACCATCATTGGCAATACAACTTTATTATTTGTCATTTCCATTTTTATGGTCGCACTTAATAGATTTATCGTTTCGACTTCGTATCATAACTGACGTGAAATCGAAATGACTTCGCACATCATAGTAAATCCCTTCGTAAACACGTAGTCAACTAACGTCTAACTTCCGTTCGTTATGTTACAAATTGTCGATTGAGAAATGTCTGTGATTTATCACCGGTTCGGTTATTTTTCTGTCGTGATAGATGCTTGTTTACCATTCGAGTGAGATGGTTTTACGAGAACAGTGAGTAGGTGTCGCGGACAAAGGCTTGTAGTTTTTGTACGGTTATGCTAATTTTGTGATTGCGTGTGAGATACTTTATTTATGTTCTAATTAATCAATTTTGAATTGAGAGGCTATATCCGGTATGTTTAATAAAATAAATATGAAGGTTTTATTAAGAGCCGTGTAAGTAGATTTCAGGTTTTTTTAAGTAACTTTATTACAGCTTATTAGGTACTCTATCATAATTATTTGTGTAGTGCGTTTAGTTATCTTTACATAAGTATATATATGATGTTTTCAGTTAAAAAATGTATAAACTTACACAATAACTATTATGATACACTAGAAAATTGAGGCTCTATAAAAACCTATTCTACTTATAGTAACAGTTTTCCATTTCTGGTATAGGTATCTATTTACATATACGTAAGTTCTTACTTAAGTGTGAACGTCTGGACAGTTTCTTTAATTTTCTTATAGGTACTTATTATATTCCCAAAGATGGCTTAAAATTAACCTACATACTAACATTCAGTTTATGTAAAACGACTCTGCTGAAATGAACATAACTGGGATCAAATGACGGTTTATTTTACATTGCTCTGCAATTTTACATTTGCGTCACCGGTATAGGTACTAAACACGTGTCATTGGAACAAATGACTGGCGTATTTTGGTAGCAAATTACATTATTGTTTACATGCCACTAACTTCACTTGATAGTGCCATGTCATATTAAATACTGCTCTACTTCTTTAGATAGCGATATATATATATTTGATTATTTCACTGTGAAATAGTACGACAGTAGCTTTTTTGTTACTATGTATGTTTTTGCTATTAGATTTGAATATTTTGTAGTTCTTATTTCAAAGGGGTGTGTCTGTATGTCAGTTGTGACAACTTTGATTGAGCTGAATGCACGCTGAGCAAGGTGATTTGTATTTTTTTCTCTCTATGTTTACGTTTCTGAGTAGACTATTATGTAAAAGGTAATTTTGTAGACTTAACGCAAAGATAAGAAAATTAAAATACAAATAATGAACATGTAAATTATTTTGCAAAACTTGATGATGACTCAAACATTCGTGATGTTTGAGTTATCATCGATTCGGGGGAGTAGAATATTTCCAAATGAATTTTGTTCGCGTTGCCAAAGTAATATAATGGCTGAGTGGAATTGATTAAAATAGTTATTTGATTTATTTGACTTTGGCACGTGGTGCAAATTGGTTAAGTTGGAGAACTCTATTTTGTTCAATTATTACCTTTTGGAATAAAATACGACGATCTCATGGTATTGGGATTTGCAGTGCCTGTCTTAGAACTTGTATATACTGTCCTACCTATAGCTAAATGATTGCCAGAGCACTGGGACTCTTAGAAAGTATTAGCGTAGTATTATTACAAAAAGTATTATGTAATTAAAAGTATGCCAAAAGGAAGGACTATTTAATTATATGTATAGTCATAGGTAAGTATTAAAAATTATGTCTATGTTACCGCTTTCTACAGGCGCGTGGTATGTTTATTCTCACAAATACACACATAACACACAGCATAATTTATATCCATTTTGGATTTTTTTAACAATTTAACAAATCATTAGATTAGCCAATAATATGTTTAATCTGACTACATGAAATGCATTCTGGACATTGCGGGCATACTTCATGAATAATCGGGTTCGAGAAATGCTACTGACTCGTGTTTTACGTACCTACAGGTATTTGAAGCGGTAAAGCACCACCGCAGTGTTTGAAACTTGATATACATAACATAAAAATGGACCACCCACTGTATTATTTTTATCGCCTTGCAAATTTAATTGGCTTGTGTGAATATAAAGCTTATGTGGAGCCATACTAAAAATTCATTAGATTTGCTGATGTAAAAAATATTTTAGCATATACAAAGTAGGTATAATATAATAAAATGTGAGTCGCTCATGAAAGACAAAAGGTTTTATTAATATAGATATACACAGAAGATAAACTAATATAAAATAAGGAGGCGTTATATATTCACAAAAATAAGTTATGTATTTCATTTACTTTATTGATGTTATTCAAAATGACTGAGATAAAATAGGAAATGTATTGACTAGATATTTTATCATGATTGTCTTTTAGTAAATAGAAGTGTTTCCACAAATGATTTACTCTACGAATACTTTACAGTTCCCAAACACACACGAATGTAGTCCCATTCTTGTGGTATCCACGTACTCACTACAAACCAAACGTACCTGGGATCTCAGGACCTTCACCTTTATTTATGTAGGTACACTCGGACAGAAATCACCCTTTGCGTCGCCGCTGAACCGAACGCATGGGAACCGAGAAAGCATTCAAAATGATTTATTGTAAATGGTTTTCTACTTTGTTGGCTAAAATAATAACCCCCCGACTGGACGGATTGCTGTTCTAAATCTGGTGTTTTATTATTATTTTTCCCTTTGCCAAGAGCCGATACCGACCTCCCGAAATTTAATTTGCAATCTTTTGTGAACCCATTAGTGAAAAATGAACACGAATGTTCAAGATGAGTCAGCAATATAACTCGTAAATGAAAATAAAAAGACTGATATCGATGGAGAAATGGCGCTTTACGTGTATGAAATCATAAAAGTTGGCGATGCTAAAGATGAATGAGATATCGACAGAGCAAATAATAAAAACTCTAAAAGCACGGTAGGAATTGCGGGTGGCTTTGTCCGGTCACAATGGCTGCGTCAAGAAGATTGACGCTTTAACTCAGGAGGTGTTATGAGAATTAGTAGGCCATTATTGGTCCATAGAAATCGCATGGTCAAGCAGAAAGCAGATAACAATAATTAGCTCGGACGCCACAAAAACTGACATAAATCCCGCATAATAAGTTCCTCGGGATGCAAAAAAACGAGTAACAGCTTACCTGAATGCTTTTTTGCAGTGGCTTGGAACAAACGTGGTCCGATATAATAAACACCTTAATTCCTGGCAGAGACATTGTTTAATGATTTCTCTGCTGTGATCTTGCACAATTCTGGGCTAGTTCAATTTTTTTAGCGCAGCTTGCGAGAATCATGCTTTTTTGTGTGCTTGGTAGCGTTTAAACAAAAGGGACTCGGTCTTGTGCGAAGGTGTGATTTATTTACGACTTTGCCTTTAAAAGCCTCTTGGCCGACTTTGGGTGGTTTCTGGCATATCACCTTCGCGAGTTTGATATTTGTATAACATATTTGAAATTTTATTTCTTTTGTTACAGGAACATTATGGAAATGACGAACTCGATCGGCACGTTTTTAGGAGACTCGTAATTGTTTTGTATTTTTGGTAGAACCGCGATTTTTATAACCGCCTGAATAACGAAGATGCTGGGGTGTCCGACAAGAGTTACCTCAGCGTTTACCTCATTCTCTTCAAAAGACACCTGCTTCAGCTCGGCTGTAGACAGCCGGTGCTTAGATAAGTAGATGGTATAAGAACCACTTTCAGATTGGCTAACATTCAAAAACGATCGAAGCAGAACTTAAACTAAACTAGTCAAATAAATAGCGAAACCGAGATCAAATATAAATAGCAATAGTAAGTTACCATAGTGAGATTAGGACACAGATCTAGTGCACACCGCTCTGGAATCGCCACCACGGTGGTATGCTTTATATCTCATCTTGTATCGACTGTGCGCTGACTGGTCGCTACGTCACGTGGCTTCCCGGCGCACGACTTCAGTGCTGGATGCTACTAACTGTATACACGTGAGTACTACTTCTTTACTTCTTATCTTTGACATCATCTTTAGTCATTCGTTGCATTTAGACTCGGAGGTTTTTTATTGAAATCTTGTTTCTCGTGTTTATTATGGGTTCTGCGGATATAAGAGCAAGATAATTCTGCAACTATATAAAATGTAGATTTTAGTTGATTATGACTAACTAAACCAATGTTTTTGAATAATATTAGTGTACATTTTCTACCATCCTAACAATAAAGTTACTGCTAAATGGCATAATTAAACATGAATAAAACATTAATGTAAGATTTTACGGTTAATTAACAAGGAATTAAGTAGGTTTTAATCTAAGCATGCTATTCAACATTGTTTCTTTATAATGCTAACAGCCGCTTCAGACCTACCGGTAGTGGATAAGAAAAGCCATAACACACGTCGTGTACTTGAAATGGCTGTTAGGTCTTTCCTGTTTGACGCTCATCAATGTAAAGGACATAAAAGTTTACGTTCCGTTAAATACGACGGACGTCTGTCGGCGGGTGTGTCCGCTCACAACTCAATTTACGACAAGTCGTTTCTAGTTTCTATAGTTCAGTGAAAATATTTTCTTTATACAACTCTACGAAATTTTTGACAGTGCGAATGTTTGTTGTCAGTTTTGTAAGCTGAACGCTCGGATGAAGACCAAGACTGAAAGAATTGTCGGAAATGTAGAAAATAAAACGCATTTTCCGATAGCACTGAACAGTGAACAGGACAGGAAGTTTTGAGCGAAAATTACTATAAGAGACATTTTTGAACCAAGGACAATAAACTTTTGAACAAAGAAGCTTAACGTATACTTATCTAATACCCGTCTGCACTAAAGTTTTACAGCTGCTAAGATCGCACTTATCTCTCATACTGTCAAACTCGTGTCAAGTCAATACACCAAATACTGGTGATCATCAGACGACCAATGAGCTGTTATGGGCGGCCGTGTCACTTAACATCAGGTGAACGACTAGCTCGTCACGTCATTCAATCACATAAAAAAAAAAAAAAAAAAAAAAAAATGAGCGTTCAGTATTTGATGTGGCAAGTTTACACGAATTTAAAAGCGCAGGTATTATACCCGGGGAAAGTAAGTATTGCGTAACTAAGTTGTAAGTATTTTAATTGACTTTAATGCAGATGAGCATTAGTGTCAAAAATGGGAGCCGAAGCGATCTTGTACCAGTAAACTCGGAAATGTAGGTATGTTTTTATAAAAGGATACAGTCATATAAGAAGTAGAACAGATAAATCCTCATCGAAAGATTAGAAGTAAAGTGCTTCGAGATAACGGCAGATAAAGTTCGTTCACATTGATTTGTACCTCCGACTTCCGAGACTAACGTAATCTTCACTTTATAATTACTGCTTTAAATCTTCTTATATGTCACTTGATTTTAACAAAAGTCACTTGAAAAATGGTAAGATCCAAATGTACTAATCATAAAATGTGCTAAGTGGCGCTCTCTGGAGGAGGCCTATGTTCAGCAGTAAGTGTCTTCAGGCTGTTGATGATGATGAGGTGAATCATAAAATTATATAATAGGAACAGTGACTACTGGCCAGCCACGAAAGAGGTGACTTGCTGGTTTATTAAAATTTCAAAGCTATCTGACTTCACATTGCTAATGCCGCCATTACATTAGACTAAATTCAGCGACACTACGATTCAATATACATTGCTGGTTGGAGTAAGGGTATTGGATAGAAGTAACAACAAGCCAGCAATGTATATTGAATTTGTAATGATTTATCCTGTCTAAATCTAGTCAAATGCTTCCTTAAGAATAGGGACACGTGTAGCCGTGTGCGTGTGTGTGTGGGACCTACAGTAAAAAGGGGGAGAATTTTACCTATCAGTATATGGACAGTATAATACCTATGTGAACAAAGTAATAACGAAAGGTGTTCTGCCACGAGATGAAAGAATACTTACCTTATTGCACTGCATTTTTTAGTCTTGAATTTCACGAAGGTTTAATGCGGTCCTCATCTCCGTTTTCATTATTCTGGGGTTTTGATATATTCATTTTCAACTGACCTTTCTCTTGACCTTATTGATATCAAAAATTTATTACACGTGTACTTTTATAGGTATAGTTATAAACAAAATATTTAACAACTGCACGATAATGTTTGCGAGAACAGTTTGCTGAAAATGTCGCGACGATGTGTCAAGTCAATCGGAATGTCACATTATTTGATGTTAAACAGATAATTTGTCATTACGAGGCCAATTTACATGTCTATCGAAAACTATATACGGTGTAGCTAAATATTACCTATATAAATAGTGTTGTCTAGTTTAACTACCTATGTATAATTTTGGAGGGAAAAGGAGATTTTGATCCTCTAAGTATCTACTATTATTGCTAATAACAACTACATGTAGTACTGCTCAGAACCTTTTTATAACGCCTGGCTTATGGTCATCATCACCATCATCAACAGCTTGAAGACGTCCACTGCTGAACATACACTGGCTGCTCACCTCCTGCATCCATCAACTCCCCGCAGTTTTCACCAGATCGTCGGTCCACCTAGTGGGGCGCCGGATTACGCTGCGTTTTCCGGTACGTGGTCGCTACTCGAGAACCTTGCTTCCCCATCGGTTGTCAGCTCTACGAGCAATGTGGCCTGCCCATTGCCATTTCAACTTGCTAATTCTAAGAGCTATATCGGTCGCTGAAGTTACGGATCTACGGGCCTACTATATACAGGATGTTTGGTAGAGGGTTAGCCAAACGTAGTGGGCGTGTAGGTGGATCTACTTGGAAAATACAAGCGTTAGACCTTAGCAACAGGCGTTTGTAAATAAGGAAGTTTGAAATCCCCGGTTGTATTAAGTATTTTTTTAAATTGAGTGGAAAGTTCACCTACTAGATTATTAGTTTTCATTTTTGTAACATTAAGAGCTTAGAACTTATTATTTTGGTATTGTAGGGATCTAAAAGTGCCTTGAGTAGAGCAAAAATACATTTAGGATCATGTGTGTCAAAAAAAGTGACCAGATCACGACCGAAAATAAAATAAAATGCGGACTTCAAGGGTCAACATTTTGGAAAATCCAAAATAACTATTGTATTAACGATTAAAACAAAATTCAACACCTAGCGGCTTTTACGCGAACTTGTATTTTCCAAGTAGATCTACCTAAATGCCCACCACGTTTGGCTAACCCTCTACAAAACACTCTGTATATAAGTAATTAGGCAGTTCCAATGGACCACCAGGTTGATATTATTATATTAGCAACCTAGCAGCATGCTGTCAGCACTACAGCCTCTTTGCATTGCAAAAGGATATATTTAATAGTAAATTAAAGCGTGATGGCAATAAAAAAATAAACAAATAGATAAAAATGAAGTGGTTTTAGTAATAATAAAATACTAATAACCAATGAAATTTTTTTTATTGTTACCAATGTGGGTATACCATAAAAAGCTTGCATAATAATTAAAATCCATAGAAGGATATCGTCGATATACAATAAAATTGATAATATCTTATCCGATTCCAAGTCAATGACTTTGAAAGTTATGGCACCATATAAAAATATAGAAAATACTCTATTTAGATAATTTATATCGATATTGTCTGGGTTAGCTCCAAATTCTGGTGATTGGGACCGTCATTAAATATGCTTATTTCTATATATTCCCTTATAAAATGACAATAAGCAATTCGTAAACAATGAATAAAGTTTTTTTATGGCGTCTGGTTCTTATATTAAAGGTTATAAGGAGACTTTTTGGATGTGCAGAATCAAAATTATATCCTTGACCGATCGGTTCCGCCCACTGAAAGCCAAAAACGAATACAATACGATAATTAATAACAAACGTTTGTCTGGGACGATGCATAACTAATCGGAGACATCCGCTAACTCAGTAGCCGTTGTCAATATGTTGCTGTTAAGGGTAGAGTTGAGGTAAATCTTGATGTTTCTATATGGCCACATAAAGCAAATAATTTAGGTGTTTCTGAATTTATTTAGATAGATAAACTCTTTATTGTAACACCAAATAAATTATAAGTTATAAATGAAGATATATAAGGTGAGTTTGAATTGGTATGTTATCCCGAAAGGAGGGCCATGATAGCCCACAAGTTGTAAGAGCCTTACTTGAAACTGCGTGTTTCCAAACCTTGACGTGGGATCGCTACGAGAGTTAACAAGATACTAAAATAAATGAACAAATTAATTTCTAAACACAGGTCGTCAAACTCATTTAAGTGCATTCGGTCAAGGACGAAGTTCAACTACCCAGCTGCGCTAGGGCTATCTTCGAACGTAAAATTTAAATGGCATTTCTTCAATGAATAACTATTAATTTAGAAAAGTCATAAATGAAATATTGTCTACCTTGGAGAGTAGATTTACCCCCTTTCGGGATAATATACCTACCAATTCAAACTCAGATAGTATAATAAGATTAATGAATTGTATAGATATACTATGTATAGGTAGGTATATTTTGTTTGAAAATGGATCTTTTAAACATCAACTAATTACTATGTTACATGTAATGTAGTCAGTAGGAAAACGAGAGGTGAAAAAAAAACAAAGTACCAAAAATATGTTACAACTTATTTTTTTCAGATGTTACAAAATAAAATCCTGATGTATTTAGGCATGTAGCAACTTGTCCAGTTTGTTGTGTCACTACTACAAAAATAATCATGCAAAACCACAGACAAAACGTAACACGGTAGGTACTTTATCATGTAAATAAACTTTGTACAAATCTCATTAGCATACATATTGGTTTTTTGCTGGCCAATGTGTCTAATTATAATTTGGCATTTTGACTCGACATACAATATTATGGTAACATCTGCTTTGTATTTTTGTAAACAGGGTTACCACTCAAACATAGATATTTTTTCATTAACTCGTATGAATTCAATCAGGCTCAAAAAGTGTAATTAACAACCCTGGATGAGATATTGTTTTAAGAAATATTTTAACATAAACGCTTGACTTTAAAATCAATAAGCAACTAAAACAGTACTTTAACATATATATATAAATAATTGCAGCTTTATCCGTATGTGTTGTTATACTTCTTCATTTATAATCGTTATCCACAGGAGCTATGCTCAGAGTTTCCTTGCGAGACAAGATCCGAAATGAGGAGATCCGCAAGAGAACTAAAGTCACTGATATACCTCTTAGAATTAGCAAGTTGAAGTGGCAGTGGGCAGGCCACATCCCTCGTAGAACTGGCAACCGATGGGGATGAAAGGTTCTCGAGTGGCGACCACGAACTGGAAGACGCAGTGTAGGCCGGCCTCCCACTAGGTGGACCGACGACCTGGTCAGAACCGCGGAGATCCAATGGATGCAGGCAGGCAGCCGCTCAAAGTGACGTTCTTTGGGGGAGGCCTATGTTCAAAAGTAGACGTCTTCAGGCTGATGATGATGAACCACAGGACATGCAAAGGAGAAACTTGTAATACTTGTACTATGTATAATAATTTGCATTTTGCAAGGCAGTGCGTAAACTTCAAATTTGAATTATGCCAACCCTATTTTGTAAGAGTTTCAGAAAGCGGAAATATTGTTTGCGGATTATTTAACCTTTAAATAACGGAACTATAATGTAACATCATCATTATTACTTCCATAATTATGTTGTCGATAAACTACACCATAAATTAAATTTTATGATAACTTCTAACTGACAAACACTTATCTATAATGATCTATCCTATTTAACTACGTATACGGTGGAAGGTTTGAACACAGCCTGGAAAGAAGGTACAAAATTTCTTAAATAGTTATGAAAATATAAAATTTACTTTAAATACATCGCACATTCATACTTCAAAATTCAATATTAGAATCCAAAGAAAACGTGCAATAAATGAAGCTGCATTCAAAAATTCTTCTTTCATTTGAAGAATGTTTTGGCTCTAGTTTAATATTTGGGACAACAAATACTTATTTCTTTCAAAATGAATTAGATTGAATAACGGCATTTTCACACGAGTGTTTTTAAGATTCTATCATCTACACGACAGCTGTTTTAGTATTTAGTACTAGCCGACCCGCCCCGGCTTCTCACGGGTTAAATTTTTCTCACCTTTTAAACCTTCCCTAGACCTCCACGAACATTTCAAGACCAAAATAAGATAAATCAGTTCAGCAGTTCTCAAGTTTTAGCGAGACTAACGAACAGCAATTGATTTTTGTATATAAGAGAATAATATAAAAAGATACCAAAACTATGGAGTGTTACTAAAATTCACTCCCCTTTGACATGCACAATGCACATCCAAATATGGCATTTCTTATTCCTATAAATGTATGTATAGTCATTAATAAAAAATACAGTAAATTCTATTATGCCAAGTTGTTAGGAAGAATTATGCTCATATTCCATGTTTAAATACATTTTATAATTGCAACTAACTTGGGTAATAATTCTCCTGCAGTTGAAAGTATTATATCTACCATAGATCCGGTAGAGATTGACCTATAGACTTTTCACATTGAAAAGGGGTAAGTACCTCAGTAAACATTTTTCCTAATTAGTCGACCAAGGCTCACAACATTCAATTTACGTCGTGGTCACAATATTAACTTACAACGTTGTTAAATATCTGGATGGACAGTATGGACTCCTTCACCAGAAAACTATTCAAAAGTATCATCAGGATCCGAATGGGTACTCATAGAAATCGTTGTTTGTTCGAATTGAAGTAAAATAATTTAGTACGGTCCGTAAATTTTGATTTTCGTACAAAAAAATTACAAAGCCCAATTCATGGCAAATGTCAACGAGATTTATAAACTAGCTCCATTAGATAGAACAAACGTTGAATAAAACTACTATACAGCCGATTTGTATAACCTAATTTTACTTCTCCGGGAGCAAAATGTAGCATCCAGTAGGTACGTGACGGATACATTAGGGAAAAACAAACAACATTCGAAAGCCTTAATTTCATGTAAATAATTAACTCTACTTTTTAATGACAAACTCTTTTCTATCTTTCACATTAGCACTAACTTACGCTGGTGCAGCGCAGTTTTGACTACGTATTACCTACTATTACTTATTCTGTGCTTTGACAAGCGTCGTCGTAGCTCACGCGAGATTTCTCGTAAACCTTGCATTAGTGTGCGTGTTTCGAATCGAGACATACTTACGTAGCCACCATTCTTTCTGTATGTTGTAGTTGTGGCTTCAAATATTACAAGACAGGTTGTTTAATTGTAATTTGCAAGCGGGAATACTTACAAAACTTACTCCATCAGTATGGGATACTTGTATGCCCCCTGTGGGAGCATTTTGTTTATGATCCTATTAAAGAGTAGTGAAAGGAATGTGTCGAAGTATACGGTAGATTTGGATATAAATAAGAGTGTTGTATTATATGTGGCTTTACTTTCATATTATTTTCACTGCATTGCCAGTTATTCTGCCGCCAAGCAGTAGTGTGCAAGCACGACTGTGTTCCGGTTTGCAGTGCATTGTAGCTAGTCAAATTACTGGGCAAATGAGACTTAATGATCTGATGACACAGTCTAATAATCTTATTAGTATACTGTGTGATGTCTCAGGTGAACGACTAGCTCGTCACGTCATTCACTCGCATAAAAAAAAACTCCTCGAACTTTATGGATTTCGGAAAAACTCACGGTAGGTTTCTTCGTCGCTGTTAAAGCGAGCGCAAATCTTTGCGCTCGCTTTTTCATACTTTATACTAGACTGTTAGAGAAGAATAAATTTAAAATTATTAATTATTTCTGTATAAGGATTAACAAAACAGAACTGTAGACATAAGAGCTGACACAGAAAAAACTTTTCTGTAAAATATAATTGCAAGTTAACTACAACTTTCGAAATGGGAAAATACTACTAATGCGATTTTACAATGACTGGATAAAGATTTTCCTGTACTAATAAATTATAACTAGCCTAAAACAAAACCTAAACATTCCTTTTTCGGTATTCGGTTTACAAAGTTAATTCTCAGTGTTTTGTTATTCAATGAATAACTCTAAGCTTATTATACAATAACGGCGCCTAACAGTATTGTTAAACTTTCATCCAATCAACGGCGTCATAACAAAACCCTTCTATTATAGCTTTTACCGTATCCAATTGCTGCGCGACTTCTGGCAGACATTCGACACTTCTGTCGATGGCATCGATATACCGTTTTTTATTCGCACATTAAAAAGTAGTCAAATATCGATGGCAACAATAACACTTGTGTGTGGGCTGATCATTGTTTGGACTGCCAGAGGTCAGGTTTCGTATTGCCGCTGGATATAAGGTAGATTAAGAACCATAGATTTGGTTTGAATAGCGCACGCACACTAATGCATGCATTTATGCGGTGTTAGGCTGTATTAGCTTGCATGTGCATTTATACTTTCAAAATGTTTGTGTCTTAGAACTTACGTAAGAGGAGCGGTGGCTCTTTATGCTTTCTTCACCATAGTAAATCATAGATTTGTTTATCCTTACTTACACTTAACACTCCGTGAAAATCAATGTCATTGCATTGGAAGAGATTTGTATTAATAACATATTTAAAAGAAACCCAATCTATTAAGCCCTAAGTTATGTCTCTCAGGAGAAAGGTTCCCTTATTTACAGTTGAATTAGTGAAATAGAAGAGATTCACTACTGACATAATTATACAAATCAATTGCGGTATGGTAACAGCAGTTACAAAACAAGCGTCTAGACACATGAAAGGTAGACATTTTTTATTTGAACCGCTACTTGCCTTTGTGGGCGTGCATTAAGAGTAGATTAATCATGTTCGAATGTTTTTTGGACCGAGTTTAATGAGAAGACGATTGTCTGACGTATGGGGTTCCATGTCTGCTGTTAAGGTCCTGTTTTAGGATGACTAAGACACCTAAATGTCTATTATGCCAGATTCGAATGTGACTCAGATGTTTTACGCAAAAATGTAGTTGATGTAGTGTATTTGCGATAACAGAATGTTAAGGTTAGCTCTTGTTTTCTACGGCTATTAATTATTATACCTACATCACAACAAGGAGAAGAAGAAGCGAAAACGGGCTATTTATTTACAATTCTTATAAAAGGAGTTTGAGCCATTTAAAAAGTTTGAGAATGTAATAAATATAAACTGTCATGGGTTATCGGATCCATTAATAGGTAGACATTTAGATATTATATCCTTCAAAACATATAGCAAATTCACGTGTAATTTTCCAAATGAAACTGGTTCGTTTTCAGGTAAAAATAATGGAGATATCATTTGGGATTTAATTAATCTTACAAATCGAAATTACAACAGAGCCTTTCAGAAACCGAGAAGCTTAGAAAACAAATCACATACTTGACGTAGCATTGGCTCTACTATAAAGATCGATCCTTAAATGTCCGTCGTCGGGACTAATAATGACGATTATAGGGCTTACCTACAAGCTTAAAGTCGTTGACACGAGATAAACAGCTATCCATATGTCACTCGTACACGTGCTCTATTAATATGGAGAGCGATGATGAATTGAGAAGCTATTTAATTTGGTTCTTCTTCTCTTTAGTTTGGTAATGTTTATACTAATTTTATTGTTGCTTGCCGTTTGCCGGTTGTTTGTTGTCTTTGTTTACTTAACGTAGGCTTCCTCTTTTACTCGTGTAAGCAAATGGTGAGTGTGTCAGAATTTTCAAACCACCCAACATCTTCTGATTTAGCTTAATGATTATCGTCTTACGAAAACAGCCAATAGTGTATACGCGACAAAATCTGTAAGTAAAACTATGCAGAAGTGTGTATTAGTTGGATTCTATACTTACTGTATGTAAAACCACATTTACGAAGTCCTCTTGCTTTAGCTCGATGTATTATTCAAAAAGTCACACCTTTAAAATGCTTAGGAATTTCATCATGCCAGTTATAATATTGACTCTATTGTCTAGTAAAACATGTCATTACATAATTGAGCAGGGGATTCCCTATTCAAGTTTATTTGCCTTTCCTAAATTATTTCCATTAAATACTCTAGAAATTTTTATTTATAGCGTTTGCGTCTATTTGAATATTAACTTCTTCAAATACGCAACAAAAAAAAGCTTTAAAAGAACTACACACAGCACAACATTTTGAATGCACTATAAAAAAGGGTTGTAAGAGTCCTATAGGATAGGGTAAGCAACCTTTTAGTAACATCTCCAGTGTTACAGATAGGATAGGTTGAAGAAAATAGGTTGATCACTTTTGCATCAGGTGAGTTATACTTGATATTATCTAGATATAGCTCAAATACTCGAATAGAATAAACTTGGCTTAAAGTTTGCTTTACCATCAACTGCGGGTTTTAATGGTACTTAAGCAAGTTGTATATTATGCCTGTGTACATAAACAGTAATTGATACTGCTATGTTTGTCTTCTACTTTTTCAAATATACACTTTTACACATGAATTACTTTCTTGGTGTTAGAACCCTAGAGCATGTGTTTAATACAAATTGTTGGTGTTGTCACCATAATCTGTCAGACGGTTCTCTTGTTATATTTTATACTTATAAATACAAAACTTGCTGTTAATTTGCCTGTAAATGATACTCCAGATAGCTTTGATCGTAGAACTGAAAACCAAAAGGTTCTCGAGCGGCGACCATGAACCGGAAGACGCAGTGTAGGCCGGCCTCCCACATGGTGGACCGAAGATCTGGTGAAAACCGCGGGGAGCCGATGGATGCCGGAGGCGAGCAGCCGCTCAAGATATATGTTCAGCAGTGGACGTCTTCAGGCTGTGGACGATGATAATGATGATGCCAGAAAATTCTCTGATTCTAATATTATAATGAACTAGAAGGAATATTAAATAAAAGCGTACATAACAACAGTTCGTAAATAAAGGTCTTTCCTTTGCATATTGTTTAGTAAAAAATCAATCTACGTATAATATTGATAATACTATATTTTAAAATATTTTATTCTTATAATATTGACAAATTGAGCAGTATATCAAAATGATTTTTATTTTTATACTAACAACTAAGTAATAGGACAAGTTATTCAGTAAGAATGTGGAATAAATGAATATATTTAAAATAAAATAATTTTACAATGGCTATAAAGACAATTAAAATACAGTGGTAACCTTTGTATGAGTCCATAATATATTAATTAACATGAGTGTTGTATTTAATTACCATTTGTTTAACTAATAGGTGGTCTTGTGGGCGTGGAGTTATTGTAATGTGTTAATTATAATCCTAAATACCTGTTTAGATACATTAACAATATAATTGTCAAAACATTCAGTTAGTAAACTGGATATTACAACATCATATGGTGTTTAATATAACTAAAATACATATATTATTATTTATGACGGTGCTTGTAAACGTATTTATGCACGTAGTTTATTTGCGATACCACTTTCAGAGAATATTATAATAGCTACTTTTTCATTAATATACCGCCATCATGATATAATAGTTAGAGTTTGATATTAGCTACTGTTTGTTTGACCAATCACAGCAGTAAGCCGATCATTCGACCAATCACATTCAGTGCATTTTTTCCGCTCCTAGCGGTGACTGGTGACTTGTACTTGTACCTGCTTGCTAGCTATTTCTAACTTCGTGGAAAGTACGCACACTATGTTGACTTGTCACTTGTATTACAAGTGCGTTAGGAAAGCGGTTTTTTCTCCGGCCATTGCTGTGTGTGGGCGGCCTTATTTGGAACACTAAGGAGCGCTTGACTTTTTTCGAGCAACAGCAATTATTATGATACACTGACTTCATTTGATTGTCAGAATAAAGTACCTTCTACTTTAATGATATGGTGGATTTAAATTTAGAAAATATATAACTACAAGATGAACGAACTTACTACACTTGATACACCTAGCTTGATAGTCAAAAGTCAAAGTTAAGGAATTTTATTTCTAATATTTAGCACTTTTACAAGTCAAAAAGAGGATGACCTTAAATATCATTTATTTAACTACTAGCAGCGCCCCACGGTTCCACCCGCGTTCCTACAGGAACCGTTCCCGTTTTCGGGATCAAAAGTAACCTATGTTTTAATCCAGAGTATAAGCTACCTCCATACCAAATTTCATCCAAATCCGTTCAACTGTTACAGCGTGAAAGAGTAACAAACATACACACATACACATATACGCACAAACTTTCGCCTTTATAATATTATATAATATATAATATATACTAGCTGCGCCCCGCGGTTTCACCCGCGGATAAAAAGTTGCCTATGTGTTAATCCAGTACATAAGCTATCTATATTCCAAGTTTCGTCCAAATCCGACCAGCCATTTGAGCGTGAAGGAGTAACAAACATACACACATACACACAAACACACATACACACATACAAACTTTCAGCTTTATAATATTAGTGTGAAGTGTGATGTGATATAGTGTGATGGGTGTAATTAAATTTATTAGAGTCCTTTGAATCTAGGTACCTACTCCTGACACCGGTCACGTGTGGACCAAAATTTATAAAATATATAAACACTATTTGATATTGATAATAACTCCAAAAAATTAGAAAACTTGCTTTATCAACAACTACAGTACTAAATTAAATTAAAATAATTAAGTGCTGTTTTTAATTATTGCACACAAGGTAAACAATGGTTTAAAGTATCAAAATCGTCCGTGTCAACTATGTTAGGCGTCGCAGCAATCTTCATAATTTTCGACAAAAATACTTTCGTTTGCACTCTTTAGTATAATAATCATCAATAGATGATGTACTACCATGTGTTTATGTTATGCTAATGAATTCTATTGCATCCCGTATAATATGTTGTGCTCTTTTCAGAAATAACATTTAGGTAACTTAACATTTAAGTTAGGTACTTGTTTGCGATTCTATGTCACATTAATTACGATGTCCTAGAAAATAACTTAAAAGTAAGTAGCATCCAGCTTTCAAAGAAGAAGCTCTCAACTTGGTGGTCAAACAAATAATAGCCCAACTAGCATGTTCAAATCAATGGAGCACCCCATTGCCCTCCTTCCATTCAAGCCACTGTCTCATCGCTAAATACCACCAGTCGACATAAACATCTTTACTCCTTAGAACCATGTCGTAATAAGCTCTCCAATTTATTCAAGCATCTTTATATAGCGTAGATATTTCGTTATTACGCTACGGTACGAAAGTATTGGTGAGTTTGTTGTCATCTCATAAATAATAAACATCCATACCGTACAAAAGGTACATAACATAATACTGAAAGTATAATACGTGACAATAAATTAATTAGCATAGACCCGCGATCCGGATCTGTAGTGGTCATGGCTAAGGTAGATTTCACACGATCAGTCTTCGATTGATGTTGTGGTTTGATACTTGATGGTCCCATTTAGCAAACATAAGTGACAAACGTCAACGGTGATGGCCAGTGCCTTTTTAAAAGAAATAGAATTGATTCAGTAACCCAACAGAATAAAGATAGCCTTTTTACTCATTTCCTGATGTAAGTCACGTCTGACAATTCAAATATGCTTATGCTATGCTTATACTTAACATACCTTATCTACGCGTGCTATTTCTCACGTGACTCGACATTGTGTTACATTTGTTCAAATCATAAAAACAATTGCTCAAAGAACCTATCATTGACCTTGTGACAGTATTTCTAAACTGCAATCTTGTAATTCTTTTTGAAAGAACAGCATGTCTAGAGTCACTATCACTATACCCTTGAAATATTCGATTTACGAAATTTGGTTGGGGTTAGATCTTTTGTTTATTATTCCGTTTTACGTCAAACTGCAATTATTTAGGCTTGATCGTGTGTAGCAGACCTAAAGTGTTATCAGGTCAGGTGGTCTCTCGACCCTACACTGGTTTAAGAGGGAAAACCGTTGTAAGGGCTGAGCATATTGTGAGTTATCTCTGCGTACAAAGTGAGTATGAAAGGGACCCCTATGAGTGCTTTAGAAAGGACCTGCATGCGATGAACTGATAAATGGTAAGTATATTATGATAAGGATTTTTTAAATTATTAAGCAGGATATCTGTAAAGGGGTAAAATTATGCTCTTGATATTATGGAAGCCATGTTTTTTCACGACGACGAGCACAAGTAACGAGGACGACGACGACGAGCTATGGAAGGAGCTATGCTCGGTGTTTCTCTGCAACATAAGATCCGCAATGAGAGATCCGAGATCCGTAGGAGAACTAAAGTGACCGATATAGCTCTTAGAATTAGCAAGTTAAAATGGCAACGGCCAGGCCACATCGCTCGTAGAACTGGCAACTGATGGGGAAGAAAGTTTCTCGAGTGGCGATCACGAACCGGAAGACGGAGCGTAGGCCGGCCTCCACTAGGTGGACCGACGATCTGCATGGTGAAAACCACGGGAAGCCGATAGGTGCAGGAGGGGAGCAGTCGCTCGAAATGGCGCTCTGTGGAGGAGGCTTATGTTCAGTAGTGGACGTCTTCAGCATATTGACGATGATGATGATGTTTTACCTATCTTCTGATATGTTTTGCCACGTCAAAACTTACGGTACCAAAAATAAAATAATCAAATTATTAAAGTAAACTCCTCCGGTTGATTTGGGCCACAACTTGGACACAATCAGATTTGAATATAGAATTAGACTTGGACCAAATAAGACTTGAAATTATTTCGACATGCATTTTTCGAGTTAACAAAATGGTATTTAATTTAAGCCTTATATTTTCACATAGATATCAAAAAATGATAAATTTATATTCTACATAATAAACTTGAAGATATGGCTTCAGTACCTATACGCTTTATGTACCTATCACTAACACAGATACTAGTAAAACTTTTTAATTTGGTACATGATAATAGCTTTTGGCGGTGCTTTTGATCTGAGCCAATATACGTAATTGTGGGGTTTACTGCTTAACGCCCGTCTTAAGTGTTGAGCGTTAGCGGGGGCGTGGGCGGCGAAAGCGCTTAACAAAAGACTTTTATTGCGTATTAGTCAATCCGTTGTTATAGTGCGAAAGTCTGAATGGTTTTATGGATTTAATGTTCTAACGGTAACCAAAATGGTAGCCATTAGTTGTGAAAAAACTTTGCATAGTTAATTACAATGCGGTAATGGATTATGGTTGTTACAATACAAATAAATATGTCACAATTACGACATGTCATGTATGCCATTGATTGTAATTATGAAAATCATAATCATCATAATTGGCAGGAAAGCTAATCAAGAAAATCTATGGTAAAGCAGGTGCTGTTAGTCATAGCATGCATTTAACGAAGACGCGTCTCATCTTCTCCATGGGAGGCGTCGAAAGGGAATGCACTGGGCGTTCCGAGGGGAGCGAAAAATGCATACTACAAGCTTTTTGTATCACAGAATAAATAATAGTAGAATATATTTGACAATTTTTTTAATTTAAAAAATAGTCACAGATCATAAAAAGTTGCTAACACTTGATTCTTGTAACATTTACTCTTGATGTCGTTACAACTTTTAGCTTGCACCAATCACAATGCATGCGTTTTTTATGCGAAGCAAGTGTTTTTAATGAATAGGTATTACATTATAATCGGAGACTGGACGTTTTTTATATTTTTATACCATAAACCGTTGATGTCTTATTACGGGGGCCATCGTTACGTCTCGATTAACATGAAATATATTCAGTGTTAAAGTCTGTAATAATGCACTTTTTAGCCTTTCCCTTGGTTTTATAGTGTTCAACAATGTGGAAAGACTGAATACTGTTTAGAAAGAAGTCTAAATTAAATTAGGATTATTAGAATGTTATTGAAGCACAATTTAATTGTTGTTGTGATTATTTAAGAGGCCTGCTCTTGTCAGTGGAGTAATCGCCATCTTTCTCGATTTTCAGCCAATGCTTTGACTTCCGCGTACGACATGACTTTTATCTTTTCTTTTATTGGATCTGTATATGCCCTTCTAGGTCTGCCTCTTCCTCTCTTCCCTTCTACTTTCCTTCTATAATGTTTTTCATGAAGATGTCATGTCGAACAAGGTCGCTAAACATTTTTCCTCCTCTTGACTCTATTGTCACTAGTATGTTCCGCTTTTCTTGAACAAGGATGAGTACTTCTTCGTTCGTTTTTCGCTTAGTCCAGCTTATTCTCTCATACGCCTCCAGCACCACACTTCAAATGCTTCCAGCCTTTCCCGGCCTTTTTGGGTCATCGTCTCTCGCTCCAAGCGAGACAAGGACGTTAGATTAGGCAGGTAATAATCGAAACAGCAGACATAAGTGCTGAAACAAGTACTATAAACATAGCCTTTGCAGCGACATAAGCGCTGAAACACGTAGGTGCAATACGTAAACGTATCTTTTCCAGTGATATAAGCGCTGAAACACATAGAATAATACGTAGTAGTTATTGCAGAGTTTTGCTTTACGAAAACTCTACTACAGTAAACGGTACTGATACATAGTACATAGCACTGTGTTTTCAAATTAAACGCCATAAAATACTTATGTTTATTGAAATAAAAACGTAGTACGTAATAAATAGTTCAACACCGTATCATCAAATTGATTTCTAACATCGTTCTTTTATGCTTTTTGTTGTGTTTACATTTTTATTCCAACAATGGCCATACACCATACAAGTCATACAAGTAGTCATCCAATAAAAACGTTTGATCGATTGAGAGGTGAATATCCGCCCCAACAAAAAGAAGAACCGCATTATGAATATTAAAGAGCATCGTCTTTTAATCGTTAAGGGCGTCAGGAATCCAATATAAATTACCTACCGATTACAGAAACACGTTATTAGCTGACAGAAAATATTTAGAAACGAGAAAAACGATCGCCAAGGAAGCGCCTTTAAATTAAACTCAATTAAAATGCTTTATTATTTCCAAATTTAAAAATGATCGAGTCAAGTGAAAGTTGTAGCGTCACCAATAATTAAAAACATTTTTATCGCTCTTAAGAATGTTTAAATGATTTTTTATTACCTATTAGTTCTAAATAATTTTAGTAGTGATCGGTCGTAAAATGCATTCATTGAGCGAATAAAAATACAATTTTTAGATAAACAAGGCATATGATTGCCAGTTATAGTCTTAAAATAAAATCGATTTTTGAATATTGATGTGTCAGAATTTGGTTGCACAGCGTGCAATTGGAATATTTGAATATTTTGAGATAGGCATGTATTCTAGAACATGCGACTTGTATTGCCAGTAAATTCTAGTGACATTAATCATTTTGTACTATTACGTCAACTGTCATAATTTTCGAGAGGGCGCTGCAGTAGTACTAATTTATACTCATCGCAGAGCTCCATGGCGACAACGGATTATCACAAAAAGCTCTGATTCATTAAAAATAAAATAATTACAAACCTTTCAAATGAAGCGTAGCTAATCTCACCGTCCGTGTAGTACCTACGTCCTCTTACAACCTCACGATTTGAGTAGATCAAAAACATTTTACGATTATTAAACCCCCCGATTGACAACCGGGAAGGCATTCTCAACGTTCCCATATTTTTATAGCGTGTAAAACCGTCGGCGCTTTTTTATATCATCTCTTTTAAGTGACATAAATTCTAATACAAAGTCCATTTGTGTATCTCGGACGTCTTAAAAGGTATGGGGATAATCATTTTTCTGCTTTTTACAAGGAACTCATTTCAATTATCAGACGATTTGATGGGTATAAAACGCGATGGTATGTGTCGCGCGGACGGCGCCCTACAGCGGACGGTACGGTCGGTAGGACGTCCCGCGACTTCTCTTCCATATTTTAATTTTCGAAGACGCTAATTTAATTATGGAACTCTTGGTTTTTTATTCGGCGCAGCTGTATCCTGCGAGTGTTCGATAATTTTCATAAATTAACGGTGCATGTTTAAAACGCTTTTGTCGTCATTATTTAGTGACAATTGTTTTTACTTATTAAAATAATTGTGTTGTTGTTACAAAAATGCTTTAATTTTACAAAATATGTACAACTGTATTCCAACAACTTAAAATATATAAAACTACTTAACTAGGCCTAAAAACTAAACAATAAAATACAAAATACAATTACAAAAACTAAATTAAATCTAAACTAAGTATTTATCTAAAACTAAAACTAAACTTGTAATAATTGTTGCTTAATCATTGTATTTTATTCGTTGTACATTAACATTTCTGAACCTTACCCTCCAGTATAGGTGAGGAATAAAATAATTGGATAGTCAGTCGAATCAGATGTAATTGAATAAGTTTGGATATAATTTCTAATCCGCACGTGGGCGTGCTTTAGACGAATGCTTTGATATGGGACTAAGGATTAACATCTATTGAATAAGTGTGAAAGGACTTTGATGTGACACGACAAATGAACCCCGCCTTTAGTGACCGATGAGTAGAGTTAATCAAAGTCGGTTCACCGTTACTTAAGGATTAGTAATCTGGACACGTTCATATTTTTAACTATTAATTTCACTGATCGACATACATAGTATAAACGTGACTTAGCCATAAAAAATATGGTACAGTTGTTTAGGTAGGTGTGTTAGTTAGCAATAATAATTTGTACTGGAAAAAGTAGGTACAATTGAACGACGTTTGACCAATCAGTCTCCGTGACTCCTTGATTTGTTTTCTAGTCTATATCTACGCAATATAGGCGACAGTATGGCAACAATGCAGCATAATCAGAAGTTAAAGTTGACATTGGAGAGTTTTGGCGGGAACGCGGAAAAGTTCACGTCGGTGCATTGTATTATTTTACAAAACTTATGCTTTTTCCAGTGTTAATGTTTAAAATTGGTGGTGTTATACGCATTAAGTGCTGAATTACGAGCATGAGTGTGGGCAAGTGATATAATGTAGTGAAACGTGGTTTTTCGTGTTGCTTCCAAAATTCCATAGAAGCCTCTAGTAAAGTTGCCACCACTTTACTAGGGCATGCCTTAGACTGGATTATGACTTAGACTAGACTATGACTACTCTGACTGTGACTATGACTTGACTTTAAGTGAAAATTTCCATAATACGATAAAAAATTACAAACCTTGACACTGGCTAAATACACTATGTGTGAAGCCAAAATATTAAAAAAAAAAGTTGACATTGAACCACACATTTAATCCTAAAAGAAATTGCGGAATACAATCATGCCAGTAATAATAAATAATGATAATTAACTTTTCGTCTAAAATACCGCAAAGCCTGAAAACGAAAGTTTTCAACCAGTGTATGTTGCCAGTGATGATTTATGGCACTGAGACGTGGTCTCTTACTGTTGGCCTTATGAGTAAGCTCAAAGTCGTGCAGCGAGCTATGGAGGGAGCTATGCTCTTTCCTTGCGACATAAGATCCGAAATGAGGAGATCCGCAAGAGAGCTGAAGTCACCGATATAGCTTTGAGAATTAGCTAGTTGAAGTGGCAGTGGGCAGGCCACATCGCTCGTAGAACTGACAACTGATGGGAAAGAAAGGTTCCCGAGTCGCGACCATGAACCGGAAGACGCAGCGTAGGCCGGCTTCCCACTAGGTGGACTGACGACTTGGTTAGAACCGTGGGGAGCCGATGGATGCAATAGGCAAGCAGCCGCTCAAAGTGACGCTCAATGAGGAAGGCCTATGTTCAGCAGTAGACGTGTTCAGGCTGATGATGATGATGATGATGAATAATGATAACGCCCGACGATCATACACATAGATCCTGGATCCTCAAAGTATTTTTGGACATTGCCATCTATTTTAACCATGATTCTAGCTGCTGTCTGTACATTCTATGAAACAATACCATGCGACCCTAATTTAAACTGTCTCTACATTTCACTCATACATTATTACCTCCTTGGTCAACAATAACTGGTGGCGAGTGTCAAATAAATTTTAATTAAATTGTGGACTGCTGCAGCGTGGTGACTCCTAATAATTGACAAGGTCTGATGAATCACTGCTGCTACCTTGTTAAATGTTGGAGTCATCTGTCTTTACTGCCACCTTGGGTTACGTACTAACTGTTCTGTGTATCTGTGGCTTTGGTTGCTCTACTTTGTATGTGATGCTTAGACGATAAAATGTATCAGTTTTCGCTTTCTATTCTGTATTTGTTTTGGATATCAAAATTGTTTATTTAATATCGAATTTGGATAGAAAAACTTTGGATTTTATTTATTTAAATCAGATTTTGGCAGGCGTATTACGTACCTATTTCTTTTATCGCGTACAGGTTTACTATGAAAGGGTTCTTGGAAATTCAATTTCTGAGGTTGTCAAAGTGTTAGAGCAAGATAGATGACGCGGATGAAACCGTGGCTTTGCACTAGTGCGATATAAATATTGCGTAAAGTTCTTGAGAGTCAATTTTAGGTGCTTAAAATTGGCATACAAACTAGGAAAAAAGCTTTGATATAAAAGCGAAAGAAACTGGTGCAGACGCACTAAAATCTATTAAAATACAACAACCCTAAACTAAGTCAGACTTACGCACTAGATCCTTCTTCTTAATACCTAATATTCCTAATGCTGCTCTCGTGGCATACCTACCACTGCTTGAAAAAAATTAATAATGATTGGTTGTGGTTTAAATCAAGTAACGTAATTGCCAAGCAGTTTTATTTTGCGTGTCAGTTCAGTAAGTCAGTATATGTTTTTACATTATTACCCACATACTAACTGCTTTATTAGCCGAAGACGCTCTACAAGAATTTAAATCTATTTAACATACTATTTTATCACTTATCTTAAACCATTAAGTCATAAAATTTCATAACACCAGTTTTAAGTTCATCTCTTAATTTATACCTCGTTATAACCAACAACCTTACTACCAGTGCTTATTAAGACATAAAAAAATATTTACTTAGGTAATAAATTTAGTTGACATTCGTGAATAGCGGGACCTATTAGGAACCATAAAATGCATTCTTAAGCGCATTAAAATTTAACTAAAAATGTATTTTTCATATTATCATACACCATACACAACATAAACACAAAAGTGTACAAACGCAAACGTACATAAGTGTATAAACGCAATTCAATAAAGACAAAAACTGAAAAGAGCAAACATTTCTTTTGCTGTTTCATTCTCTCTGCACTTAACACAATAGTGGCAGAGGAAAACAATAGTTTTATGTTTGCGTCAGATTCGTTTCTTTAATGACACGATTATCTACGCGTCAAAACAAAATTGGGTAAGCCTGGGTCCTTATAATTACGAGCCCTGCACAGAGAAACTTTACTTAGTTTGTAGCCATACATTTTTATAATCGTTTACCTGTCCACCTGCCTCTAATATACCCACTTCCGGAAATTTAGTTTTGGTGGAATGCCCACGATGATATACGGGTCTGACTAAGAAAAGATATTGGAACTAGTTCCTACAAAATTTTAGCAACCAGCGAGATTTGAAAAAAAAAACACCTTTTATCTCACTGGGTATATAGGTGCTGTACTACCCTAACTGAGCTATGATCGCATACCAGTGGCTGCGAAAATCTTTATTTATTTATTATCTTTTTTCTTTTTTTTTCATCTATATTTTGAATCGAAGTCGTGGATGCATAATTATGTAGAACCTATGTTCGACAGTCTGCTGTTCCTGAGTGTGTGTTGTGAGATTTGGTATTCCATGCCTTTTTGCAAACCAATGTACTTGTTCAACAAGAGAAATTGAACTTCCCTCGACGAAAACGGATTCAAAGCATCGATCAAAGCTTACTTTGTAAACGATTATAAAACATGATATTACTCTAACACATAATTCTAATAAATCAATAAACTGGCACTCTTCAATTATATGGTGTTCTGACACTTTCATTTTATGCAAGTGTTTCCACACTGTGGTAGTTAGACAAGTAGACAGGAACTTGTAGATGTTACGGTAATAAACGTATCTCCTTGATACTGGCAATACACTCTTACGTCACGGATTCATGGGTCAGAATGTGATGCTTAGGTACAGACCTGCATCTATCTATTCTATCACGTCTACTACATCTAGTTAGATAGTTAGAAAAGCCATGATTACGTAGCACGCGTCCACCAGCCAAATATTATGATCATTATCATCATCATCAGCCTGAAGACGTCCACTCTGAAGGCCTTCCCATAGAACACTACTTTGAGTGGCTGCTTGCCTTTTCCATTCATCAGCTCCCTGTGGTTTTTACCAGATCATGTGTTATTGATCTTCAGCCCTATTACGATCAATATAGCAGCGCTACTGATGCGCGTCAGCCGCTCAACTGCTGTCACATTTCATACAATTTTGACAGAAGTTGCGTGGCAACCCTATGCGTTGACTGTTAAGTAACGAGTTCTGTTGTCATGCGTGTTCCTATCTATGGTGCGGGGGACTCCAAGAAAAACTACGATTTTCATAAACAAATACATATGTAATTGAAACGGTAAAATACATACTGATAATATAACTAAATAATATAAACTATGACATGACGCGGTAGTGGTGGAGAGACGACTGAAGAGGCCAGAGCGGCGCGTCGCCGCGTGAAACTATTTCTCCCACGTTAGCATTCTGTGCCCCTATATTGACCAAAAAAAATTACAATACCTACCAAGCTTTGAAGTGGAGAGTTCAGTTGGGAACAACTGTACTTTTCTTTTCACAATGGACTAGACTAGCATTTGACCTTGATATGAAAAAGCCATGATCTGGTCGGTCTCCAATCTCCTTAAATTGATGTTGTTGAGATCACCAAAAAAGTGTAGGTAAGGTATGACTGCGTATACCCCAGCAAGCCATAAAGAAGTAGCCAACGTAAGGTTTTCTCTAGTTACCATTATTTATTACCGTAAAATCTTCTTACGGTTTGTTAATTTAAATTAAACACCGTGTAATTACAATGTATTCTGTAATTGTAATTATAGTGCTGTTCCATTTTCCTGTCGCTCAATGTACCAGTTAAATTGTCGGTGTGAAATTTTATAAGCATATAATTTTGAGGTGTGGTACGAAAAATACCACATAGTACGGTAATTAATACGTTCGTAGATTACGATTCTGACGTTTAATTAATCGATTATATTCTTCCGCGGTTTTATTATTTATGTAATTAAATATGTTGAAGTTATTTATTGTGATGGGTCGTGCCTAGTGCCAAAGTTCGTGTGAAGAATGCCGCAACACTTTGGGTCAATTAATTGGTTCATTTTTTAAAATTCTGTTGAGGCACGGTTCTGTGTCTCAAACGAATTAATGAATTCAGTCTAAATAAAATAAAATAATGAGTTTTTTATTCTAGTCAAAGAAAAATTATATCTATGCACAAAGCTCATATCATGCGACCTCCAACGGTCTAATAAGTCATATTTGGTCAGATACAACACGGAAGGTGCATTACTTGACCTTAGTTGCTTTGAGTGTATAAATGAAAAACAAAGTTGCTTTATAACTTTAATTTGCTTAATTCGCAACAAGAAGGGCCTTACGTATAAACGTTAATTAAATTTAATCAATGCTTATATACGCGCTGAAGACGTGTTGTGCTATACGTAATCCTGTCCCTATATCTCTACTTCCTTACTCGAACGATCCTTTAATCGTAGCCGTAGTATCGGCTGGGCTAGGATAGTCGGACCAGCCCTTCTGGATCAGCACCCCGATCCCCAACCCATCAAAAAAGTTTCGATTTGAAATTTACGCTCTCCGTCTCCTTCGTCTACAATCAGGATGAGAGAGTGAAGATTTCGAATCGAAACGTTTTCGATGAGTTAGGAATCGGGGTGCTGGACCGGTTTCGGCACTGGTATATAATACTATTAGCGTAACACAATCACACACAAACTTCGCTGGCGAGGTCGACGTACCCCCCGTAGGTTAGCTAGGACCGATTGCGTCTTTCCATAAGGTCCACTCTTCCAGTGGACGTAGTCTTCTCGATTCTCTTGTCTCGGCAACGGCTCAAGCCAAGGCTCGCACCTCAGGAGTGCAAATAGACTAGTTGCCTGTGCTATTAAAAATAAAACAATTAAATATTACTTTCATAAAGTAGGTTAAAAACTAATGCAATAATTGAAATATAAGTAAAATCGGTAAATAAATCAAGAAGTAATAACCCTTTCTCGCAAAATAGAGATCGTGTGGAGGTTCTCCAGTAACTATGAAAACGCACGTTGTGAAGTCACATAACAAAGAGACTGTATGTAAACCTACCACAGCTTAGTAATGAGGTACTATGAAGGAGCAAGAGTGACGTCACTGCATGTTTGAGCTGTCTCTTTCTATTCCTGTATTTTAAAATGCTTGTAACTTTGTCATTTTTTAAGATATTTAATTTTAGTTTTCACGACTGTTTATTTTTTGAGAAATATTATTAATTTACGTAATAAAAAATAGCAGTATTAGCCTATTAAGCTGGTTGCCTTGCCTCCAACTTTTAACGGCTAGAGGCGTCTTATGCAAACGCACTCCCGCCCGGTGCCGCTTTAAAGGTCGGTAGAAACAATCTTTGATAGAAATCAACAGTTAGCCCGTTCAAAAAAGAGAAACAATGTCTATGTTTTTAATAATTAATTGTTAGTTTATGACTAAAAGTACCAACTTCGGTGTTTTGCACGCCAGACTGTTTACACTACCGACATCGACAAAGAAAATTTTACCGAAAAATTAAGAGTTAGGAAAGGAAAGTCAACGGGCAAGTTGATCGTAAAAGAACAACATGTATTACCAGCTACTTATATTTTTGGTTAATTAACTGTTTCTATTCTCAAACTCAGTTCTTAAATAACATTATGTTCTTGCCAGGTCCCTCCATTTGCTTATTAGCATTCCTCGCACCTGCTGCGCTCACGTTTATTTGCTTAACCTTTCTAGTATGAGCGTTAATTAAATTTGAATATTGTATAATAATTTCACTCGTTACATTCACTGGTTACTGCATCCAGTAGAGTTAAAGTGACCTTATCGCAATGAATTTGATTTATTTTATTTTATTAGGAGTGTTATGGTGGGTGATAAATTATACTTCTTTTACTACCGATGAGCTATTTTCTGTTATTAGTTTACACTAAATGATTAAACGATTTATTATTCCGGCTTGCGCTATTTTTATATTATATTATAAGATTACACGATGCCGGTTTGCCATGTAACAAAGTATTCTAGGTCTGTGGGTCGCTTAGATAATGCGTTTGACAGCTAAAAACATTGTCAAACTCATAATGAAAACCGTAAGTTCTGATCGCTTTCTAGTTTATTTGGCTTAAGACTATAGGTAGAGTGATTATTAATACTAATTAGGAAAGTACTTATAAATAAAAAAAAACAAAATTGTACCTGTTAACCTTTTTTTTAATTTTCTTTTTACTGTTTTCGGCTTTAAACTGACCTCGTTCACGGTACGCGGCATGAAATCGAAGTCTACGCGATCGCTGAATAAGATAAGCATAGCCTAGATTTAACGCCTAGATAAAGCGGAAACTTAAGCCTAGAAACGGGTCAGGGTTTTTAAATTATAATAGGAATCATAACTGGGTTATACGGTCTTCTTATGGAATGTGAATTTGTGTGTAAATCTTAAAATACAATAACCGGATAAATGATTCATTTGCAAAGATAATAATTTTTTGTTGATATATTATACCTATAGGTATATCTATATTTCTACTGTTTCTATTGATAATCATTTAAGATCATTCTGTTATTTCGTCTAATACTCAGTATATAATGCTTTTACTATTTCAGTTCAAAAGAATACCTTTTTTTAGTTTGGGTTCAGGCTTTTGGGGTATTTGCCAGTGACCTTTTATTTATGCCAGAACATGGAAGCCGAAGTAGGTTATATTATAATTTGTACGTTGTTAAAAATCTGCAGAACGCAGTGCTGCCTACCGCAGTGCCTCTCGGAACCCTAATTGATTATAAAGTTTCGCGCTACACTGCGCACGTCATCCTAAGACATCAGCACAGTCTAGTACGTAATAAGATTTCTAGACTGTGAGATCAGGTACTTAAGTATTCATATTGATCCTGTACATCTAATTCCGTATATATTAATGCGTATTTGTAGTATGTGCATTGTGCGAGTCTGAGATATAATCAATGTAGGTACCCTGCATGTAGAGCCGAATATTGCTTCGGAGGGCATGTTAAGCAGTCGTCAGTCATAAAACAACTGTAGTACGTTACAAACCTTTGACGGACTAAAAATTCTGACACCAGGCCGGCCTAACCACACAAAAAGGCGGGGGTGAAAAACATTACAGATCTTTTTCCAAACCGCACAGACGGTTTGTTTTCAAAGACTTATGTGTATTATGGTAAATGTAAATAGATTGACCTTAAAATAACGTTTTATTTCAAAATAAGATGACTATACCTTGTCCATTTTATTAATGGTTTTTTGACAGCTCACGCCTGTGAAGTTTCGTATTGTTTACGTTAAAATATACACATTTAATATTGCACTTCATGGAATTCTTCAAAACTAAATCAAAATGTACATTTATCATATCGATTATTAGTTTACGTACCTAATTCGATTAATGATAATATTACAATCGGAATGGTATCACATTCGAGTATCTTTAGAACATCACTAACTTATCAGTCGTCGAGCTGTCAAAAATCCATTAATAAAATGGACAAGGTATAGTCATCTTATTTTGAAATAAAACGTTATTTTTTAGGTCAATCTATTTACATTTACCATAATACACATAAGTCTTTGAAAACAAACCGTCTGTATAGGTATACACAGTATAGGTACTGAAACATGCGCTTGCATGTCTTCAGCCTATTTAAATAGTTATCAAAATCCACCGCACACTTTAAAACCTGAACAAGAAATAAAATGAACACAAGTAAAACGAATAAAAAACTCGTGCAATATCTTATTTCTTGTAACTGGCAAGTAACCAATTCAAAAGTGAATTTCAATGATGCTGTAACTAGTTGTAGAGCTGTGACTTTGTAATAAAAAGATAAGCTGGCTTGTATCTAAAGTCATGAACTTGCAGATTTTTTGAAATGCGACTTTTTTTCTTTTTTACGTAAACGAATGACCTGACGAGCTAGCCGTTCGCCTGGTGTTAAGCGTCACGGCCGCCCATAGCAGATTTCAGTGTCACTCGGAACTCTAAATTAGTTAAAGTTTCGTGTGACACCGCAGTCTAAAAAAGATTTCTCGACTATGAGATCAGTTCATAAGTCTCATTTGCCCAGTAATTTCACTAGCTACAATGCCCTTTAAACTGGAACACAGTATTGCTTGCACACCACTGCTTGGCGGCAGAGTAACTGGCAAAGCGGTGGTACCTACCTAGACGAACTTTGCAGAAAAGTTCTACCACCTAGTAAAACTGACTTGCTTTCTAATAAGTAATCTATTTACAAATTATATCTAATATTTGATCACATTTAACACTGATTTGTACAAAGGGAATTTATTGGCCAAAGCTTAATTAACCACTCCGATATAAAAGAAAAAATATAACACACGTCCACTGCAATGCTGAACACTGGCCTCCCTCATAAAACGCCACTTTAGACGCTTATTATTACTATAATTACCACGCAGGCAGCTTAGTGATCGCAGAAGGTTTTAATGTAAGTGCTGATTCCCTATACCCTACACAGCTCTTATGGCACCCACGGGAAGAGATTGCTATGCTATTGTACTTCATCATTTATAGACTCAACGTTATACTATGCAAACATACACCTAACTATATTTAAAGCTTCAAGTAACTCGACCGTAATCTATAAACACCAACACAAAAAAATCAATGACATTCAATTGGTAATCGGCGTGTAACACACAAGTGTCGCTTCCAATGATAATAAAACCCTTGTTTTATGTATTTCAAGTTTACAATTAAAACGGTAATTATGAGCTTGTAAAATGTTTACAACGTAAAGGTATTTTTATAAACCAAAAAGATTTTATCTTTACCTCGTAACCCGCTATCTGATCTTTGTAAGGGCAACAGCATAATATCAGACAGCCTGAGACTTCAGATCATAGTCTCATTTGCCCAGTAACTTCACTAGCTACAATGCCCTTTAAATCGGAACACAGTAGTGCTTGCACACTACTGCTTGGCGGCAGAAAAACTGGCAAAGCGGTGGTACTACCTAGACGAACTTTGCAGAAAAGTCCTACCACCTAGTGAGTGCTGAAGCTTAAATGGGCCCAGTTGCGAATGGGACCTTTGGCGAAATCTACATTAAACTATTCTGAGTTGACAAACTTTGAACGTAGTGTTATCGATGGACTTTGTATGAACTCATAGCGATTTTTTAAAATTAACGTCTACTACGGTCTCTACTTTTTTTCCCTTTCTACTATCTACTACAAATCAGACACCAGCCGCCCTGTGAGTGACGCTGACGACGCTCTATGAAGCCGAAACTAAAACAATTTTTTGCAAATTTCATATTTTTCAATTGTGCGTAACTTACCTTTATTATATGGACATGAAAACTAAAGGTTACCTGCCCATTTGTTCGTGTTACCATTTATTGGTTCTTAATTAATGAAGAAATTTTTATGTCTTTCCTTAACTCGATTAATTTATTACATGCAGATTTTATGATCGAACACGGTCTTGTTAGTTTTGCTGTTTTTAGATATCCGTTATGAGACAAATGCCTTTATTAGTTTTTTTTTGTAAGACGTATTTTCATCATCATCATCATCATTAACAGCCTGAAGACGTCCACTGCTGAACATAGGCCTCCCCCAGAGCACGCCATCTTGAGCGGCTGCTCGCCTCCTGCATCCATCGGCTCCCCGCGGCTCTCACCAGGTCGTCGGTCTACCGAGTGGGGGGCCGGCCTACGCTGCGTCTTCCGGTTCGTGGTCGCCACTCGAGAACCTTTCTTCCCCATCGGTTGTCAGTTCTACGAGCGATGTGGCCTGCCCATTGCCACTTCAACTTACTAACTCTAAGAGCTATATCGGTCACTTTAGTTCTCCTGCGGATCTCCTCGTTCCGGAGCTTATCTCGCAGGGAAACACCGAGCATAGCTCGCTCCGTAACGTATTTTAGTAAAACATTTTTCTGACTGCACTGAAGCATGAGATATGTCAGCTAGGCGATCATGTAACTTGAGTGCAACTGATAGATTTGACAGTTTCAACACGCAGTTTGTGTGCATAGTTTACATTACTGTGTTCCGGTTTGAAGGGCATTGTAGCTAGTGAAATTACTGGGCAAATGAGACTTTATGACCTGATTTCACAGCCTGGTAATCTGATTACTAGACTGTGTGATGTCTCAGGATGACATGCGCAGTGCAGTGTCACGTGAAACTCTATTAATTTAAAGTTCCGAGTGACACTGCAACTGTAATGGGCGGCGAACGACCAGCTCGTCACGGCATTCAATCTCACAAAAGAAAAAAAAGTTACTAAGGAGATTTTCAAATTCGGGACGAAATTTCTCCTGTTGCATTGCAATCAAAGCTCCGTGATCACCCCCCAGGTCTTTTCAAAGATATAGTAGACCAATGAGGTATGATCAAAAGATTACTAATTTTATGAAAAGAACACGGTAATTGTTTCATTGTAGCACTCATGGCGAAGGGAACTATCCGTGCTTAACCTATTGGTAAAGTTTAGATAGATAGATAGATAGAAAATGCTTTATTGCACAAGATAATCAAGTAATAATAGGCGAACTTAATGCAAAAGCAGCAAAACCAAGCTAAGACAGAGATGCTAAGTAGCATTTTCTTCCAGTTAACCTTTGTGTAGTGTGGAACGAGTGGTAGTGCTGGTTGAAAAAAGAAAAAGAAAAGATTACCCAAATAAAAATAAATATTAAGAGGTAGGTAGATAAATAACAGTAATGGTTTAGATATTATAAGGTTTTTATATAATAATAAAATATAATACATACAGAATCTTACATGTTATCACACTAATATTATAAAGGCGAAAGTTTGTGCGTATGTGTGTATGTGTGTATGTTTGTTACTCTTTCACGCTGTAACAGTTGAACGGATTTGGATGAAATTTGGTATGGAGGTAGCTTATACTCTGGATTAAAACATAGGTACTTTTCATCCCGAAAATGGGAACGGTTCCTGTAGGAACGCGGGTGGAACTGTGGGGCGCTGCTAGTATTTCATAAGTTTACAAGGTTTGCTGCGGTCAGTATTTGGATGGGTGGCCGCATTGTGACCAAAAAGAGGTATTATTGCAACTGAGCGCTAACGTGCTTTGAAGGTGGCATTAGGCGTTGTCGTTCATACTATTTAAATAACCGTTATACCAGCAGATCTGAGCTTCTTTTGTTGATAACGCCTTTCGTGAGATTACGATATGCTTGGTCTATTAATTAATGTATTTGGATTAATTATTAATCTTTATGCAAATTGATTACACTGCCGACATTAAAATAGCAATAACTTGAGTTCAAGAAGGTCTCGCTTAAAATGATCGTTTAAGTTGAAGCCAATTTTGGTATATTAAAAATCGTCATCCGGCACTTGGGGATTTTTTCATTACCGTTACGTAGCGTACGTAAGTTAGAAGATTAATGCAACAAAAAGTTCATCAATTTAGCACGTCTGGCGCCTTTTAATTTAAAACAGTTTATTAACAACAAAACTAACAATGCTAATAAGGTATGTCTGTCTGACCGTGGTTTAAAGAGAGCGACTTAGGTAAATGAAAAAGGGGCAGCTAGACTTGTCAATAGGTGTAGTAGAATGAGTAATTCAATTTGGTATTAATTTTTTCTTATGAAGTTCTACTGATGTTACCACAGAGCACTTATAGAGGTCTAGGTTGACATCAAGAAGCTTATATAAAACACTGGAGAGTATATTGTGTTTGAAGCAAGAAAATGTGGCCTTGCTGATTGACCTGATTGACGTTTCTTATATTTTTCTTCTCTTTCTTACGGGCAAAGAAAGAGAGACATCCCAAAAGAGATAATATAGCTAACAAAATGAATAGTGGGGGAAAACACGTAGCCTAGTGACACTTGACACTTGATACTTGTCACTCATGAGCCACCTGTTTCCCCCTAAAATAATTCCTAGATCCGCCCGCGTCGTGACTGCTCATCATCCAAAGCAGCATATTAGTTTTGAAACTTTGAAACCATTTATTTGATGCAGTCGCGGTCTTTACTGATTGATTTCGGTATTGATTGCTCGCTTCCGCATCAACCTTTCAAGTTCATGTTGCTTGTTTTGATGTATTGTTTGTATACAAATTGTGTTTCAATTAATGTTGCGCCATTGATGGGCTTTGTTATGTAATGTAGGATGTACTTAATAGAGACTCTTGAGATGTTTCCGCTCTGGAGAATTTTTATTAAACTTTGTGGTAAGTAGGTAGGTACGGTACGGACTGACGTTTTAAAAACCTAATATTTGTTTGGTTCGTCTTCAAAATAGCCATAAGGTACTTTGTTTAATGCGTAGTTCGTTATGTAACTGTTTTTACCTATAGAACATTTCATTGTTTTTATTAATGCTTTATCTATAATACCTATACTTAATGCACTTATGAAAGAGTAACTCCTGACTGAATAACAGAATAGGTCACAATCAACTAAGAGCCTTAACTGGTTCCCTGGAAGATGGGGCGGCCTTTAGTGTGGGACGCTACTTGCGTCGATACTATGGCGCCGTCACACCTTCCCGAGACACACGTTGGGGCCGGCGCCGCGGCTAATTCTGCTGAGCAGCTAAAACGGCGCAAATATAGTAATCTCGGTAGCGGTTACATATTTGAGCCGTTTGGTGTTGAGACCCTGGGTCCGTGGGGACCGGGAGCTCATCGCGTTTTCCAAAGTCTATCAGAGCGCCTGGTCGATGCGACGCGTGACCAAAATGCTGGCACTTATTTGGCCCAACGCATCAGCATTGCAATTCAACGTGGCAATGCGGCCAGCATGTTGGGTACGCTACCTACCGGTAGTGGGCTGGAGCACTTGGACTGTCTATAGGCCATCGCGGCTATTATACAGTCCATAAGTGTTCTTTGTAGTAGGTAGTGTAGCTAGTTTAGTTTAGTTTAGCTTAGTTTAGTTTAGCTTAGTTTAGTTTAGTTTAGTTTAGTTTAGTTTTTATTATTGTAGTAGTTAGCTTGAGTAAAAAAGGCAATTTGCCCGTTAAAAAAAAAAATATATTTAAGAAAAAAAGAGCCTTAACTACGGCTTCAGTTTTGGCGGGAACGCGGAAAAGTTCACGTTGTTGGATTGTATTATTTTTCAAAACTTGTGCTTTTTCCGGTGTTAATGTTTAAAATTGGTGGCGTTTTACACATTTAGTGGTGAATTACAAGCATGAGTGTGGGCTATTCCATAGAAGTTTCTAGTAAAGTTGCCACCACTGCCACAAACCGGAGGAAATAAGACCTTGACTGACTTACGGGTGATTTTCTTACGAGTGACACATTACCCATAACAAAGGGATAAAAAATATAAGCAACCATATATCTATTATGTGGAAACGCAACGCATTCTCCTGTATAAGCTTTTTGAATCTATCCTAACACTCAAAAGAATACATCTTGCTAATCGTCTACCATGGATATAGCGCGCTACAATGTTACAAGCCCTAACTGTACAAATATGCTACACTCATTTGGTCAGTAGGTATCGACATTCCCAACAAATAACCCCACTGACAGCAGTTGTAATGGTTAAAATAATAAATGATTATATTAATGCACCCGTAATCTCGGCCATGTTTCTTCATTACGGTTATCATTTGTAAGGTCGGACTCCCGGCGCGGTGCTAATATGCTCTTAATGGTAGCGTTTTGTAGACAATCTTTTCAAAGATCAACGGATATGTTCTTGTTATATGTTCTTGTTCTTGTTATATCGTGTAAGGAGTTTTCATCAAATTAATCGTGATCTATTCATACATGTCTTGACAATACCGCTTCGGGGTCATTCCATGCCGGCGCGCAATTTGGGGCGCTATGTCTTCTTGTTCATCTATTGTCAAAAGGGCTGGTGCTTAGGTATAGATCTACTTTTTTTTATCAACGATAGGCTAACATTTGACCACGGTCTCGCCTGATGGTAAATGACGACGTGGTGGACGATGGAGCATGCTTGCCTAGAAGATACCGGTTCACTCCAGCCTTAAGAACTCCTAGATTACATTTGACAGGAAACAATGGCGTTGGTAAGGTGTTCCATTCCTTTTCTGTCCGAATAAACTAGGAATCAAAACGCTTTGTACGTATTCGAGAAGTTTCTACCATATACGGATGCCGTTATGTTATCAACGATGTAAAGCTAGATAGATCTAAATCAAAGAATTTTAAAAGCATATCCAAGTGAAAGTGAAAAGGAGCAGCTATGTGTGCCATCTGTGATAGTGATAAACTTCATAATATTAAATCACAACTGGGCGTTACCAATTTGCGGTGCCTCTATTAGTTAATTTGATTTTATTTTGTAACTCATTTTTAATTGAATAGGTATATTTATTGTAATTTATTCATTTGAAGCTTAAAATAAATTCCTTGTCTATGTATTAGGTATTTGATTCGAATGATGATATAAAGGACAATAACCATGAGGTAATGGTTAAACTAGATCTAAATATAAAATAATATAACATTAAATGTGCACATTCTTATGTTTCAAAAACAATCTTTTTAGTGGCATTTGCAATTACCAACAACGTGTTAAATTCGATTTATTTCAAGAATCGTAAGTGCAATTTATGAAACAATTTGGCACATCTCTTTACCGATATGTCCGTTTTGCTAATGATAAAAGTCACTTATCACATTGACCATAATTATTCACATCCATTCATAATTCACAAGTGGGTTCAAGTAAAATGCAGTGCGGGCTAAATAATACAGTGAATGCTGTAAGTTAAGATGTTGTGAACATTACATTTGCAATAAATCTTATTTATATATTTCTCAAAACGACAGCGTTTATTGTTGCCGAAGCAATTTAAACAGATCGTTTGCAAAGGATAATATTTATGAAAGTATATGTTCAAAATATTTGGATCGAACATTTTGCAGATACTTTATTTTTCGGTTCGACAGTGACAGTCAATTTGGTGTTGTTATAAAAATGCTGGGTGGTCTTAATCGATACTCTTTAAAAGGAATAATGCCTCAATTTCTTGGAGGCAGTTTTAGGTCACGCTTTTTTGATACCAACCTAGTAGGCGCCACCACAAAATATTTTGTGGCGCCACTGTTCCAAATACGGAAAACTATTATGATTTCAAAGAGATTCACGAACATGAAATTATGATATTGGCATCAATTATCAAAGTTACTTATGGACTAGGGCGACATAAAATATGACAACATAAACCGTTGTTATCAAATGGTTGCTAATCTTTAAAAAAGCAAACACGAGAACATCTTTCGATTACAACCTCTAATGAGGTTGCTTCTATTACGGAATCTTGTCCCTTTAGGCCTTTAATGGTTAAACAGATGTAAAGGCTTGGTCTTGTTCTCAGATATGCTGTTATCTGTATCAGTACCTTCCACATTCCGAGCCAGAATGGAAAATACCTCTTTGATTTTCACCGAATAATCTCGTAGTAATAAGCTACCCTGTACCTGTAAATCTCGCTCGTGGTTCAAATTTTTCCTTTACATTTAATATGAATCTACCTTTGTAACTATATTATTATTATAATAATTGTATTATTTGTATCAGTTAATTATCAACCTATTGTTCCACAGTACTCTGATCTAATTTATTCCCCAAAAATATCTATAAATATCCTTTCATAATGAATAATATTTATACCAACTATTACCTTCTTTAAAGTTTGATCACTCGGTATTGCCTGCATGTTTTTAAAAACATTTTTTTCGAATGCTTTCAACTCTAACTATTCGGTTCGATACATAATGTTAATATTAACTTGTCAATGACTTACATTTTAATATGCTGTCGGAAGTATCGCCATGTTCATTGATGTTTCAACTGTACGTGACAATTGCTGACTCCGCTACATTAAGAACAAGAATGTCCATGACACAAATAACATGAATACAAGCGTAAGCATAAACGACAATAGGGATTTTGTCTGTCGGTTCTTTAAGCTCGCATAACTTCACTTAAGACACCGCTGTTAATGTTCCTAGAAAATTAACACCGCTTTTGCAAGCTATTATCATTTATGTCTTCATTTTAACCCCTCGAGAATTTCGATGCTTTTTTCCTTAGTGCTTTACGAGCGAGTTAAAGGTGTGTAAGCAGTCCCTTTCAATGGTGGGCGTGAATGCAGTGCTCTTTGCATATTGTTGTGCTCCTTGATTGAAGAGTTTGGTCCTATATTTTGTCGGCTATTACGCTTTAAAGTTCTTACTTTTGTCAGATTTTAAGGAGACTGCCAAAGAAGTAGTTGTTGCATGGACTGCTATAACCCTGGACATAAATCTACTAAACTTTAAATACCATGGTGTGGCAAGGCGCACGGGTTGGAAGTTTTTATCGTTTGGAAACTTTACTGCTTCTTAAACTTTTTCAGACAGCAATTCCGGACAGCGTCGGTGGTAGCCATAGCATTTTTCTCATAAATTATTCAGAACCTACATGTAGTATGTCATCACGTCCACTTTGTAAGACGATTACTGGACTGTATGATAATCCGCGGATTACCGTAACACACGTCATCCATCGCTATTATAACTCAAACGAGAACCGAAAGGACATGATGCTGCCTAATGATATAGTCCACAGAAGCAGCGTCCCTTATCAAAATGAAATCTTAATTGATGCCGCTATGAATTCATAAAACAATTTTAATTGTAATGTTTTGCATAAAACATATTGAAAATAAATTGTTCGCGATGAGAGTGGACGTCGTGAGATGACGTGGGTTGTGGCGGTCGAAACGAAATGTCACTTGGCAACTTGTTGAACAATATTTATTCAATAGCACACCGGCTCTAAAGATGGACACTCGAGGCCCTTGTGCAGGAAATGGTTAATGACATTCAGTTCTTAGATACACAATCATGGAGTGCGTTAATATTTCCTCGACGCATGCCTTCGACGCGCCTCCGTCACGGTGATCAATTAATTGCATGAAAAAGTTTGACAAATTATGGCGGGCAGAATGTCGGTCCGTAAGATGGCGCAAGAGACTAAAAAGCTTGATACAGTTGAAAGTGTGATTGATGGACGAGTCGTCCGCACACTTACCAAGGACGGTAGTAATTGAATTACGGTAACAAATTAATTTTGTGTTTAGTTAACGCCGCTCTTTTCTTTGTTCGAGGGCATAGAGCTCAATATTTGATGAAAACTTTTGTAACGAGTGCAGTTTAGTTTTGTTGCGCATTTACGTCGGAAGTTCAAGTGAGGTGGATAGTGGCGGGATGCCATTTGATCGTTAATTTGCTTCGCATCAGCTGCGCAGGAGTGGTTTGCCGATATGCAAAACAATCGAGATACAGCGAAGAGCAGGTTGAGCTAAGAGTCTTTGCGATTGAGTGCGAGGCACACGTGGACTATTGAAACACATTGCATAACCACAATGCGATTTATTGTAGACAGTTAATAACAAGTAGTTGGATAGAATATTCTTTGAAAGCTTTGTTTAGGTATTTCAAATTTCTGACAAATACCTGTGAAGAATCAAAGTTGGGGAGGTTTGAAGTTTAGCATAACTTCGCCATGGCATGCAACCTTTTGTGTTAGGCGGAGTGCGACTTTGTGTTAGTCTTGGAATTCACCGGGAGACACAATATTCATGTCATTTTCTACACTCTTTGATCTATTGAATGTTATTACGCACGATCGTTAGCTAAGTTTGTATAGACAAACTTGACAGCCCGATGTTAAATTTCGCTTATTTGACGTCATTGCAGTGTTTTTAACAATGTATATTCGTGTCGTATGATGTTAATTCTATACAAAGTCTGGGACTGGAATGTTTGGTATAGCATAGGTAATTAATTTCCTATTTGCTCAGTTATTCTTAGCCTTCGTTTCAATCCGTCTTCGTTACTGCTTTAAATAACGTCATAAATAATATGCAGTTTTTTATGGGTAAAATTGAATATTTTCTTCCTATCATCATTATTTTTGTTATTGTTTCTCTGTATATATTATTCCTACCATTGTATTTTTTATTTTTTTATTGACATAAGGAGGGCAATGCCAATTACACTATTCATTACAGGCAATGTCAGATGATTTAGTTGGGTTATTACCTTTTCTAAATGGATTTCTAGAACTGGGACTTAGGTCATATCAGCGGAGGGAGGGCGATCACCTTTTTTAATCTATGCTTAAGGTTTCTCGCTGTTCATCCTGATAATATTGGCTTTATAGGTAACCTTTGTAAGCTTCTAAATCTGACTCCATAGCCATTTAGTCCTCCTCTGGTTGGTGAAGGTTTTTCTCTTACCGTATATCAATAATATATAAAAAGAGCTCAGTGCATCCCGCTCCTATCCTGCGGCTATTAAAGAGGTATAAGTTACTCGTGCGATATCATGACAGTTGTGGCGCCACCGTTTAAGCTTTCAGAAATAAATTCTACAGCAAGTATATTTTTACTAATCCAAAGATTAAATCAATCAATGCCTTGAATTAACATAAAAAATATGAGTGTTTGTTTTGTTTGGTTGTTTTGTTTATGTTGTGTTTGTTTGTTGGTTTGGTTGATAGTTTAGTTAAATATCAATCATCTAAGCAATAATAAAATTAATATTTTTAATTGAGCACATAGCACTACTGTGTTACGGTTTGAAGGGTATGTAGCTAGTGAAATTACTGGGAAAATGGACCAAGGTCTAGCGATCTTATCACTAGAATGTGCTGATATCGCAAAATGACGTACGCAGTCAGTATACCGCGATTACTTTTATTATTCTAATAAGAGTTTTGAGTGACACTGCAACTGTTATGGGCGGACGTAACGCTTAACATTAGCCGAACGAGTAGCTGATTAATTTACATAATAAAGCTTCGTTAGGCATACTATTGTTGGTTTTAGGATATTGTTGTATCAATATTTCATTTTATTTCAATTTGTGATAGGGAATTGTAGATGCTACAGTCAATTAATTAAACGCACCACTCATACTAATCAAATGACCACATGGTCACCTTTTTAACATTCTCCTAGCCTTGTTAACTACAAATTGATATCAGGAGTAAATCGACATTACAATGTTTTTGGAATACCAAGTCGCACACACACACACACACACACACACACGTCACACTAGTTGTAGGTCTGCGGTGAATACAAATTAGGTGGTATTTTGGAAGGTTCTTTATAAAATTGAGGACGATGTGTCTGTGATTCAGATTTAAGCTATTTTGTTTAACATGTCTTAAATTCTTGATATAGATAGATAGATGCTGTAAACACCTGTTAAGGGTATATGTATCAGAATTAGATTAAGATATAATTCTCTACTGATAATGTTAAACATATGTACTGTTGGTGTTTCTATAAATAAATAAATAAATAAATAAATAGATAGAAAATGCTTTATTGCACAAGATAATCAAGTACATAGGCGAACTTAATGCTAAGTAGCATTTTCTTCCAGTTAACCTTTGTGTAGTGTGGAACGAGTGGTAGTGCTGGTTGAAAAAAGAAAAGATTACCCAAAATAAAAAATAATAATAAGAGGTAGATAACATTAATAGTTTAGATATTATAAGGTTTTAAATAATAATACAATACACACTATCAATATCTTACATATTTCATTTACTTATATGAAGTTATATACTTAATTGAATAATGATAATTAAGTAATAAGAGAACGATAAACTATTTATATTTGAAATCGACATTTTATAAATAGATAGAGACACAGAGAGAGACAGAGAGAAAAAGAGAGGGAGAAAGAGAGATAGAGAAAGAGAGAGAGCTCTACTTATCAAGAATCTGGGGGTCTAGCAAAAATTCCTTTCTATTAGCGGTAACGCCAAGCAATAACTCAAAATGTATGGGAATGACTTTACCTGCGGAAAACATTTCCGCAGCTAATGTCATACATTTTTGGCGCTAATGGAAAGGTATCTTTACTAGCCCCCTATTCCGTTGTGTGGGATTTAACGCTAAAATGGCTGATCTGATTTATGTGAAATTTTACTCAAAAATTCCTAATACGATCGAAATCAATGTGGGTACTTTATATCTCGGTTTAAGAGCTCCTGCAGAAAAAACGAAGATAGCGGGTACCACCCGATTTCACCTGCTATTTTACGTTGAGTATAGAAAATAATATCATAATATTATTTATAATATAGTAAGTATCAATATATTACTTCATTCCCAATCCTTAATAGGTACTTAATTTACCGTTCTAGTTTCCAATATTGATTCAGAATACTAATAAATGATCATAAATTACCAATGGATCGTAAAACCCGCAAATTATTCGTATTACCTGTTGCCAAGCTCACGGTAGCTGTATAAAATACAAAAGTCTAAAAAAAAACAGAAAATTCAATACAAGGAACATCATAAAATGTTATAATTGACCGAAACGACTCGCAAACATTCACAATATGGATTGTAAATTTGCCAATTTACATGTCATTTCGTCTATAAGAATTATAGTAGAGTTTACGTATGTGTACGTTTGTAGACGAAGGCTAGTATGCGATTTTTCTAATAAAATAATGAGTCTTGGTAATGCTTTACAAGCTTTAATACACATTTGTATTTCACACACACAGTTAATTAAATGAACATAGTTTTTATGTACCTACTAATATGCGCATTTTTTTGCTACATAACTCTTAATAAATTTTCAACGTTTATTAAATTAAAAAACAAACCATTAAAAAATTAACAAATTTGTGGAATATGATAAGTAAAGACACAGTTTTCAAACTCTGTATACAATAAAAAACATACTCGTTGTTTTTTTTTTGCTATGTTTACCTAAATTCTGCACCATACATGAAGTAATACGCAAGCAATAAAAAGAAACCAACAATATAATATTTGATTTCATTTAATATTATTATATTATTAATTAATTCGCTTCGGTTATAATCTAAGATTATAGAATATTGAAAACTATTTAAAAATATTAATGCGCCAACATCATGACATATATTACATCAGCATCATAAAACTAAGCTCCTGGTATTGAAAATAACCGACCACCTATGACTAACGACATTGGTATTGGTCTGCTCTTTTGACCCCTTTCCAATAAATACATTGAAACACGTCATACAACACAAAAAATCTATTAAATTATTGTTTAATATTCACTCTAAAAATCTCGTCAGCGTTAAAACGGGTTGTATATTTTGGCATTAGGAAAATGAAACAATATAAAAGATAATGAAAATTCCGTAGAACCAGCCCAATATTGTGTCCTACCAGTTTTATATTAATTTATAATTATATTAGCATAAATGGTCAATAAATTAATGTAACGACAAATAGATATTAGGTGGTACACGATATCAGACACGTATCTTAGGAATTTGCAGTGATATGTCAAATAAAAATAAATAATTAATTTGTCGTAACTTTTGTTTCTATTTGCATTGTTAATCAAGGCAGTCTGGTTTTTGGAATTAATATGGTGATATTAAAATGGGAAACTCTTAATTATTTTTTGTTGTAGGTTTATCAGATTCTTTCTATAGTTTTTTTTGGTATGTGCTTTTTTACTGGCCTGATAGCTCAGTTGGTAGTAGCTCTGCCTTCTGAACTGTAGGTTGTGGGTTCCATTCCTACACAGGACAAACATTTGTGTGATGAACATAGGTGTTTGTTCTGTGTCTGGGTGTTGTATTGTATTCTGCGTATGTATTTACAAACAAAAAGTATTTAAGTATTGTATCAGTTATCTGGTTTTCATAGTACCTACAAGCTTTGCTTAGTTGGGGGCTAGATGGTGCTGTGTGAAACGTCCACACATATTTATTATTTAGTATTTTATTACATCAAGGGCATGCTCTATTAGACCATGGAGCATAGTTACTGAGTCATGAGTCGAATTTGTGTTAGATATTTATACCAACAACAACTGCATAGAACTGATTTACACTTACATATACCATAGAGTTCTTCATTGAGTATCGCTAGATCTGATCTATTTAGTTTGACAGTGATATAAATAGCTGTTCAAATAAAATGTAATAACCGATACTAAACAATACCCACGCTCCAATGATACATTTCATATGGCGCCAATTTTTCATTTATCTGTTCTTTGTCTATTCTTCATAAAAGCGCCATTAGTGTGTCGAGGTTAAAGAAAGCCATTCTAATCCCTAAAAGCGTAAATTTATTCATAATCTCTTTGTTTGGGCCATTCTTGATTTCCAAATTGACATTAGCATTAGTTACGATGGCATTTCTATTACACGAGACGCCCATAAATATGATATCGATAGTTAATTATCTATTCAAATTCATTTAAGTTTGGAAATCTCAATATTTGGGCTGTCTTTATGAAAATTTGCTGTTTCTAAACAATGTTGTTTATGTAGCCCACTTAACTCTCACCTTTAGACGGTTCTCACGGTTTTTCTCTAGCGGAGGTGAATGCTTTAATAATATGTGGACAAGACGAAAGCACACACGTTGAGGGTGCTTCTTTTCGCGTGCTTTCCTTTACTTTTTGACCGGCCTAAAATCGAACACAACACATGTATGTTCACCATAGCGTCAATCATAACTAAGCCTTACTATTACAGTACAAAACTTTACAGAAATATCTATTGTAGTGTACCAGCCAAATATAGGTGATTTTTGTTTATTGTTATGAGCGGAATTATACTTGTTATTTTTGTTTCAATTTGTATTTAAGATGAGCTTCTGCGAACTCACGCCTGAGTCAATTAAGTTACTATAAGTGTTATATTTAAAAAGATTAGCTCGTTTAGTTAAATAGTAACTTTTATTAAAAATTTGAGGGGTTTAGGATAATAAAGCAAGGCTTGGTGATTCTTCATATCCTTACGTCGTTAGTGTACCACAAGTCCGCGCTAAGCGTTTTGCTGAGTCATTCATAGTCCGAACCATCGAGGAATGGTCCGAACGGCCAAGAAATGGAATGCTGTTCCAGCAACACCGTTTCCTCCTGGGTACAAACCTGGGTCTTTTCAAGTCAAGAGTGAATGGGCATCTCATGAGCAAACGTGCTCCACCTTAGACAACTTCGTCACTTACCATCAGGTGAGTTGTTGTCAAACGTATGCCTATATAAACATAAAAAAAGCCGCACTGTTTGAGACTGCAGGTGTATTACCTAGAGTACCAGTAACGGTATTTTTCTCGATTTCCTTTGGATGAAATCTGAATTTGCATAGATATGGTCTGACAAGACCCGTTCGCAACATGGAATGTATTGCCCAAGGTTTTGATATGAATATTCATCGATTAACTAACTATAGTTTTTGTCTAACCTGACCTAATGGTTAGGTGCATCATGAACTCATCGGATGACCCGACATATTGAAGTTATATTCTAGGTAACGCTTTAAATAAAGTGCTTGGTGACATATTACTAACTTGAGCCCTAAAAAACGTGGTTTCATTACGACGTTTCTTTTCTTCATAGTATTATGAAGCTTAACTATGGATTCGAATTTCAAATCTACTCTCTCAATAGTCCGATATCAATTTCAATATGTCAAACGTCGATCATCAGTGCTGTTGGTGGTCAAACGTATGTCTATTACAGTTGAAAAATACATGGGAGTAAGAATACTTTTTGAGAAATTGGAATATTTCGGTTTTGTATTATAGAATCAAGAATTGGTAAAAATAATTTGGAGGTCAAAAACGAATCAAAATGGTTTGCTTTAAAAAAATTTACATACATAGCTGGTTTCATTCATATTTGTTTCAGCGCGCAGCCTGTGATTTGACGTGATCTAAGTGATCTGCTGTAGTGAAGATCTCAGTGTACTGCTTTCTATTTTAATCGGAGCTATTCTCTCTTCAGATATTACCTTATACCTACGTAGTGATATTAAATACCTACAGTCAAAACGTTAAACGCTTCCCGTAAAGAAAAATTCCTATTATACCTAAATTTGAGTTGTAGAAATTATATAATAAGCAATCAATCGAGCCAGCACATTTATGTTCATTACATAATAGTGTTTAAGGAAATTCCTAGACAAAAAAACGGTGCTGGTTTTCCTGTTTTCTATAAATGCTGTTATTAGGTTATTACACACGTCTCCATTTCCAATGCAAGACGAGTCAGTCCACTATTAGATGAGTATGTTAATAGAATTGGCGAAATCAAATATTTGTGTATATGTATTATTATATACACACTACCTAATGCAACGCTCATCTCGTAACTAAGGTATACAACGTTGGTCTATCTTTAACTAGCGTTGGTCTATTATTTTGTTAGGAAATTAAGTAACTTGAATGAAACAGATTGAATCTCAAATCTGACATTTTCAATAGTAGGTAGGCAGTTTAGGGCACGTACGCGTAGTTACTTTGTAAAAGTTTAAATTTAGTATGAAGAGAATTTCAAGAGCTAAATGATTGTAGCCAATGTTATGTAATATGAACACTTCACATGTCAGGAGCTGACCTTCTGGATCAGCAAACTAAGCCATTTCTGGCGCTTATTTAGTTGCCTCACATTCTATGTGTAAGAGTTCTAGGGTTCTCAAACATTCTATGAATGTACAATGTACATAAGTACATTTTGTTATGTGTTTATCAATTCATGTCAATTATGTTCAGTGGTTCTTTACCTCTCGTGTAAATAACTCGGAGAAGTTATGTGATGTGATCGGTTATGGATATCGATGTTACGAGCAGTTTTAGATCAAATTACATGTTTTTTATTGAGTTATAAATTGGTTTTGATGGTTTGGTCATTTGAATATGTTACGGAAAAGAAAAAATATGCAATAATGTTCAACTTGTAAATTAATTAAATCATTATCATCATCATCAACAGCCTGAAGACGTCCACTGCTGAACATAGGCCTCCCCCAGAGAGCGCCACTGGAATTGGCGCACAGGCGGCGAATTCATTATATTTAAAAAAAAAGTAAACTTAACTGACTTTGGTAGTAGGCGTTTCTGTTAGTTAAAACTGTGCTACATAAAAGTGAGAAAGAGGAACTAAAAAGGGACTAACGCTGAAATTTCCTATAATCTGAAACCTTCCAGGAAGGTTGCAGATTGTTCTTCTGGTGAAACATATTAGTATGGTATCATTTCACTAATATTTACCATGTCAAAAAGCAGGGATAAATCAATAAAACTGATCGGTAGCGTTGTTGTGGCAGGTGTCTATGGTGATGGTATTATACCTAACTCACCTCAGGCGGGCCGTCAGCTTGTTTATCTGTCAGTGTTATTAAAAAAAACTGAGTAACAGCCTATAGTGTAGTAGCAATGGACATGCCACATCGCTCGTAGAACTGACAACCGATGGGGAAGAAAGGTTATCGAGTGGCGACCTCGAACCGGAAGACGCAGCGTAGGCCGGCCTCTACTAGGTGGACCGACAACTTGGTCAGAACTGTGGGGAGCCGATGGATGCAGGAGAAAAGCAGCCGCTCAAAGTGGCGCTCTATGGCCTATGTTCAGCAGTGGACGTCTTCAACTATTAAAACAACTTCTTAGTTCTGGTTAAAAAATCATGTTTAATTCAATGATTGCTACTATGTTGTGATGACGTAGAATCAATAAAAAAATATACTGGGTGAATACTTCACATTACATAATATTATCAGACAAGATACGTCCACTGCTAAGCACAGGCCCATAACTGCCACTTTGGACGCTTATCATAGGGATTCGCCGTAACCACCACGTTTGGCAGGCGGTTTGGTGAACGCAGTATCAAATGCTGCTGCTCATTCCTCGGATATTCCCTTCGCTGGCATTTATGGCATCCACGGGAAGAGATGGGGTGGTCCTATTCTCACACCGAGACCACACGGCACCAGTGATTAGGTACTTTACATAATAATTATTTGGCTAGCAGATGGTTGAGTGTTGATTTTACCATTCTAATTAATTATGGAGGTACACATTCTGGCATTATCAAGACAGATTCTCAAATATTTCTAAGAAGATTGCACTTGACGTCAAGCAGTCTGCCTAGAATGTACTACTCACGGTTTTCTATGAAGCCGCAATTAATCAAGATTATGTCAAAAGTTCATAGAAATTCTAGATTATCCTTAAAATTCTTGAGTTGCGGGAAAATTAGTCATAGTCACACTGATAGGCTTGCCATTTTAAAAGTAAATGGATTCCTTATCAATGCACTGGAAATTAGGAAATTCATAATGGCATCATTATTTGACAGCCTCTGTGGTGTGGTGGTTGAGCAGGTCGGCTCATAATTCGGAGGCGGTGGGTTCGATTCCCGTGACAAGTATTTGTGCACAGAATAAAAAGCACAAATACTTGTTCTGTGTCTGGGTGTTGTGGGACCATGGTCCTCGTAGTTCCAGAGTCCCTAAATACAGGGAATCCTAGTTAGGGTCTATGTATATGTGGTCATTGGGCGTTATTTATTTATTTATGTGGCGCTCAGCGGTAGCCCGTGCCACGTTCGTACTGATGCAGCCAGGTTCGAATCCAAGCGGCCCTGCACCAATGAATGACTTTTCCAGTTATATCTAGCAAATAAAGGTGCAACAGAAAGAGTGCATAACTATTATCACTGCTACGCCCTCTGCCATAGAATAGGGAATAGTTGTACTATTTATTCTATTTTTATTTTGTCTTTACTTGTTTAGGTCCTACAACTATCTACCTACAACTAACTCTTTAATTGAATGCGATTGATACAAAACACTAGCAAAACGGTTCTGGAAACCGTAAGTAAGTACCACGAGATGTTTGCCTAAAACTGTAAGTGCCAACCTTAACTGTTACAAGAACAAACCTTTACATTACAATTAAATTATACTACATTTTATTATGTTACATTTTCTGATTTCCGATCAGTCAACCCTATTTCCGTGACACGAAATATCTAGCCCACGTCCGATAGAACGTAAACGGGGTTGCGGTCATTGAATTAATCCAATTCTGAACGAAGCCTCTGAAATGTTAATTATACTGTGCATTTGCCCATTTTGCAGTAGGTATTGATTTTGATTTAAATCGGACCATGAATATATAGGTACGAATAGAGTTCCCTGTTTTTGAGGAATAATATTAGTTTAGGCATTAAAAAAATAGCAGGGCACTATAGCCTATTAAATAAATTATTATAATTGGTCGCTAGATATTAAAGATAACAAGAAAGTACTATTATGGATAATACGGAATTTTTGTCATGAGGTTTGTAACGAAAAAAAAATATCTTTCAGTTTTAAGTAGGTAAATGTTTTAAGCTATGCAAAAACAGACTAGCGAGGTCTAATACGCTCACAGTATCATTAGTGTAATAAAGAACTATTGACACAAATTTAAAACAGAGTTCGAAGAACTGATACTATTATAGCAGAATATAACAAAGTTGCTATCAATTGGTTACAACAATGAGCGTATTTGTTGTAAAAATGTTTCCCTATAATTCTGGGAATTAAATCTACGAATAGTACTTTTACATGGTTTAGTGTTGATGAACTGTGTTGGTTTTTTTAACGGGTAATGTGCCTTTATTCATTAAACTAATACAACAATAAAAACTATACCTACTATGTACTAAAAACTACTAGCTACACTAATAAAAAAAAATTGCTACTAACTTAAGTGCTGTGTACTAATAAAAGTGCTAAAAATAGCATATTTGCAATAAAAAAAATTGAGTTTTGCGTTTTGAGTTTTTACTGTGTTGGTTATAAAAGGCTTTGTTCTGACTGACTGACAACGTACTTGAACCACGGATGGTCTGTACATCCTTGACTTGAACGTAGGTACAGACCAAACCCCTGGACGTATAGAGACTGGCCCCTTACTATGATGAACACTGATTATGATTAGCGAACAAATAGTTATTAACCGATTTATTTGTTGGACACAATATAATAACAAAACTACAACAATAAAATAATAACAGTTAATTAGTGTTTTGTTTCTTTCTTTAGAGTTTGAAATAAGAAAAGATAAAACGAGAGAAAGTACTGATACAGAAAAAAATAATACCATACTGAGTATTTATTCCGCTGTTATGCAGGGTTTATAAGTAAACTGGCTGATGTTTGCAGGGTTTCTTTTTTGATAACGGTGTAGGTAAGGGTATTTGTAAATTGAATCCCTGAAGGGCTCAGATGAGGTGTAAAGATTGTATAGAGAAACGCGGGTGAAACTACGGGCTTCTTTTGGTCATAATAAAAAGAAAATAGTGTACAAACAAAAATAATAGGTCAATCGATTTCCTTATAGATACACATTTTCTCTTTCTCTCGCAGTGAAATTTTTCTTCCCTTCATGATATAGCTATATATTAATAAGATTAACCACATAATATTACTGTGAACTGATTACCACATTAGGTATTTCATACCCCGATTAAAGTAAATCTCAACTGGCAATAGTAATAATAATAAAACACCATAATCTCGTTTGGCATAATCGAAATATCACTTAAAATAGCTTGCGCGTACTGTCTAAGTAAATATTAGCTTGCGTAGTGTTGCCAGTGTGAGTATGAACATTTGGTCAATAGCTATGCTAGCTATATTTGGTAGCTTTTTATGATTTTAAGATTTTTTATGGTTTCATGGTGATAAAACTATAAAAGCTGTTACTTTTTGTATAAAGATCATCATAATCTTTATCAGCCGAAATACGTCCCCTGCTGAACCTCGTATACAGTCTACATCGAATGATGTTTATAATTTTACATGAACAATTTACGTGAGTATAGAAAATTATTTGTCCAAAGTTAATAAAATAATTTAGTATAAATCCAATTGATAAGTTAACCATTTAGGTACTTACTTGGGTTTCATAGGTATTATTTAAAAATCTAATATAATTACCTTATGACAGTCTATCGCAAAGTAATAGACATAATGCACTCGTATCTAATAAAGCGCCAAAATAACATTTTACTTCGTAACGTGGCAACACTGGCTGGCCATTGGAACGTACTAGAAGCCAGTAGGTAATTCAGATAAATATTAGTGATAGTTTCACGCCCGCGAGTTAAGACTAGTAGCGCATCTAGTATGCAGAAGCCACTAGCCAAGCTTGTTTGTTTATTGGAATCATTAAAGAAAATACGTAGTTAAGTTTTATGTTTTAAGCAGTTAAATGTGTGGAATTCGCGATGTTCCGTTGAAGGTCAATCGTTGTGTGATGTTTTATTTCAGTAGTACAAATTTATTTATTTATTTAGGTTTTAGAAGACTATCGACTATTATAAGCTGAAGTATACAATGAAATTGGGTAACATAGTCATGAAAAAGTCTTAACACTTAGAAATAAAATGAGTACAAAAATACTACACTGTCTACGTTGTTAAGTAGTAACTTAAGTAGATTAAGATAAAAAAGAAAACTACACAATAAATGATATTAACGAGGGTATAATAGGTAGGTAGGTAATAGGTACCTACAATAAAAATAATAAATTTAATAAATTGCAATATAGATCTAATATTCCGAATCTGCCTTTTGGATAAAATAAATACAAGCCACATTTGAGTGGATTGGCTCTTTCACTATATGTATGTTACTTTACTATTTATTTACCTATATCTGTTTCTTCTCATATACTTTCATACAACATTTAATTCTTTTCTTCATTTCTTGTTTATTCTTCGTCTTACTCTTCTCTTTTAACCAAGCTTTTGTTACACTATGGAATGCAATCAACACTTTTAATTTGAATTTGTTCATTATCTTATGTTTATCATCAGCATCATCATCATCATCATCATCATCATCAACAACAGCCTGAATACGTCTACTGCTGAACATACGCCTTCCTACAAAGCGCCACTTTGAGCGGCTGCTTGCCTCCTACATGCATCGGCTCCCCGCGGTTTTCACCAGGTCATCGGTCCACCTACACACCTATACCTGCACTTTAACTTGCTAATTCTCAAAGCTGTATCGGTGACTTTAGTTTTGTTGCGGATCTCCTCATTTCGGAAGTATTAGTATCGGATGGGAACATAAACGTTTAGCAATTGGGCAAATTGACCGAATAGCAAAATTCGTTTGCATCCCCGATGGATGCAAACAAATTGTGCTATTCGGTCGGTTGCCACCTCAAGGGGACTTTCCTACATTTCATAGGTCTGTCCCAATTTTTATTGTCATTCAAAATCTACTCGACAAATGTTTTGAATTCTACAAGCTACCTTGTTGACTTGTCCATGCAAATAATTAATTATTGCCGTAGTATAGTTGTTCAAGTCATTGCCCTTAATTGATCAGCAGTCGTTTTTTAATCAACTAACTATATTACTGGCTTTTACTTTCAACAGATTTTAACAAGAATCAGATCAACTAAAAAGATAATAAAGATTATAGCCAATTAAAACATGATTATAAAATTCCACGGGGAGTATTATAATTTATTGCGCGTGATAATAACTTTATTTTTATTAGATAAAATTTGCGATTATGTAAATTTGTAGGTATGTGCGTAGATAAGTACCTGTAAATGATAAATTGACAAAAATGTATTGTGTACATTTTATAAAAATTAATAGTTCAGATGGGATGTCTTCAGTGGTTCCGAATGAATGCTCTAAAGATTTTTTTTTCGCACTCCCTGGTCCAAATCATGAAAATGTACTAAAGTTTAAAAAGGCACTGTGGCCTATAAACGGATCATGAAGTAAACGTCTATCTATTTAATATTAAACAAGAGCATTAACTATATTTTGCTTTACTATGGAGGTATTAGTTTAGATAGTTGAACCAGTTTTTCATACATGTGGCATAGTTTGCGGTGGACGCACATGTCTGAAAAACTGGCTCAACTATCTAAGCTAACTTAGTTTAGCTGGCGGTGGACGATCGGCTTTATACATAACATTATTTGTAAAACGGTTATCCTCAATTCCTTAAGTTAAAATTTAAACCTCTGATCTATTATTTAAGAAATTATAGCACTGCCCACAGTTACCTATGTGCCTTAATTTTAATTATTGCTTGTTACAATTAAATGTAAGGTAAACGTAGGTGTCTATAACATACTCAGCTGAAAACTTATTTGGATAATTCACACGTAATTTTTTTTTTATCATGAATAATTATTTCAGGGGGAGTCGATGGATGCAGGAGGCAAGTAGCCGCTCAAAGTAGCGCTCTTTGGGAGAGACCTATGTTCAGCAGTGGACGTTTTCATGCTGATGATGATAATGATGAATTATTTCAGTGTTTTTGCCAACCAGCCTTTATGTCATACACTAGTATATTAGGTACCAGTTATTACGAATAATTTAAAAGTATACGAGTAACCTCAAATTCCAATTTAGAATTGACACATTGAGTGCACTATGAGACACAATAAAAGCCATCACCGTCACGGCCAAGGTTCGTGGCACCACACTATATGGTTATTAGGATAGCACGCCCGACCGCACGTCTAAACGATTATGTACAGAACTGTAATGAAAACCGCAGTGGAGATGTGACATTCAACCTTAATATATGCATATTATTATATTGTATACACGTTGGTATATATGTATCTATATGGTAGATATAGGTCTTGTAGTAAGGAGCGCATATGAATATTTATGACTTTGAGGGTACATCAACTGATTGACGAGCCAATTATGGATTATTGAAGTGCCTATATACAGAGAAACCCTATAAATCTTATATTTTAGCTTTTATATATCTCTCGAAGAGAGGGTACCTAATGCAGGTAATGTTTTTGGATCCCTTCAACTTATTATAGAAGTTGTTAATATAATAGATCATCATCAACGGCCTGAAGACGTTCACTGGCCATAGGTCTCCCCCAGAGAGCGCCACTTTAAGCGGCTGCTCTCCTCCTGCATCCATTGGCTCCCCGGGGTTTTCACCAGATCGCACCTAGTATAGAAGCTGGCCTACGCTGCGTCTTCCGGTGCGCGAGAACCTTTCTTCCCCATCGGTTGCAATGTTACGAGCGATGTGCCTGCCCATTGCCATTTCAACATGCTAATTCTAAGATAATAAATACAATAACGCAATTTGTAGACCATGGAATGTACCTACAGATCCCAAGCTGCAAAATCATTTCTGTATTCTCATTGCCTGTCTGATAGAGTTAGAGTTAGTCCTGTTTTAAATCTGGGTGAAACCGAGGGCGCCTACATTCCTATAATATTACATACACTGGGCTTTTTTGTCTGCCACAGAAGATATAAGCACCAGTGTCTTTGTTTTGAGGAAGAGTTAATAAGATCTATAAAGTCTATTATTATCTGCCTATTTATAGTGTCTACGCTCTACGACGCGTAAGCTTTCGTAGCACAATTACACACAGTAGGTATCATGAAAATACTCTAGGTCTGTGGTAGGTATAATGTTTTGAAAACCTAATCACAAATAAATTTGCGTTTATAAAAAGGTTTCGTATTAACTTGCTAAGTCAAATTCCTTGTAAGACCCCTAAGTCGCTATGTGTGGAGAGTGCATACCTGAGCATTGTTGCAAGACCACTTTGCAAATAAAGATATGCCATAAAAGACATACGTACTCATGTTAGTCCTAATGTTGACATTGACCAAGTAAAGGGAAAATTGATGTTGACCTTACTAACTGACGGTACTACGGTTGTATGTAGTATGTAAGTGAATGACGAAGTAATTTAGGAGTGAGCTTCTTCGTTCACCGTTCATACATTGTATGGGACTGATGTCGGTGATTTGTAGAAAGGGCGAATTCACCAAATATATTAAAATAGGGGATTTTTCAAATTCAGAAATACGTTTAAACACACGATATTTAAAATGAATGATCAGTAAAGTTGAAGATCGTTTACAGCCATGCATTACTACATGCCTTAGGACAAAAGAGAGACTCTAAATGGTACTGGACATTCATCTATTTGTTTGTTTGTACAGTACTATACTGACAGACTCTTAGTCTCTTTTGCCTTTGCCATCATGCTAGTCTTGATGACACTAGAACGTCGAAACACTACACTACACAACAATATAGTCAATACAAACTGTGAGAATTGAGTCTTGAATTAAAGTAAAAGAGACTGTGGCCAACGACAAGACCAGAGATCAGCCTAAACTCGTAAGTAATCAATTCCGTTCAAAGCGCAGTTAAAGCGCATGGCAAAGTTGATAAATTAGCAATTTTATTACTCAGTAGTAAAACACCTAGTACAGTAATTTTTGACACATTACTCACTACTTCGATGTTTAATTACTTGCATTTAGTGTTTAACACAGCAAACATACATCCATTACCGAGGAATCTGCAAAATTCCATCACATTAGCACCTTTTACTCATTTCATTGTTTTCAAGTTCGATGACATCCATTTTATTTACCAGAGTGTTCACTTCAGAGGTTGATTACAGTGACACCAACTCGTTTCTGTGGTTAAATCCTTGCTAGCCTTTCTAACAACAACCACTCAGGAGGGGTCGTTAAAGTTCATACGAACCAAATGCGTTATAGACAGCAATGGTTAAATTCTCTAAGAACTGAACTTAGATAAAATAGTCGCTCTGTTAAATTTGTTAATGATAATTATAATGAAATGACTTGTAAATGAAATCGAGAAAACTATGAAGATCGTGACATAACATACGTCATAGACCACAACGGAACTACTACGTATATTATAAACGTAGAGTACAGACAATATACAAAGCAACAATATATATATAGGGTGGCTGACAGCAGCTAATTGTTATTAGCCAAAGATCAGGCTCAACGCCGCTTTCATTCATTATAGATTATAGAAGAGACCTATATCAGCAGTGGGTTAACACAAGATTATGATGATGACGAAAGTGATGAGAAGTCCATAATGTCAGATAGGAAATTAATGCAGATTAATAACCTTTTTTATGTGAACGAATGAGGAGACGAACCCGACGAAACAAGTCGTTTGCCTGATGTTAAGCGTCATGGCCACACATGACATATGCAGTCTCAATCTGAACTTTTAATTGTAAGGTAGAATGATAAGATACAAGACATCATATTTTTAACTATTTTAGCCAACACTGTATGAATTAAACACATTCACGAAGATAATCTAATATTGAATTAGTACCATTCGGTCATAGGCCCGTTCGGTCACAGTTTCGCAAACCCATACAACGAATTCCGCTCGGATTACCTTCTAAACTAAACAGCGATATTATAAATTTAAAGTCTTACTTTGTTTTTAGGACAAAACAAATATAAATACCAGTTGCATAGGTAAAAACAAACCTGTAGAGTTTTCAATTAACATCAATAGTATTAATGCTGATTTCAAATGTGTGCCGAACAAACACGGCGATGTAGGCAATAGCAATATTCCGGCCAATATCAATATCTTAATTAATGCGTGAACACGGCTGTCCGTGTCTGCCCGACAACATTACATTTTCATATTTGGCATGTCGAATTTACTCTTTTAAATTATTAGATTGGGAGGCAACATATGCTCTTTGTAAGGTTCTATCGCAAAGATCTTATTTGTCTCTAGGTTTTGTAATTTCATTATGTTCATTGTTAAGTTGATGAAAGTTTTGAAAGAATATTGTGGCGTTGTTTTATTATTGCTACCGTAAAACAAATTATAGTAGCGACGACAGCAGTAAGTTGTTTATACAGCAGTATTGACTCTAAAACTAGCACAGTTTTAGATTGTCGTTGATATTAGTGGTTGGTAAGACCTAGTGGTACCTGTTCATAAACTTATTGATTTTTAGTTAGATAAGTATTTTCTTTTCGCAAGGTTAATAATATTTTACCCGAACAAATGGTCCATAAAACCATAAATGAGCTGATGTCCCAGCCTTATTAATAGACCTTCTATTTTATCATCGGTGGATCCCGCACTATATGCAAATATTTCCAGATATACAAGTAAGAATTTACGTTCCGTTAATTACATAATTTTAAAGGAAGGAATAGTGTCATCAGGCCAAGAATAGTAATAATTTATGCCCCGACACGAATTTTTCGTGTCAAGCGTAATTGCGAAGTGCTGTGAAATAATCAAATGGAATTCTATGGAAAAATCGGATTTACTAAGAAAAAATATGTACTCCTATGTTTGCCATTCATTCATTCACAAATACATACCGCCTTATAACTCACGCGGATGATGTGGCTGCAATCGTGACAGCGCCGCAGGTAACATCACTTGAGCATAAGCTAAATACAGTGGCCAGTCAGTTGGCGCGCTGGTTTAGGGTAAACGGCCTTGCATTGAATCCGAAGAAAACCAGCGTGATACACTTCAACTTGTCCGGAAGGCGTTATCCTGAGTTGTCCATTATAATGGAAAAGGAAACCTTGCGACGAGTTGATGTGTTCACTTTGGTTGGATTCAATATTGACAGATGTCTCACCTGGAGCAATCATGTCGATGCGCTATGCGACAGGTTGGGACGAGCTTGTTTCGCCTTGGGCCGGGTCGCAAATGTCTTATCGCAAAAAGCGGTGCGTGACTGCTATTACGCAACTATCCAGTCTTTGCTCGCTTACGGTGTCGATCTGTGGGGTCGCTCTGCAGATTGGCACCGAGTTTTTGTGATGCAGAAAAGGGCAGTGCGCATAGTTGCGAAAGTCGCACCCCGCACACCTGCAAAACCGGTTTTCAAAGACCAAAAATTAATGACTGTACCAGCCTTATACATGTATCAGGCGAGCGTGTACATTTTCAAAAACATTAAGTCGTTCAAACAACACAAAGATGTCCACAACATAGGTACGAGAAGCGCTCATGACCTTTTACTGCCGAGACATAGACTTGCCAAGTCTGGCAAATGTACTAGGGTAGCTGGTGTCAAAATTTTTAACGCTCTTCCAGACTCCATACGCAGTGTTAAAAATGTTCATATTTTCAAAAATAAATTAAAGATCTTTTTTATAGATATGGCGCCATATAGCGTCGAGGAATTCATTCCGAAACTGGTATAATTAATTTATTTTTATACATTTTTTTTTAATAAGTATTTATTTACGATAATTAATTGTATTATTGATTTATTACTTTATTTCTATTTTTGTATGTTTAATTTAATATGGAATACTGAATGACTTGTAATTTTTTATAATTATCAATAAAATATCATATCATATCATCATATCATCATGAGCGTTTCATGAGATTCTCCATTAACATTATTAAGTTCGAAATTTTCCTCTTTTAAGAATATTGAGCTTACCTAAAGTTAGCATTTATAATGTCTAAAGAAATAAATAAAAGTCAATGGTACTTTAGAAACCATTACATTTGAAGCACGAGTGGGATTTGAACCCGCACTCAGCCTTCACTTCAGCTGGGACATGCTTCGTGACAAGTGATCTCAACATGTCCTAATTTATTATCCTTCACCTTTTATAACCAACTTATGGGGTTAGCAGCGCTGTCTTATCTATGAAGAGATTCTTGAGAATCAAACTCTACATGTATAGATCAGAAACCTTTATTTAGACTAGGTACATGTTCATAAACATTAGGTATTGCTCGAAAATACTCCATTTCTTTCTTTATTTTCTCAAAAGTCATGTTCGAAAGACTACTGCTCAACTGAACATAGTGCTCTTCCATTTAACACAATGTACGATAAATTAGGTAAACGGTTACTTGGTGTGCCATCTCTTTTTTCACAACTACGCGGTACAGAGGCCCTTTTTGCTTGATAAACTGGTAGGTACTCTATGCGATTGCCTAGCTGTTTGCATCCAACGGCTTACCGCATCTTTAAGTCGATAGTTGAACTACCCACCTAGTTCTAAAAACAAAATACCTAGTTTGAAAACTATCGTGAGTATCATTCATTTTGGAGTAATTTTGACTGACGTAAGTTTAGCCTTTATTATTGTTCAACAAAATATCTGGCACGAAATGAACAAACAGTCCATCAAATACCATTTAATTTCCAATCACACCATGAAACTGGGTTATTGTTTCGTCAAAACCTTGTTTCTAATTCTGAAACAAGTTCAAACGGTATGTCGGTTAAATTGATTAACTGAATCGCTAAAAAGATTAACGAATTTCACGAGCCGTGAGCAACGGCTATGACTAACTTGGCAGGTAGGAAGCTCGCTAAATGTTTGATAAGAGGCATGAAGTAAGTAACCAATGGAGTACTAGTAAGACATCTAAACGGGGCAGAGGAATACGCCGTCTTGAGATTAATCGCACTTTTGTAACTGGCCAACTATAGGCAGTGGCAAGTGTCAAATTCATAATTTCTGTGTTTTGATTGGCGGAAATTTTGCTATCAATAGCAGTTTTTTTTGCAATTGCAAGGAAGCAAGCTTTATTTGTTTTCAGCGAGTTAATAATCTGTGTTTATGAGTTCATAAGATTTGTCCTTTTGCTTTCCAAATGGCGCGGTGCTTAAAGCTGCGTTGATCGTGTTGTTCCTATTGCTGATTGAACTAACCGCTTTTCTATACGACACTATACGTGCTCATTGCTTTTGTTGTCAGCAAAGTTTTCTTATAGTTAGTGTAGGCATTCGAATATATTCAAAGGAATGCATTTAACATCAAAGATTGAGATGATATACCATTGTAAAGAAATTACGTAGGTAATTGTGAAATATTTAAAATATGTTCAGTATTTTGTGTATTAGGTATCTGAAGTAAGTACTTAGGGGCAATGCATCATAATCATACAAAAGTATTCCATGATAAATGTTTAGGTAATTCGTGTACAGGAAAAATGAGTCAATGAATTTTATGACCATTTCATTTCTTATTTCGTTTTGTGTGACGTGAGTCTAGCTATTGTTACGTTATTTATTGCTAGTAGGTGTGTATAGAGCCTTATTTACATAACATCTTGAATAATAGAGTGTTCGGGTGGTACTAAATTCGTGTTTGGTTCTGTTTGGGTCTTTGTAAGATGGATGTTAAAATTATGTACCTATACTTATCTTTTTCATGCCAAGGTGCGATAGGCATAACGAATTGTGGCATTTCTGCTATAGAGCGTTTCATGCTGAGTAGGTATGCTTATTACAGCAGACTGTACTAAATAATTGGGTCATTATCATTATTTGTCTACTAGAGCCTGATCTTCAGCTATTTTTTGCCAGCCTACATCCACCATAATAGGTATAATACATAAAATCATTTACCTACTCCTCCGAGTCACAGGATGCTGTTTTAGGTATATTGATTGACAAGAAAGGTTATAAGTACAATTATAAAAATGCCCGAGCGTTTAAGCGATTAAGATTTTTGTTTTCTTTGTTACTCTAGCTAGACATCCTACTGCTGATTAAAAATTACCGTTTGCAAATTCAAATTACAAAATGCATTCGGCTACCTGATTTTATTCTCTGTCTACATCTAAGACATGAATTGAAGTCTGATATCGACATTGTTGCTTAAGATACTTCCCAAAAACAAAACTGTGACATTTCACATGATTGACTTCTTGGAATATTCGATGTGTTTAAGAACCTCAATGTTTATTTACTCGTCTTACGGTAAAATTAACTTTCCGAATATGAATCACAGTCAACACTTCAGTCTACTAGTGAATTAGGACGTGTAAGTTCATTGACACCTCGATAATTGACCAGATGACATTCAATGTCGTCACTTACTACACTATTACACATTCTATGCTGCCCATCGCTCTTATTACGACATCTACACTTATTATCTTCCACATGCTATGAATTTCATAACCTATTGAAGCTACTTTCAACAGCACGTCTGAGTTGTCGTATGGAAATAATTTTGTCTGTGACCAAGTTTTTGACATGTGAACATTGAGTTATACAATGGTTAGTATCTAATTAATTGATGTAAAATAATCTTTAGAGGCTTGACGTTATCTCGGAAATGTAGGATGATTGATTTATTTGCACTGATTGAATCATTCAACAGTAATAATTACATTCAAAATAGTTATTACTAAAATGTCACATTAAATATCACTTCTACAAAGTTTCTTGTTATCAATGATCATCAAATGTTATATTAATGATTATTTAAACAAAGTATGCAGATAAATACACTTATTCTTCGATTTAGGTACCAAATGTTTACCTAAATCACAGGTATAATAATATTTAGTATAGTATAGTATCTAAATTAACTATGACTAAATCTTTTTAATTTTATGACAAATTAGATTATTACACAAACAAGTAGATAATAAAAAATAACTCATAGGTACATGCAATCATGACACAAGCAAATTACGTCACCTAAAAATTATAAATTATGTCATAGAGAAGAGCGATAAATCGTATGATCGCAAACACATGACATACATTGCACTATTTCTATTATTGTGTGTAGGTATAGATAGTGGCTCTATATCATGTAGACTCAATACTTACAAATGGGTTTTGTGTGTATTTTCTCTAAAAGTTACAGCTAGGACTGTATCATTAATATCTGTGCATCATTCTGTTATGACACTTAGACCTCTGTTATATAATGGGCTGATTTTGACGTTTTAGACTTATTACATTCAGATGGTCTGCAACCTTGCGTTAGGTAAGAATACTCATACTCATACTCATACTCATTTATTCATAAACTATGTTTACACGTCACAAAAAGTCAATATGAGCTATTGTAGTACGTAGTCGTGGTGTATACAACGAGTATACATCTACCTACAGAATTAAAAAAATTAACAATAAATAATATAAAAAATTAAAATGGTAATAAATTACAATGTCCAGTGTTAAATGTCAAATAAAAATTTTATAATGTAAAAATGAATATCAATTAAATGGTAAAAATGTCAAGAGATAAAAATTAAATAATAATAATTGTAATTAGCTAATTAGGTACAATACATACCTAATTATAACAATGTCAAAATTTGGCAATGATTTCACATAATACATTATTATAATTAAAGTTTCATAAATTCTTCAAAACTGTAGAAAGTTTGCTCGATAAGCCAGCGTTTTAGTCTGGTTTTGAAAGAGGCCAAGCTGGGAGCGGAAACTACGTCACCAGGGAGTCGGTTATAGACATCGGGACCCATCACATGGGTCAATTTGCAGGACTTGGCGAGGGAGCGCGGTACTGAAACGAGTTTGTCCGCATTGCGGGTGCTGTAAGAGTGCCTGTCCCTGTACTTTTTATACTTATTGGGGGTGATCCTCACATAAACCGCTACTTGAAATATTACAATGGCAGGCAATGTGAGAATCCCCAGTTCTTGAAAATAGGGCTTCGCAGAGGTGTCTCGCGGCACCCTTACTATTGCCCTGACGGCGCGCTTCTGCATGCGAAAGGCGCGCTGCCACTCGCTTGCGCGGCCCCACAGTTCCGCGCCGTACTGCAGCAGCGAGTGCACCGTCGCGAAGTAGCACGCGCGAGCCACCTCCGCGGACACCACCCGAGACACACGGCTGAGTGCGTAACAGGCACTCCCCAGTTTACCGCACAGTTTTTGGATATGACTCTCCCAAGTCAAGCCCCTGTCTATTTCAAATCCCAGAAAAGTCGTACTTCCAACCTGTTCAATATTGGTACCATTCACGAAGACCATCAAGGACTTGGTCACTCGTCCCGATAGATTGAAGTGAATATAGTGCGTTTTTGTGAGATTAAGAGCAAGTCCGTTCATGTTAAACCACTTGGCAAGACTTGCGGCGGTTTCATTTAACCTCTTTTCGAGACGGTCCACAGTAGGCGCAGTGACTATCGCCGCCACATCGTCGGCATACATTAAAATGTCTGCCTCAGTCACGACATTTGGGAGATCATTAAGCAGGAGTGAGAACATAATATTTGATACTGACGACCCCTGCGCCACCCCGATAGCAGATGAGAGCGGATCCGACTTATTTCGGCCGTCACCTGCATCAACTATCTGGGACCTGTCTCGCAGTAGGTCTGTCAGTAAGTCATATGATGCTCTCAGTATCCCATAATGCCTCAGTTTAATGGCAAGTACGGCATGGTCAGCCACGTCAAACGCTTTTGATAGGTCGCAGCAAAGGACAGCTACTTGCAGTTTGCGCTCACGAGCAGCCATCACGCGACCTATCACTTCGCGAGTCATAGAAGTTGTTGATCGCCCCTCTCGATATGCGTACTGGCGCTCGGATAAGGCATTAGCGTATGATAAATAATCTACCAGTCTTGAACTTAACCCATTTTCAAATATTTTTGCGATAGCTGGAATTATGGACTCGGGTCTATATCCATCGATATTTTCTCTTTTTCCTTTGCCTTTAAATATCGGCGTCACTTTACTCACTTTCAAAGGTCTTGGATATGATCCTTCTTTGATGCATGCGTTATACAGTGACGCCAATACGGGTGCGAGTGGGATAATGGCCATCCTGAGCAGTGCCATAGATAGACCGTACACATCCTTTGACTGTTTTGGAGGTATTCGCGTGGTGACTATGTAGACCACCTCATCCGCAGTGAAAGGACGCAGCCTGAGCGACCGATCGGCAGGTGCGCATGCACATGATAAGGCACGGCGTACACCAGCGGTATCAGCCACATGCGCCCCACACGCAGCCGCAGCGCTCAGGAATCGAGAGTTCATTGCGTTAATGGCTTCCTTGGGACTGTCAAACTTAGTGCCATCAGACTTAACCACAATATCAGCAAATTGTAGTTTAGGTATGTTGTTTTTCCCTCTTTCTAAATTTACTACATTCCACATACCTTTTGAAGCACTTTTGCTATTTAATATTAAATTCTTGTAGTAATTTGATTTTTGATTATTAATTAACAAGTCATATCTAGTACGCAATTCATCCAAAATTGATTGTATATCAATGTCATGAGGAAATAATTTATTTAATTTAAAAATGTCAAATAATAGGGATTTCATATTTTTCACATCGGGTGTTACCCACGATGAGTCACTTCTTTTGTTAGGTTTTCTCTTTAGAGGAAAACATATTTCGTGCTTGTTGACTAAAACATTAACTATTGACATTGCCAAAATGTCGGTAGACCTTGCTCGTTTGTATATTTGCTCCCAATCCACGCTGTCTATCGACATAACAAAGTTGGCACGGCTGGACGATGAGAAGTCTCTGACGAGGCGAGTAGATGGTTCCATTTCACGCCGGGTGCGTAAAACCTCCCCCCGCACCGCGAGATGGTCACTTAAATTAGTGACGACTGGGGCAGCGTGCACAGATCCCTTTACCATATTGGTATAGAGGTGGTCTAAACACGTTGCCGTCGTTGCTGTTATACGAGTTGGAAAGTCTACAATGTTCAACATATTATAGGCTGATAAAAGATCTGACAGCTTCTTTTTTTCGGGGTATGTGTCTGCTAAGCAGTTTATATTAAAATCACCTACGGCAACACAATCCCTATCCAGCTCACTGATCTTATCGAGCAAACGTTCAAAGTAACTTAGGAAATCATTACTAGAGATTAAATTGCTACGGTACACACAAACTATAGTTATATTAAAATCCAACAGATCAATGGCTGATATTTCACAATATTGTTCCATTGATAATGCTACTAATACGAATAAGATTAGTAATAAGATTACTAGACTTTGTGATAGCTCATAAAGTCTCACTTGCCCAGTAATTTCTCTAGCTACAATGCCCTTGAAACTGGAACACAGTAGTGCTTGCACACTACTGCTTGGCGGCAGAATAACTGGCGAAGCGGTGGTACCTACATAGACGAACTTTGCAGAAAAATCCTATACCACCTAGTAAATGATATACTTTTTATACATGAAAATAAAGTTTTTACGGAATCCAAATAAAATGTGAAGCGCTGCGTTACAACTGTTTGTTATCCCAAATAAAATAAAACAGAAAGTTTACTTACCTTTTTTATAGATTTATAACTAAATAGGCCAGACTTTGACCACAGTCCACCTGATGGAAACGGCCTACGATACATGCGATGCGTTCTAGTACATGCTTACCTGAAGATTACCTATCCACTTTCGACTTGAAGAGCTCCAGATTGTATTTATCGGGAAATAAAGACGGCGGTAAAGTGTGTCATTCCCTATTATTAAACCTGTGACGTTCTTCCAGTTAATCAAAGCGTCATTTGGCAACGCGATGATTACCTACCTATTGTACCTATACCATGCCTACAATTATTACTGGTTTTTCTTTTCGTTTACTTTACCAAATACTTCACGACTGTACTGTATATCATGGCGCCATGTATATCAATGAGTCGATAGCATAATATGATACACAGATAGATAACAACCGTCTGATAAAGTGGTCGGTGCAAAACGGAGTCACGTGTAGATGTGAGATTCGATAAATTACGGAATGAGTACGAGTTATTGTTTTCAAGTTGACATTTGTGTAAGTTTAAGGCTTCAAAAGAGAGGATCACGTAGCTTTGATAGCAATGCAACTGACGAACAATAAACGTAAAATTTAAAAATTATTATTGGGACTATGCACCTAACTTGCGTATTGGAACTGAATCCATGCAAATTTCAGTTAGTTGCAATTGAGTTACATGACCGCCTAATTCTGTAGATTTCCAAAAATTTCACGTACAAAATCTGAACTGTGCCTGCAAATGGTCTTTCCTTATTGCTACGGTGCAAAGAAAAGTTGAAAGAGTTCTACAGGGTAAGCTACGCATTAGATGACATCTCCAGTATATTATGCAGACGTCCATAGGCTATGGTGCGAGAATGGGCAGGCCACAACTCTCGCAGAACTAACCACCGTTGGGTAAGAAGGGTTCTCGAGTAGCGACCACGAACCGGAAGACACAGCGTAGGCCGGCCCCCACAATAGATGGACCGACGAACTGCTCAGAACCGCGGGAAGTCATTGGATGCAGGAGGCAAGTAACCGGTCAAAGTGGCGCTCTATGCTACCCCATGGCCTATATAATTATGTTCAGCAGTGGACGTCTTCCGGATGTTGATTTGTGATGTGTGTAGGCTATGATCATGCTTGTTTGTACGTTTTAAACATATTTTAATTATAAAAACGATTGCAATTGTTTTTTGGACCAATTGGGCCGCGGACTGCCTAAACTGTCTTGATAAGCAAATACATGAAACTTCATCGGAACTCATGATATTCAGACATCAATAACAACTCCATCTGATTAAGCCATTAGAAACAAAAATTATGCAGATACTTATCCTATTTCTGTTGTTGAAACTATGATGGTGAGTAATAGTCACCAGCATTTCAGTAAGGGTTGCCCGTCTTTTCGATAGGGGATGAGGGAAAGGTTAAGCTGTTTAATGTTCTTGAAAGGTTTCATATTAAACGTGACTCACTTTAAAACTCACCTGATATTGTGATTACTGCTAAATGAACACACGTTAGAGTAGGTATTTGGCTTCACTTCCGTCGATAAGCCAAAGGGACAAAGAAAATTGCTTTTTGGAAAAATGTTATTTACAAGTAGAAATTCTACCTACATCAGAACTATAGGTAGGTAAACCTACGTAATATACGTACTTACTTTATTGTAAAATATGTCCTCAGAATTTTGACAGTATGACCGTAGAACTGTTGTTGTTGTTGTCTCTAGCCTGCGCCATCCCACTGCTGGGCAAAAGCCTCTCGACTCTTTCATTGTTTTCGATCTTGTAGTGATATTTGCAAAGGTGTCGTGGTGGGTCGGCTTCTACTACGAATTTACGGCATAGATTCACAGGGAAAACAATCTCGACCTACGCGAGTACCTACACCCGGATAGATGCAAGTGGATTTCATGAGTTGAAGCACAGACTTCGCTCACTTTATTTGCTCGGTCAAATATACAAGAGTTGCAAACCAAACCTATCTAATATCCGATTAAATAAAAAAAACGAATTTCGTTCTACCAATCTTTAATATCTCTATTGTTTGGGTAGCTCCCAATAAATCCCACCAATTGATCCCATTTTATCAAAAATAGTTATCTGATCCCAAAGATCAATTAATCAGAGTCGCATCTGATCCTACACCAAATTCATTGATTGTACCATCTTCGACATTGTTAGGTAGGTATTGCATTTCGTAACACTAAATTACCACAAAACCTATAAACAAAGACAAAAATAAGTCTCAGAGACAGAAAACAATCCAATCCGTCTATATATCGAAATAAATCGAGTGAAAATGTATTTTATGTCTGCAGTATACCTAGTTAAGGAAGTCATTCCGACGCAAATGCTGTCTGCCATTCGTCTTTTCGTCTATTTTGGCTAGGTTCTTTAATCAGTCTGTGTCATCGTATATCCGTGCTTGTCAGCACATATCTATAATCTATAACATCTATAACAATAGACAAAAGATTAGATTGTTTGTTTGTTTGCATTGAATAGACTCCGAAACTACTGAACCGATTTGAAAAAATCTTTCACTGTTGGGAAGCTAAACTATCCCCGGATGACAGGCTATATTATATTTTCAATAAAATTAGGGATCCTTACTAAAAAAAATTACCTAAAATATTCTTTACATCGTGTGCGCTGCGAAAACTATTATACCCGTGCGAAGCCGGGGCGAGCCGCTAGTAATAAATATTATCAATAAATTAAACGATTAAAAAACGAGAGTTACCTATTTCTAAAATAATAAACATTTTGATTACTCCTGTTATTTTTCCTTTACGTTAAAAATTAATCCGATCTAATATATTGTTTATCAACGAGATATTTACCATGTAATCCCGTTACTCATCTACTTGAGAAACGCAGGTCCAAATTGTTTTATTTTAATTTTTTGTTTTTAAATGTATTTATGGAATGTGGAATGGAAGAAAAATTGGAAAAGTATCCCAGAACATATTCAAATCTGGGAAACAATGAACTAAGTACTTTTTTTTATAGGATTTGTATAGATAGGACATGACTTTACATTGATCATGAAAGTAGGAATGCGTGACGTTTCCATCATTGCATCATAAAATTGTAGACTTGGAGTGACCATCTATTTCGTCTTTTTTCATTAACTTTACGTTAACTTGTAACGACGTACTTATTGATAATGTTTTAAGTTACTAAATCCGTTTACTATTTATAAGCAAAAGATGAATATAAAGTGTAACTCCCGTGACAGGCGTGGTGTTTCACCTCCATGGTTTGTTCATTTTTCGACAAACAGGCATACGGCCCATCTGATGGAAAATGGTAGCCTTTGGATATTTATATGCTCTACAATAAATTAAAAAACATTTATACCTAGCGTTCACGACGTGCTGCCTCGCTGAAAGACCTTCTGAATAAGAATGGAAGCTCTGGACGGTATAGAATAACATTTTCATTAAGTGTAGAAATGACATAAAAACTTAGGTAGGTAACATTATGTATAGCGCTACCAAGCAAAAGTAATTTACACGGCACGCTTAAATTATTAAAAAAGTTTTTTCGGAATCAATGTTTTGGTAGAAAATGTCATAAAACGCTGTTGATTCGCTTAATTAAAATTTATTTTAGTCTTAGAGATTTAATAAAATTAAAAAAGACTATTTCGAAGAGGACCCTATCTTATTTAACTAACAGCTCTTATACCGCAGCTAACATGTAACGTATGTTTGTTCTCTGGCGCCTGCCATCTGTAATTGCTCGAACAAACAGACTGGTCCGGAGCCTGATTCACTAATGTATCTAGTTTTAGCACTTGGATTTTGGATCGAAGTGTTCACCTTTTGAAAAAAAAACGCGTAGAATTGTGTACCGGCTTAGTAAGACAAAGTAGGTACACATTCTACAAGTGACTCCTTAAGAAGGTGACTTCAAAATGTATGAGGCTGATTTAAGTCTAGTTAAATTAAGATGCTACAATCTACATTAGGCAAATAGATACCTAACTACGCTAAATTGATTTTTAAACCTTTACTGGCAACTCATTTTTCTAGGTCCATCCCTTTACATTCTGTGTAGATTCTGCCAGACGACCATTTCTTCTATAACATAGAAAATTGCAATTTCTTGCAAATTGACGCTTAGAATTGATAGTCTTATTATTATTGAAATTACAAGCAGTAAAAAGTTATATGTGCCACTAACAATGTAGCACATACTCTTAGTTCTATTAATTAAAATACTATCTATCTATTATATCTGTTCTATTATTTCTATTATTAGAAAAGCTTTGATTACGGCATTATAGATTTTGACAGAACTTAAATCACTACTGAAGCCAGTTTTGTTCATTAGGTAGGTACCTACATAACATTGTAAAAGTGAAATCAAAAATGTACCGCAAAAAATTACAATGGCCGTAAGTTACAATGGCAAATTTAAATAATAAATCGTAGCTTATAACTGTACGTAAAACATGGGAAAATTAACAATTGAACTGCCTAATAACCTACTTTTCAATTTCCAGTTAGTAGGGGTAAACAATCAACACTGGTAATACTGTCTGGCGCAAAACTGAACCTAGACGGCCAAGACAAATCAATACCTAAAGTAGGCTCATGTTAGAGTGCTATTCAAACTTAATGGCGGTTGTGAAGTCGGCGCGAGAACCTGCGCAGTAGCAAAAATTAGCGCGGGCAGAGGTAAGCGGTGTGCGCAGCGTGCGGGGGGCTTGCAGCGCACTTCACAGCCGCCATTGAGTGTGAACCACACTGTACGTAGTACTGTATTTATTGTGTGCTCACGTTCTACCCGTGGTAGCCATACTTACATAGACATACAAATCTTAGATACAATGGAATACTTTGGAAGCCAGATTTAAAAAATGAACCAGTACCTATGAAGCCCGATAACGTAACTAACGCTGTGAAAATCGGTAAGGAGACTACCCAGAGAAGAGACCAACGAAAGTCAGTTATAAAAAGATGAAAGACGAATTGAAGTGGGAAGTGGAAAAGGCGATTGAAGCCGGTTTAACCCCTTTAAAAAAAAATAGTATGTTTAATACTGATACTTAATGAGAAAGGTATAATACAGCCAGACTTTTCTATACCAATATTATATGGAGGAAAGATTTGATTGTTTGTTTGTTTGTTTAAATTGAACATTGAATAGACTCCGAAACTACTGACCCCTTTGAAAAATTATTTTACAGTTAGGAAGCTACCCTATCCCTGGGTGGCTATGCTATATTTTCAAAAAAAAAAAATAGGGATCCTTTCTAAAACTCCAATAATGTGACCCAATGTGCTACCTAAAATAATCTTTACATCGCGTGCGCTGCGAAAACTATAACACCCAAGCGAAGCCGGGGTGGACCACTAGTCTTTCATAAATACCTAATTATAATACCATGTCATGTTATTATCATGTAGTACTGTTGAAGGTCCATAAATAAATAAATAAATAAATAAATAATATTCATTTTCATTGAATATTGACATCACACATCGATGTCACCAATACAACATGACGAGTTGCTTAATCAAATGTCAAAATCAATTTCGAAGAATTTTATTTGAGGAAATTGAGGACGTCGGCTTTATACTTGTTAATTTATCTGATAATGAGCTTAATGTATGGTGATAGGAAGTCCAAGTCGTCATTCCTATAAGTTTTAATTAATCATACTCTATTTATGCGGTGCATCGATATAATCTGGAAACACGTAATAGCATTTAGGTACCTACAAACTTTCGCCTTTACGATCAGTAATCATAAAGATGGCTCCTTGTTGGACGGTATTTTCACCATATTTTCTTTACAAAAAAATTGTACCTAAGTTCCGCGATTCTTTTGTAGATATTGTCGGAGTTACGGGGTTTTTTTTTCTTCTTATTCAGTTATTACAATTTATAGATTTAGCCAAAAACATAGCAAAAAGCTAAATTAAGAGTTTTTGGTTGTAATTTTCCTATAGATTATTTCATTTATTACTATATAGGTTCGAATGTGCGCTAAGCATAATAAAATTATAATAATCACATAAATACTATATAACCGCTCAGATATGTGTGGGCGGGCACCTATACTGTTTATTTACTTTACAGATGTACTTATCATTGACAAATGTTTTAGTTACATACTAAAAATCTATGCTAAAATAAACCTTATTGCTATAGAAATAAAATATTTATTGGTGTAAGTTTGCTAAAGGTAGGTAAGGTAAAATTTTCCAACGTCCATATTGTTCTTGACCTAGGAGCTAGGAAAAGGCGTAACTTATTGGAATGTTGCGTCAAAGTGAAGTAACTACTTATTTAAAAATAATAATTTAAATTATTTCCGCAGTTTTTAGATGTTTATCTCATTATTAATATAGTAGTAGTGTTTTGTTAAAAGACCATGTAAATATTTGAAATAAAAATACAAAAGTATTTTGTTTTCCGCTCGCATCAATATTCTAAACACAGAACAAGAAAAAAGAACGCTTCGCCCTGAAGCATCATTTTTTAAGGTTCCGTACCCAAAGGGTAAAACAGACCTACTACTTAGGCTGCGCTGTCTGTCTGTCTTTCTATCCGTCTGTCACCAGGTTGTATCTCATGAACCGTGATAGACAGTTGAAATTTTCACAGGTGATGTATTTCTGTTGCCGCTATGAGAACAGATACTAAAAAACAAATTAAAATTGAAATTAACGGGGCTCCCATACACCAAACGTGATCTTTTTTGCTCGTTTCTATAGATAATGGTACGGAACCTTTTGTGCACGAGTCCGACACGCACTTGGCCGGTTTTATTTTCTTGCTGTGTGGTTCTAAACCTTTTATAAAACGTAAAATGGAAAAGAATTTCAATCCCATTTTTAAATGTGGCTATAGGTACATAATAACTCTATCAAACAAGTAAGCAAACAGATTTTACAACTTATTCATGAACATGCAATAAATAAATAGTGATGTTCTTATTATCTTCAATAGCTGTAGGAAATACTTACTACCTATCAGCACTGATAATTTATAATAGGTACTATGTACTAGTATTGATTAACCAGGAACTTATGTTTCTCATACAATTTGTAAATTAAGACGTTTCAATAGTAACATTTTTTCTTTTTAAAACTAACATCAGCTGTAATAATACAAATAAATAAACAAATACAGAAGGCTAATTAGAAGTTTATCTTAACAATATAGCTACTTTACGTCAAAACACTTTGACGTACATGAGTTTTGTTGTTAAAATGTCGTATAAATATCGTATTACAAATTTAACGAAAGAGGTATACACATTAAATTATTACAATTACCTACTCCAGTGACACTTACCAAAAATATACGATCAATAAACATTCAACATTACACTCGTAAAGATAAATAATTGACAAAACAAAGTGCAGCAATGACGTTAAATCATTTTGAGTAATGCACCTATTATTAGATGAAATACGGGGCTTTACAATGGCTATTGTGTTTCAAGACTTTTAAAGCACAAAAATGCCACCTCCGTTATTCGTCCACTTACTTTCTAACTCCACGTTGTAATTTACAAGCCAAGGCCTCAGACTTTTCGCGTCGACTTTGCTGAAACATAAATTTTCAGAATTGTCGGTTGTCATACCGAGGACATTGTTGTCGGCTGTAAAAGTAGAATAAGACGTCAAACGCTTGTTCTGCCTTATTTTATCGATGCGAAACAGTCACTAAGTAAAGGCTGCGTTAAGTACTCGCATGTTAAGTGTCTTCTTGAAGGAGCCTTCCCATTACAGCTGGGAGCGTGTCTTTATAGCGTGATACAGCTATTGTGGCGTTCTAAGTAAATAAACACTCGTAAAAGCGGCAAACGGCGTCTGACTTGTTTCATTATTATGTGTTATTTAACTGTCTTGCAATAAGGACTATGTTTGTTATTGCTATTGACTAAATGGCAACTCAAATTGGACATGTTTATTTACATTTACAGTCGTCACAATAAACTTGAACAAATGTGTTTAATTTATTAATTGGATTTGATATGGGTTGGCCAATTATACGTTTTGTGTGTAATCAATGTTCACAGTTTTTAAAATAAGAAAAATCACGTTTCATTGATATTAATGGTGTTAATTAAAGCGTTACAAAAACAGTGTTAATTTAACAAGCTCCTCGATTTAGGAATGTTATTTTTAACCAAATTTCGGAAGGTTTGGAAATAAGAATTATTGCAGCTATTCCAATAAATCGATTGACGATTAAAACGGTTGCAAAAGGGCCTGAGATATTAATCGATATGTCCGAGTGTGTCGACCAGTTACAAAGAAGACTTCGCTTGTCCGCGGCTGCACGTAATTCTAATACAAATAAAGGAAATGAAATGTGTTTCCAAAAGCATCAAAGGTCAAGTTTCATTGGTACATGTGGTCAAGTAGTCCGAGGGCCGGTCAAGGTGACACAGTCAAAACAAAACTTGGTCACAACTGAGACTAAACGAGGAAAATTTAGGGAATTAGTGAATCGACACCTCGGAAGCGGGAAGTGAAGTGTTTTGAACTGATGTGGCGGAGGAGGTCAATGGCACACTTGTTTGAAGTGGTCCGTCTGTTACCACTCTTCAAGGTGGTGCAGTTAAGTGCGGACGCACCGGTCAAACTGTTTGGACGGCAGGCTGTCGACATCAAGCTCGCTGCGTGACTTCCCTGTAAACAGCTTGATTGTGTCAGCAATGAAAACACCGAATCGTAGTAAAATAGCTTTATTTAAAATTATTGGTTCCCTATACAACAAACCATTGGCTGCTAAAAATTTGACAGTGCGTATGCACCTCAGACTAGGAAAACAATATAGAGTTAGCACTCAGAACTGGAAAGTGAACCTATAAGCAAGGGAGTAGGTACAAATTCACACTATTTATACCATTCCTCTATTGTCTGTTGTATTTATTAATCTTTCCGATGATAGGTAAAAATCATGCAACTGTAATGATTTAATTTTGCGATCTTGTAATCTTTTTTTGCAACACCCCAAACAACCGCTAAGTGGCGCTCTATGGGCAATGCCTATGTTCAGCATTAGAAGTCTTTAGACTGTTGATGATGATTCTTTTTTTGGCTTCAAAGCGCTAAGAATTATTATGCTCTGAGCGCTAAGTTTACACCCGTAGCGTTTCATAGCAAATGTATTGGATGACAAAAGGTGTTATTTACGCATGGCTGTAGGGAAAACCAAACCACATTCACCGACGTCTTCCAAATGGATTTTCAAATTGGTTACATACATAATTTTAGGTTAAAAAGATGATTCGGCTTTAAATTTTTAGCGTAAGATAACCACATTCTAAATACTTGTGCTAGAGCTCCATGTCAATAAAGTTTTGGTTAGCGCCTCCGCAGTGCTTCCACAAATAAGCAGTATTCGTCATTGTTATCGTAAAATTACTATGCATTTTTACTTTACTATACTATACACAGATCATGAAAATCAAATTAGGCCAAGCAATAGGCGCCGAGCGCAAACGCACTAATGACAAGACTGGATACATTTTATATCATCTCCGCAGGAAAACCCTTTGACTATTCAACCTTGAAAGCAACACACGCAAACAGACAACTCTAAGATTTTTTAACAGTTTCGAGTAAGCCGCTGTACGCAGCAGTCGTGTTGTTTTGATCGGAGCGCGTCATTATCTCCGAACAGCATTCCAGCTGTTATTGTGTACCTACTGGTACGCTCAGTGCCATGCTGTAGAATAGGTGCACACAATAGTGCACCTTATTAAGTATGGAACCAGAACCTATTCTCGAGGAAGATGTGTTGAATAATACTATAATTGAATCTAATTATGTGGAAGCGACGGAGACCCCACAACCGGAAGAGATGTCTATCGAAAGAAGTTCTACACCTATTGTACGCAAGAGAGCCCGCGAGATAGATGAAGAAGAAAGGTGGATAACGGTTGGAAGAAATGGAAAGAGAACAGTACAGAAAATAGATATTTACATAAATAGTGCTGAACAGTTACCTAAACAGTTTGCCTTTGCAAAGATATTGAAATCTAATAAAATTGAAAATGTCAGTCGCGTGAAGTACATAAATCCATATAAAGTTTTTCTACAGTTTGATAATCTAGATAGCGCAGAAGAATTGATTAATTGTAAGCCTTTGCAAGACTTGGGGTGGAGGTGCCAAAAACCAATGGAGGTTGTTATCTCATATGGTGTGATTAAGAACGTGGAATTAGGGTTGAGCGAAAGTGACATAATAAAAGTAATTTCAACTGATCGCGAGCTGATAGCGGTAAAACGTTTAAAACGCAAAAATAAAGACGGCACTGGATGGGAAGAGAGCGAATCAGTACGTTTGGCTTTTAAAGGGCCCTCTCTGCCTGCGTGGGTACACATATATGAGATGAAGATTCAAGTTGACGCTTACGTGTTCCCAGTTACGCAGTGTTCGCGGTGCTGGAGATTTGGGCACTCTCTGCGTCTCTGCCCTTCAAAGAAGGTCGTATGTCCTAAGTGTGGGAAGGGTCACGCTAACTGTGAGACCACATTGTTTAAATGTGTTAACTGCACCGGGAGCCACATATCACTAGATAAGTCTTGTCCAGCATTTCTAAAAGAAAAACGACTTCGTGATTTAATGGCGGAGTTTAACTGCTCTTATAGAAAAGCCTTACAAATGTATGTTCCCGCAGAACCCCCGACGTGGGTGGAAGAGCCACCTTTAACTCACCCTAACGTGCCGGTACCCCCGTCTGAGCTACCTGAATCTGCACCTGTGCCTGCACGCTCTCAAGACGTGAGCTCAAATACCTACGCAAACATAGCCAGGAAGGCGCCCATGCCGCGTCGTTATAACTCCGATAGTACCAGTACCTTAATGCCAACATCTACTCAACCATGCTCAATGGATACCTCTGAACCTTTACAAGAACAACCTAAGAAAAAGAAGAAGAATAAGAAGAAAAAGTATAATGACAACGAAGTTTTTAACTGGGATATATTATCAGAATCGGAGGCGGTTATGAATGATACTGTTGATGAATCAGAAAATGAGACACAAATGCGAAAAGAGAGAAGAGAGAAGAATAGATCTGCTGTGAGTTTTAGGAAACTACTTTCTAAGTTGTATGCATTACTTTATAATTCACAAGACGACATAAAGAGCAAAATTATCCAAGGAGTGACATTATCTATTGAATGGCTGGTATCCGTTGTGGGGCAGTACCTCTGGGATCTGCCTTTTAAAAGTATGTTCGGACCATAATGGGTTTTAATTGCAAAATAAACATTTTCCAGTGGAACTCACAAAGCATAAGACCCAAAAGTATAGAATTTGAGCAGTTGTTATCGAGCGAAAAAATTCATATAGCTGCCTTATGTGAGACGTGGTTAAACAGAGAAGATACGTTTAAAATAAGCGGTTATAATGTTTATCGTCATGATCGAGAAGATTCGTATGGTGGAGTTGCTATAGTCACACACAACTCTTTGAAGACCCAATTAGTTTCACTTCAACTTTCTAACCGTGGAATCGAAATTATATGTGTAAAGGTTTTTAACTGTCAATATATCGATTACGTAATTTCTATATACTGCCCTCCATCGATACGAATTTCTTTGAGTGATTGGAATGAACTTTTTTCTTTTAAAACCATTAAAACACTAGTTCTCGGTGATTTTAACGGGCATCATCCGAGCTGGTCCTGTAAGACTGATTTGAGAGGTAACAACATCTTTGATTCTTTAATAGATAACAATTTTATTTCGTTAAATGATGGTCAAGCTACTCGCGTGAAATATGTCAACAGAGTTTTACAGGAGTCATCTCCTGATATATCAATAGCATCATCTGATTTAGCGGTACACTTAGATTGGAAGGTTACTAATGAGTCGCTAGGTAGTGACCACTTAATAATTAAGATAAATCTTTCGTATAGTAACAATGACCCACAGTTTTTAAAAAAACGGAACTTTAAAAAAGCCGACTGGGAGGGATACAGTAAATATATTGAACGTAAACTCAGTAATTTTAATTTAATTGATGTTGACCCCCAAATTAGTTATGATTTGTTTCTTAGTACGATTAATGAAGCGGCTGACGCTCATATACCTTTTTATAAAATTAATCGAGATCCAATTCAAAATTTTAATCCAAAACCCTACTGGAATACCGAACTGTCTAAATTAGTTGCAGAAAGACGTCTAGCCCTAACTTTGTTTCGGAAGAACCCAACCCCTAATAATTTAAACAAGTTGAAAGATAAAATCAATAGATCTCAATTATCAATAAGAAAGGCCAGATTCCAATCATTTTGTAATCTTTGCTCCTCAATCGACGAAATAACTACCGTATCGGAAATGTGGAGAAAGATGAAATGGCTAAAAGGCTATAAGCCAACAGGCAGCTATATTGATGAATCCATGGCTAGTAAGCTTTTACAAAGTATAACTCCTGACTTTGTTTGCCCGAAATATCCTATCTTTTCATCTCACAACACAAATATTGAATCTCCTTTTTCATTGTGTGAGCTAAAAAGATGCGTTAAAGCGAAGGATACTGCTCCTGGTATTGACGATGTATCTTATTCAATGATAAAAAACTTGCCAAATAATGCATTTACTATTTTACTCAATATGTTCAATTTATTTTACACTCTAAGCTTCGTACCTACTCAATGGCGTCAAATTCGTATCATACCAATCCCAAAACCAGGCCGTGACCACTCATCCGTATCAGCTTTACGTCCTATTTCTCTCATGCCCTGCCTGTGTAAAATCTTTCACGCTGTTTTGACAAATAGATTAGAGTGGTTCGTGGAAAGGGGTAATTATTTCTATGAAGAGACCACCGGGTTTAGGAAAACTAAATCTTGCCTGGATAACCTTAGTAACTTAATCACTAGAATACAATTGGGTTTTTCAAGGGATCAATTCACACTTGCGTGTTTCATTGATATAGAAAACGCTTATAATAATATTGATATTAAAACCTTGCTTTTAAATTTAGATCGTTTAGGTGTTGGTTCAAAGGTGTGCAAGTACTTATGGACATATTTAAAAGAAAGAAATTTAAGCGTACAAGTAGATAATATAGTTTTGAGTAGGTCCACCGGTCAAGGAATAGCTCAAGGGGATCCAATTTCTCCCTTATTATTTAATATTGCAACCCTTCATATATGTAAACAAATACCTAATGTAACAATCTCTCAATACGCAGATGATTTTGCTTTATACGTGACAAGTAAAAACATCCACGACGCCTCAAATATATTGCAATCAGCTATAAATAAAATTTGTAAAATGCTTATTGATCTAGGTTTGGAAATATCTCCAACTAAAACTAAAGTTTGTATTTTCAAAAAACGTATTAGTAGACAACCCATATCACTTAATATTAATGATAATATAGTGGAAGTAGTCAGTGTTGTGAAGTATTTGGGAATGTGGCTGGACTGTTCTTTAAGGTGGAATAAGCATATTGCAGAATTAGTAAATAAGACATCAAGATTTTTAAATATTTTTAAAGTTTTGGCGGGTTCAGGGTGGGGGGTGCACCCCAAACATCTAAGAAAGTTATATATTGCAATTATTAGAAGTAGATTTGACTATGGAAGTTTTTTGTATAACAACAGTTGTAAAAAATATTTATTTAAACTAGATAAGATACAAAATCAGGCATTGAGAGTGATCGGAGGATTTATTAAGACCACACCCATACATGCAATGGAAAGTGAGCTTTGTCTCCCTCCTTTGCATGTAAGAAGAAATTATTTAGGAGGTAAGTATATATTAAAAGCTAAATCACACGAGAATAATGTAACGATTAAATTAATACAGGAATTATTACAATTTAAGGACAATAGGTACTGGCGAAATAAAATGAAGCCACTATTATTAACTATGTATGAAGACCTAGCGGATGTCTGCGTTCATTCTAGTCGACAGCTGGAAATGTACTCAATGAATACTTGGATTAGTAATATAGATTTAAGTGAGATAGTCAATTTAAGTATTCCAAGCATTTCAAAAGCTAAGCGGCATTATAATAATTTTAGTTTGAAGTTAATATGTTTAGATTTCATTAATAAGCGATACAAAAATTACTATAAATTATTTACTGACGGATCCAAGGATAGAAATGGCATTGGTGCAGCATTTTTTGATCCACAATGTAACCTCAGTATGAAACTTAAAGTAGACACTGAGATATGTATAATGGAAGCGGAGCTTATTGCTATTTCTGAGGCTCTTTCTTATGCCGCATCTATACAAGAAGACAGAATAGTTGTGTTTACAGACTCGAAAAGCGCGCTCCAGCATCTGGCTCGATGCACTTCGGGCATCCGAGGCACCCCGACAGCCTATACAGTTCTGGATAGTATTTCTGTGTTGACATCTAATTCTAAATCTATTAAGTTGCAGTGGATCCCGTCACACTGCGGTGTTGACTGTAATGAACAAGTAGATTCCTTAGCTAGACAAGCTAGTACTGATGGCGTTGAATATAATATACGTCCATATTACACGGATTGTATTTGTTTGATTAAAAAACAATGTTACAAATTATGGAATGAATATTTTGATCTGCGTTCTAGGGAAAAGGGCATTTGGTATAAAACCGTTCAGCCACAACCCCTCAATATTCCATGGATAGATAATCACGAACTGGCTAGAAAAGATATAGTGGTAATCATGAGGCTCCGTTGTGGACACATCCCATCTAAAAAGTTTGCATTTCTCATGGGAAAGGTCCCGTCACCAAACTGCGACCATTGTGGTGTACCTGAGGACCTGGTGCATGTCTTGATGGAATGTGTCCATAACGCGGCCTTCCGAATAGCTAAGTGCAAACATATTTTAAAAAGCTCCGTTGATTGTAACGTAATTTTATCAAACCCTAATTCAGATGATGTGAAATTATTAATTAAATTGTACAATATCATTTTCTCCTCAGATCAGTCTACTTAGATATATAGATACGTAATCAAATTTTTAAATTATTATGTTAAGCACGATGTCAATTTTCATGTACCAGGGCGACATAATCAAATTGATTAAAGCCCTTTAATAAAGATTTAAAAAAAAAAAAAAAAAAGATTTTTTAAATTATTAACTACGTATAATAATTAACCTTTTTAATTAAGTAGGTATTCAAGAAAATTATCACACTCCCCACTATCATTGCCATTTTTTTTTACATAGGCTACTTCCCTACCGAATAATTAATACCGAATAATTATTAATTATTTAGATAAGGGTTGTCCGTATTAAACAATATTTCTGTAACAGAGCGTATTGTGTCAGATATGGGTACTTACGTACTAATTATATTTTTTTACGATGATGGTGACGTTACTCTAGCCATAGCGTCATGACGCCAGTTCAAAGGTTGCATTGCCGACTCGCACATCTTCGATTTATTGCGGTTATATTCCTCCATAAACCACGTAATTATTCAACTAATACCTACAAATTAGGTTTTACGTAAAACTTTACAACCGTAAAGCCCATGTCATTGTTCAGATTTTATTGTCCGAATTTAAAGTTAATATTTGACAGGTAAAATGTTTTAGCAAGTTAGCACTGATGTAAAATGGTGTTATGTCTTAAATTGAATGAGTATATGTATCTGATCGGCGAACGAAATAAAGTATCTAAGTACAACATACATATAAGAAACAGTATGGAGTTTATGTACAAATGAACTATTGATTTTTTGTGCCAATTTATTGTCTATACTTTGGCTACAAAGTTAATAAATTAAGGTAAAATCAACTTGCAAATATGGAATACAAATATGACAGCAAATTGTGGCTTAAACTTTCCGATTTACCAAATCTAACCTCTTTTGTCATTATATCTTATTCTGGTAACGCGGTGGTAATTCTGGTCGCGGACCTCTCGCAGCCGCCCGGCGACGCCGCACCGCACTGATAACTCAATGTATTTAAGACCGGCTGAACCTCGTGAAATATATTTAATAATAAAGAACTTAAAAAGCAAGTATAGTCACGGTGTGGACGAACTACCTCCTATTTTAATAAAACACTGCGCTGAAGACTTAACATTGCCGTATTATCTATTGATTAACCAATCGTTTATGGAAGGCACGTTCCCGGGCATTTTGAAAACGGCTCTGATAAAGCCAATATACAAGAAATCGTCCAAATTAGATCCCAGTAACTACCGACCTATAGCGCTTTTACCCACTTCATCAAAGATCTTTGAAAAGGTAATGAAAAGGTAAGAATAACTGAGACATTTTTGATAAAAGATAATTTAATATACAAACAACCAAGCAAACAAGCAGTCGCTCAAAGTGGCGCTCTTTGGGGGAGGCCTATGTTCAGCAGTGGACGTCTTCAGGCTATTGATGATGATGATAACGAATTTAGTGTATGTAACAGGTACATTGAGTCCCGCTGGTCGCTAAAATTTTAGGTCCATTATATCTTTCTTTCTTTTTTCTTTTTTCTTGTTCTGAAGTGTGGTTTACACTTTAAAATCAATCTATTATAGGTACATTGAATCCTCCTTACTCATCAACAGCCCGCCACTGTCCACTGTTGAACGTATAGGCGTCTTCCATAAAACGCTACTTAATTTGGGCGGTTATCATGGGGAAGGTTTGCCATGATCACCACACTTGGCAGGGGGCTTGGTGATCGCAGTAGATCATAATGAAGACCGAGGATAATGCTGTTGCCCGTTCCATGGATATTCCTTTAGCCGGTTCTTACGGCACCCACGAGAAGAGATGGCGTGGTCCTATCCTCCTTAATTTATTACCTAAACTAATTAAGCTGACATTGGCATCAACGTCAAAATTAACCCTCGTAAACAATGGCAATCCACTTTCAGAGGTTTCTAAATGGTTCAAGATTACTTACTGTCATGTATTCTGTATGTTGATACAGAAAAGGTTTAAAATTCAGGGCTGCCGTCACCTGTACAAATAAACATTTTCTCTGGGTGTTTGTTAAGTGAATACCTAATTGGAATCTAATAAAAAGGTGCTGGGCTCCTAATTTGCATTTTGGGTATGTTCATAGTACAATTTTATAAGCACGTAATCAGCTGCCAGCTGCATTAGAAAGAACCTACGCAGTCTTTAAATAATAAATATAATGATGTTAACGTGGTGTAAAATTGTATACATAAAGTTTTATTATTTTGATAATTTTTTCTTAATATGTCAGTAAATTGACTAAAACATAATTATTTGCAGCTAGTGTTCGACCTCAACGTGCGAAACGTAAAACTAAAAACTACAAAAAATGCATTTATGCTGATAAATATTTCAAACTTAAAACAATCTATTCTATTGATAATTTGATATAGGTACTATGTTATGTGCCCCCCACTCAGTGGACCGACGACCTAGTGAAAGCCGCGGGGAGCCGATGGATGCAGGAGGCGAGCAGCCGCTCAAGGTGGCGTGCTCTGGGGGAGGTCTATGTTCAGCAGTGGACGTCTTCAGGCTGTTAATGATGACTATGTTATGAAATGAATAACAAAAAGAGGAAAAAACTGCATAAACATGAATCAACGTTAAACGATTTCTTTTTAATTTTAGGAATCCCTATACCTAATTCAACTCACAGAACTTGACGTTTCGTTATTCTCTTAGTATAAATATCTTAACTTTATAATAAGAACTTTCTATCTTAGTCATCGTGGTATTGGCGAAATTGTGGCAAAATTGCCGCAGAAGCCGCTAACTAAGATTAAATTCAATTCAAGAACCTTAACTGACTATAAGTACAAGGTTGATTTTTTCAACTGGGCGTGAATGGCCAAATCTGAGAGTATGAGGATAGCGAAAAGTGTCGAAGAAATATCTATTGGTTGCTATACTGCAAGATTCTAAACGATCAATTGAAAAATTCACTCTGTATAGGTATTGATAGATCAGCTCTAAGCAAATTACAATTTACCCAATTAACAAAAATATCAACACGCACAATAAATCCATACAATCTGTATAAATACCTAATAAAAGTATGGTTACCTGTACTTCATTCTACGGTGTCGTTAAAAACTAGTGAAAACGTGATGAAAAAAGCAGAAAATGACATTAAAAATATAAATAAAATGACATTAAAAATATGAATTAGCATTACATTGAAAGCTTTACTGCAAAAATAGATGCAACAAAAAGGTAGGAAACCGACGTTTTATGTTGTCCAACTCGTGTGTATCGCATTTGCAGAGAGCGCGGTAGCGTTTGTGCCGCATTGACCCATTTTGATAAACCAGCGAGCAGATTACACGTTCAGTTTGAACTCAGGTGCTTATTTTCCGTATTATAGTTGTGGAAAATATGTTCTATCATTAGCTATATTTAAAAAATTGCCAAAAATAGCAAATTTGTTTTTTTATGAGTATAACTGACGTGACGAGCTATTCGTTCACCTGATGTTAAGCGACATGGCCACCCATAACAGTAGCAGTGTCACTCGGAACTTTAAAATAATAAAGTTTCGCGTGACACTGCACTGCGCACGTCATCCTGAGACATGACACAGTCTAGTAATAAGCTTACTGTGAGATTAGATCATAAAGTCTCATTTGCCCAGTAATTTCACTAGCTACAATGCCCTGCAAACCGGGACACAGTTGGGCTTGCACACTACTGCTTGGCGGCAGAATAACTGGCATAGTGGTGGTATCTATCTAAACGAACTTTGCAGCAAAATCCTGCTACCTAAAAAATTGTGCATTGAAAGAAAAATGTATATATAACTACTCTCAATGAAAATCCGGTATCTACTTGTATACCCAATCTAGGCGTATTTTCCACCAACGCATCTGCTACACTCATCTATCATCAGGCGGCATCTATGTAGTCAGTGGGTACCCGCATATCTAAAAATCTCTAAGTTCATAGTATATTATGTATAAAATAGATTTATTTATCATCATTTATTTATTTATCTATTATTCAGTTTATAATGCAGTATTACAAAAACGCTGACTATTGTAATGGTGACTTACATATGGTTCGTAAGTTATCGTGATTTATAAAGTTATTTAAATTTTGTAGTGAAATGGTAGACTGTTAACAAAACAGCTAATGATTGGTATGCACCAATCATTAGCTGTTTTGTTTTTTGGGTATAGAATTTTAAATAACAACAGTGATTTCTATACCTACACATTACTATATAAGTCCTATATTCTGCTATAGGTTCGTAGCACCCAGTCGATTTACAACAGAATAAATTTTCTACTAGTAAGTGAAAACTTTGTAAGGTCACCAACAAAGCCTCGCATGCACACTGTATCAGACGCACGCACACAAACAAAAAAAACTTAGCTTATAAGTTTATAATCAAGCGGCGTTTTTATCTCGTAGTCGGTGGTCGAACGTCGGACCGAGCGCATGTCGTCCGAGCTAAACCCACACAAATGCGAACGTGAAATCGCATCGCACATGAAATTTTAAAAAGAAATCCCCGTTTGAATATCTCAAAGAACCACCAACCGTAAAGAGTCTTTGACGAATAAAAGTGTTCCATTTTCAAATTCGCGCCTCGGCGGGCTTATTCGGAAAATTATGAAAGTGATGTGAAAACGTAGGTGTTTCTCTGTACGATTTTTTCGTGACTACAAATGCTATTGTTTCTGATTGAAACAAAAAAGCAGTTTTCAGTGTTTGTTCATTTGAATGAGAAGTGTGTTGAAAAATTACATAAAAGTGGATTGTTCAGTTTTGATACAGGAACAGCGGCTGAGTAATTCAGTTAGATGTATGTTCTACATAATATACAACGGTACACAACATGACGGCAAAGTTCGGCTATGTAAGTAAATACATATAATAATCTTAAGAGCCAAGTATTAACTATTTGTTTTACCTTATCCAAATTTTCAATGCAACTTTCCCAAGATTATAATCTTGATTATTCTATTTTTTATATCAAAATAGATCTTATCGAACTGATTTTTTTAGATTAAATTGAATTTATTTATCTTGTATGTTTTCATTACGGCGCGGCGTCTGCGCATTATAATTTTGCAGTTTTATTAATAATTATGTATTTATTAGTATCTACAATTGACTTTACTGATAAAATTTTCAATTGCGAACATTCATGTCTGGAACGTATGATAGTAATCGAAACCTTGTTTGTAAATTTTATATTTAGCTACAATATTTTATCCAATAAATAAATTTAGAGTTAAAATGTTTGAACGCACTGATATTTTTTTTTATATTTATATTTAGGATCAATATTATTTATATGTAGGTTCTTATTTTCAATTTTACAAAAAGTTTACTTTTTCACCTTTATTGTTTGAAACGTTTTCAATAAGACAGATTCACCTTCTTTGATTACAAAATCATTAATATTAATAAATATCTGAGTCTTATCAATAAGTACAGCATAAGGTGAAAAAAAACAATCTTTGACAAGTTACCACCATACCAACTCATAATCTTAAATAATTGAAATATGCAATCATGCATTTCTATTAAGCAGAATTGATAATTAACCGATAGTTCAATTAATAATTTTGATATTCAGAATATTATCGGTTTTTCAAAAAAGTTTTGGAACTATTGTGTTATTACTTACTTACCTGCATGTCTGATGCCTGAAATAAAATGCCTTTTAAAAGTTTTATTCCATAATGGCTATTAAATAATAAAATTATTATACTTAACAATAGAATTGTTACAATAATAGCAATAATAGAATTATAATAATAATAATTAGAATCATTATAATAGATAATCAATAGTATTATTGAAATATATCATTGATGTCATAAAAACTCTAGGCACGAAGACGTTAATATAAAAAAGCAATTAATATCAGCATTATTCAAAACCTATCGTTACTAATTTTCAAGAATTAAAAAAAAAACAATTTTTTGCCTGGTTATTATATTACTTCAGTTTTGCCTTATCGTAATAATTTTTTTTCAGCACTGACATTGATAGTGATTTAACGTATAATAACACGAATAGTACCTACCCGCATAGGAACCGTATATTATATATAGATATATCGCAGTAGCCTATCTTCACAATCAGGAATCTAAAGTGATACATGACATATTACTTATTTACTGTCGATATATCAAATCTAATGATACAAGTTGTTATAGAGCAAACAGGTAGAATGTTGCTTTATTGATTTAGTATCTAATCTCAGTTTATAATCAGATTGACTACATCCAGATAATTTCGCTCCTGAACTAGAACATTTTTGGGTCGTAGTAAAAATATGATTAGATTACGTCTTTTAAATAATGAGGAAATACATTTATTAATCTTTTTTGGTTGTGAATTTAATTTGACTAATAAAAAAAAATAAGACTAACTACAATTAGTAAACAGCTAGCACAAAAGAATAAAGACGAGGTTAATACATTTACAAGAATTTACCTTTAATTACTTTTAAGCGAAAATTGACTCAGTGGCTTTTAGAGAAATGTTTTTACGATTTAAATGAATATATGACTCATAAGCATAAGGACTAAAAATTGTATGACGAGTATAATGATGAATGGTTGATATTTGTTGAGGAATAATATTTGTAATGTGTAATATAATCTTTAATTTATATATTTTTATCTCACATAATTATAATGACTGCTTGACATAATGTAATCTAATATTCTATAAATTTATTGTTTAAAATTTCAATTTGCACACCACTGTCGTGGTAGAATGTACGGACAGTTTACTCATAATACCAACTATTTGTACTACATTCAGCAATAAATTATATTCTATTCTATTCTATTCTATTCTAATAAGATAAAAGGAAACTATTATCAGTTTACGAAGATTTTAGTTATTATATAGGTACTCTTAATACTATAGGCAGGTTCTTGGTAAAGTACAAGAGGCACTCTGCCCAGCGGTTTTACATGCATTTCATCAATTTCCTGCAGAAACTGAATTTTCCTATAAAGTTAGATATGCTTTTTTTTAAATACGCGTAACCAATATGATGGCACTTATTTGGCCCAACGCATCAGCAATTTAACGTGGCAACGCGGCCAGCATGTTGGGTACGCTACCTACCGGTAGTGGGCTGGAGCACTTGGACTGTCTATAGGCCATCGCGGCTATTATACAGTCATAAGTGTTCTTTGTAGTAGGTAGTGTAGCTAGTTTAGTTTAGTTTGTATTATTGTAGTAGTTAGCTTGAGTAAAAAAGGCAATTTGCCCGTTAAATTTTTTTTTTAAATGTAAATTAAAAACATGATTCGACGTTCGTCTGATGTTAAGCGTCATGGCTGCCGATAACAGATTGCAGTATCACTAGGAACTGTAAATTAATATAGTTTTGCACGACACTGCACTGCGCACGTCATCCTGAGACACAGTATTACTGGACTGTGTGAACAGATCATAAAGTCTCATTTGCCCAGTAATTTCACTAGCTATAATGCCTTTCAAACCGGAACGCAGTAGTGCTTGAACACTACTGCTCAGCGGCAGAATAACTGGCAAAGCGGTGGTACCTACCTAGACGAACTTTGCAGAAAAGTTCTACCACCTAGTGAAAATATCCTACCTATCCACCTATCTTGGTGAAAAAACAACTCGAGTGCAAAACTTTATCTAAATCGATTTAGCCGTTTTGGCGTGAAAGCAATCAGAAAACGTTTGACGGAAAGACGACGAAAAAGAAAGCAGGGATTTTTATAGATGCCTACAAAAGAATCAAAATCAAATAAAGAAAGAAACAAAATAAACTACCGGTTCATAATAATACCGCTCTCTTCTACGACTTCATTTTACTGAAAATATCAATTTAAATAAAGAATAACGTACTTAATTTACAAAAAAACATCGTCCTGTCAAATACAAAATGAAACAAGAATATCTAGTGTAGTTCCACAAAAAAAAATAGTTTTTAGCAAAATTACACTAGATATTCTTGTTTATTGGAACTTCCGCGAGGTCGCGCCTGAATCAATCAATTATTTCGCTTTGTTCTTTAATTTTATAACATAAGTGATACATTTTCTTTCTCTACCGTTGCTGAGATTTTGAAATAATACAGTAATGAGATTCGGTCATGATTTTAGTTTCACGTCAAAGTGAACTGGTTTTAATTAATGAAGAACGTTGAAACTTAATTAAGAATATACCTTAAGTAGGTATTTGTAGTTTAATAACTTAATTAAATACCACTTCATGGTAATTCTTAGCTAAGAAACTGATCATTCGAAGAACGAGTAATGTTTATTGAATTAATGTAGTGCCTACTTAATGAAATAACAATTATCAATATTAGTTTTTTAACCTGTGATAAAAACTTATTTAGATACACACACACACACCACACACACACACACACACACACACACTTACACACTTTATACATTGGAATGCCACTTTTTAATATAAATATCAAACCATTGATGTTCATACAGGATTAGGAAATTAGCATAAAAATGCGATTATACCTTGTCTTAACACTGAGTTATGGACCAATAAATCTGCATTGATACCTTAATATTTTAATGTTTTGTAATATAATTAGTATTTTGTTGTCAGCCTTACAATAGGCAAAACAACTTGTAGATGCTGTTAGCTATATTGCAAAATTTAGAATGTCTATAAATTTTATTAATAACTAAAGGAAACATGCGGTTTCATCCGCTTTTCTTCATAATCTTTAAAACCCCATTTGACCCTCTCATCATAATCATTATCATCATCTTCAACAGCAACCAGAAGACGTCAACTGCTGAACAGAGGCTTTACCCAACTATCGATATTTTGACCAGCTACTTGCCTCTGTATCTAACGGCTCCCCGCGGTATTGACCGGACGCGACCTATACGCTACGTCTTCCGGTTCTTAGTTCAAGAATTTTCTAAGAATCTTTTCTTAGTATACACCACTAAGCCATAAAAGGAAGATACCTCCTAAATATAAAGACCTGATCCAGTGGATTGGCTTGTGTATGTTGTCAGTCAATCATAGCGAGTGCACTCAGGACAAAGCTTTTTATTGAATTATGATATTTGCTATAAATTTTATAACCAGCTGTTCATTAATACAAAGTTATGTAAAAATTAGCACTAGATAACATATTATCTGTTCGTAAAATTCCCAGAATTGAGAGTATTGTTTTTACGAGTTAGTCACGCAGTCGCTTAGGACAAAGCATTTTATTCATTTTTTATGTTATAGGTAGCAAACAAGCATACGACCCTAGCGGGAAGAGGTCACCGTAGCCTATATGGGCATCTGCAACACTAGATGTGCCACTAATGCATTAGTTACCCTGTAATAATACAGTAACACTCTTTTGACCATTCTTTTATAGATTAAGGTTGCTTTTACAAAATTATGCGTAGTTGCAAGGTTTACGTCGTAACTTAGCCATTATATGAAAAATACCCCTCATTTCATCTTCTTCGATAACGACAGAACGTTAGGTAATTTACCTATTTATTTAGTAATCATCATTCTCCTGGTGTTCGTTTTGGCAAAAACACACTGAGACCCGATTTGAGAGCTCTAATTTGCAAATTCCGTGTACCGTAAGTCTCCAAACTAAATTATACCATACTAAATACATCCCGTACTTCAATAATGTCAGAACAGATTTTCGATGTTTAACTTTAAAGAATCAATAAACTTTTCTCGGTAGAAAAAAATTACGAAATTACTTTCAAACCGTACAAATAAACAGCGATTATTAAAAAAAAAAAATCAAATTCAAACAAACAATAATCAATCAATACAAATAACAACAATTCAAAAAATCAATTCAATTATTTCAATTAATACTTTAAATAAGATCATGAAATTTTGGTGTAGTAGTTGAACTAATTATAATCGAGGGCTTATGTATAGCGGATTTATAAAATACCCATTATATTCAGGGTAATAATGCGCGTTGGAACCATTCTATCTTGGACCGTTGGACCGCCCCTGCCCCTCGGCCCAACGACTCATCCCCGCTTTGGCCTAGTACTATGTATCTATTCTGTGGCTTTGGCTTGACCCTAGCATAAGCCCTTAATATAGAGAAACAAACCACTACATAAACGTAACAATCATTAGTGATTAGTTTAGAGGGTATGTGTGTTACATACTTCCTGTGTAGAGATACCTATAATATTTTAACTTAATGTAATTATGACATAAAGAATAAGAGATAAGATTAAAATGTTGCATATAAGCTGCACTAATGCAAGGCATCCGTTCCAAAATGATGAGATTATTTGGATCTTTCCATAAAGATACTTGATTTATTTCATGGGATTAAGGATTGTTTTAAATCTATGGAATTAAATAGGTATTTATGTACCAAAAAAACAAAGCTCATTAATTACAAGCATTTGATAAGCTGACCATAAAATAATTATAAACAAATATACAGTCTTTCAACAATCATTATTTTATATTGTTTGTTTTCATCGTTCACAAAAATGTAAATGTATTTATTATCATTTCCACAAGTTTAATATTATTACCATTTACTTGTATCTCTAATAATCTGTTTGCATAATTATCACCATTTATCTTAAGCTAAGAATAAAAAAATGTATGTTAAAATAATCCACAAAGCTTGATACGGATTTGAAATCTGGTTTTGCAATTGATGGCAGATTAGTAATAGATCATAGATTTAGATCTCAATATACCTACATGTCAATGTAACAACTCCTTACCTTTGAACCGTCAGGTCAGTGGCGCCTCACACTACGCTTCTAAGATCCGATAATAATATTTAAATTCCACTAGTTTGATGGGTAGACGGTATCTTTTGAATTGAAGGCAAAATACATAGATCAAATGAAGAACGGAATGGCACAATAAAGATGGGACCCACATGGATGGTTTTGATAATAAATCTAAAAAGGCCAGTGGCGATCACAAATCTTAAAATATTAGGCGAGACTATTCTTCAATGCCACTAGTATTACGATCATAGATTGTTTTTTAACGTAAGCTTTTTTTGTTCCAGGTTACCACAGCTTGCCGTCTCTGCGAAGATATTGTGCCTCCTGATGGTAAGCTCCCATTGTACATAAATTTTCTATCATGGTAAATTAATCGTTGCTAGATTATCGTTTTGTAAAGATTCCAGGATTTTGCGTAAATATTCTTAAATTTTAAAGTTCAGAGATATCAAAGGTTATCGTGTTCGTAAACCAAATTAATGATTGACTGGATGGAATTGAAGAGAAAATTGTTTTAGTTCAAGATAAGCAATTAATAACACTGGTTATTATTTTTCATATTATTATTTATTTTTTTATTGTACTGCATACTTTTTTAATAATAACAGCAATGGTACCAAAGCTAGTGATTTCTGAAGATCATGTATTGTAAGTGTATCTGGAAGAACTTAATTATAAAGTATGCATTAGCAAGTTTACAAAACTTATTCATGTTGTTATATGCAAGGGTTATAAACATCTTTTATAACCCATCCAGTTTGACTAGCTTCTAATAACAAATTCCCTAATTACCTGACGATACTGTATCGCTACCAAGATAATAAAATGATTTACGTAACACGTAAAAAGGTCACCTAACCGGTGTAAAAGAGTAAGTAATATGAACTGCATTCGCTATCATTTTATTCACATTAGCTTGCTTTAATGAGAAAACGTCTGCCAGTTAGTACTGATGTCCATTCGACATATATTATAAAGGTGCATGCATCATTTATTAAATTCTACTGATTTATAACTAGACCAGACTAGGTTGCTGTACACCCAGATCTATCTCACACACGCATTGCGACATTTTTACTTGCGCAAAATCTGGCTAAATTATATTATCATGGATAAAACATTACAACTGTTCAACAGAAATATCATATTAATACAAACAAGAGTTCATACATACAACGGCAACAAAGTTTTTTTTCATTCGTAACCGTTTTTATGTATGAAAACTTATTTGGATTAATATGATATTTTTGTTGAACATTTGTAATGTTATTCATGTAGTTTAGCCAGATTTTGCTAAGTAAATTCAGTTATTTAAAAAACTAAAATATCTAAAAAAAAAAAAAAAATATCGTAATGCGTGAGCGAGATAGTGGATCTGCGTATACAGCAGCCTTAATTCTAGCAATAATTCTATTTTTCTTGTTGTACATACATGTTTAGTTGTATCTAGCTGAATGTATTTACAAACTGCGTATGTATAGTTATCATCGGAAACGAAGTTTTAACAAAATACTACAATGACCTAGTAACTACATTACATAAAGGAAGTATTAAAAGTCAGTAATATATCTTACGATATCAATATAATGGCATTTTAGTTTGTATCTGTTTTTAATATCTGTAATTTTTAAACAATTGACATTGAAACTCGGCATCCATCAAATGCGGAAATCTGTCCAAGCAACAATAATGATCATAATTAATTAAAATTGTTCGATAAATTATATCTAACTATGAGAGTCCCGTAGTTTTACTAGCAGTTTACTTATGCCTTCTGCTGAATACGTAACACCTTAAATTTTTGGCATAAATTGGTCTATGTCTAGCAATAGACTATATAACTAATGATGATGATAGACGAACAAACAGACAACGTTTTACTTATATATATTAGGAGGGAGGGGATAACACAGTATCGGTTACAGATAGATATTTTTTTTATCATCTGGTGGGTGGTTTGTGTACTATCCTTGAAATTTCATATTCAAGTCGATTCAGTTGATCGATCACATTTATTTGATTCACCTTAATTGTTCAGATTTTATTCGGTTATTATTATTTATTTCAAACTATTCATTTTAATCAAATACACATGTATCAAACTCAGTATTCGTTTCAAGTTTTTTTTTATCAAGTAGCATGATTTTTTTGTCGTTATTTTATTATTCCATAAACTTCTTTATTGTTTATCTCTTATAATCTTCTCAGCTTCGATCAACTTGATGCAGCTTCTCAGAGCTATACGTTGTACATTTAATCACTGCAGCTTCTTCAGGTGCTCCTTTTTAAAGCGTAGACATAATTAAACTAATCAGTGTGCGTCTAATACTTAGTCCCTGATCCATGTATACTAAACAGGATTTTTGGATAATCTGAAGTCTTACTTTTAATTCTGTTTTGAGTCTCGACATGTCTCAACCAATCATCAATAGTGGCAAATACGTGTATGTCTATATACAGCCATTTATACGTATATTATGAATCTCAGCCACGTTAGGAAGTAGTTATATATATTAACCTCTGGACTCCCATGGTCGTGATATCGTGTCATCTGGTTATTGTTATTCTATTATTATGCAGAAGCCCGTTATTAAATATCAAGTAATGAATTAAATTAAGTGAAGGAACACACACCAATTATTTGCCACTATTACTGGTTGATCGAACTTTAAAGATGGTGCTAACCGAGAAATTCTTCTTGGCTGGGTAATATCGTCAGTCTATCCATTGTAAGAGGATCTGTGCCCAGTAACTACATTATACCCGATCAGCTATCACCTATCATTTGCCAAGATTACTGCGCAATAAGTAAACCGTGGACGATGAAGAAATTTGCTCTATAACCTAGCAGTTTTCAATCATTGATGCTCGTAAAATATATTTAAAAGAGTAAAGATGTAGTTTTAGACCGGGCTTTATTATTACAAAAGTATCTGTAAGTAAAATTGCATCATGTTATTAGTAAGTGTCTACTACAGTAGCAAACACTACTATTCCATCTGTGGTTGCACTGGTAACGGATCTGGAAAGTCGTCACTCGCGATCTGCTATTTAGCACTTTGATTATCTATTCACCTCGGTCAGACCACCCAAGAACGTTTCAGTTAGGCATTTCTGCAAAATAACTGGACAGAACATCATTTTTGTTATTCTGTTTACATTTGACATACGAATGTAAATATTTCCGTTATGTCAAAGAAATGTTCTTCAAATGCAATCTGCATTCGCTACACAATTCTGCAGTGTGTTGTTTTGTTATTTTTTTGATACTTACTTACTAGTCTGCACTCAAATGCTATAAAATTATGAATTATTTACTTGTTGTTATCACAAATGTGTGTGGCCGGCGTTATCCATCTAGGTAGGCCAAGATAAAAAGCATGATTAAAGTGATCCTGTCTAAAATTAGGCTATCTTGCAGCCAGTATCACAAGGAAATGGGCGATAAAGTCGGTTTCTATGGATTATTATGATCACTTTGTCTATGTAAGAAAATATAGTTTCAAATATTTGTATCGGATGGCAACTTTTGATCGTATTATTTTTCTTGACTCAGATATTATATAACTTCAACTTCAACTCTTGGTTAATTGCCTTTGTGGAGAGATAACCACAATTTTGCCAAGTTATTATTTATTATGTGTACTATCAATTCTTTATTTTATTATATTTTCTTTTTCTTAATATAAATGTCCATTTTGCGATCTCTATTACACGTTTCCAACACATTCTATCTAGATAGAGAATATTTTTGTATTTTTTTCCTGTTGACTAGAAGATATTTGACTGTCAAAAGATTTATTTATTGTATGTATTATTACAAATAAGCATCACACTTTGCCGTGATTTAAAAATTTTATAGGCAAGTGGTATTCACTCAGTCATACTGCATATTTTTGTAAAATATAAATCCCATTAAGTTTAACGTTGATAAGTGGTTTATACTCAACTTATGTACCTTCCAGGATTTCTTCATATCACGAGTATTTGATCAACGAGATGAGGACTTCCATTCTCTAAAATTACTTATAAGTGAAATCTTTAAGTAACATCGCATAAGAAATATTGGCACTTTTTCAATGTTGCAATTTTCTTACAATTCAATTATCTACATACTAAGTACGAGTATGTAGGCAATTTAATCTATCAACAAAAAAAATTGGTCAAGACAAACTCAAGTATTGTGAAATATTGATGTACTTTGCATAATTGTCTAACCCCCATATTCAGAAACCACTTTTTAGCCGCTGTTAAAATGTGCTCAATTTTAAGCTCTGGCACTTCAGACTATATTTTCATTTGCCTATTGTATAGTTGGAATGGTCTTTTTTTGGTTTTACACGGAACCTGCAGATTTCGATCAGTTTTTCATTCATTTTATTTGTTTAGTCGTTGGATTTTCTTTTATCTGTTACCAAATTTAGCGTTTAAAATTTTATCGCAATTGTTAACCCACTATAGGTATTATTATCTTTCCATTAACCCAATACTATACATGCAGTTCGGTAGCTCGAGTATAATGTAAACACAGATGTGCTTTTCATCTTTCCTTATCTCTACCGATGCGTTTAATTTCAGATTATACGGATATCTGCTCAAGTACCGTGAAAATTTCCAATACACTTGTTCTACAGATAGTTTTGGTAGGTTTCACATGTAATCAAGTGGCAGTAATATGCTAATCCGGTAGTAGTAGATAAGCACTACGGCAAATTGATCAATGACCTCTAAACAGTATACGAGACAACAACCTTCCTTACAATACGCATGGCAAATATTATGACGATCTGCTTACGATGGCTAAATATTTATATATTCTTGGTTAGTTGTTATATAAGCTTAAAGTATGTGACCTTTAAGATGCAGCTAAACATTATGACTGTGTTATGGATGTTCTTGATGAAAATCTTAATATATTTTCGACTTTAAGTACCGCAGTCATCGTTTGTTAAGATTAACATAATCAACAATTAATTAACTCAATAAAATCAAGAGTACAAAGTTAAATACTTTACGATGCTGTACGTCGAGATAAAGATGGTATTATTTATTTACTGTAAATATTTATAATAAGGCTGGCACTGCTAATTAATTATAATATTCAAAATTTGCATATAGATTTACTGCTCTATTAACATCATGGACACTTACTGTGTCTTCTCTAGGAAATAGAAAAAAAATCTCTAATAATTTTTATTATCTACTTAAAGACCAAACTATTCTAAACTTATAATAAAACTACAACCAAAGAAGTGACATCATACATTAAATATAATTTAGGGAGATCCTTCTTTAAAACATTTACCCCCATTTTTTTTTATTTTTTATTTTTATTTTTTATTTTTAGCTAATAAACATTGCATAACAGTGGAATAGCTACTCAGTGTTTTGTCTTGTTTTATCTTTGCTCATTCCAAACTCTACAGAAAGAAACAAAACACTAAATAACTATTCCTCCACTATACAATGTTTATTAGTATTACATAGTAGAATACAATAACTATTGTTTTTATAAATTCACCACGCATAAACTACTGAGAGGTAGGAAGGAAAGACTAAAATAGAAAGAAGTTGGCAAGGGATGAGGAAGAGCCAAACAAGAGGAAAACAAGACGGGGTAAGGACGAATTCATAGGAAAGAGAGGGAGAGTCCAGCGGATCATTTTTATTTTCAAAGAAGTATAGTCATTCGCGAAGGTCTCAAATTAATTATTAATCCGTGTGAAGCCGGGACGAGCCAGCTAGTTTTTAATAAGAAAGTGATCGACACTAATCCACTAAGCTCTCATGTTACGATTATTTTTCGGTAAATTCTTTTAGAGTTTAACGTGTTTTTTAACATATGTTTCGAAACCGTATACTTAATATTATGGTTCTGTTAATATTCATGATCATCATATTTAACACCCTAATAGGTTTATTTTATTTAGTTTTGATCAGCGGTGCCACATCATTTAATAAAAACTTGAATGTAAATCATTTCGTGTATTTTACGTATATACTCGAGTCAGTTGAAATAATATTAAGCCTACATTAAAAAGTAAATACAGTATTGTTTACAAAAGTTCACGTGAAATACAATATGGCTGAATAGCGACCGCGACGCGGTAGCCTACGCTTTCCCACCTGAATATGACACCATCATTTCAATTTTAAAAGGTCTTACCAAACTAAATCTTGAAGGTGTAAAGTAACCTTCTTTTTTATTTGTATAGGATTGAGATTCGCTGGCAACAACTCCTTGAACCCTCATACTGACGGATTAACTGAGCACGGCTGACCCATTAAAACGATCGATTGTTTCCTTATTGTGGCGCTCTGGACGGCCGGTTCTAATAATTACAAAATTCTATATGATTGTACAATTTTCACTCTAGACCAGTCGAGATTATGCAAGAATGTGAACCAAGATCGTAAGGAGGAAGACGTCTACATATCGCATCACTAATTAGCGTTTGAGATATTGTCAATAGCAGTAGCATAATCGGCTGACTCGATTATATCGGAAACCTGACTTTAATATCCATCTAATGAGAGATCAAGAGCAAGACCGAATCTTTACAACTTTTTACACTTATCTCTACATTGAAAAGGTTATAATCTTACTATGTTAGGAGCTCGATCCCGCTTATCAAATTAATAGCCGCTATTAGAAAATACTGACATATCTAAGATACAAATTATTCTTTTCTTATTTAACATCTGTCTAATTAGGATAATATTATTTAGAAGTTAATTATTGGTATGAACATCTACAATTCTACAATGACTAGCTGACATATTTGAAAACATTAAAGTAGCTATTGCTTTCAATTCCAATAATGACTTAGACGTGACAATAAGTAATCTAAGTTTCAAAGTAAACGAAAATTCTAATAGAGCACAAGATCGTGAAGGTTGTGAGGTCATAGACGATAGAGTTTTGATTCGTATCGGTCGTAATGAGGTATCAACATGGCGCCATTAAAATCCCGTTGAAGCACTCGCGGTAAAACTAATTCAATTGACCTGGCTCGTAATTGAAATTGATAGAGCGATCGATACAGACCACACTTGAAATTTTCTTCTCTTAATTGTTCATACGATTGTTTTGTTAGTATTAGGTATGAATCACGCAGAAGTTATACTGGTTACCCAAAGTTATCCAGAGTAATCTTTTATTATAATTGTACCTACACCCGAGATTGAAGATTAACCACACAAGTGAAAACTTTTTGATATCTGTTACTTTGGAATTCAACATTAATTAATATTCATGAGTCACTAACACAAGAACACTTTCAATTGGAAGGATTACAATTTGAAATCAGATTAGGTATGTTAGCAGATATTATACCTATACCAATAGTTACCATCCGCCCTACATTTTACAGTGACGCCCACGAAATTTAGTAATGTGAAATACAAAGTCCATGAAACTCAGCAAAACTTTTTACAACATCCGCTTCCCGAAGATTTCCAAGTTAATATACCTGAGACACGCAATGTTCTTACGTCATTATGATGCAGCCAAAGGTCTTCAAATGAAGCATGGAAATGAGTAACCATGGCATTCATTTTAAATAGCGTTTTACTAGAGTTGTTATCGTTCAGTTCGTTAAGCATGACCATGTATCGATAGTGAGTGTACCCGGTGACGTTGCTCAGTGACGAACACCAGAAAAAGCCACGCATATTAACTGTAAACCAATTCTTAAACTACAAAGACGTTATCTTATGGTACGATGTGTTAATTTTTGTATGAGTAATAAAGCACCTAGATGGTCCACTTGACGGTACGTAAGTTGTCACCGTCACTTATGGAAATCTGCAATGGCAGGGAGCGCTGATAATATGAAATTACCTTGCTTATTTATCTCATTAACATGATATTCCAGAATAAAAATTGAATATAACTTTTACATTTATGTTCTTGCTTTTTGTTCGTAAGAAGCAACAAACAACTTTTTAAAATTTTTGTTTGTTTTCTTTTTCTCTTATTTATTTAGGCATATCATATTATTATGTACTTAATATTATAGTCTTCTTAAAGCTTCATATCGTTCCCAATACACTGCTTAAGAAGCGTTAATAATAATTGATATGTTATATCAAAGACATCAATATTATCATCCTAAGGGGTCTATGATCTGCAGTTTACGACAACCTACATAAATGTAAGTTTCTTATCTAATCTTGTTGTGTAAACCTTGATCTTAGAGCTTCAAGCATAACACCAGTAAATCTCAGTATGCTTCTGTCAGTCTGTACATATTGTACTTTTATGGTATTTATACATAATGACATTGTTTGACCATATGCTAATCTGCAAGTGGCGCCAAGTTACGCTTGGATTTATAAACTAACATATAAATAGCAAGGTCAAAGTTAAACCCTAGCGGGAAATACCTGACGAGCTCTGCTTCTATGAGTATAACTGAAGTACGTAGGCAATTAATACTACCTACAGCAAAGTTTACCATAGACCGCTTCATATCAGATGAAATGTTGGCAAAGGTGAGTCCATTAAAATTAAACTGATCAACACTAATTGATTGACTCAGGCGCGACTTCGCGAAAGTTCATCTTAAATAGTACAGTAGTTATAGTTTTTTTAGTTTCTTTTTAACGCAATTTCACTATATATATTTTTTTCATTTTGTATTTCTGATCAATACTTTTAATATGTTAAAGTTAAGTAGCTCACCCTAGCCCATTTCTTCGTGCATATTTCTGTTGTTTAAAATACATTAAACATTTTCTTGTCCATCAGGTGGTGATCTGCGGTGCGGTGCCGTCGATGGTCCGGTCGGTTCGCCTCTACAGCCAGTGCTCTCATCTTTACCTAAACGTCTACCCAAACGGCACCGTCATGGCTCGCTCAGATGGAAACGACCAACGTGAGTATTAAAAAAACTAGTTTAAAAGTATGCGATGCATATGAGTGTTCTCTATAATCTGCAATTCATAATGCGTCTGTTTTACAATTAAGATTTTTTGGGTGGTACCTATTTATATTACGTAAGTTGCTAAGACATGATGTTCTTTTTTTGATATTTGATCTTATGTAATTTCTCCGTTAGTCTATTTTCCAATAGATATAAGTTACCGAAACCAATTTCAAAGAAGTGGCATCAAGCACATGAAGGGTCAGAAAGTTTATCTCTTAAATTAGGCTAATTTATTACTAATTAAGTAGTTACCTTCTGATGTTGAATTCCGCTGTAAAAGCTCAGAATGCAAACCTGCCAGATAATACCACAATATATTGCTAATGGATGAGAACTTTCAATGTTGGTTTAGGGTTATCCAAATTAAAAAGCCTTCGGTGTAACACTTTTGTTCTTTATTGTACTGTTTATTTTGGTTTTGGGCTCAAATCCGAATTTATGAGAAATTTTAAAAGGAAAATCATACGATCGGAATGTCAACGCGATAAAAATTCCGAGACGTTTAATCTTTTTCGTTGACTACTGCAAAAGGAGGGTTATGATTTTAAATAAAACTAAATCTTGTTTGTTCTTGATAAAAGTTACAGAAACTAACATTTTACGATTGTATTTAAGATCCTTGGCTTTAGACTTTTATACTTCGAAATCCTCAGTCTTTTAAGTGCGATATCGAACGAATTATGCTAAGATACCTATTAATTTAAGTAATAGTGTACTACAGATATTACAAAGGCATGCAACTTACGTCAATCTTTGCCCTGATTATGATGAATGGGTTGCCTGTCTTGAAACAAAAGGGTTGTCTACAAATGACGTCCAATCAATGATGAGTCTACAACGAATACGGGATACTCAGACATGCAAATTATATTGTGAGCACCCTTTTCATTTCAGGAAATAGTTTTTTGAATGGGAATAAAACCCGTTTTCAAAGTGGACAAGGTTTATTTCGTAACGTCCGATGATAAAATATACAAATGAAAGAAAGTGTACGCCAGAAGTCAGATGCATTTGTTCACTTACGTAGTAAAAACATGCCAGTGGTAATCGTGTGCAGTGGATGTAATAATAGGGTTGTCAACGCTGCTTTTCATTTCATAGTTTTCATATTTTTTCATAGTGTTTTTCCCCACAGTGAATGATTCCAACTATAATTATTTCTATAAGAACTTGGATTGTGCCAATTTTTGACGTTTCCACTATCATTCATCGAATTAAAAAAAACGAAAGATTGTTCAGGGCAATTATTGATTAATTGAGTTGATATACTAATGTATGAGTTGTAAGTAATTATAAAGTATTTTATTTCTGTTATCTATGAACTTAGATTAGAGCTAAGTTTATTAACTATGAACTTTGTGTTAATTATATTTAAATCGAAAACAGAATGTTTGCGTAGGTGTTCTGGGAAAACACTTACACCACTTCTAAACACATTATGTTAAGTAAAATAATGGTGTCTACATTTTACATAATAAAAAGTGAAATAGTCATCATTATCATCAGCCTGATGACGTCCACTGCTAAACATCGGTCTCCCCCACAGAGCGCCACTTTGAGCGGCTGCTTGCCTCCTGCATCCATCGGCTCCCCGCGGTTCTGACCAGGTTGTCGGTCCACCTAGTGGCGGGCCAGCCTACGCTGCGTCTTCCGGTTCGTGGTCGCCTCTCGAGAACCTTTCTTTCCCATCGGTTGTCCGTTTTACGAGCAATGTGGGAGTTAAAAAGTAATTTTTATAATCTCTAGGCTTAGGTGTCAAATTACTGTTGAGTATTATTTTGTATCGTATAAAGTCAGTAGTGCCAACCCTAAGCTAGACGTGAGAAACTATACAAATATGTCAATACTTGACGGGTCAACGTCCACATCGTAACTGGTAGAGTCAGGGCTGCAGTAACGGAGAATGGTCACATGAGGGCCTATCGGAGGTATGCGAAAAATACCATGCATTTTAGCAGAGGCATGGAAAATGGGGTTACAAATCAAATGCCAATGAAACTGTTTCAGAAATGTCAGCTCCAGTGCAATGAAAGTGGCTGAGTACGAAAAAGACATACTTACCAAAAATCTGAAGGACAGTCATCATCAATATTTCAAATTATATTTTTGACAGTTTGACGGAAAACAATAGTAAAATGATATATTGTTTTCTATTAGATACTTCTTAAAAATTACTGGAAAAAAGCCCAGCAACCTCTTGTAAAATATCTTTGGTGCAGAAACAGAGATGACCTTAGTCAAATTATTAATTCAGGCATTTTGATATTATGGTTAATCAATGTGAGATGGATAGCTGATAGATAAACAATAATAATTTATCATACACGCAAACGAATGGCTAAGCCACGCTCCTTGAAGTACTTGAGGTAGGAGGCATAAAAGTTACGGTCTCAAATCACGACCACGAAATATGTAATATGTCCCGACTGCATGAAACAACCTATTTAGAAGAATGAAAAATAGGATGATTTTCCTTCAAAAATACTATATATGAAAGATTAATAAAGGTTCATAATAAAAACCATTGAAACCTGCAAAAACACGGCATAATATTTATTTTTACTCATCTAACGACCCATTTTTCTCTTAAACAACCCAATGTCACGAACATTTATCGCTTCAGACCCCGGCTATTTAAGCTTTAGTATCTCTAAAAATGCGAAAACTTCACACAATTGACGTGAACAATAAATTAAGGATCCTTAACCTTTTTCAAACAAGACTTTGCTATTAGCGGAACAAGATTCGAATAGAATTTCTTTTTTTCTGTCATTGTTGAGCGAAAGCAATGGCGGATATTCGCGAACATGTAATGTTATTATTACTGTTAGATTACTCAATATTTGCTGTTAAAAGACGTAATGCTACGATCGTCATTTGAGTTAGCACTACTTTCTCAATTCTTCGCCATTTTGATTTGAGAATTAGTCTTTGGCAAAATTCCTGCAGCTGTTTTGTCTCTAAACTTGCATGTATTCAGTTTTTTATAGGGCTCTTTTATAGAGATAAACCCAGCAAGTCGATTAGCTTTGATTTGAAAAATTTGAAGCCTCTGATTGATCCAATCACACTACAGCTTAATGCATAGATAATCTGATAAAGCAGATTTAAATCCAGTTAAGTTAGTTTTAGAGTCTATTTTCATAATGAGACAAGCGAATTTTTTTAACATAATTAAAATTACTAGTGTAAATAAAATCCTAAAAATTCCTGTTGCACCGATATATTATGTTGATTTCAGCATGAGCATAGTAATTTGAAGACTTTGCAATATAGACAAATTGAATAGGCAGACTCGTATTTCTACATACGCACAAAGTCATATGTGACTTTGTTTCCAAGGAACTATTTGCTTTACATCCAGCACAATAGTGACTAAACTCGCCTGAAACTACTTATCATAAGATGTCACGTTGTCACTTCTATTGTAGTGAAGTTCATATTGCAAGATACATTCTACGACTGACCCAATAAAGACTATGTTAGCCTCATATCAGCATTTTGACATATAACTAAATTATGAATCTGTTTGTTTTACTATTTGCTTATCATTAATTGCATAATTTAATTAATATGGTAGTTATGAACTTCTTAAGTTAGCCGACGTTGAATTAAGTACCTTAGATTATATGACCAGCTTTGAAGTTAATGCGGTTAGAGGTTAACTATTACTTTGAAACGGACATAATTATTATAAAGTTATCTTGATTGCGAGTGGAAAAAAAGATGTAGCTATAGATGACCGCGCCGACTTTCTGTTATAAGTGCAAACCTATATAGATGTAGGTAACGTGACGTGATCCATATACGCTACGATAAGACATCGAAGATGAAGCCACTCCTTGTCCTGTGCTAAGGAAGAGAGCAGGGAGAGGGAAAAGATAGGGGAAAAGGATGGAATGGATGGCAGGTGCGTGCCAGCTGAATTATAAGAGAGGCCTAATGTTATAATAACAGTGGAAGTTAACCATACTGATGAAATAAAAAAAACCACAGACTACGATGACCTCTTCCTATCAGGAGAGCCGCATGCTTGTTTGCTGCCTATATAGCAATAAAACAATATGATAATCATCACGAAATGTTGATCGTGACATTATCTATATTATGTATAGGGATATTTGAAATAAAATAACTAGAACTAATAGCAGTTGTAATATCTATTTAATTTTTTTTTATGTGATTGAATGAAGTGACGAGCAAGTCGTTCACCTGATGTTAAGTGACACGGCCGCCCATAACAGTTGCAGTGTCACCCGGAACTTTAAAACAATAAAGTTTCGCGTGACACTGCACTGCGCACGTCATCCTGAAACATCACCCAGTCTAGTAATCAGATTACTAGACTGAGTGATCAGATTATAAAGTCTCATTTGCCCAGTAATTTCACTAGCTACAATGCCCTTCAAACCGGAACACAGCAGTGCTTGCACACTACTGCTTGGCGGCAGAATAGCTGGCAAAGCGGTGGTACCTACCTAGACGAACTTTGCAGAAAAGTCCTACCACCTAGTAGATTACGTGATAAATGATGCAAATAGCAGTGAATTAGTACCTATCTAAAGCTATTGCAGATTACAGGCATAAGGACAAAAAAGGATATATTTTGGAGTTTGTATTTGGTTCTTTTCTTAGCTTTTTCAATATTATACGGTCTTGTGAGCTGTTAAAAATTATGTTACGTCGTTAGGGTTCTCCAAATAGGTATGATTTTCCCATTTGTGTCAATCCTATTTTATGTGCCTAGGAAAAATGACAGTTAAAATAAAACAATAAATTATTCCTTAAATTACAACATACCAATAAATTAATCCAGAGCGGAAAGCCATTAATTTAATACGAACAATAATCGCGTGAGAATAAACATTTATTTGTTACCTGAACAAAAATAATCACTTGACCTGTGTTAACATACGCGTTAGTTGTGAAGCAATAAAAGAAACCACAGAGCCAATATTAAATTTAACGATTTAATATTTTATCACCAGTGTTTTGAGATCTCTTATCTTTATCTCTTCCGTAAGGAAATACAAATGATGTAGAGATCAACATATATTTGCCGGTCAGCGTTACTTTGGAATCGCTGCACCGCCTACCACCGAATAGCTCGTGAAATATGTGACGCTTCTTAATTAAAATTAGATTTTAAACGCTGATAACAGATTTTAATTAATCATTGAAGTTAAAAAAGTAACGATGAATCACATCATTATTGCATTTCAGTCAAGTTTCTTTGAAAACAAACAAACAACAAGTCAAATGAATTAAAATAATCCTAGAACCGAAACCACACCAATTTTAAATCTGAAATAAGCAGTTTATAAATGGAAGCTTTTGAGTGTGGCAGGCCAGTTTAATTTTTTGCGGCAATCGATCGAAAGAAGATGCGCGCGGCAAGAAAATTATAAGAAATCAATCGACGTAGGCGGTACAGCGCCTTCCTAAATTAAGTTGTTATATTTCCCAAACACCATAATAAAGGTCCATAAGGCACATTTGGCAAAAAACGAGTGTGCCACACGCAAAGACGATCATTATGTTACGTTTAATCTAATAAGAAATTAATGAAGCAATTTGTGAGCATCGATAAACTGGGCGATTTCTAAACAATTTCGATAATGTTCTGTTTTGATTCGATATTTTTTAGAATCGATTTCTATGAATCAGATCTGAGTGTTTAACCTTTTTGTTAACGATGAAGGTTTGTTTTTTCAAGTTGTTGATATTTCATAATGTTATTGTTATATTTGCTGTGGCATTGGTTAATGTGATGCGACGTGCTTTGTTATATTATGTTATATTGTAAATAGGGCGAATTCTGGGATTATAAGTATATTAAGTAGGTATTTATGATAATTTATTTTCTCCGAATAAATATTAAACCAATTAATTTATATTTAGTTTTTTTAAATCACGAACGAGTGAATATAATTTTAGTTTCTAAAATAAAATTCCTGAGGCTCATTTGCAATTCATCACTTACCATCATGTGAGACAGTGGTCAAATGATATGCATATAAATTATAAAAAAAAAGAAATAAATCTCGAGGAATTCCAAACCTTCTTCTAAATGCACTATAAAAATGTTTAAGTAAAACAAAACGTGACTAAAATTGATATAATAACGAAAAATGTCAACCATTAACCTTCCGTCAACCCAAAATTAATAAAAACCTTGAAATCACGTTTATATCACAGTTTTATTACGTATTTCAATTAACAAAGTTGATGTGATTTTCATTTGTGTGAATTATCATAACTGCTATTATGTTTTATCTATCAAACTGCTATTATTTTAACATGTGTTATAACGCGTTGGGTGGTCCGGTGTTATTCCGTTGTTGTAAGAATTAAAAAGGATAAAGTTATGTTTTGTAAATATCCAACTTTGTATTGTTATAAACGTGTAGCGAAATGTTAATATTGTGTTACAGTTTTATTTTCATTTTTTTTTTTATAAAAAAGGGTGACGCAAATGCTGTTGCCAGTACTTTAGTGTGTTGTTCCCAAAAAAAGAATTCGTTGATTCGATAAGAAACAACTAGATTTTTACCTAACACTATAATAAAACTTCAAAAGAACAAATAAAGACTTCAAAACAAATATTTTAAACCAAAGGAAGGTCGAGCAGATTATTTTTGTAAAGAAAATTTTATTTTCTCACTGACATGTCAAGTACTCGAAACATTTCGATTATCGTGAATATCAAGATGTCTGTTTATCAAAGAATGCGTTTGACCTGATTTTGGAATGACAATAACTGATAACAGCTATTTCTACGACTCTTATTACAATAACAATAAGCCCTATTTTATTGTGTTTGCCAAATTAAAGTTTGCAATATTGACACACTTTCGGTTTTACCTACTCCCGTTATGTCTAGATTTGTGGGTTCTTATCGTTAGCCATAGATAGATAGTGTCGTCAGAATGTCAGGTGTTTACTAAACTCGAGATTAAACCAAGACTTAGCATGACCGACAAATGAAAATGATGGGACTGAGTCGGATTGATGAAAGGAAACACCGCATAAAACTGCTTTATAATTTTTAAAAGAGACAAGTTTTGGATTATTGGTGGTTGATTTTGTTAATTTTATACCTAAGCAAAACCTAAAGTGGCAATACATTCAGTTCATAATTATATGCGAATCAAGAACCATCTTCATATCCCAAAAAATGCTGTTGTTGCAATAAAAATAACTAAATTGTTCAATGCTTATCAATAAAGTGTATATTATATTATATATATATATATTGCATTGAAAGATTTTATGCTAAGCTGTGTCAATTTTATCAAGCAATTAGGTATTTATTACAAAAATGAAATATAAAACCGGATGCTCGTATTCAGTACTAGGTTGTAGGTTTCTACATCCACCTATACTATATACTAACTACCCTCCCCCTTCCTTTTTGTCCTCATTAATTTGCCTTTCTTTCTCAGCGAGTACCTAGCACTCAAACTGTGGCACAGCTTCGTAGACATTTTAGTTTTCGTGAGTCGTCTTTAATCACAGTAAGTGGTATTTTGCTGTTACATACTAGTATGGATAAAATTTAGAAGATACGATCCATTGTCAGGATTTAAAACATTGTGATAACATTCTAAAACCATAAGATTCCTTATCTAATTAGAATGAATCACGTAGCAATGCATTTGCTACGTCAGGCGTAGCGTCTCCATGTAGTGTAGCATGTTTAAATTTTTTTTAAATGTAAATGAATGACGTGACGAGCAAGTCGTTCGCCTGATGTTAAGCGTCACGGCTGCCCATAACAGATTGCAGACTCGAAACTCTAAATTATATAGTTCCGCGTGACACTGCACTGCGCACGTCATCCTGAGACTTCACACAGTCTAGTAATCAGATTACCACACTGTGTGATCAGATCATAAAGTCTCATTTGCCCAGGAATTTTACTAGCTACAATGCCCTTCAAACCAGAACACAGTAGTGCTTGCAAACTACTGCTTGCCGGCAGAATAACTGGCAAAGCGGTGGTACCAACCTAGACGAACTTATTGTTAATCTTAATGTGAAATCTGGGTTAGGCAACAGCTATTACCTAATCTGACCAATGAATAAGGTAATAGAAAAAACTCGAGTCATAGAGAAAAAGTCGAGTTCATAGACGTTACAAAATAAATCAGTAGCAAGTAATCGATTACAAATTTTTCATAATTCCACGCAAATATTGATAAGTCCTATATGGTAAGAGAATCTCGCATTATTAGTGTCAATGCCGTGCCGTGTTTGTGGTCACATAATCCAGTCTGACTTGACGGTAACCTGATATTAGTCATATTAGTATAGTACAGCTTAGGGTGATATCAGACTGACTAATAAATATTAAAAAAGCTAAATATGATGATCTACAATCAATTATGGGTTAAAACGGAACTAATCAAGTTTCTAAAATAAAACTAATCAAGTACGTGGTCTTACCGCTATAATAACTACTGGATCTTAAAAAAACCAAGCACTGATACTGATTCAGCACTTCAATACTGAAAGGCGAATTTCTACCGCTTTGACGTGGTATTGCATCCCACTAAATCAGATCTCACACCCCCATTTTTTCCTATAATATGGAATTGGGATTGATAAGCGACGTCTATGCAGTAACAACAAGTGCACTGAAAAAAGAGGTCAACATCACAAGGAACAATTACATAACTACGACGTACTTGACATGAGACTCATTTTAATGATTTGAATTTTAAAACATAATAGCGTCTAAAGTTGAAATACATTATCATCGAAATGTTTTTTATAAACCCGTCAGATAGATTAATCAGATTTCACAAAAAAAAATTGATTACGAAAATACTTGGAAAAAGGACATAAGATAACAAATGAACCATTTGGTCTGGCTCTTTTTTCGCGTTTTCGTATTACTTATGTTCGTTTGTACTAATGTTTGACACCTTCTAGATTCGCACTTATTTTTCTGTGACAACCAAACGCATTGCATGTAGGTGTATGCCATAGAGGGGTACCTAAGTGCGAACTTATACTTCTAACTTTAGTACAGACTTTTTCTATGAAGATGGCAGCACAGACAGACTGATGGCTGTTAAGTTTATGTAAATGCTGCATTATAAGTTATTACGTAAAATAATATTTATACAAACTATGAAACTGAAAACTTGGGTCTGAAAAGGTGGGCTGTGCTGGCTTATCTATACCTACCCATACATATCTAAGGTATCGATTTTGCAATACCAAATGCTAAACTATAAAGGCTATTCTAAAAATACTGTTGTCTCTTTCACAAAGGTCGAAATAGCAAGGACCGCAATTAGGCCTATCAAATTAAAACAGTTTAGGTTTTTCTACAACAGAATTTTAAACAATTGTTGATGGACCTAAAAATATTATAGATAATATACTTAATAGATTTAATAGTGTTGGTACATTATGACGTCATAATATAGGTAGCATTAGTTCAGTATACAAGGAAGATTGATAAGGAAAATCCACCCGAAGGCTTTGCTCAAGAATTCAAGTGTTGGTATAGACAACATAAATACTTATTACAAGCAATATAATATTCATAGACGAGTAGAGTTACTAATTATGAAGGGATTATTCGAAACTAATCATGACTTTTAATGTTTATAGTTCGTAAATTATGTGCTTGTGTGATCTTAACACTACTGAATCAATTTATTTAAATGTGAGTAAGAAACCGCAGAATGTTATTGTAAATAAATTGTTGAATGGAATGGATTCTTCTTGTAAAACACGGCACCCATATATGCTTGAAATTCCATCAACCCGCACTAAGCACTATGCACTTTATAGTGCGAACAGCTAATGAGTGGGACACCTTGCCGGCGTCCTTGTTTCCAGCTAACTATGATCTGGGAGTCTTCAAGTTGAGAGTGAACAGGTATCTTCTAGGCAAGCATGCACCATCGTAGACTGCGTCATCACTTTCCATCAGGTGAAACAGTAGTCAAATGCTTTGCCTATCAAAAATAGAAAATGCCGAGCATTTACGAATTAAAATAGGTATATCACACTAAAGTTTGTTGGAGTATATGGGGGTGCGTGTCTGTGTGTTTGTTCCCTATTCACGCTACAACAGATGACGAATTAGAATGAAAGGAATGGAGATAGCTTATACGCTGGACATACATATAGGACATTTTATCCGAAGGTGAAATCGCGGATGCGCAGCTAGTTTACCATAAATCAAAGATAAATATTATAATAGCCGCGATTTAGCTCTTAGAATTAGCAAGTTGAAATGGCAATGGGCAGGCCACATCGCTCGTAGAACTGACAACCGATGGGGAAGAAAGGTTCTCGAGTGGCGACTACGAACCGGAAGACGTAGCGTAGGCCGGCCCCTCACTCGGTGGACCGACAACCTGGTGAAAACCGCGGGGAGCCGATGGATGCAGGAGGCAAGCAGCCGCTCAAAGTGGCGCTCTGTGAGGGAGGCCTATGTTCAGCAGTGGACGTCTTCAGGCTGCTGACGATGATGATGATGAATGATGATGATGATGATGATTATAATAGTGTATACGGATCAATTTCATTACAGGCCAGTGTCACTCGAACACGCTTTGCATTTTTTTTAGTAAATTAAGTGCCAAAGTTGAAGAAGTAGGAAGGTATGTACATACGTTTTATAAAATCCCAAATGAAGATAGGAGTAGATTCAATAGGGTTTCAGTGGTGTTAGTAAATCCATGTTTACACTTGAATTTGTCGGTCAATCCTGTCGCCTGGGAGGCGCTAGCTGTGTGTTTCCATAATACTACGGTTGGACGTAAAAAATATCGTAAAGGTATATAAAGGTAAAGGTATAGGTCATATTTTCAAACGCAGAAAAAAGGTTACGTTTTATACTAATGTCACTTTTAAATTAATTTTATTCGATGTTTGTCATTGAGGATTTCCGTTGGTTGCCCATCAAAGTCCATGGTCATTGGTCAGGTCAGTAGAGCTAAATAGCTCTTGGCAATTTCCAATATTAGGTCCAATTTTGTGATACGTTTGCAGTTATCTATCGTTTAGTAGATTTATACCAAGCGTGGTGATTATGGCAAACAACTCCCTATGTTTGGACGTCTTCCGTGTGGTGATGATCGAGGATTTTTCGTTTCAATCTCATATTCAGTCATCACATTCTCATTAATTTTCTATGGATTTACACAGGAGATACAACCTAATAATTAAAAAAAAAAACAAAATTGGTTCACGAATGGCGGAGATATCTATTATATAACATACACAAAACCAAAAATATTTTCTTCTAAATAAGTATATTTACTCTAGTTTTTGTTATTTATTTACTGTTAACATCATATGACATGATTTATCTTTGTTTATATGGTGTCATGACTTAAATTTTAAGTTATGACACTACGTAAACAAAGATAAAATAAAGACATGAACTATATAACTAAAACTAAAGACCATTCGTAATAAAATTAACGCACAAGAATATCGGTATATGCAAGAAAAATAACTTTTTTAAACGCTATGTTAATTACCTACTGAGAAAAGACCGTGTCGTCTGTTACAATGCACACAACCTCGCTACTAAGGAAGCCGAGTTGAGTTCCCGGGAATCCCGACAACAACCTACCGCAGTATAATCCAGGATTTGGGATGTTACTCGTCTGTCCAAGATTAGGCACATCAAAGAACTGTCGTATCTACGATGTAGTCTGTGAACTTTGTGGGTTTTCGCGTTATCTATGCTGTAATTCGTTAATGATTGTTTAAAACACAACTGTATTTTCATCTTATTTTTATATTTTATTGAAATTCTTGAAGCGCTAGCCAAACATAAGACTAGCCTAGGCGAAGTCAGTTTACCTTTTATTAACTTTTCAATCTAGATTATCTCTTTTTGTCGTTGAACGTTACAATCACAAAATCAATAATTTCATTTCATTTTGTCAGAAATGAGACTTGTTAGTCTGTGGTGTCAGAAGTATGATTGTACCGCCACCTGTTGGAATCAGTAGTAGGTAAATATTATAATGAAATGTCACTTTCATCCTGTCTACAGACCGTTCACCGTATAAGATGTCATGTCAATAAATGTACTTATATTATTTAAAAATATGCAAGTGTTATCGTAAATGTAAAGTAATATGTAAGCATTATCTAAACTTGTATGTACACACCACAGATTAATATGTTTTACTTGCATATTTTTAAATAATATGAGTACATCATCATCTTACGGTGAACGGGCTGTAGGGAAAATATCCTGTTTTATTTAGAGGTTATGGACCCGGCACGCTTCCACTGCGCACTAAATGTTCTAATTGTTGTTAAAACTTATATTACAGCTTCATAACAATAATGCATAACCAAATATTAACAAAATGTAAAAGGTAAAGCCTTAGAAACTATATTAAAAGAAGGCAGAAAGAAAAATATAATCGTATCACTACTTAAACACCACATCAACATACCCAAGCGTTTGTTTACGAAAAAAATAATTCACCCAGATCGGGTTTTATCAAGTCGTGAAAATTACGTAAAAACTGCGAATGTTTGTACATTCATTAAACTAGCAAGGTTACTGATAAAGTTGTTTAACTTAACTCTGCAAATGCTCGAGACACGCAGGCTCCGATGGTATTTTGAGAAAATTTGGGAATGTATTTTTTTTGTTGGAGACGGTTTGAGGAAATTGAGAAAAAATTATTTGCTACTATCAGTTTTACGGTTTTAAAATCGCCAACAGAATTGTCCACCAATCTCCAATCAACCCATTCGCACTAGCTGCTGGGTACCTACCTAGTACTTAGTTAGTAGGTACCTATGATGGAGTAGTATGCATATATAATTTTCTACGAATCAACGTCATATGAGTCATCATCATCACCATCATCATCATCATCATGATGATGATGATGATAACTCATATGACGTTGAATTGTCCACCAATCCCCAATCAACCCATTCGCACTAGCTGCTGGGTACCTACCTACTACTTAGTTAGTAGGTACATATGATGGAGTAGTATGCATATATAATTTTCTACGAATCAACGTTATATGAGTACACGATTCTAATCCTGCAATACGTAGAAACAGATCTTTATCTATCAATATCCGCTAATTACACATAATTTCGCGTAATGTGTAAAACTATCAATTTACCGCATAATTCTAATTATGTTTGCATTATTATTGATAACACATAAAACGGCTGGAATTTTGTCATTACTAACGTTTTTAATATGTAGATTGAGTAATAGCATTGTACAGTTCCGCAGGAGAACTAAAGTGACCGGTAGGTATAGCTCTTAGAATTAGCAAGTTCAAATGGCAATGGGCAGGCCACATCGCTCGTAGTACTGACAACCGATGGGGAAGAAAGGTTTTCGAGTGGCGACCACGAACTGGAAAACGTAGCGTAGGCCGCCCCCTACTTGGTGGACCGACGATTTGGTGAAAGCCGCGGGGAACCGATGGATGCAGGAGGCAAGCAGCCGCTCAAAGTGCGCTCTGTGGGGGAGGCCTATGTTCAGCAGTGGACGTCTTCTCCAAAATGTATGGGAAATGGCATTGCCTGCGGAAAACTTTTCCGCATCTAATGTCATATCTAATGTCATTCCCATACATTTCGGAGTTTTCGTGAAGCGTTAACGCCTCACGCTAACACCGAAATAACTCATATACAATTTGTAAAAATATTATGGCGGATCAATAAAACTAGTATCGTTGGTAGACTACAAAAGATATAAATAAGGATTGTGCAGATCAGGACTAATCATTATTATGCTCGTAAATTATGATATGTGAGTGGAAAAAATATGTTTTCGGGTGGAGTACAAATCAAATAATTAACCGGTTGGGCATTTTCACGGTTTGTAATGTCACTTCAGATGTCATATTAAGCTAAACAGCTTAGGTACCTCTATAATATGTAAGTAGGTACTTATAACAGCTTTTTTGATAATGCGTACATTCAAGGAGTCGCTTTCAAAGCTTTAAGAAGTGTACAAGGTATGTAGATTGGATGAAAATACATTTATGTCTGTAAAAGAAAATTAGGTCACATTTACAATTTGTTTGCATACCTGGCTCTTACACTAGGTTTGAAGCCTGTAGTTCTAGGACTCTTTCGCCGGAAACAATTGAATATAGGGAAAAAAAATCCTAATCAAAGGCATTTATGATTTAGAGATTTATTAATAAAGGTAGTAAGATACAGAAAGAAATCAATATTGAGAAATTTTAGTCTGAGTAGATAAATATTGCAGAACTTTGCAGACAGCTGTTGAGAAAATTCAGGTAATAAGTACAAAGATTATTTTCGATATTGCGTTATCATGCGTAGCGATAGCAAGTCATTGACCCGATATCACTTGCTATTTACTACATTTTCTCTATGTAATTTAATACTTAAATAACACCTTGCTTGTTCTTGGTTATATAACTTTAAAGAGAAGAGTATACCTCTCTCTTGTCCACACAAAAAGCGGCAGTATTTTTCTACCCCTAAATGTTTTCCGATTTTTATACAATATTTTTTTTATATGTTCTCTACACAGTAAAAAAGTATGCACGTACGCCTTTTTTTAAGCTTTCGCATAATCTTCGCAGTTGCGAATTTTTGGCCTCAAAAATAAGAGGAAAAATTAAGTTGTAACTATAAAACGAAACATATTTAAAAAAAAAACAAGACGTACAAGCGTAGAGCATCTAGTCAAACGATTAACACCAAATTCAAAAGATTTTGTTAAGGTTTAGAAGGTGAAAAGGTAAAAACCATTTTCGCTTAAAACGCTAAAATGTAGGTAAATTCACTTACGGGTTTTGTTGTCTCTACATACGTGCGGACAGCAGAGCGACGACAATAACATTTTATAAGAACAGTCCTCTTAACCCACGCAAAATGGTCACAAAATGGTCACAATTTATTTTGTAAATGTAGAGATTGTATGCAGATGCAGATACATAGCAAATTTAAATTATCAATAACATATCCAAAAATCATTAAAATAATAAATTCAGGAACATAAATAGGTAACTGTTACCTCTATCATCAAACTGACAGTTGCATCTCGGTAGCCAAACGATCAATAAAAGTAGCCAAAGAATTTTCTTTCGAAACTAACGAAGCATGTAAACATTGCCCAACCTCCGTAATAGACGCAAGGCTAATTTTGTCAAGACGACATAATCTCTAGTCGCCAAAGCAAACAGCGTTTGAAGTTACGCCGCTGTGAACTTTTCACTTTCTTTCGACATTATTTTGAGTTGCAATGATACTTATTTATATAAAGCTTGCATAGACATTACTTGTATTACAGTGTTCATTCCTAAATGGTTTACATGCCATAAAAAAGAGTAAAAATAGTTTCGTAAGTTTGCTGTAAGATTTTGAAGTTTGCAAACAAATATTTGCACACATGTTGGAGTTATTTGCGACCAACTGAAACATTTTGTAGAGTATTTATGCAAAAATAAAAAAAATTGTTTGCAGTTATTTAACTAAAAAAGTGATACCTACAAGTTAATTCGCATAATTTCACTGTTCAGCACACAACACCTTTCTTGGATAGTCCTCCATATTGTATATCGTATTTCTATGACTAACACGTTCACTAATATAAGATGTATGTGATGTCTTCGTTGGTTTCTTCTACTTCATAGATCAATAATAATAACGCACCTGAGAAAATGAATTCCTTCTCATAGATCCCAATTTCCCGAGTTAATTGAAATGACATCGCCGGTGTCAATGACGTTCGATTCCTAGTTTTATTTCGGTTAATTCTTTTTATGGACTCGGTTTCGGGCGACAAATTCCATACAACTTTCTTCTTATCCCTCAAGCTATTGGATTACATGGTGCTCTAACAGAAATACTGTTGTTATTTTTATTTTTGTATGTTTTACATGTTCACCTTGGTTTACGGTTTTTATACTTTTTGATGGTATTTTTTTTGCTAACAAAGAACTAGAATTTATTGCTTTCATTGAGTAGGGTATTATTTACCAAGGTGGTATAAGTAAACCTAACTTAGGTATTGGAAAATCCACCGAAAATATTAAACTATTATTTCAATTGTCACAAGACAATACCTGTAATACATGTAAATCTCACTTCTGTAATCTCACTTGGTATTGTTTGTAATATTTTTAACTGAATCGTCAAAACTGCTAACATTACATCAGCTGTTACCGAAACTTATAAAACTCGTATCAATAATAATAGCAATCACAAATGTTATTAACTACTCTATAATATTAAATAATGAAATGAGCATACCACTTCTATAACTCAAGAAAATAACGCCATGTGAACCATCTATAGTTGGGGAGTATTGAATGTCCGTCCTCTCCATAGATTAATGTTTATCGACATTTTATTTTTGTACTTTATTGGCGTTTGGATGTCATTAACGACTAGTATGTCGCACCTGACGTTGCTTATAATCTCTTTACAGTATAAATATAACACCAGTATGGATATTACCATAAATATTGAAGCATCTCTGTTTAGATTGCGTTCGTGCAGCTAGAGCTAGAGAGTATTTGGTATGTTTAATGCGTTTCATCTCTACCGACCTTTACAGCGTCACCATGCCCACTGCCAAGCTCAAAAGTGGGAGGCAACTATAGCTCAAGGGCACCCCTGGGGTGCGGCGAACCTCGGCTTGGGCCGTTCCCGGGAGTAGAGAGACCAAGACTACGTCCAATAGAAAAACCCCATGTTAAAATAGGTTGTCGGTCCCCTAGTGCTGTCCCTCGAGGAGACAGAAAAATAATGAGACCGTTCTAACATACGGAGGGCACGTCGTCTTCGCTGGCGGTGCTAAGAACGGTACCTGAGCCAGAAAGGCTTGGCTGGTCTAGCGCAGCCGATACCACAGACTACTGAATATGGTACTGCGTACTGATACTACGGTGGCTACGATAGGATCGTCCGGGTTGCCCACAACGACGACTATGAAGCGAGTCTATCGTGTCTCTAGAGAGCTTGACGCTTGGTCTACGAGAAGGTTAGGCCTTATCAAAATAGCGGCGGGATGCATCCTTTATAAACTATTGGATGGAGAGTTTCGTCGACGTCGATTGGATAAAATTCTGATCACCACTTGCCCGTTACACGAGATGAAAAAGCTTCTACAAATAGCACACCCATTTTGTTGAATGTAATGTCGCTTGTATATGTTTATGATGCGAATCTAAGTGAACATTATTGTAGACAAGTGCGTGAGTGTGCGAGTCAGTACAACCCTCCATACTGTTGTACTTGCTCATTATTATTACATGTATTCTCTGAAATATTTTTTACATTTAAAATTGAATTTATTATGTGTCCAAAACCCGCTGCGTTGATTCGAATCGAATATTACACACCTGGGGCGTTGTAATTATTCATGAAATAAAAATGGAGAATTCCTTAAATATTTATGTTTCTATTTGTTAATAATATTATGGGTTAATTAATACTTGTTTCAACATCGGTTTGTAGAAAGTAATGCTTATAAAATATTCTACGGTATTAGAGAAATTGTATTATATTAACTACACGTTAAACCACCCACGATTAGCATGAACAATTTTATTGATGATTTCTAACAACAATTTTTTCATTGTTCCAGCGAATCTCACCATCAGCACGCGTGGCTTCAGCCTGGACCTGCTCATTCATTCGCCCGTTCAAGACATGTACCTCTGCTTCAACCGCTCGCGGCTAGTCGGCAGGCGGCTGGTATGTTGAGAAGTATATTTTATTTAGTAGGTAATAAATGTCATTTTACTGTGACTACTTTTTGGTTTATAGGAAATTAAATTTAAAGTCATTTAGTAGTTGCCGTGGGTTCTTATGTTAAATCTTTATGTCGTTACGCGTAGAACTTATTTGTAATACAGTATTTGATTGTCCACAGACGCGATTCCAAGCGGAGAGACAACCCAACTGCCTGTTCAAAGAGGAGTTTGTAGACGGTTACAACAGGTACCACCTGGTGAAGAACGAAGACCGCTACATAGGATTCAATCGGCGCGGCCTGCAGATGCGGCGTGGCAAGAGTCGGCTGTCCGAGCGGCTGCACAAGTGCTTCTCTTTCATGAAGGAGGCCCACGATTTCGACATCAACAGGCACAATACTATGCTTGCCGGAGACCTGCCCAAGTGGCGCGCCTACCCGCAGCGTAGGCTCCGGCCTCCCTCGCAGAACTCTATCAAACCGCCGTGCCACGGCGTGCGCCACCATCACGGCAGGCATCAGAGGCGGAGGAACTGCGACGGCACGTAGATCCCGACCGATTTATTAGCAGCATATTACGCTTCAACGCTTCGCGCGTTCCGTTGCCGGCTGTCGATGGACATTGTGCGTGGACAGAGTATTAGTCAATCGCAGTATTATTACAGTGACGTGGACTGGATAGCGTTAGGTTAGCTCGGCCGCGGTGGCCGCGGCGTTTCAAACGCCGCATGAATGGTAGCTGAAGCGAGAGAGCAAACATTCGAACGGGGAAAAGGGCCCGAGACGTCCGGAGCTGTGAAATTCCTTAATGTCGTGCAACATCGTGGCGTTTGCTCTTGTGCCAGTCGGACTCGTGCTCTAAAAGGAAAAAAAGGTTTCTGTAGAGAGAGCAAATAGTAGTCTCATCGGTCACGAGTCTTCCAAAAGACCACCGCTGAACTTTGGTGCTGGACGTGACGCCGCCTTCAGGCTGCGTCTGAGAGAGTCGTCACCTCGGTAGTCAACAGGTTTCGTAGCCCTCGATCGCTCCGGCTGGCTTGCCATAGCAAAAACGCCTTTACGTCAATTCTCAGTGTGTTATTATTTAAAACGCTTTATTGTTAAGTACGAATCGTGTTATCTGCTTGTAAATATAATAAACGATTACGTTTCCTTATTTATCGAAAATCTTAATCCAGAATATGTAAACGTAGGTGTTAGATGTAAAGTTGTATTAAATGTTTTGTATTTAACTATGGGTATTTAATCTATCCGACCGACCGCTCTCTTGTGTTAGCCACACTGCATGTGACCTAGTTCTTTACTAACTCCATGTACTGAACAATTTTCTTTCTAGCATTCATTGTGAATGTCTCCGTATGATTCTGTGAATTTTTTGTATGATTTGAGCGCTTTGTAAATATTATTTTTTAAGTATGTATGTGAGTGTTAGGTTTTTTGAATCTCTTTTTGTCAAAATTTATCTTTTCGATGATATGCTTACTTGAAATTAAAGTTTCATTTTGAAACTTCGACAGTTGGGTTAAAGCGTTTAACAGTTTAATATTTTGTTGGTAAATTATTATGTTCTTTAGCAGTATATTATTGTCAGTACATAAATAGAGTATATAGTTTTTATAATTTAATGAGATCTGTGCCATAATGTGGTGGCAGTGTATAACTACAGGTGTGTTCCCCATATAACTATAGTGTGTTGTTTTATGTCTGTAAACTTGACGTAGAAAATATATAACTTAGAAAAAGTACAGTATTCAATGAAATGTATTGATCATTTTTGATAATAAATTCGCTACAGTAATATATATTTATTTATATATCTTAATATTTATGTTTTCCTTTGAAACAATGAAACTGGTTAATACATTTTTTTGATAGAAAAAGTTGTATTGTATAATTAAGTAGCTCATTCCCAGTGTCTGTAAGCGACGGATGACTTAGTCAGATATAATATAGGAAATACTATGAAAATTTTAACCAATTTAGAAATAAAATGTAAATTAATTTCTAAAAATAAACTCATATGTAACTTGAGATCATTGTTTGCATGCCTCGCTGCCTCGCTTGGTTTTGTTTGAACAAAAGCCATGTCTAAATTAAACAAAAATGTTGTATTTTACCAAACTTCCAAAGATTTCTTGTTTCAATAAATAAAAGTCTGCTTGAGCCATCGTTGCATTTTTGCCGTTCAGAGACGTAAACTGTTATACATTCCTCCATATTCCATAGTATGTAGAATAAAAGACATATTTATGTTAGGTGACATTCCAAACTGCATGTAAAAATAGTTAACAAAATATGCGCTTATGTAATTGTTATTGACATCATGTATTTGTACTGTGTCGTTACTATAAGTATTCCAATGCTGAGAACGAAATAATTGCTAAGAAAAATTACGAAATTAAATCATATTATTTAACTTGCGATTTTGTTTCTTATTTTGTTACTTACCCAATGTGTAACTACATAATAAAAATGATTACTAATAGAAATAATCTTTAGATCGGTAGCTTTCGTGTAGTGTTGTACATTATACTGGATAGTAGGTACAACCTCAAAATAATAATAGCCTAAAATTTTACTCTAATAGCACAGTAGCCTTTATCTACAACTTCATGGAAAATATATCTCGATACATAAACATGAATTGTAATTACAAATACAAATTCCAAAAGGAATATTTAAAATCTGGTGTCAAGTAGATTTTACCTGTTACATTCATAATCGTGTCCGTTCAAGGTAGCCGGTCGGGTGCGGTCACAAAAAAGGCGAGATTTCCACTAACTTTGCCGGAAAAGGGTGTTTGCGGGAGAAACGTAACGTGTAGAACAAACAGGGTAAAGTGGGGCTAACTGGACGTCTCGCGTCCGCGTCGTCGGGTGCCCGCTCTGTAGGTACCTACTGCCTGCTGCGATTAGCACCTCTTTGTATAGAGTAGATTGAGGACAGAGAGTTTTGAAATCAAAATCTTCTCAATCTTTAAATTGCAAGATATAAACCACATTAACTGAAACCATGACAACTACTTTTACGTCGCTCTCAAACGAAAATTTCACGATATGGATGATGTTGTTTATACAGTAGATAAATAGAATAAATACAATATGTATAAAGAAGACTAACAATACAGCTGATGTAGTGAAAGCAAAGCCATTTCAAATTAGTAGGTAATGAAAACACAAGAATATGAAAAGTAAAATTAGAATGAGCTAACAACCAAATAGGTAGGTAGAGCACAATCGTTCTATGGAGAATTACTCGTTATGCCTACATACATGTTCGCACACATTAAACAGCGTTTTTACTAAACAAATAAAAACATGCAACTTGAGTGTGTTTAATTTTGATGTTTGTGGATAATAGCTCAAGTAAGGTGTGCCAACTATTGCCGTGTTGATAATTGCAAGGCATAGCGCCGGTTTGACAAAACTCCGTACAGGTGTGTTTGCACAACGCTGGAGAGGTTTTCAAACAATGTGTGGTAAAGAAAATAATGAACATCCTTTACATGATCTCTTTTATTGATTTGGCAAATAAATTGCGCGCGTAAGAAAACACTTTCTGGATGGTGTAGTAATAACTTTGATCATGTTTTTTTCTATTTCAAGTTATTTTACCCACAGCACGAAGTTAACCTTTTACTGACGTCATGTCAGAGATACGAGCCATGCGTGTGTAACCTAGACATGTCAATACAATATTTTATGATTAAGTAAGGGATTCTCAACGTAATCGTGTGTTAGTACTGAGTAAATGGTCAAATTCCTAGAAACTTACATGAGTGCTAGGTAATAGGTATACTGACGTAACGATGACCGTGCACAACAATTTGTCAACATTGTTTGTGATTTGACACGCTTTTGTCAGCACATTGTAAAATATTAACTTTACTTTACTATCGATTGTTTACGTGAATATTTTTTGTATTCAATAAGACATAATATTGCGTCAAACTGGCATTCTTTTACAAGAACACGTTTCAAAGATAATGTCAGAATACAACATTATAGTTATAGTATTTTTAACGGGCAATATGCCTCTATTCTTTATTATTTTATATGAAAAAAAAATTACGCACTGCAATCAGTGAGTTTGGGGAATCTTTGACCAGTTGACTGATCCCTTCTGGTATAGTGCCTACATCTTATTAACGCATATATCTTATTGATTGCGGTTTCAACTCCAATGACGCGACGCGTGGTCCGTAATATACTTAATACGTGTCAAACGTTATTGTCTGTTTGTTTGTTTCCATGGCTTACACGCCAAAATGGCTAAATTGATTAGAATGAAACTTTGGGTGACTAAATAGGAAGTGGATCTAAGGGCTTTGTAAAGTATGAATGCAAACAGCTAAGCAATCACCTACTAGGTGGACCAAAAATTTGGTCAAAACCGCAGGGAGACGTTGGCTGCAAGAGGCAAGTAGTTGTTCAGCGTGGCGCTCTAGCAGTGAAAGTCTTCCAACTGATGAATTTTGTATTCTGTAGTTGTTGTGTTTTAGGCTGCCGTATACGCAGATCCACCATTTCAAAATCTGGCCAAACTATGTTCTCATGAATAATATTAACAATCTTCAACAAAAATATCACATTAATCCAAACAAGTTTTCATACATAAAAATGATATAGAAAAAAAACTTTGATACCGTTGTATCTATGAAGTCTTGTTTGGATTATATGTTAAAGTTGATAGTCGTTCCACTTGTTATAAGCAGAATAACAGATTAAACAAAAAGTGCTTATAGACAGGGTTTAGCTTAATATATTCGATAATGGTTACACCCCACATAGCATCAACATAAGTCATTATTGATGATAACTAAATCGATAATACTGCTGTTATTTATAAGTTTCATAATCTATTGATTGTAATGAAGCGTATCATTTCCTGTGGCGTCTTTTTATCAGTTATTTAATTTATTTTTGTTGTACCTTCTTATTTTATTTTATCATTTGATTAAAGGTAATTAATTTTCACGGTAAGTTAACGATATTTTAAAAACAAACATTTATAGATATTATCATTTTTGTTTCTACTGCAAATTACTCTATAGATTATCAACGATTGAACTAAATTAAATTGAACTACAAAATAGCAATAAACTATGTAAACATTCGGCTTTTGTCAAAAGTTGATGTTATCATGACAAAATCGTAAATAAGTAGCATTCTCTATTCACACTCTACTCTATACAACGTAGCAACGTCAAGACTCTGTGCGTTCTAACGTTTCTTACGCGTTGATTAATATGTTTGAAGATACTAACATACCTTAACATGCCTTTGTATGTGTTAAGTAGTGTATGTTACTTTGTAACTATTACTTATGCTGTATCCTTGGTATGCCTTTGGCTGTACCAGGTGCGTTTGATACAGCTTTAGGAATTTAAGGAGCAAGTAAATCTTGTGGTTTACTTCATAGTTTCGAATTTGTATTTTTTTTGTATTTGTTCATATTGTCGGATAGAACGCTCTTTAACACGTTGAACGCCACGCGGCCCACCATGTGGGCCAACCAGGAATTTCCGTTCAGGCCGAGGCGAAAAACACTAATCCGTCAAAAATTTGAAAATCTTTTTTTGTTCCATTCGATAGACAATGAGTTTATTTGCATTATAAAGTGATATAAAACGGGTTTATGTTAGGAATAATGGCGGCAATCTCACTAGGGTCACCGGTGTCCCCCGCGGCGTCCCGGGAAGGAAATCATTTTGAACTCCCGCAGGCGCCGCGGGGTCACCCCGCGGCCCACCCCGCGCGTCACCTCGCCTACTCATCGAAGCAATCGCAGCGCAGTCAGTCATGCGCAAACACTCTTTTTTTTGAACGGGCTAATGCTGTTTGTCTCTCTGCCGACCTTTAAAGCATCACCGGGCGGGAGGGCAGGTGCTTAAGTCGCTCGGCCGTCAAAATTGGGAGGCAACTACCTCCAGGGCACCCCTGCGGTGCGAGCCTCGGCTTGGGCCGTTGCCGGGATAACAGGATCGAGAAGGCTACGTCCACTAGACGAGTGGACCCTATGGAAAGGCTACGTCCACTGGAGTAGTGGATCCGGTGATCCTAGCGCAGCCGACACAACAGCTGCTATAGGATCATCCGGGTCTACTGAGGTCATTGAGCATTGTGCTAAGGTCCTCGAGCGATTCCGCTATTCTGACTATATCAGCGGCAAAACGAAGATTAGTGATACATCACTAATCTTCGTTTTGCTCGCCATATAATGCTGATGCCAGATCCTTCCCACTCCAAGAGCTTGAAGACGTCCTCCAATGCGTTTGTGAACAGCTTCGGAGAAATGACATCTCCCTGTCTCACGCCTCTTTGCAATGGGATTTGTTCCGTACTCTGGTTCTGTAGTCGGACTGACATAGTGGCCTTACAATACAAACACTTTAACACTTCGATATACCTATAGTCAATTTGGCATCGCTGTAAGGACTGCAACACTGCTCAAGTCTCAATTGAAGCGAAGGCTTTCTCATAGTCCACTAACACTAGTCATACCGGCCGATTATACTCTTCGGTCTTCTGTATAATCTAGCGTAGCGTATGGATGTGGTCTATGGCGCTAAATCCTTTTCGGCAACCGGCTTGTTCGGGAGAATGGAATTCATCAAACCTGCGTGCAAGACGATTCGTAAAGACTCTCAGAAACAGCTTATACACATGACTCAGAGCGAGATGGGCCTATAGTTCTTCAATAAGGTGTTATCACCTTTTTTGAAGAAGAGCACCACCACGCTCTTGTGCCACGCCTCTGGCATTGTGCCCTCAAGGATGATAGAATTAAATAACTTCTGGAGGACTAAGTACCGGTCTACCACCCACTCTCAGAAGTTCGGTCGTAACCTCGCGCCTTGTTTTTAAGATGTTTTAGAGCCATTCTAATCTCGTACATCAGATATCATCGCTATAGTGTCGGATTAACTTGGCTCTGGTGTCCTGAGCTGTGTTAGTAGCGGGCTTACGTGTCGAGGTGTATAACAGTCCATAGAAGTTCTCGATGTCTCTCAGAATCTCAGGCTTGGATGAAATTACACTACCGTTTTCGGTCTTCAGTTTTGTCATTTGGCGTTGCCCAATACACGAATCCTTTGCGAACACTAGAGCCTTGGTTCTACACCATTGCGGCCTCAATACGAAAAAAAAGTACTAAAAGCAAGCAAGTCGTGTTTCATGAAACTCCAGATCCGTCTATTGAGTTCACCGTAGGCTGACATATCAACTGAAGACTGCAGCTTCATTTCGCTCCGATCTGCCATTAGTTCAAAAGTTTTTTCTGCGAGTTTCTGAGTCTTCTTTCGGCGTTGAGTCAAGAATTTTGATCCAACAGCTTGGACAGCTTCCATCAACCCGTCGTTTAACTCGTCCACTGTGTTGCATTCGGCTAGGCAGTGGAAGCGATTGTGGAGTTTCAGCTGAAAGCCTTGGGGATTTTGGATTTGGACAGAATTTAGATAGAGCGTAGACTTCACCAGACTTGACCTTTCGAGCTTAACATTGATATTCAATGTGCCTCTTATAATACGATGATGGCTACAGGTTTTCACCTTGCTGATCACAGAAACATCATTGACTATGTGCTTCTTGGTCGTCATGATGAAGTCTATCTCATTTTTTGGTGGAACCGTCGGGGCTTATCCACGTCCACTTCCTTCTCGTAGAAGGATTTCATCATAAAGAGTTCCTATTTGTCCATAAAGTCAGCCAACCTCTGTCCCCGAGGGTTCCATGGCCCGTATCCAAATGGCCTCAAATTACAAATACACCAAAATCTATGGCTATATGTAAACAAACAAATAAAAATTATAGAAAAACAGTGCTAATAACAGTTTATTTCGAGAGTTTTGGGAAATTTGTAGTGTTTCCAACAAAAAACGTCATAGAATTTTATACTTGAATGTCAGGCAAAAACCAAGCCGAACGTTTTAATCTACAGGGCCATGCGGCCCACTTTCCATTGGTTTATGTATGAATTCCGTGTTCCTCGGCGAGTAATTTGGATTCAAAGTGAAGCCCTACCTTGGGTCACGGGTGACCACCGTGGCCTGAACGGAACAGTATGGAATGGCTCACCGGTGTCCCCGATGGCCTAAATGGGGGAACACGTTTTTTTGCTCGGCGTTCAACGTGTTAAAAACTCATCATCATCATCATTAACAGCCTGAAGACGTCCACTGCTGAACATAGGCCTCCCCCAGAGCACGCCACCTTGAGCGGCTGCTCGCCTTCTGCATCCATCGGCTCCCCGCGGCTTTCACCAGGTCGTCGGTCCACCGAGTAGGGGGCCGGCCTACGCTGCGTCTTCCGGTTCGTGGTCGCCACTCGAGAACCTTTCTTCCCCATCGGTTGTCAGTTCTACGAGCGATGTGGCCTGCACATTGCCACTTTAAAAACTAATGTACTGATATTTTTGGTATCGTACTTGTGCACCAAGTGACACGTATGAAGTTTAGTGTTTGACTCGCATAGATAATCATGGCAATGTATAACAAGGTTTACTTATCACTCTTTAACATCCTGTAAATACAATTACATAATAATTAACATTTATACATTTTTCGTATATACGTCACTCAACTATAAATACGGTTCAGGCTTAAATTTAAGCGGCAAATAATTATTGGAATCATTCACCATTCACTAAATAAACCACTGTACTCACAGCTTCTACCTGGATTCACCTGCTGTCGTGAATGAAACGAAAAAAGCTACATTAGAAAAACAAATTTTAATCAAACCTCATGATGCCCAGTTGAGGGTACTTGTTAACTGTTTAACCAAACATTTGCACCGGAACCGGTTATAACCAGCACCAACTGGTTAAATTTTAAGAAACGTCTTTTTTTTCGATTTATAACCGTGTTGAGTGCTTTTTGAACAAGTGTCTAAGAAGCCGCTGTGTTGAATACTAAAAGTGTTGAAGAGCTTTTATCATGGCACATTTAGAGTCTGACGTAAAGGCTAGACAAAATAAGTACCATGTAGGTAAGTACTTCGTGAATGCATGAGCCTGTATTTGTAATTGATTTTGTTTCATATGAGTACCTATCTGTCCATCTCATTTTTGCATCAAAATTACTTGAGCTTGTCTTATTTCTGATAGGTACCTATCTTATCCAAACAAGAAGTTCAAATAAGTATTTATAGAAAAGATTCTGAAGTAACCTGAATTTAGCTCTTACTCTCTCATACAAGTAAGTCAATAGTGTACCTAATAAAGGTGGGGAAAAAACCATAGAAAATTCTGATCTGTACATATAATAAAAAATGTATGAAGCTTGGTTGATAGCTTTCTTCTTGAGATAATAATTTATTTTTAAGGTAAATACCAATTAAACCTTGTAGTTTTATTTATAATCTTGCTCTGTATTGTGCTTAGGTACAAAAAAAATAAAAATAAACTTTCTAAACAATTTTGAAATAAACAAGAAGGTTTTTGACTATAAATATAAAAACTTTGCTCTTGGAGGTTGACACGGTTAAACTGAGGTTGTTTCAATTGTCCCCAGTCTCCCCTACTTGCAAACCTGCTTGCACAGCACACCACACAACACTAAATAATGAACGAAAGCTTACCTATAAAAGCTTATAGACAAACAAACGCTGATACCTACCCTAGTGATCATCGGCGGATTATGCCGACTACAAGCGAGTTCGAGTGTTCCGCAAACAATCCGCGTGCTGAGTGCTCACGAGTGTTGAAGAATAAATCGTATCGCAGAATACAATCTGGATTCTACAGAACTAGAAACATAAAAGGTTCATCATCATCATCAATAACAGCCTGATGACGTCCACTGTAGAACACAGGCCACCGCCAGACAGCCACTTTGAGCGGCTGCTCAACTCCTGCATCCATCGGCTCCCCACGGCTTTCACCAGATCGTCGGTCTACCGAGTGATGGGGCCGGCGTACATACACTGCGTCTTCCAGTTCGTGGTCGCCACTCGAGAACCTTTCTTCCCCATCGGTTGTCAGTTCTACGAGCAAGCCTTCCCCTTTGGCGTTTCAACTTGCTAATTGTAAGAGCTGTATCGGTCACTTTAGTTCTGCGGATCTCCGCATTTCGGATCTCATCTCGCAGGGAAGATTGACTGACGACAGGTCTTATGTATTTGGTTAATGAAAAGCTATTTTAAAGTGCTGCGTTTTCACTATTTGACATTTATTAACATTTTCAAATACAGGACTGTCCTCTTAATAAATACTATTCCGGTTTCAGGGATTGATGGACGCGGATTCAAATCACGATCGTGATTCACATATTTGATGCGGTCACTTTTGGGTTCAGATAATAATATTTTGTGTAGGTACTGATCACAAGTGCTTATTGTAGTGTTCAAACAATTTGAACACTACAATAAGCTCAGAACAATACCAGATTCAGGACGCGGCCTCTCCAAACACCCGCCATTCAACCCTTCTATTCGGGCTTGACAAAAATACTCCGCTTTGTCAATATTGGACGTCCAGTTTCTTCAACCGCGCAAGTGAGAAGCGACAGCGATTTAGGTTATTGAGTTACTCTAAACATGCTGGCAACCTGCTGAGAAGGTATTTTTTTTTAATTATTTATACGGTGACAGCTTCTGATGAAAAACGATAACAAAGGCCAATGATCTCAATAGTATTTAGGTAGGTACTAGGTACCCATTTATGTAGAATAATGCCCATAAAATGCTATTTAAAGCATCCCAAAAATATAAGCCAGCCAATGCCGCAGTTTTTCCGTGCCTATCACATTTTAATTTATGTAGCTAACCAATTTTGATACGCATAATATTCATCATAATCATCCTATTTGCCTTTTCCCATTTGTTATTGGGGTTGGCTCCCAATCTAACCTGTAGCGGCAAGCTACCAGATACGCATAATATTATTCTAATAATTATTACCAGTAACTGCCTATTCAAAATCTGCTGCAAATCTGCAAAGAAAATAGATTGGAGATGGTTAGACTCATTAATCCTTCTTGAATTCGGAGATTTTTCCAGTTAATTAGCCAAGTACTAGAGTAGGCTCCGAAACTGCTGAACTGATTTGAAAAATTCTTCAAAATTATTTTCTTAATTTAATTCACTGTTGGGAAGCTACACTATCCCCGGATGACATAGGCTATATAATATTTAAAAAAAAAAATAGGGATCCATACTAAAACTCCAATAACCCAAGGAGTAAAAAATATTACCTGAAATATTCTTTAGATCGGGCGCGCTGCGAAAACTATATATTGTAACCGTGCGAAACCGGGGCGAGTCGCTATTTTATATTCAGAAACGTTAGGGTTTCATAACTTATCTAAATGTACACCGCGGCTTTACCCGCGTGGCTTCAGCTGCATTAGGCTTTTTCCCGTGAGTACTCGTTAATTCTACGGTTTAAAAAGTACCCTATATTGATTATAGCAGTGTTCAGAACCGGTGTACTACATTTCTATCAAATAGGTTTAGCTGTTTTGATGTGAAAGCCACAGAAGCAAACAAATAAACAGACAATGTTTTACTGTTACATATTAGTATGGATAGGGACAGTTGCGATATTTTATTTTTCAAGTAAATGCCTTCTTATCGTTCATCATCATCATCAACAACTTGAAGACGTCCACTGCTGAGCATAGGCCTCCCTCACAGAGCGCCACTTTGAGCGGGTGCTCGTCTCTTGCATCCATCGGCTCCCCGCGGTTTTGACCAGATCGTTGGTCCACCTATTGGGGTTATCATCGTTGACCCGACGTAATGTAAAACGGCTCTGTTTTTTTATACAGCTGTACAGCTGGCTGGACGGCTATACGGCTGATTATACAATGCGACTGCGACATAACCATCACGTTCATCGATCCCGAAACTCTTTTAACTTGAGCCACCTTCCAAAATGTATTATGTTGGGTCTTCGTCCTTTTAACGCCACTTTCGTGTTTGAACATTCGGGTATTACAAGTCCATTAGTTCACTTGCGGATAAATATATCTCACGTGACTTTCTACGTCTCGAAAGAAAAGAGACAGAAAAAGGTCGGAAATAGTACACTATGATATAAGTGTGCGAAGTTGATCATTGCACCAGAGGCCAGCGTGATGCGTGTTCAAAGGGACAGACTGACAGACAGACAGACAAAAAATTCAAAAAAGTTTCTATTTTTATATCGATTAAGAAGTGTAATGCAGCCAAAATTTTCAAAAATATTCAATGTGTAGATTTATCCCAGTTACAGTTTTATTATATGTACAGATAATAAACCATAGCAGCATTTTGGTTTGTTTCATTATAAAACAGAATATCGAAATATTAATGTTCCCTAACCCAATAAACCTATGGCAAACCAAATGAAACCCAAACCGTCAATTTCAATAATTCGTTTACCGTCACGTCTCGACATTTCTAGCGCCAGGCCCATTGAGGTCCTTATATTTTTATTTATCTATACCCATTACGTTCTCTGACAAAAGACTTGGAGTGTTTGGCCGTCGGAACTTGGAGAACAAATGTAGCGGGCAAATAGATGGCTTTCCCACGGATGCAAAGCTTTGTGTGACGATCGAGCCTTGTCGCAGTCAAGTTGTTTGATGAATCCACTTTGAGTGATGCAATTTCGTAAATGGGTACCATTTTGTAATTTTGATATAGAACTATGTGAAACATAATTTAACGTTTTTGAATTTTTTCATTTGTATGTTTTGAACCGCAGGTAAATTAAAGTCACAGACATAGCTTTCAAAATTTGTAAATTGAAATGGCAATGGGTAGGCTATATCGCTCGCGGTACTGACTACCGATGGGGAAGAAAGGTTCTCGAGTGGTGACCGTGAACCGGAAGACACATCGTAGGTCCCCCAGTTGGACCGAAGACCTAGTCAAAAGCGCGGGGAGCTGTTGGATGCAAGAAGCAAGCAACCAGTCAAAGTGGCGCTCTATATGGCGGAAGCCTATGTTTAACAGTGGACATCTTTCAGCTGATAGATAAACAGATAAAGGACTCTATATTGTCTCTCCAATGAAATATAAGTTACATGATGATGGTGTAACTTTTGCAACTTGATCTCATAATACTAAAGAATGTATTGTGTATTATGAGATCAAGTATAGATCCTAGGAAATAAAACAAATAATATGATACTAATTTTGAATGTAGAGATAATTTAATTTAATTTAAGCGGTACAAGAATCAGTTGTAAAAAATCTAAGAATCTATATATAGCAAATAATACCATAAATAAAACTTAACAATTACATAACGTCATATATTCCTCTTCATCATCATCATCATCATCACCATCAACAGCCTGAAGACGTCCACTGCTGAACATAGGCCGCTCAAGGTAGCGCTCTTTGGGGGAAAGAGCGGTACCTTGAGCGGCTGCTCGCCTCCTGCATCTATCGGCTCCCCGCGGTTTTCACCAGATTGTTTGTCCACCTAGTGCCCAGCCTACGCTGCTTCTTCCGGTTCGTGGTCGCCACTCGAGAATCTTTCTTCCCCATCGGTTGTCAGTTCTGCGAGCGATGTGGCCTGCCCATTGCCGTTTCAATTTGTTAATTCTAAGAGCTATATCGGCCACTTTAGTCCTCCTGCGGATCTCCTCATTCCTCTTACAAATACGCAATGATTTTGTATAGCTTCAAAAACCACGTAAACAACTGTAATAAAAAAGAATAGAGGACATTGCCAAAACAATTTCAATGTAACAATGTATACAATTTCAAAGTTATGCTTATTGGAATTATTTTGACCATTGTCCTTAGACAGTGAAGGATATTTATAAGTGTAACCACCGCTATGGAATTTCACCGGCTACTCATGAACACAATCAAATCAGAATCTCTAAGCACAGATAAACATTTAAAAGTCAATCGTTCATCCGATAAAATACTAATGAGTGCTCGTTGAAAACAAACTTATCTTGATGAGACAGTTGAGGCGAACGCGCACCATTAATAACCTCATATAAATAATAACATCATTACTTTAAAGTCAGACCACCCAAAATCATCACCTCCACAATATGTACATTATATTATGTGATCGTAAACCATAGAGATAAGAGAGGAAATCAAGGGAAATGAGAGTCAAAAATTAAGAGAAACGCCGCCTTCTCGCAGTAATTGTAGGCTTCCACTTGTCAGCAATTTGCATACAGTATGAGGCGTTAATGGAAGTAAGATACGATTTTTTTAAACTGAATATTCTGTGCATGAACATGCGCAATCGTTATTAGCATAGATAAAAGCCAAAGAGAAAAATTAGACGTCCCATTCTAAAACGGGTTTTAAATGCAACTCGTAAATTTTTAATCGAAAAACATGTTATAATAGACATATTTAGATACGGTGCATGTAAGGTTATCTTAAGTTGAATTAAGATAATGATTGCACTTTAAATTTCGATAAATTGAAATTAATAATTCGTATAGATGTTGCATTTATCACTTGCTTATCTGATTGAAATGATTTTATTTACTTAACCTGTATTTATTTTAATCATATAACTTTACCAAACTAAAAAGTACTGAAAAATACCATAGCGCCCAGAATATGTCTATAAATATTTCAAAGACCTAGAGTAAAATGGCTGAGCCTACATAAAATACGATTAACATAATTATTTATTCTTGTACATACCCAAGAAATAATCAATTTTCTCGAATAGAGAGACATTAGCTCATAGTAGGTAATGATCTATCCAATGAGGTATAAAACATAAGCATTAACTTTATAAATCAATGCACCTATTCCATGGTTTGTAGAAACTACTGAACCCCGAAAAAAATATTGAATGTAATCTATAGAAATTTATTAACCTGTGGGCAATTGCCAATTCTTGGTAAATTGGCTTTCAATAGTTGCCTAAGTACATTGGACAATAATTTTAAATTAAAAAGGTGTTGGTTTTCTAATATAAATTAAAGACAAATCACATATATAGAATTACAACAGAACATTACTCAAATACTTCAATTTAAGAGGTAAACTGTCAAGCCGTTGTCTTGTCAACTTATATATACTATACTACCCTCTGAGAGGCTCTAAGAAAAAATGCACGGAATGGCCTCACCCCACATCTTGCCTTCCATAATCTATGCGCCTAACTGTACTCGAAACGTGCTACTAAAATATGCATCGACAGTATCGGTAGGCGTTCCATCATGTAATGAGCATATTTAACAGCCATTATTTAAAAAAAATAATTTATTGGCCGAACACTTAAAGCGGAGTATTTAGAGGAAAACAAAGTAAAGGTGATGCCGCCGCGGCACGATACCATCAATCAGGAATATTTATCAATTTAATTATTTCTTGTAAAAGTGGATGCGTTTTATCGTGCTCTTTTTAATATGAAAACGCTGACTAAATTGGGGAAACTTGTATATTAAAGGAAATCATATAAAACCTACACTATTGTATTTCGGTATATATACGTTCAATAAATATAATTAAATATGTATTTTCTGTAAAACTTGGCAAATATTAGTCGTCGATGTAATGTCTTTCTTCAAATTATTTCAGTTTCAGTGGCATATTAAACAAAACGTTTGAATACCTATATAATATATTATTTATTCTATTTATATATCCAATTACAGTTCAATTATATGTATTATTATTACCCAATTAAGTAGGTTCGGCAAATATATTTATTTTATATGTTTCTTAAACTTTAATCTGCACATGTATAATTTCATTAGGATTTATCTTAGAACAAGCCTTGAACCTAGACGACATGACCCTGTCCTGATTCTATAACAATGAAAATATAAATTATTCATGTTATTAAATATGTTCAAGGCAATTTTACTTCTTCCTAACTACTTAAGTTTTTGGGTATCATAAATTTTTAATGTGTCATATCATAAATTTGATGTTTGCGTTCAATTTAATAATCGTATGGAAAACTCCATGGAAAATAAACAAAGTAATTGATTCCATCATTGGGCACACCGTCGCTTACCATCAGGTGAGTCAAACGCACAGATCCTTACCAAATATAAATAGTACGCGCGCTCTGGATATAATAAATGAAATTTCCAACATTATAACTATTATAAGAGATATCGAAGTAACACAAAATCATCAGTCTGAAATCTCCTAAGAGTAATTAAAATTTCAAAGATATTCACCAAACGGACTACTGGAAGCTTTATAAAAAGGCAACGTTTATACATACTGAACTAATCTAATAATTGTTTTCATGAATATATGAGCTAAAGTCACCAATATAGGTTTGAAAATTAGCAAGTTGAAGTGGCAGTGGGCAGGCCACATCGCTCGACAACCGATGGGGAAGAAAGGTTCTCGAGTGGCGACCACGTACCGGAAGACGCAGCGTAGGCCAGCCGCCCACTTGGTGGACCGACGACCTGGTCAGAATCGCGGGGAGCCGATGGATGTAGAAGTCATGATGATGATAACGAGCCATTTGCTTATGTTTAGAAACCATTTTTAATTAATATGACACAGTATAAATTATGTAATTACATTCTGTATTAGGTACACAACAATCAGAAGTACAGTTAGTCACTATACATTTTCTGAACTGTCAAACCGGTACCATCCGAATAGGTTTTTCATTAAAATAAGAACCATTATTAGAAAACCAGTTTCGGCTCCCTTATGAGCAGCTAACAAATTATTTTTTTGTATTAATTACAGCTCGAAATCTTGAAAATTAGCATACAATATAAGTTGTATAGAGCATTGGCGCCGGCACGCCTACGCGCTGGCACTTTGAGCTCTGATTTTCCGTAATAGGTGGGCTTTGCTACTTGTGTTCAGATTTTATTTTTAGTGAGATAACTCTATTTGTAGCTGTATGAAAAGTTGTGTTTTGTTGTGCTCGTTACGCCTCGTCTTGGCTCTTATTAGGTATAACTTGCTAAATTAAAAAAATCATTAATTTCTTCCACAGTTGACCATGATACAGGGTCTTCCGGGCCGCCTGCGTCCCAGCGAACAGAGCACGAAAAATAATACCTTCGCAGCGAAGGCTTCGCTACACTCAGGCTCTCTCATATTGTTATTTGAGCGACTACAATTTTCCTAACAGCACCTACGTAATTAATATTCCTGCATTTTACGAAATAAAAAAGCACGTATCGCTCGGTAAAGGTATAATAACACAGGTATAATTGTGTTGAAAACAGTAATTTGGTAAAGCCTTGTGACAACAGCCTATCTCTATATTTTATGCATTAAAATTGGTATTCAACTATGCAACTTTGAAAAATATCAGATAGAAAACAACAATGTCAGCTCATTTTGTCTGTATATAAAGCTATTTGTAGAACTAAAGGTAAATGTAAGCTGGACGCTTATTTCACTTAATAGCGAGCATTTAACCAAGCAGTCTTCAGAAACGCTTTAAGCCTGTAAATGCTGTAAAGGTGCGTCTACACCAAAAATGTCAGGAATCTACAAAAAGGTTATAATTTAGGTACTTATCAGTACTCGTATATAATTAGTAAGTTTTGATATTTATTTGGCTTTATTCGTTGTAAAAGTTAAAGGTGGTGTCGTTGGTGAGTTTGAATTTGCATTTTGTGTATTATGCACGTGACTCTTTCATGTGCATCTTTCTTGTCTTTGTTTTTTTTGCTAAGGTGTCCCTACTCATTTTGTTACTGCATCATCATCAACAGCCTATAGACGTCCACTGCTGAACATAGGCCTCCCCCAGAGCGCGCCACCTTGAGCGGCTGCTCGCCTCCTGCATCCATCGGCTCCCCGCGGCTTTCAGCAGTCGGTCCACCGAGTAAGGGGTTGCGGCCTAGCTGCTTGTTACTGCGTGGAACTTTTCTTTTTTCCAATTCTGTAATAAATGTACCCCCAATCTGTATCATCTGTTTTAAAATCAATTTTTGTTTTCTTCTCTACTTATATTAAAATATTTTGAAGTTTTTTTTCCATTAGGTGGGTAGGTACTAATTATATTCTGTATTTGTAATTCCCATTCATAAAAACATGATTATTTCATTGATTTTCTTAACTGAACGTAAAAAGTAACCAACTCCGGTGTGGAAACACCTAAACAATTTACCAGCGGGCCGACGTCAAAAATAATCGATACACATGCAAGTACAAAAATAATTACGCACTATCATCGACCATTACATCGTATATATCGATCATTACATCGTATATTCCACGCGTAACGTAATGTATCCGATAATTGATGCTTGCCAGTTGTAATTGTGGGCTAAATGTAATAATAAATTTACCTACTTGCCGCCAATTATGTTGGCAGGCACGGCCAGTTGGCCACGTTCAATGTTTATAGGTTGGTAGTTATGTTACGTGATTTATATGTTATTACTTATATGGGGGTAGATGGCAAAAGCATCACCTATCAGCCTATCACACCTGGGTTGTGGACTTTCGAAATAATTGCCATACTTATAATATAAAAACGATGATATAGCTTTTTGTACCATGTGATGATGATGATGATGATGGTGATTTTGGATAGATAATCGTGCTACGGGTTCTCTACGCTGAACCAAAACACGTTTCAACTCCATTTCACCTGTGTCGACTCATCTAAAGCTCATTTGAACTAGATTTCATTTAAGCAAATTATTTTACACCTTTGATTCATTTCATCTAAAGTTCGTTAAGTCAGATGATGTTTTACCTAGATGCTATTTTATCAAGTTACTCTTTATCAACTTTACATGAATAAAATACCACCAAATGGAGTAATATCATTATACCGTGGGTGCCGTAAGAACCGGCTACGGGAATATTCAGGAATTGATTTATATTTCGTTTCAATTACATCTGCCAAGCGTGGTGATTATGGCAAACCTGCCCTCTCCCCCCCCCCCCTTCTCCCGTTAAAGTTAACAATAGCTTAACAATAATAGTCCGTTACTGATTGGTTACGGTAGTTAATCGGAGGTTAACGTATAAAGAGCGTTAATAACAATCATTATTTACGCATCAAAACGCAGGTTCTACAAAACTGTGATGATACCCTTGCAAGGTCCCACCTTACGTCAAACCTTGCAAGGGTATCATCACATCCGGCGGGGGATTTCGGAGGTGATTGTAGAGGGATGGCTTGGGTGAGCAAGGCCTTATTAGGCCTTCTGTATTCTATGTATGTGTTTACAATCAAAAAAAGTATCTAATTATTGTATCAGTTATCTGGTTCCCATAGTACAAGCTATGCTTAGTTTGGGGCTAGATAGCGCTGTGTGAAATGTCCACACGTATTTATTTATTTTATTTATTTATACAGCCGCAGAGGGCTAAAAAGACCTACTAACGGGGCTGGTAGCTGTGACAGATGTTTCAGCGCTTTTGATGCCTAAATTTAATAATAATTAATACCAAATAGGGTCCTCCAACCAACGTACTTACACATACGTTCCAACTAAATAGATCCTATAGAACCGTTATAACGTAATCGTTACAAATAAAAAAAAAACTTTTCAAATCAGTTAACGGTTGAGAATCTCTTTTTCCTGAAGTTGGTTGTAAATAATAATTACAAATACATTGAAACTGTGTACCTAAAACCAAATTATTTATCAATGAAATAACTCCCCCCCCCATTCATGAAACAAGCAAAGATTAGATATAATCGATAGCAATTTTAATATATCCGGTCGGGCCCAAATAGCAATGCAGTATTATGTGATAAAGAAAATTTGATGACAAAAAGGATAAGAGGGGTAATTATTCTTACGGTTACATAAGTACGAAATGCGTCAGTCGTTAATCTTGCCCATAAATTCAATTATTATAATATTATTATAGTCATAAACCAGAATATTAGTGTCTTTAGCCTTCATACATGAAACTTTGGACATCATGGAATCTTCTATACTTACCTACATATAATAAAACTGTAAGTGGGCTAAACGGTACATAGAATATTTTGTGAAAATTTTGATTGCATTACACTTCTTTATGGACCTGTATTGATAAAGAAGTGTGTTGTTCTGTAAGTGGAAACAATATTTTTGTTTTTGTTTTTTCTGTCTTTTGTTGTGTCTATCTGTTCCTTTGAACACGCATCACGCTGGAACGGATTTCGCTGGAGTTTAGTATGGTTATAGCTAATTTTTCAGAATAACATTTAGGATACTTTTTGTTTTCTAAATCTGCCAATTGTAGGTTGCACGAAGAAACATGTAGGTATGTAATTTTTATGCAAAAATTTGTTTTGTTTGTAATTTTTTTTATTTATACTCCTGTCGAAGGAAAGATGGAAAGGAAAGGGCGAAGAAAGGCAGGATTCGCCTGCCTCCCTTGTACTGCCGTCCCATCTATTCATCCTTTTCCCCTATCTTTTCCCTTTCGCTACCCTTAAATAGGATTAAGGCGTAAAACTAATTAACCCGTGCGAAGCCGGGGCGGGTCAACTAGTTACAAATATAGGTAAAAGTGGACTAAGCGATGTGCAGAGGTTCATGATTTCAACTCTGTAACTAAAATAAGCAATAAAGCCTATAACCCCAAAAAATGTTGGGCGCAAGCCTTAGTACAAAATGGGAAAGAAATGCCAAGTGCGATACATTCTAGTTATTTTGGCTTAAAAATAGTTGAGAGAAACAAAACTATGGTTCAATTTTCTTATTTTTTTAAAACGTTTCTATAAAATCGAAAACTAATAGCTATAAATATACCAATAGACATTTTTGTCCAAATCGGACTGAAATGCGGAATTCAATACATTTTGTTTATTTTGCATGTAACTTACCTATTGGTTGAGAGAAAAAAAAAACTATGATTAAATTTTTTTTATTTTCCGAAACGTTTCTACAAAACCGACAGCTAACAGCTATAAATATATCAAGGACATCTTAGCCAAAAAGCGCACCACAAACAAACCATACGGTACCTATATAGTAGATGCCTAATAATCAGTTATGGTCTATAATCTAAACCAGAGTGGCCATAACGACTAGACACAAAAAGTGGAATTATGGGAACACACAGGTCGCTCGTAAACTTCTAGTTCTGGGTTTATTGACCAAACGATTATTGGACTTTATGTTTTGAGTTTAGCTTCTGTATGGTTTTGATGGTCGGTTGCTCTATATCTCTAACATTCGTCGCACAATATGAGTGTGATTATCCTTTTTTTTCAGTCGCAGCGGCTCTTAAAGTTTTGGTATTTATTTATGCTAAACTAAAACTTATTTAGCTTCTGTATGATTTTGATAGTCGGTTGCTCTATATCTCTAACATTCGTCGCACAATATGAGTGTGATTATCCTTTTTTTTCAGTCGCAGCAGCTCTTAAAGTTTTTGGTATTTATTTATGCTAAACTAAAACTTGTTTAGCTTCTGTATGGTTTTGATGGTCGGTTGCTCTATATCTCTAACATTCGTCGCACAATATGAGTGTAATTATCCTTTTTTTACAGTCGCAGCAGCTTTTAAAGGTTTTGGTATCTATCTTATACTAAAACTTGTTTAGCTACGTATGGTTTTGATGGTCAGTTGCTCTATATAGGTGGCATTTGCGAAATGATGTTTAGTGTCTCTATAACGGGTTAAAAAGAAGGAGATTACTGATACGAGTATCGATTATCTGTAACATTCATCGCACAATATGAGTGTGATTATTCTTTATTTTCAGACGCAGCAGCTCTCAAAGTTTTTGTTATTTATTTATACTAAAACTTGTTTAGCTACGTATGGTTTTGATGGTCGGTTGCTCTATATAGGTGGCATTTGCGAAATGATGTTTAGTGTCTCTATAACCGGCTAAACAGAAGGAGATTACAGATACGAGTGTCGATTATCTCTAACATTCATCGCACAATATGAGTGTGATAATCCTTATTTTTTCAGCTCTCAAAGTTTTTGGTATTTACTTATGCTAAAACTTTTTTCATCTGAACGAATGTCGTGACGTGCTCGTCGTTCGCCTGATGTTAAGCTTCACAGCTGCCCTATAAAAAATGGCCGTCACCTATACTTTTTGTGTCGGGGTGTTATACATTTTGTTTTTTTTCTCTAATCTGTGCATATGTAATTACAAAAAAAAAGTATCTAAGTATTCTGTCTTTTATCTGGTTTCCATCTTTGGTTTCCATCGTACAAGGTTTGCTTAGTTTGGGACTAGATGGCGCTCTGTGTAATGTCAACTAATATAATTTCTGTTTTTTATAAAAATACATTAGGTGATAATGACTTCATTATTTACAGATAATATATTCATAGTGTACAAAATTGAAATTAACGAGATGCTTTCGAGAAGGTGTTTTAAATTACTTCTTGTAATTATCTTTTACTGTATTGTGCCTCGTTGTGCTCTACCTTTCTCACTACCCTTGTCATGAAAGAATGCGTATCAGATGAATATCTAAGCAACCTAATCAAGAAAATAACATGGAAGCATCAAAATCACAGGGCGTGCACCGTTTACTCCCGTAATTGGTGCGATTAGTCCCCTAAAATCGGCCCATGAAGCCGATGGGGCTATTGAGATCTCGTGAGATACCACAGGAACTGGTCACCCTGGGTGAGATTCAGTGGGAATACAATAATTTGATATAAGTAGTAGTAGTAGTGGTTTTGGTTTGATATTCTAAGGCAAATACATTACATATTAATGTATGTAAAAAAGCAACGACATGATGCAAAATTAGTTATAATTAAGATTAACTTGGAAGGTAACTATTGGGACAATTGCATAAAAATCATATTATGTTGCCATTAGCTTAGCCTACGTTTAGGGAAAAACGAGGAGTTGACCAAAAAATACTAAACATGCCCGTAGTTCCTGAGCCTATAAAAATCGTAGAGCATACATAATATTATGGGTGATTTCGATAGCCTCTGGTACTCCAGAGGATATCGAAATCACCCAATCAGACACACAGACACTTCAGATACTTTTACATATTTGTCTTGATCTCTACATATTGGGACATCCTGTATACTTATACTTAGATGACATGATCGCAGAGTCTTGCCTTATAAGCTGCAAACCGCTTTGTAATGATAAAGAAAATAAATAAATTATTTGTACCTACTTATGTGTTTCAGAAATTACTGTTACGATTTGTTACTCTATATTAACCATTACAAAAATGTAGATAAAAAAATCTACATGCTTCATGGTAGTACAAGATCATAACCTTAAATTCATTTGACTTGAGTGCTTTAATAAAAAACTAGCTACACACGGCTTCACACGGGTGGGCTAAAGTTTATCACGATAAAATATCCTATTTCTTTTTCTAAGGTTAAAACTATCTACATGCCAAATTTCACTAAAATCAAAAGGGTAACAAAAGACAGAAAGACAGACAGAGTTACCTTCGAATTTAATTATATTATCGAAGTGTGAAATAAATTATCACGCTCCAATCACATATTGCTTTAACCCTCCAGCTACATAAGAGGCCAAGGAAGCAGGCAGGAATGACCAGAGTCCCTGAGACCCGGGGCCCGATCGGCCACATATCTCAGGAGAATGACTGGCCAATATCCTGCGGTCAGTTTGGGATAAACGCCTCAGGTAGCTTCATTAATTGACTATTAAACACGTATCGGCACAAAAAGGCTTATATAAAACAATGAGTTTCACCAAAGTTGATAACTCAATTTGGAGCTGATATTTGGAATAATGAGTGGTGTGGAGTAGGTATTTACATTTATAGTAAAAAAATCTACTTTTATAGTAATTATTTAGATTTGAAAGGTTGTATGTTTGCATGTCTTTTACGCTAAAAAGGCTGTATCGATTTAGGTGAAATTTTATTACTTGTATGAATAGCGATCGACATTTAGAAAACTTTATTCCCGGTTTGAGAGTTTCTACGAGAAAACGTATCTGTAGGTACCTAACTGTCTACGTAATTATGTTGTTATTTTATTTGCTTCTCATCAATAGTCAAAAGACGTCCACTGCTAAACGTATGCCTCCCCCATAAAACGCCATTTTGGACGCTTATGGTCGTGGGGTGAACACCACGCTTAGCAGGCATCTTGGTGATCGCAGAAAATTTTAATGTACTGAGGTGATTGCTGCTGCCCATTCCCTGGGCATGTATTTGCATAATTAATATCATCATCATCAACAGCTTGAAGACGTCCACTACTGAACATAGGCCTCCCCCAGAGCACGCCACCTTGAGCGGCAGCTCGCCTCCTTCATTCATCGGCTCGCTCCCCGCGGCTTTCACCAGATCGTCGGTCCACCGAGTGGGGCCCGGCCTACGCTGCGTCTTCCGATTCGTAGTCGCCACTCGAGAGCCTTTCTTCCCCATCGGTTGTCAGTTCTACGAGCGATGTGGCCTGCCCATTGCCATTTCAACTTGCTGATTCTAAGAGCTATATTGGGCACTTTAGTTCTCCTGCGGATCTCCTCGTTCCGGAGCTTATCTCGCAAGGAAACACCGAGCATAGCTCTATAACTTTAAACTGTTGTTAGTAAGTAAGTAGGTGTTCTAATTTTTTGTTGTGAAAATGGTAAACATGGCAAAGTTTTAGTTTGTTATTAAACTATTTGACTTTGACGTTGACATACGAGAGCGCAAACAAAAAAGCTGCCATCTTTTAAACCTCATCTTATCTTGCTTTTTCGGGTAGGTACCCTCCAAATGTTTTGAGTCCTTATTTGGGATCCTTAATGAGTAATTTTAAATACTATCTTTCCTTACTACCTCATTGATAGGTATCAATGCCTACTCCACAGATTTCTTCAATAATATGTAATGTATCATCGGCGGCATCGTTTGTGAAAAGATGCACGCTGAATAATAATAGTGGCCCATTAATAACAATGAACGGTTTACCTACACCAGCGATACTTATCACGAGGAACTCTCTGAAGCACCATCATGCTCATCTGTTCGCCTTTGGAACAGTTTACCGATGTCGATACGGCACTCCGAGTCTGCAAATCTTTAAAGATAAAGAAAAAATTTCCACTTGTCACAAATCGGTATCAAGTAACGTCGATAAAAAAAAAGTTGAGACATAAGCCAAAATAAAAATGACACAAAAAGTTAACAAAATTATTTTCATGCTCAGTTGATGATTCAATCAAATTTTTCGGACAAATGTACGAAACGATCTGCATCCTAAATTAGTTTATTATGGTTCATCCGAAATTTTTATTAGAGTATCTTAAATCGTAGGTACATTTTCTGTATGTAAAATTGCTGTTTAATGTATAAAAAGCAATGCCATAAAAAGAATTCCGGCAAGCATTTATGAGAAAAAAAAACATTATTACAAAGGGCTACCTTCTACACAGCATTTTATAATCATCTGTAGCTAATCAACGCAGCCCTTAATGACGTGAGATAAATCAGTAGTTTAACAGTTAATAGCATTTAGGGCGGCACCCTTTTAAGGGTGTTCTGTGATTCTAAGGGTGCATAGTCACTGCTATGTGTCTTAAGGGTTGACTACTACTTATATAAGTAAGGTTTGGTGCAGTGCGTCGTTTTCGGTAGTACAATAAACAAAACATTTTCTTTTATTTTTTGAAATGGATGTATATAGCAGTGGTCGCAGTTTCAGGTTGACGTATGTAATATTTCGTTCCATCCAGCATATTATTCTTTGTTTTTCTTGGAATTTTCATTGCTTAAATATTTGATTGGTAAGAAAAGGCTATTTTATATTAAATATTATACCTTTTTATAGGGTAACGTAACAGATAATTATGCTTATTGTAAGTAAAACTCAAGTACAGGTAGGTATATAACACCCACTTAGCTTAGAGTCCTTTACACGATCATTTTGCTGAAAATATTTACTTAGGAATATTGCCTTTATTCTTCATAAGCAATTAAACATACCTATTATAGCCAAGTAATGTACACATTTTTAAATACAATATTTTTAATTACACATATAAAATTATCACAGTCTTTTAGAGAATGATTGGAATAAATTTGATCTGGCAAAGAGGCTTCGCCTTAACAAACGCTTAAGTGGCCGGTGCTACGGTGTAGGGTCAACAAGAAACGTTTTAATTTCGTGATTTATTAACCACCACCCGCCCTTTGTCCTCAGAAGGCGTTGCTGATTAACAAGACGAGAAAATAACTCCTTTGAATAATAATGATTTGTCATTATTTTATTCTGTAATTGATGAAGTGGGGATCTTTAGGTATAAGCATCAATTTAATAATTATAATCGTTTATAATTAAAACAAAGAAAATGCCTTTATTTTATTTTCAACCAACATAAAAAAGGAGGTTTTTTAATTATTTTCGGTTGCATGTTTTTTTTATGTTTGTCACTTCAGAGCTCCGTTATTTATTAACCGATATAGAAAATTATTTTATTATTTATTTTAATCAATATACCACAGACATCTAATACTAATATACAGTAACTATACGTACTGTATATTAGTAAGTATATGTATATAAGTATTAGAATGCAATATACCTACTACTAAGTGCAATAAACCTACTCTTACAACAAAATCGGTTTAGTAGTTTGGTTTTTTAATAATAATTAAAATAATATGTAATAAAATATCTTCCAAGTATTTAATTACTCAGTATTAAAGCTTTGAAGTTGAACCTACCTAATTGAACAGTCATCGGTCGTAAGACTGACAACGGATGGGAAAGGAAGGTTCTCAACTGGCGACCACGAACCGGAAGATGCAGCGTAGGCTGGCCCCCCACTAGGTGGACCGACGATCTGGTGAAAACCGTGGCGAGCCGTTGGATGCAAGAGGCAAGCAGCCGCTCAAGCTAGCGCTCTCTGGGGGAGGCCTATGTTCAGCAATGGACGTCTTCAGGCTGTTGATGATGATGATGATGATGATGAAGACCTTGTAGTCGATTCTCCTTTCTTTAAGGATAAAGTAGGTATTGCTTTTTCTTTTCATTAGAAAGTAGATTTCAGTGTTAATATTATACTTAAACAGAAAGTTAAGGTAACTTACGTACCTTATTATTACTTAGCGTACTACAAACCGAGTTAACCTTCCACACCCGGCTAGGTAGACTATGTAAAGTACAATGTTCCGCAGTGGCCTTAACCCGCGCCGGGAGTAGGCGCGTGAAGGAATTCGAAACAATACCCCATCAAGCAATGCGGTGGTTTTGTTTTGCCTCGGTTAACTGTCAAACGGGAGACCAGCTTCAGTCAGGTGCGATAGTGGACCTCTGATTAGAAAGGGTTCTTATTGGATTTGCTATAGATACTTTTCATTTGAAAAATACCAGGCAAGAAAGGCGCACAGAAACTCGGCATCCTTATATCGTTAATCGTTAAAATATTATAAAGAGGAAAGATTTTATTGTTTGTTTGTTTGCATTGAATAGGCTCCGGAACTACTGAACCGATTTAAAAATTCTTTCACTGTTGGGAAGCTACACTATCCCCGGGTAACATAGGCTAGAATATATTTTCAAAAAATTAGGGATCCTTATTAAAACTCCAATAATGTAAAAAAATTACCGAAAATATTTTTTACATCGCGTGTGCTGAGCATATTATACCCGTGCGAAGCAGGGGCGAGACGCTAGTATAGTTAATATTCCAACAACCCGCACTAAGCGTTTTCATCAAACTTTATAGTGCGTACAGCAAATGACTGGAATACCTTGCCGTCGTCCTTGTTTCCAGCTAACTATAACCTGGGTGTCTCCAAGTCAAGAGTGAACAGGTATCTTCTACGCAAGCGTGCACCACCGTAGGATCCAGATCCAAACGGCGCTGTGTGTAACGTAAAAAAAAAATATCAATACCATAGTCTATCCGTTAGATTTCATAAATTTTATCCCACTGGGACTGGTGTCAGGAGTAGGTACCTAGTTTCAAAAGATGCTAATGAATTCAATTACACCCAGTATAGTGGGGTTCAGCCGCCGCTGTGTCTTCCGGTTTGTGATCACCACTCGAGAACCTTTCTTCCCCATCGGTTGTCGGATGCCTGTGAAAGTATAAATAAAAAAAAGACGCTACCCAGACACGGTTCTTGAGCTTTTTAGGTAGTAATAAAATTATGTTACAAATACCTAAAGCCAATTAATCAAAGCTAAATGTTGAACCAACAAAGATTTGAAATCAATAAAACCTTTTTCGATGACCGAAAAAATTCTCATCAATATTTATTGTTCACGTTAACTTCGCGGATGAAGGAAAAACACAAAAACCCCTTGTTATTTTTAGCAGTTTTAACATTTTTTCCTAAATCCGGCAACGGAGGTTTGGTATGTTAAGCATTGGCGCCAGTGGTCGACCTTGCCGATAAAAGAACAATTTTCATTTTTATTGTAAATCGTTTGACGTAAATAAAATTATCAACATGGACATAATAAATTGCCTTTTTTATGGAAGTTCGAAATCGAACACCTTTGGCTTTTCGATGCAATTTTTTATGTTCAACGTCTTCTTTATTAGTTAAATGTTGCTTATTCTAGTAGGTTTCGTAGACGGCTATTAATTATTTGCGAAAAGGATGTTAACTTGGATGTTGGCGCCAAAGAAATAATGTTATGAAATTATGATTGAGTTGAATGGTGTCATGGCAAGAATTAGCCATATACAATTATATACATACCTACTTTAATAACAAAATCAGTATAAAAAGCTAGTATTTGAACTTTATACTTCGGCACTTACTGGGTGGCGCAAAAGTAAAGACCCTATTTGGTTCAGCTATAACATTTTTTCTAAATTAGAAAACTAGATTTAGGTTTTTTTAAATGTATATTTGTGCCATTAAATTTCGTACCATTAGGATTTAAAGATGATGTCTTTTAAATGGTGACCTCCAGAGTTGATACACATTTGAGCCCTATTTATGACATTTTGCAAGATGATTTTCCTTCAAAATTGGTTATGAGTGACGAAGCGCATTTCCATCTCTCAGGGCATGTCAATAAGCAGAATACTCGGTTCTGGGGCACTGATAATCCGCGCATTATTCAAGAAACACCTCTACACCCACTAAAAGTTACTGTATGGTGTGGCATCTGTGTTGACAGAGTGATCGGACCCTATTTTTTCGAAGACGCTGGAGGCAATGCGATAACTGTCACTGGAGAACGCTACAGAACCATGTTACGTGAGTTTTTGATACCCAGTTTGGACGAATTGGGGCTGGAGCACATCTGGTTTCAACAAGACGGCGCTACGGCACACACAGCGCGCGACACTATGGACTTAGTGAGGGACGCTTTTCCAAGCCGAGTTATCTCTCGTTTTGGCGATTTGCCTTGGCCTGCAAGATCACCCGATCTGACCAGTCCAGACTTCTTTCTTTGGGGTTTTTTGAAATCTCGGGTGTATGTGAACAAGCCACAGACTCTCGCAGCTCTAAAAGAAAACATTCGTCAAGAAATAACGAACATATCGCAGGAAGTGTTACGGCAAGTTATGCAAAATGTCATAAATAGGGCTCAAATGTGTATCAACTCTGGAGGTCACCATTTAAAAGACATCATCTTTAAATCCTAATGGTACGAAATTTAATGGCACAAATATACATTTAAAAAAACCTAAATCTAGTTTTCTAATTTAGAAAAAATGTTATAGCTGAACCAAATAGGGTCTTTACTTTTGCGCCACCCAGTATTTATACCTATTAACTATATGTTAGCGTTGTTAATAATAAACCGATGGAAGAGCAGTTTTTCTATGAAATGCATAGATGGCGCTGAAATAAAAAAGGTGGAATAAAGTCAGTGGTCGCGCAGGCGGCACGACCCAAAAAAGAAAAAACAACAACAAGAAGAAGAAGCAAAGCAGTGGAAGTGAAAAAGTGCAAAAACTCGATGAAAAATCAATATATTGGAAAAAGATGAGCTACCAATGGAATTGCTGGAGATGTTGATCAATATGTCGATTAGTTGGGAGTATCTAATAAAACTATGTTGAATACTAATGTCGTTTTCCAACAGATCAGAAGCGGGTACCGACTACGCCCATAATCTGGTGAGTTCTTCTAGAAATATACGACGATTCTCTGTGAGAAACAGTTGAGGCAAAGTTGACATATAAATAGATGTAAATAAAAGAAGGAAACTAAGACACTTCTCGAAAGAGTCCATGGGTGCAACACTCAATTTGCCAGGAAAACAAAGAAATAGCAGTAAGCGTCTGCCGTCTGCCAGCAGTGTGAGACGCAGACTGTCCTGTTTTGTTACTGTGTTGTTACCTAACTTTTTATCTAGGTACAAGTTGTTATTTTTAACATGTATATTCAGATTACTAAGTTATAAAGGATGGATGTAATGGTACCTACCTACTATGCTGGGGGTTAAATTTAATTCTTGCAGTGGAACATTGCTTGTTGAATGACAATGGGTTTATGAATGAAACCTGCATGCACACATAATTCTAAAAAACTAATAAAATGACCTGCCTCAACTCAATTTTAATATATTTAATTACTCAACTGAGTTTGAAGGAGAATTTAAAGTTAAAAGAGTGGCATTCTGTACTAGGTAAATATTACTATCACCAAAGTAGTGTTAAACAGGTTGAACCAGTTGAATAACACACATTGTGACATTTGCGTAATAGGTGATTAAAAATTAAAGGTTGTACTGCTATCCATCTGACATTTTACTAATTAAAGTCGAGCTTCAACAATGAATGTAAAGAGTAGGTATGCAAGGAGTGAGAGTAAGAGAAATGGCTGCAGGTATACACAGTGCACTTCAAATTAATGTGTAGAAACAAGTTATATCCAACTATTCTCAGTGTGGCAACTTAGTGTAGGTACACTGGCACTAAGAAAATACATTATTGCAATCCAGCGGGACGGTGCTGCTGGTGGCAGAACTTGCATGTGGTGGTGCACTCTCTCTGGGGTAATGGTGTTTAAGGGGTCTGTTATGTCTATAAGTGTTACCTACATTTTAATAGATACAGTAGGTATCTAGTTTACAAAGATTTGCAAAATATAAGTTGATAAGTCTGCATTGTTGATTACCCTATAAATTTTATTTTATTTTATTTTATTTGGACAACTAACAGCTGTCTTACTAAATTATATAAGAACAGGATGATAAACACTCTTGAGCCAAATATAGCAATTAAATGCATTTTATAAGTTGTAAGCACTCAGTCATTTTGAAACAGGTTTTTGTATGAAATTCACAGCCATACCGTGTGGATCCATGCTAGATGTCCTGAAAACTGTATAGGCATGCTCAGTTTTATTCAATGAAAAAAAGAAAGGAAGATGTGTACTTGATGTGTACTTAACTATTTTGTTTCACTGCAATGCAGTGCAGATTTTCACCAAAGTTGAGTTTTTGTTTTTTTGTAAAGCGGGCAACCTTATTGCAAAGGTGGATTGGTCTCTGTTGATGCTGTTTAAAATATAAAACTATTGTTTCACAAAATTATATAATACAAGCAGGTAGATAATAATTGTAACTGTAAATAATTCCAATGGGTGGTCTTTCTTATCCTCAAAAATTAAAGTGAGACCTTCACATGAATATGTGCAGATATTTGTTGCATATATAATACACAAGTACCTACCTACTGCAGAACCATAAGATGGACATGGACATGGGAAGATTCTTAAGGTCAAACTTGTTTTGATGCGGCTAAGGTGGTAGTATTATGGAGTGTAAATTGAGATTGCATACCTGCGATGTAATATAGAGTAGATCCACGATCGCTCGAAAATGGCACCATTTAAACAAGGCATATGCCTTGTTTTTGTTCTCAGTCGCGTGTGACTTGGACTGCGCCTTATGAAAGTGATGTATTAACTCACATAATATTATTGTTTTACAACACTATTACAGGGTGCGATGGTTCATTATTAAAATGAAACAACCACTTGTGAACTATGTATTTTTTTTATATGTGCAGGAGAGGTATAATATATCTGTAAGCATTGGCGCAGGGACACTTTTGAGGTTTGATCTTCATAGAGACTGTATCTATAGTATATTTGATTTAAATTGCATACTGATGATTTAGTGAAGGATGAGTAGGTACCTAGGTACTTGCTAAATAGCGTTAGTACAGATTAATTCAGAATAGTTCGAAAGTGTGAGTGCCTACTCGCCCGAGATAATGTACGTTCGAAATGGACAAACTTGTTGGAACATAATACCACCCCAAGACCATATTGTACACAGCTTAACAATAAAAACATTAGGTGCATAAACAGCGGCCTTACAGAGAATTATACGTATAGACGTATAGATATTTATCTACCATTACATTATTTGTTTATGGAAGGAGTTATGAACTTGAGAGCTATAGCTACAAGTACCTATAGGTAAAGCCTTTAGGTCGATAAAATATTATTTGATTGATTGATTGAGTTAGTCCTTTATAATATATATACTTGTAAAGTGGTCTACATCTAAAGTATAGGTACAAACTTAACTTTATTTTAATGCATCCCCGAAAACTATTCCATTTTTTTTCTAGAGTATTTTGGAGAGTTGTTTAGTTACGAGTTTGTCAAATTGTGAATCTGTTTCACTACGGAAAATCAAGTGTTGTAGGCAGGTGCATGCCGTTTCCACATAATAAAGGTTACCTTATCGTTGATCTTATGCAAAATTCGTCCAGGGGTAGGTACCTCTGTTTTGCAAGTTATTCTGCCGCCAAACAGTACCTCGTGCGCAGGCACAGTGGTGGTTAAAAAAAGTACTAAGTGCCCTAAGCGGGCACGCTTTTTGTACCTACCTAGAGCGTGGCGTATCGCGCGCGCTGCGTGAGCGCGCGAGTAGTAAAAGCATAGTTGCTTATGCTAAAGCAGCAGTGGGCATTTATAAGATAAAGTTTGTAGCACGCTTTTGACATAAAGCGGGTTTGAACACTACTGTGTTCTGGCTTACTGTACCGAGGTGGTGTGGCTAGTGAAGCTATTGGGCAAGTGAGGCTTCGTGACCTAATGTTACTGCCTAGTTATTTTGATGCTAGGCTGTGTGTCTTAGTATAACATGCGCTGTGTGTTGCACAAAACTTTATAATACTATTAAGAGTTCCGAGTCCTAACTCGTCACGTGATTCATCCACACAAAACTTTTTAACGAAGAATGGCAGATCATATTTTCAGCTACAAAAAAAAGGGGATCCGTGCGCATGAATGAAACTTGTATGTAGGGTACGTAAGCGAAATGAATAAAATCACAGGCAATCACAGTGACAAAAATAAATCTTATGATGAAATAATAATGATTTTAAAGTAGCAATAGTAGCAAAATTGCATTGCAATATTTTCTCATATTTAAAAAAATGGTTGGTGCACTTCATACTAAGAAGGTATAGTTAACTAAACTAAGCTGTTTTCGCTCGTGTTGTTATGTCAAACGTTGGACTTGGGGCATATATTTGCTCGAAGCGTATTTACCTACAATTCAATGCTGAGAAGGGGAAACATATAAATACCTACCTAAAATGCAAGATGCCATTACAATAACTGTACTACTACAGTAGATGTTAAGTCCTAAAATAAACGGATCAAGAGTTGAGTTTGAAATTACTGAAAAGATGAGGATAGAAAATAGTTTTGTTCTCTTCATTATGAAAATGCCTAATACCTTTTCACCGCCTCTTGTGGGCTACTCGTATTTGTGGCTGATGATTGATGATGATAGTGGTGACGATGGAGATACTTCGGTACGACTTCACCGTATTCTTAGGTCTTATTATAAAATGCGTCTGGAGGTACATAAATTAAGTACCTATTTTGTAATATTTGGAATGTTTAAAAGTTTTCTCAAAAAGTACAACAGTAGAGAAATTGATTTTGGAAAATAATTTGATGGGCAAATTATCTTGGGGACTTTATGACGTAGGCTGTATTTTGACCATGTTTCTTCAAAATGATACTAGCACTTACTACCTACATATTATAAAAACCAACATAAGTTCTTCGTCGTAGGTACCTTCACACTGGAGAGCAGGTGGGATTGATTATTAAGTCAGTGATCGATGTTCCGTTCTAAACACATTAACCTGCAAATTTTTGAGCCCATTTTGTATTATGTTGTAATAATAGATAGAGATGGAAATAAAGATATGGACATTTTGTCGATACCACAAAGATGCCAAGGAGGTTCTTCACTCCGTGTTTATATAAGCGGATGGTATAGCTATCGGCACGAGTCAAGGCTTGTGAACTTATATGTGCAGAACGCATTTTTTTGGGTCTCTGGTGGAAGACAGTGAGGTGCGACGTGTGTTCGTGGCGCCGGCGCCGGTGTTTGGTTCCTTATTGTTCCCCCGCCTCCCGCACTGTCTCCACGCGGCTCTGACGCATGACTGTACTATCCCGCCGTAAAGTGTTACGTTACGTGTTGTTTACGAAAATTGATTATAGTTCTAGTAATATCTATTAGTATTCTACTGTTAATTAACATTGCATTATCAACATGAAGCCTGATGATGGTGATGTCCAAGCTCCTTCTACAAGCGCATACCGACCATGTTAACTGCCAGCTATGATGATACTATGGAAGGAATATTGGCATTACCGAATCATTAATAATCATAGCGGAAGCAGAAATAAAACGAACAGAGTTTCGGTAACTTCGGTTCCTTCTTATAAAATTGCAACAGGAATGAATCATAGTAATGGCTGGCTTTGGCGTATATTGACACACTCTCCCCTCCAAGGCATGGCATTTCTGGCTGGCGCAAAGAGCGGTGTCAATATGGCGGCTTGGCTATGGCGGGCTGGCTGGCACGCTGGCTGACGTCACGTCCGTTACATAATATCTAAAGTATGTAGGTACTAACTATAATGTAACTGATGCTGTAGTTAATAGACGGATAAAAATCAGCCTACCTAATCAAATATCACAGAAAATTAATAGTAGGTAAGTACAATATATTTTGTGCCCGACTGTACAGATGCGCAGTTATCCCCACTACATTTACTCGCACGTCCAGATCCGTGCCGGTGCCTGTAAGCCTGGTCAGGGTTATTAAATGCTCGGGGATCTACGGCCTGTTGTGCTGTCATCGTACGACATAAACAGGGGTTAAGATTGTCAGTGTGTTAAGTAAGAGCTAGAATACCAGGGGTAAAATGACTAATATAAATGCTTGAGAATTTATAAGTATAGCCACCTATGATCAAGTAAACCCTACTAGATATCGGATTGGCGCAAAAAAAGTCGTCTCGGTAAATAAGAGCCCACTTGCGGCGCGAGCTCTTATTTCGAATCATTTCAAAAGTACTTTATACTTATGTCAGGTTGATTTCATGATAATAGGTATTTAACCCACATCGTTTTATTTTGAAGTGACAGGTATAATTCACTGCTTTACTCGTGGCGAATGGTGGTAATGTTTATGGATTTGTGACTTTATTATGAGGTACTGTGGTTGTGATTAGGTTGAACTTGAAACTTTTGTCTCAGTTCGTTCGTAAACAAATGTAGCTGTATAAGTATATGTAAACGCGGACAGAAAATACCTTAGAATTAGTATGTGACCCGGAATCTCGCTGTATGCTTGACCGAAGATAGCCACAGTATGAATGGTTGGTATGACAGAATGGTTGGCTACATGAAGGCCCCTAGTTCTTCTGGGCATCCTTCGAATTAAAGTAGTTACCAAACTGAATGATAACGGCTTGGCTTGAAATACATAATCAACTGGGTATTCTGTAATATTGTAATTGACTAAGTAGGCGTAAATAATGAGCATTGAGATTACCTATGTTGATACGTTGATTGTCTAAGTTGGTTACTGATCGAATACCTAATCCTTTATTTGTTTTATAACTAAAGCAAGTTATAGAAAAACTTTTTTAGATAGTATGGTATTGAACATTTAACTGCCGGAAACCCTTCTGTGTTTTTAAGGTACACCACCATGCAAACGAAATGGTTGAATCAGATGGAGCCGTTTGAGCAGCTGTGTACGAGATAGGTACAGTGTCAAAACGGGCAAGGTGTAACTACTGTATGCAAGTAGAAGCGCTGATATATTGAATGGGGACATTCCAACATACAGGATGGCCGAACAATATCACCTGGTGCAAAAATTAAAATTGAAAGTTGTCAGTTGAAATTGATCAGTTGAAAATTGTCAGTTGAAAGTAGTCAGTTGATAAGTTGTCAGTTGAGATTGATCAGTTGAAAGTTGTCAGTTGATAATTTGTCAGTTGAAAGTTGTCAGTTGAAAGTTGTCAGTTGAAAGTTGTCAGTTGTAAGTTGACAATTGGAATTAAAGAAATTGAGTCAGTTGGAAAAGACAAAGTTGTAATTAAAGTTGCAAACAAAGGAGGCGATTATAGAAGAAAATAAATTGGGGAGTATATAATGATAGTTATGTGATAATTTTAAAAATTAGATGTTCTGAACTCTGGGTAATATTACTTCTGACGTAGTTTGTGTTTCATTTTTTTTGCAGATGTAAAATTGTCCCTATGACTGTCTGGGACAGACAGAATCAGGATGGCCGAATGTTAGCGTTGTTAATAATAAACCGATGGAAGAGCAGTTTTTCTATGAAATGCATAGATGGCGCTGAAATAAAAAAGGTGGAATAAAGTCAGTGGTCGCGCAGGCGGCACGACCCAAAAAAGAAAAAACAACAACAAGAAGAAGAAGCAAAGCAGTGGAAGTGAAAAAGTGCAAAAACTCGATGAAAAATCAATATATTGGAAAAAGATGAGCTACCAATGGAATTGCTGGAGATGTTGATCAATATGTCGATTAGTTGGGAGTATCTAATAAAACTATGTTGAATACTAATGTCGTTTTCCAACATATACTTAGGTATACTCATATATAATCACAATCGTAATCATTTATTCGTAATACTTTTAATTACATGTCATTGATGATGTACGTACTTATGTATATCTACTAAAAATAGGCAAGTAACATACTAATATTAGAACTGGGCAGGTATCAATTCAATATACCATACACATTCAACCACAGCATTCCCACCATTCCACATTCATAAAATAAAAATGTCAACATACAAAAATGTCAATTCAAACTTAGCCAATACAACGCCAAATTGCTTAAAACGGCTTAGCTTGAGCCAGTGTCCTGTCAACAATATTGTAACAATGACTTTGAAATTAATATATGGTAAAGTTCAGGACTAATGCTACTGCAAATGTATAGTGAAAACACGAATTAATAAAATTTTCTTGATAGAAAAAAATAACAAAGTTACCTCCAAACCGTACAAATAAACAGCGATTATTCAATGAATACTTTAAATAAGATCATGAAACTTTGTGTAGTAGTTGAACTAAATATAATGGAGGGCTTATGTATAGCGGATTTTTAAAATACCCATTATATTCAGTGTAATAATAAATTACCTAAACTATTGCACGTTGGAAACAGTTTAACTTAGACCGCCCCTGCCGCGCGGCCCCTGGCTCATCCCCGTTTTGGCCTAGTACTATACATCTATTCTGTGGCTTTGGCTTGAATTCGCGCTGGCCTTGCACAAGCCCTTAATCACAAACAATACTTATACCTATGTATATACGTGGTCTATTCATTGGATATAGATAAGTAATAGGAATAAAAGTACCTACCCACTTCTCTTTTTTTTGGGAATGAATGACGTGACGAGCTAGTCGTTAACCTGATGTTAAGTGACACGGCCACCCCTAACAGTTGTAGTGTTACTCGGAACTTTAAAATAATTTAAGTTTCGCGTAACACTACGCTGCGCACGTCATCCTGAGACATCACAAGGTCATCAGGTTATAAAGTCTCATTTGCCCAGTAATTTTACTAGCTACAATCCCCTTCAAACCGGAACACAGCTAGTGCTTGCACACTACTGCTTGATTGACGGCAGAATAACTGCCAAAGTGCCACCGCTTTGCCAGTTATTCTGCAAACTTTTCTGCAACGTTCATCTAGGTAGAATAACTACCTACCTAGATGAACTTTGCAGAAAAGTCCTATCACCTAGTGATTGCTGAAGCTTAAATTATTGCTGTTTATTCATTGGAAATGACCATTCTCCTAGGTACATTAAAGTCTTCTACGATCAACAAGCCGCCTGCCAAGCGTGCGGTATGATTATTGCAAACCCCCTATGATAAGCATCCATAGTGGCGTTTATGGGGAGACCTATGTGCAGCAGTGGACGTCTTCAGGCTGTTGATGATGATGATGTGTGTGATAGATAAGTACATGTTTATCCTGTTAATAATTAGGTACTACGGTGCAACATGGCGTTCTGAAGGCCGAAGGTTCTGGCAGGTAGTTATGTTAATGTACAATGTTACTATTCATTAGGTTACAGAATTATATAAGCTAATCAGGTCGTCAATAAACACCTCTGTGTAATAAGGATATAAATACCGCAAATATTACTTTTAGGGTAGTACCTAGGTACTTCTCCACTCTGGGGGTTTTTTCCCTAATACTTAATAAGACGTGTCTAAAAACTACCTACTCCAAAGTTCCTGTTATTTTTCCTTTACCTTGATACTTATAGAAGTGCTTTTAGAGAATTTAGTCACCTTCACAGACCTTTGTAGGGTAGGTACCTACCTATGTAATAAGGTGCCCAGAGCTAAACCAGTGCAAATGTATCTACCGTATAAAATCACATGAGTTTTTTTTTATGGTATCCATAACAGTTACAGATCCACTTAGAACTCTATCTATCCCTTGACCTTTCACAAGAAGTCATAATGTAGGTAGGTACCAAATGCCATCATACCTTGAATTTGTGGGCAGAGTGGATGCCAGAGATTACATAAAACTTTTTACAAAAATGGATTAAAAGTTTTTGCGGCTGTTTTTCAATTTTTGACGAATAACGAAATTAATCAAATTTACAGGTTATAGGTGTAAATTGCAATGCAAACAAATTAAGAGTTGTGTCCACGAGGCGAGTTTATGAATAGCGTCATCTAGCAAAGTAGCTGTAGACTACGATGGGACAAACAAAGGTACTTATTCTGTCCTGTGTAGCCGCCGCTCCATCACCAGAGTTTGTTGATTTAGTATAGCAGTTTGAGCTAATAACAGTAGATGGCGTTGTGTGTTAGTAAGGCTTCTGTCTTCTCAGTTTACCAGTCCTACTAGTTCTGAATATACGTAACAGATGCCGCTTTATTTTCACTGCATCATTTTGTTGTTTTATAACTTGAATTTGGTGCTAAATCCGAAGCATCAAACTAAACAAACCCAATGCATAAAACGGTACAGTGCATGCATAAATTATTTTTTCAGTTTTATATTCTAGTCTATAGTATTTTATTTGTAAAATGTATTATTGTTATTAGTACAAAGTAATGTTGGCTGTGCTATGTGTGGTAAGGAAAACTATCAAAAGGAAACGTTTAATATTATACCTAAATATAAAGAGTAGTCAAAACATAAATAAAAAACTAAACTCAAGCTTAGTAAATTCAAAAAGTATGCCCCGGGTGAGGATCGAACTCACGACCTTAAGATTATGAGACTTACGCGCTGCCTACTGCGCTACCGAGGCTGATGACTGCACTGTCTAATATTATGGATGGATTAATAATTTGTCTATAGGTCATCGCAGCTTTTATACAGTCCATAAGTTAGTGTTCTTTGTAGTAGGTAGTGTAGCTAGTTTAGTTTAGTTTAGTTTTTAGTATTGTAGCAGTTAGCCTGAGTAATAAAGGCACATTGCCCGTTATTTTTTTTATTAATTTTTGTTTTATTAGCAACAAACCATTATAATATTTTTTCTGTATACGAATGACGTGATGTCGTTAGTCGTTAGCCTGGTCACAGATAATTTATAATACCTAGTAAAGCCTGGCCAAGGTCTTTAATCGCTATGACCATCTAGACACGTAAGGGTCAAGCTGAAAATAGTACGCAACATTAAAATAGGTAAGATTTTAATGTTGCATACTATTTTCAGCTTTGTCTAAATGAAATAAGGTTGATATTCCAATAGGACTTAAAAAATGCTCGAGCATTTTGAAGCTCTGTCTGAATTGACCTTAACGCGACGCGTTATGATATCTTCGTGGAATTGTTTTGGATTTTTAAATGCTATTCTATATGCCGTTGTCAAATTTGACAAACGCATACTAGGCTCCTTATGCGCACGTCAAAAAATAGCAACACTGGCCACAAACAATCCACCGCGTGCACTGGCCTCTATAATACAAGAGGTCAGTGACCGCGTGGCATACAAAAGAATAAAAAAAATATTTCCATGTTGAATGTTTAGAGCTTGTTATGACGGCACGCGGAATCTCATGTGGCATAGCGAATAACGCCCCTGGTGTTAATAGTCAAAAAAATTTTTCTAGTAATTGAATCATTATTCGAGAAGAGTACCATTAAAACCTTTGGCTGGTAATAATAGTAAATAGTCAAAGGTAAACCTTTGTAATCAAGTAGGTACTTACAATAACCATTATTCTAATTTTGAAAAACCTGCGGTTATTTCGACTGTTATCTTCTTATCCGTCGATCTTATCTTTCCTGCGCGAATCTCAACTTTATAAAAATATTTTAAAATAATGTTTGATTCTTTGAGGACAGAAGTTTCTAAGCTGATTAGAACTAGGCACAGACGGCCGCAGACAGGCCGGCGGGATCGGCAATCTAATGAAAATATCACAAGTTGGCATCCGGCTGTCCACGTCCGTCCCTAGACTATAGCAGTAGAAGAACTAAGAATCTATAGAGACTTCATTGATCATACAACTTTCAAAGCTGTGCTAATAATTTTTTCGTGAATTTACGGATATGCAGTTTTTATATTCGGATTTTAAGAAATAAATTTTAGTTTTAGATAGGTACTTATTGTAAGTTTTTAGGTACGATTTAGATATAGATAAGTTTATATATAAGACAGTGGTCAAATGCTATGCCTATAAAGTGTAAAAAAAAAAAAGTTTATTTGGTTAGGTTAGGTTAGGTTAACTAAAACCTTTTAATTAAATAAAGTGGGTAATTATTAAAATATTAAAAAAATATTATAAAATATTATATTATTTTTGCTTTATTGATTACTTACATAATATGGAACTGATATTATGATGTTCCTTTTATTACTATAGGTACCTATACTATAGGCTAGTCAGTTACTACTTTTACACCTAATCGCCTAATTTTATTTCCAAAACCAAGATGTACAATACAAGTACCTACCTACGCGCATAGATATAGGTACTAATGTATTGTCTGCAGTAAAACACAGATAACCCCCAATAGATACCGCATTACGGGATTTTTGTTCGGATCCTAGCTCACCAAAACTGGCGGAAGGCGCGGGTTGCGGAGACTGGAGCCAATGCGCTATTGGCTGTTTCGAGTGACGCCCTAATAATGAACTCTAATAATTGGTCGAAACTAAGGCCGTGCTGCGAAGTGGCGATTTATATAGAACCATTTACGCCAATGCGTGGTGCGCGGTCATCGTCTTTCATGCGGTATCTATTGGGGGTTATCTGTGCATGTAAAACTAGCACGTAGGTACCAAATTATGACGGTAAATGGCCCAGAAAAACAACTCACTTTATAAAATGTAAGTACTATCAAAACCTAGGATTACTAATAGGTCCACTATACAAAATAATGTTACCTACTGTAGCAGCCCGTAGGCCCACTTACGGGCTGTTACAGTAACATTATTAAATAAAAAAAATCGTCCATGCACAGATAAAAATTAAATAAATATCAATACGTACAACATACGTGGCAGTACGCAGCGTAGGCCGGCCCCCACTCGGTGGACCGACGATCTGGTGAAAGCCACGGGGAGCCGATGGATGCAGGAAGCGAGCAGCCGCTCAAGGTGGCGCGCTCTGGGGTAGGCCTATGTTCAGCAGTGGACTTCTTCAGGCTGATGATGATGATGATGACATACAACATCATTTAAGTGCCGTTTCTATTCCAGCCTGTGTCCACAAAATGCGACTAGATTATATTTTCTGTGCATGATTCAGTCGTGATCGAGTTACATATCCGTTGAAAGTAGTTCTGACCACAGGCGAAGTTCTAACATGGACAGAGCTGTTCTCATTTATATTATCATCATCATTAACAGCCTGAAAACGTCCACTGCTGAACATAGGTATCTCCCACAGAACACCACTTTGAGCGGCTGCTTGCCTCCTGCATCCCTCGGCTCCAACCATATCGTCGGTCCACCTAGTAGGGGGAGGCCTAATACGCTGCGTCTTCAGGTTCGTGGTCGCCACTCAAGAACCTTTCTTCTCTATCGGTTGTCAGTTCTACGAGCGATGTGGCCTGTCCATTGCCATTTCAACTTGCAAATTCCAAGAGCTATATCGGTCACTTTAGTTTTCTTGCGCATCTCCTGGTTTCGGATCATATCTCGCAGGGAAACACCGAGCATAGCCACAAAATACTAATGAGGCCTAATCAATCCTTAACAGTAAGAGACCTAATCTAACTCAATCTAGATTTAGTGATGATTTTTTACCGTGTCTCCTATCTCTGTTTCATCAAATTCTGACATTCCGTTGAACGGCGCGCGTTATGTAAATATCCCAACAACCCCTCAACAAATTGGTAAAACATTTTTACCCCATTTCTCCACCGTGACAACTTAAATCCTTCTAACAAAGTTTTTGCCGAAACTTCCAAAATCGACACCTAAAATGTCATCATTTCCTAATAAATCTCTCCCTGGAGTTATGAATTTTACGCCGTTTTTGGCCTCGTTTTAACCCTTCTACCTGAATATTTAAAAAGTCGTTGGCAACGTTTTAATTGGGGAATCCTGGTTGGATTAAATTATCAAGACACCTAGTTATGGCACCTCCAAACTTAATGAATTCGACATGAATTAACCGCGGCTTAATCGTGGATTCTGTCGTTTACAGGTTTTGCTGCTTTTTGTAGGCTTAACGAAGTTGGCTGCGTTTAATTAGCCGTTCTAATTTGGTTGGGTAATTGAGTGGCCTAATGAAAGTTTAATTTAAAGGTCTACATACGAAGGTTTTTAATTAATTTCAAATGCAAATTAAACCTAAGATAGGTATTTTCATAGTTACGAAGAAAATTAACTAGATGGCGCTACTGGTTTGGAAACGTGCCTTTGTAGAGAAGTTTGGTTGTAGAGAATTTTGGTGTTTTTCGAATTGAAAACTTGTCCAATTGCAAATAACACTTTAATATAATTAAACACATACAAAAATAAGTAGTTTGTATTTATTAATATACCACAGATTATAGAAAAAAGCTTTCGTAACGCTGGAAGATTTGTAGTGTCCTGGAAAAAGAATCTAGTTCTCCATCAAAATATAACTGTTTAATAGTATACCTACAAACTTGCAATTACTTGTTATAACCATGAAATAAGAAGGAGAGGAATGCCAATACACCATCGTAGATCAGAAATATGCCAAAAAACGTTATAAACCTTTTTTTTTTTACTTTTTTACTTTCAATAGGTTGGCGTTTGACTACATCTCACCTGATGGTAAGTGATGATGAGGTCGAAGGTGGAGCACGCCTACCCAGAGAATACCCACGCCTACCTAGATGGCTCTGCAAAATGAGCGGTCTATAACCTGAGCATAGATCAGAAATATGCCAAAAAACCGTTTTAAACCTATAGCCCGCCGTAGCCGTATAGCCCGTTCATTTTGCAGCGCCATCTAGGTTTATAACGGTTTTTGGCATATTTTTGGCCTATGCTCTTTTCTTTGTGTATTGGCATTCCTCCTTGATCCATGTTATAACATACTTATAATGAGTAAATACCTACTCGTGATTATGGTTAACATGATAAAGCTTCACAGTCAACCTTAGCCCAACAGAGCTTTTTAATTCACCTTCCAATTTCGAGGCGCACGTAAAATGTTTACTCTGTCCAAAGAGGGGGACACTTTAACTTTTATTTTTTCTCCTTTGACTTAATTTTTTACGGAGATTCTCAGGAGACCGGTGCCGGATTTGAAACACGGCGAGTTTAAAAAGTTACGTAGAGTTTGTTAAAAAGTCACTTTACAATGGGTTACGTAAAGCTTGACTTGAATAATTTTACGGTTCCCCGGCGCCTGTTCTTTTATTTATTCTGTTGTAGACCAGAGATTAACTGTGTGGGGTGACTTTGAAGTAAGGTTTGCTTGCTGGTTTACCTACTTTGAAATAATAATAGACTTTCGGAATTCAGAAATTAGGTACCAAAGATTAAAGCCCGATGCTCGTGAACATAATTTCTCGTACAAACACGACTCACCTGCGCGGGCAGGGGGCGAGGTAACAAAACGAGACAAAGTCATACGAAATTACAAAGAAGAGAGCAGGATGGAACAAAAGAGATAACCGGGTTCCCGTGATTTATTAGACATTTATAGTGTTTATTAAAAATTACTGGTGTATTTCAACCGCCATCAATTTTCGCATGAGGGGAAGTTGTATCATTGGTCAATTGGATTTATAGTTAATTGAACCTACTTACCTCTAATTGATGATAGTTACTTAAATTAACTATACCGTAACCTACTGCTGGGTAACTATATTTCAACACATTTGCTCAAAAAATGCATTTACAAAGCCTGTATACATTGTTCGAAAGTTAAACATCACGCACCATACAACGGAGCGTGCGGTAAAATAGGTACTCTCACCTAAGTACCTATTTTACCACATCCTCCGTTGTATAGCGCCGTGCGTAACCTTAACGGTTTTTTTTTTAATTTCCTTAAAAAATATATAGGTAAGCATTCCACCAAGTAGTTTCACATAACGAGAATAAAAAAGCTGAATGATAAAACTCCTTGGAAGCGTCTTTGCTGAATACGATTGTCTCACTTTAATACTAAAGAGAAAATGTGAAACTAGTTGTGTATGTAGTTCTAATTTTCACCACACGCACGTGGCGCCATTTGAATTGTATATGCGCGCCATTTTAGCCCATTTTCATATTAGATTAGAAAAATCAAAGATTGTTTGTATCGACTTTTCCACTAATAAATAAAAGTTTGTTTCATTACACATTTAACTGTTTTCTCGCAAATGTGTTAAAAAACGTTGTATGATATACGTGCGAAAATTGGTTTCTACAAACTCGTGACTATCTATGGTAAGCTCTCGACTTCGTCTCGGGCTTTCATTTGTCTACTCGTTTGTAAAAACCAACTTACCGCCCCAATATCATAAATAACTATTACCGTATAGTTATGTATAGGTACAGTACAGGATGAATTTTGCAAGGGTGTAGTAGGCCAAATCCGAAGCTATGAGGCATAGCGAAAAGTAGATACTTCAATGGAGTCACGGACCCGATTTTGATGAGAACTAAAACTGCATCGGTTGTCAGTTCTACGAGCGATGTGGCCTGCCTATTGCCATTTCAACTTGCTAATTCTAAGAGCTATATCGGTCACTTTAGTTCTCCTGCAGATCTCCTCATTCCGGAGCTTATCTCGCAGGGAAACACCGAGCATAGCTCTCTCCATAGCTCGCTGCGCGACTTTGAGCTTACTTATGAGGCCAACAGTAAGAGACCATGTCTCAGTTCCATAAGTCATCACTGGCAACACACACTTATTGAAAACTTTCGTATTCAAGCTCTGCGGTATTTTGGACAAAAAGATAGGTCGAAGCTTTCCGAACGCTGCCCAGCCAAGTTGGATTCTTCGTGCCACCTCTTTGTCGAAGTTGGACCTACCTAATTGGACAGTCTGTCCTAGGTAGACATATTTGTCGACAACTTCGAGAGTATCGTTCCCAACAATTACCGGTATAGGTGGAAAATGAGCATTAGACATGATCAACCGATGGGGATGAAGGTTCTCGAGTGGCGACCACGAACCGGAAGACGCAGCGTAGGCCGGCCCCCCACTCGGTGGACTAACGATCTGGTGAAAGCTGCGGGGAGCCCATGGATGCAGGAGGCAAGCTCAAGGTGGCGCGCTCTCGGGGAGGCCTATGTTCAGCAGTGGACGTCTTCAGGCTGTTGATGATGATGACGAAAACTGCCTCATTGGATTTTTGAAAAATCGATAGCAGTACTCGAACCCGTTGATAAACACAACCTGCATAATTATCGATAATGTCGCTAATAAGAGTCCAAGGCTGTTGTCGTTAGACAATAGTCGTTTAGCCAAGTCAGAAATCCTTTGGGTGGCCTAAAAATTCTGACACCAGGTTGACCACTTGCCTACACGAGAAGTAGAAGTAATAGAAGAGTCTAAGGATCGAATTCAGGGAAGTAATGACATATAAACTTATAACTAGACCTACGGATGTAGCTTAGAGCAATCTATTCCAGTCAACTGCTTAGTCAGATAACATGAAAGTGACTCTGATTGCAAAAATGTTACCTATTTTTTCTGATTTAACTACCTATACCAAATTGGAAAATCTAGCAATTAAAACAGGGTTTTTATTGCTATACTTATTAAGTATTAGGTATTAGGTTTTGGTAAAGGGTTTTTATTTAAAACGTATACAGTACAGCGTAATTATGATTATTCAATGTACCGACATTTTGCAGTACAACTGTTGCAGCGCAGCGTGACAAAGAAACTCGAAAAATATTAGTGTATTTAGTAAATAATGATTTGGGATCCGTTTTTAGTAAATGGCATATGTGTTAATATGTCGGAGTTTGGTTCTGAAAGAGGCTATACAGTACCTATTTACAACGTAAAAGATAAACACAAGTAAGCCCATCTTTCTCGCGCGCAGCACCCCTACCAAGCAAGCGCGCGACAATATTTCGAATGTCTAACATTAAAATTTATCACTAGCGAGCGAGTTTACGCGAAAGCCAGGTGATAAAATAAAATGACAGTTGTTTAGTGCAGTCCCGGGAATATCGTCGGTACACTACGTAGAAATTGAAAGGTATGAGGCGCGTGAGACTTATTTTATTTATGCTAGAAAATGGCTTTTGGATTGCCCCTGAGTAAGTGGTAGGGGCATGACACTTGTAAATGTTTGATGTACGGGCATTACCTTTCCCTTTAATGGGGTAAACTATATATTTTATGAAGCCATAGAAAAGACGCTGCTGTCCTATCAATAGTTATTTCTTGTTACGGTTTAGTAAGAACATTATTCGAAATCTCGATATTCATTACAGAGCTAAATATTATTTTTCTGATATCTTATTATGTACTCATATTCTAGCAAATAAATAAATTGAATTGAATTGAATTGAATTGAATCTTAATATTCATGTGAAAGATAAGAAGCTTTCACATGGATTTTAAGATAACGAATAAAATTTTGAGAAATTTTGGCGCCTATATTCTTATTCTATTTGGGGGCGGTAAGGCCTGCACTGACGTCCCGCATGGGGTGTATTGTGCATTTCCCCCTGCCAGCATTTACCCAAGCCAGCCCAGCTCCTTTATGTATCGGAGCACGGCTTTGGGCTGCTGGCACAACTGTTCCACCTATATTTTAATGTAGAAATCTAGAGCTTAGGTATTAACGTATCTAGGACTCAATCAGCACTTATAAGTAAGGGAAGTATAATAACAAAATTTGTAGTATTAAAAACTATAACAGCGTACCTATAGGTACCTACTTGTTATTGATTGAAGATCTGTTGGTTTCACTCGCGTGGACAATTTACATCTATATCCCACGAGAACTACATTGTTTGGGATATGAAGTATCATCTAGGTACGTACACACCTTTCATCAAAATCGGTCGGCAGTGGATTACAAACTTTTTTTTTATGCGATTGAATGACGTGACGAGCTAGTCGTTCACCAGATGTTAAGCGACACGGCCGCCCATAACAGTTGCAGTGTCACTCGGAACTTTAAAACAATAAAGTTTCACGTGACACTGCACTGCGCACGTCATCCTGAGACATCACACAGTCTAGTAATCAGATTACTAGACTGAGTGATCAGATCATAAAGTCTCATTTGTCCAGTAATTTCACTAGCTACAATGCCCTTCAAACCGGAACACAGTAGTGCTTGCACACTACTGCTTGGCGGCAGAATACCTAGACGAACTTTTCAGAAAAGTTCTACCACCTAGTAGAAGAATTTAATTAAGGCGGCAGAATAACTGGCAAAGCGGTGGTACCTACCTAGACGTACTTTGCAGGAAAGTCCTACCACCTAGTAAAACTTATTAGATACCTGTAATATAGGTACATAATATAAACAAACATTCCCATATAATATACCTAATAATTTACCGAGCGGACGAAGTGAGCTGCTCAACTCCCAAAATTTGCTTTAATCTGTCCGTTAACCACTCTTTCAGCTAGCACAACCGTTTCTGGTACATTCAATAGTTTATTGACTTCTAAACATGGGCCTGCTCTATTGACAATAAGCAGGCCTATGTTCTGAAGTCAATATAAAAACAAGCATAGTAGTTACTAATACATACTGCCAACCTGATGGGAAGCGGTCACTGCAGCTTATAAACATCTTTAACGCTTGACGTGTCACTAATGCATTGTTTACCAAAATTTCTACAAATAGAAATACTATTTATTTAATTAACGAAGTAGTGTTAAAATGTTATAGTAGGTATTGGCTGCTCCAATACGGAAATCTAGCAAAATTCAACACATTCGAGATTGATTTTTATATCTACCTAACACAGAAAGCTTCACATATTCATTCCCCAAACACAAAATCACCAATTCCGCAACCTAAAGTACCCATCGAAACTCCCGAACTAATTCCGTCGCCAGTTCGTCGATAAACGTTAACTCGGACGTTTATGTTCGCCGAGCGATGAAAATTTCACGCAATCACGGCCGCTCTCGAGTTTCATGGTAGTCGAAATCACTTCGAGCGGCGTTAAACAGATGGTTACGAGCGATTTTCAGAATAGTACACTTTTTATATGTGATTCCGTAAAGTCCAGGTAAGTGAAAACATAATGTAGGTATGTCCTAGTCATTTAAGCTCAATTATGAAATGCTCCTTTCATTAATATAATACTTAGTAGTTACCTATATTATACCTACACGGCATCGGAGGGAAAGTACCTACACTACTAATACTTTTAAGATTGTAGATAATTATGCTGAAGTCCTGAATAAATGTATTTTCTTTCTTGCTTTCTAGATATACAAGAGATTTTACTGTAAGGCTGACCCCACATTGGGCGGTAGCGATCCTCGAGCGACTTCGAGTGACTTCGCGCGATATCGCGAAGTCGCGGCGAAACACGCCGCACGATGCACAGTGTGACAAAAGACCCCATTTTGTGACATCATCTTTTTACATCAAATTCGTATAGCTATCACTAATACTAAAGCACAAGTAGAACTCCCGCGCTTTTTAGATGCATAGTTTTTGAGCAATGAATTTTTGAAAATCGCTAAAATTTTATCCGGAAAATCACAAAAAACGTAATAATTCATACACCATAGAAAAAATCACATAATTGTTGGAATAAAATAGTTGCATATAAGAAAGATCTATATTTTAAAGCAATCATCAAAGTCATAAGATCGTTTGTTTCCGAGATATCACGTTTTAAATTAAATTAGTTTGTATTTTTTTTCTCGAAAAGTCCACCGTAGTATAAAATTATTTTTGCACCAGAGGTAGCTGATAGGCTCTTCTATGTCCCCTAAAAATACGTCACTATAATTCCATGGACTGTTGAAGATAGCGGCATTTGAAACAAACGTTCTTAGGACTTTCATGATTGCTTTAAAATATAGATCTTTCTTATATGCAACTATTTTATTCGAACAATTATGCGATTTTTTCTACGGTTTATGAATTATTACGTTTTTTGTGGTTTTCCGGATGAAATTTTAGCGATTTTCAAAAATTCATAACTCAAAAATTATGCATCTTAAAAGCGCGGGAATTCTACTATGCTTTTGTATTAGTAATAGCTATACGAATTTGATTTAAAAAGATGATTTCACAAAATGGGGCCTTTCGTCATACTGTGCGATAGTAAAATGTCGCGGCGATCACGCGGGCATAATTATCGCTACCGCCCAATGTGGGGGCAGCCTAAGAAGACTTCATTTTGTTTTAAAAAAATTGAAATTGCGTTCAAAGATTTTTTTAATCACCTGTCTATTTATAAACCGGGAATCAAACCTATCAAATATGTAAAAAAAACCATTTGTGCCTATATTATGATAACGATCGAAAGGGTTAATCATAAAATATTTTTCCCTTAAGAACCTTTCTTTACTTTATGAAAGAACATAGCACTGGGTTTATTATTGAAAAATAAGGTAAAAATTTGATTAAAATTTTTCTTTTACCTTCATTAACAATTAATCTGTTCATTACGCTAAGCAGGCATACTACGATACAAATCATAAATAGGTATTATAGCATGATACCACGACAACAACAATCCAAAAATAATGCAACAGAGTTATTTACTCAATTTGTGCTACTGAATTTAGTTGCATCCTGTAAAACCAATCGGCTAGCTTATTACGTAAAGTTTGAAACAGGCGTAAATTCCGCAATCATTGCTGTCAAAGCTGTCAAACGTCACTTTGGCAAAGCAGAAAGCGATCGAGCGCTAGATCACCGACTGTAGGACAATCGAGAAACTAAAAAGTGCATTATTTTGTTACCGTCTATTGCTGTTCTGTTGCTAGTGGTGCTAGTATCAAAGGCCAAAGTGCATTCAGCGACTGGCGAGCAACAGGCGGGCGATTGCGACGGATTGCTAAGTATTTGCTGTCGCTTTGCTACTGCTGTTGCTTTGTTATTGCAATTTTTACAAAATACGGGGGCCGGCTTGTTTTGTTGTTGATTCATAACTTTCATAACCACTCTACTCCGCCGTAGACGTTTGTTATCTCTGTACACCTATTACATATTCCTTAACCATATAATTATTATTATATGTAATAAATTGTAAACATTAAATATTGAGGAGACAAAGTAAACACAAGAACTACAATATAACACATTATATTTACAGTATATACTAAACAATACGCTAAGATTTAACCACCAAAAACAACATAAAGGGGTCGCCACTGGCCTACCCGGGATTAGCTTGGCCATGCCCGGCCATAAACTTTCCCGGGTTACTTTTATGCCTCGTTGCAAATAACAGCGCATAAAACTTCGTGTGAAAAACACTAGTTACGGACACTGTAAGATGAACGGGGATGAGATTGTATGGTCAGCAAAAGACAACCAATTCATTTATAAATATAACATGACCATCTACATAAGTACCTACCATTTATAATACTAAATTGATACGTTGTCTATATGCATGGTTACTTACCCTTACTAAAAAAAATCGAGGGTAATAGCAATTTTTACTAGGTGGTAGGACTTTTCTGCAAAGTTCGTCTAGGTAGGTACCACCGCTTTGCCAGTTATTCTGCCGCCAAGCAGTAGTGTGCAAGCACTGCTGTGTTCCGGTTTGAAGGGCATTGTAGCCAGTGAAATTACTGGGCAAATGAGACTTTATGATCTGATCACTCAGTCTAGTAATCTGATTACTAGACTGGGTGATGTCTCAGGATGACGTGCGCAGTGCAGTGTCACGCGAAACTTTATTGTTTTAAAGTTCCGGGTGACACTGCAACTGTTATGGGCGGCCGTGTCACTTAATATCAGGTGAACGACTTGCTCGTCACGTCATTCAATCACATAAAAAAAAATTGAATTACTTATTGCTTTTTCAATGCAAAAGAAAGAGATTCTCGATTATTTCAGAACAAACCGCATACCACAGCAGGTGGCCTCGGCGAGGTCAATGAACTCGCCGCGGTATCTATACTTATAATAAAACTGCAACAGGGTCAATTCTGTACATTAAAGATATTTTGAAAAATTTTGTTGGAGGGCTCTCTATAATCGATACTAAACCCAAAACTATATTTTTTCATTTTTGTCTGTCTGTCTGTCTGTATATTGGCTGAGCACCACGCCGAAACTACTGAATGGATTGAAATGAAACTTGCATGATTTGAGTTCATATTACGAGGATACTATAGGATTCTTTTAATTCCGAAATTCAGCACTGTTCCCGTGGGAATGGGGATGAAAGTAAAAATATGTACTTATTTGTAATTCATTACGGATTTTGAACAATTTCCCGTAAATATTTCAAGGTCGTCGGTTTTGTAGTTCAGAAATTGCAGACATTCAACTTTCAGTATTAGGTCACTCCTATCCTGTACTATGACTTATGAGAGGGAGGGGGGAAAAGATAATGGTAAAAGATGAATGGATGAAGGTGAAAGGAGGCAGGTGCGCCAGCACCTGCTTCGTTCCACCGTTTCATGCATTCATCCTCTTCCCTTATCTTTTACCCTTTTTCTTCTCACTTCCTTTACACTGAGGTAAGGCGTAAAACTAATTAATCCGTGCGAAGTCGGGGCGGGTACAATATAATACAATACAAAATTCTTTATTGTACACCAGACATGAAAACAGATACATATAAATACAGAAAGTTACATACATAGAACTAAAGTACAATGGGCGGACTTATCGCTAAAAGCGATGTCTTCCAGTCAACCTTTGGATGGATAAAAATTATTGGAGAGATAGAGGTCAGTGGTGTAAACAAATTATGTAAATTGAGTTAAATAAAAATAAATAAAACATTACTAATAATTATTACAATACATATACAACATAATAAATAAATATTTAATAAAATATAACTACATATATACTAGCTAATATAATAAATAAATATATATAATAATAATTAATATACATAAATTATACATCCTTACATAACAATATAATTCACATGGTTGAAACTAATAATAGCAATACAACTGCGAAAGATAAAAACTTTTTACTCTGGTTTTAAATATAGCCAGTCGTAGCGTGTGCCTGTCTGTCTGGAATCGGGAGCGCGTTCCAAAGGCGTACGGCCTGTACAGAAAAAGATTTGTCATAAAAAGTGGAAGTGTGAATTGAATAGGCATTTTTAGCGTAAGGTTTTCTGTAGACCTAAGGGTCAGCTAGTGTTACTTATAGTAGCACGAGCTGCGAGCGAGACAGCCGCGTATTTGTCTGCGATGTTTATAATACTAAAAATGTGTAGTTTCTCGATTATTTTTTTTTCTTCTAGGTCAGTATAAGCACTACTTATACCTGCGTCTGTATAAATGTTGAACCTGTTTAAAACCATAATTTGTGCGATAGTTTAATTGTGGTATTGAATCTGCGAACCATACCACACCTTCTAATTCGGGGTGCAATAGGGTGAAGTAGCTCTTATAAAAATGTCAGGAGTGGATTTAGAGGCCCATGTGTATTAGGATATGTGGTACTATTGTTCTTGTAATTTACCTTGTTTTTATGTTGTAATAATACATTTTATAGTAACAATGTCCAGTAGGCATATAGCTTATAGATATTTGTAGAATAAAATATTTTCTCCGTAAAATAATAATTATATATTTTACGGTACTTTTAATATAGGTATTTACAGAAAGTTATATATTAGTCATAGTTACTTATAATATTGAATGTCATCACAGTTGCTCGTAAAGTGGCTCTTCTGCCACCGCTTTTAGAACCAAAATCCGAAAAATTTCAGACGTATGCTTTTTACTCTAAATTACCACACACGTTATAATATGATGATAGCCCGATTCAGTTTGTATCTCACTGCAAGTTATACGTACATTTTCGTCGTTTCGTTTCGTGCTAGTTCCAGTTTCAGTTCCGGTCCAAGTTCCAGTTCCAGTTCCAGTTCCAGTTCCAGTTCCAGTTCCAGTTTCAGCTCCAGTTCCAGTTTCAGTTCCAATTCCAGTTTTCGTTTCGTTTTTTTTCTTTTTGGTCGATGTCGATTTAACACGGTTTTCCTCTGACGGCGCGTGAAAATAAGAAGCCTGCACGACATTTTTCACAAAAGTTAATTAACAATACAACTCTGTTTTTTCCTCGCAACTGTGATGAAAAACGTCGTATGACATGCGTGTCCATTGATCATAACACTCGTATCATAACGTACTATTATATCTACTCAATGGTTGATGATTCGTCACAGTTGAAATACATTGAAACGTAATTCGGAAACTGATTAACAGAGATTACTGATTAAAAAAGAAGCGATTTTCCCGTAACTGCTTTTGTATTTCATAATTACAGAGTAAAAGAGACTTTACAGCTTATCAAAGATTAAAGGATTAGTCGTAGACGTGCCGTTACGACACTGAGATCGTACCGTTCATCGTAAAAACTTCCGACAGTAAACTATGAAAATTAAATAAGATGGAGCAATTTCACATTATTGTTTGAGTTCCTGCGTTTCTTTTATAGAAAATGTAATGTATTAATTTCTGATGTACAGAAAAAAATTAGAATCGTAAACAGTATTTGCACCCTCGTCCTTTTCTCTCTCTAAAACTGGGATAACTACTGTGAGAAGTGATGTCATCTCCTTTATTTTTCACCTTTTACAAGCAATTTAGGTTGGTTGGTACAGGCGCGGGTTCATATCCCGTTCGTCGTGCTTCATGGTTAAAGTTTGAGTTGTAGTTTAAGTTAAATGGTATTTTACAAATTTCCAGTTGTGTTAATTTAATTTTGATCTTATTTTTATTTCATTTTAACTTCCTTACCTTTTTTTTCTATTAGGTACATTCCTCTAAGTATGATTTAATTATTTCTGAAATGATTTGACCTGTGTAACAACACGTTATAATCCTAATAAATATTTCTATTTATATTCTACCTATATGCTAAGCAGGCGTTGCTATATATCATTAATCTTAATAAAATGTAATGTTGTTTCCAAATATGAATAGAAGATAACCATTCACGCCTCCAGCTGGGTTAGCATGGACGGTAGACAAATTGTCTTTCCCCGTTTAATGTCACTTTCTTCATACTTGCTTACTTGTCAAGTGGAGTAAAACAGAGGAAAGACAATTTTGTCAACCATCCATGCTAACTAGGCACGGAAATGATTGCTACTTTAAAATCATTGTCATCTCATCATATGATTTATTTTTATCACTGATTTCACCTGTGATTTTTCACAGCCTGTGATTTTTCATATACCTAATGAATTTAGGATCAATGGTGATTGGCTGTGCTTTATAAAATGGAACAGAGATGTGATTTAGGAGCAACCTAGTGAAGTTGCGACCTGCTACAAATGATTACTAAGTAATCTAACGCCACTCTTAAGTTAAACAAGATCGAAGTTCACCGCTACACTACAATGTTAATAAAATTATACTCTTTAGGTCTCAATTTCTTTACTGAAGCATAAATAAAATTATACGTTTTGATATTCACCGCTTATGCTACTGTCGTATTATGAAATCCGAAGCCACAATTCAATTAAGTGTAATTATCACACTGTGATTTGCAGCAGACTGTCTGACAAAAAGTAGTAGAGTGATTCATGAAACATACAATCATGTGATTTTTCACCTGCTCCTTGTGATTTTATCCATGCCTAATGCTGAAGTAGCTAAAGTAGGTATCCCCATGTTAGCTTAAAAAGCGAACCAAACAAAAACTTTTAATTTTCCCCCAAAACACCAGCAAGAAAAACACATTAACAATTCTCTTCCCCCGAAATTATAATATCAACGGAACATGTCCAATTTCGGAGTTCAGATATGATCCTTCAAGCGACCCTTAGCTCGGAGTGTCATCTGGTAATATATCGGCCGGACCCGGGCTTCCCTTAGGAGACCCTGTTAATTACAAGTACAAGTCGCGGAGGGAAACCTTAATGTTTGGAATTATTAAAATGTTTAGCTTATTTTAGTCTACAGTACTAGGTATTATATTATCTGTGGTCTACAGATATTTTGTCTTACAATGACCATAGCATTTATTCCCTTAGTTTTTGTACACAAGAAAGAAAAACTGTCGTAAAATATTGACATGTTAATACGGTTTAATGAATTTTACCTTGCAATTTTATGCGATAATGTGTAGAATATTTATGATAAAATAATGCTAACCTATTTAAGATTGAAAAAAACATATCACATGACTTCTGTCTTAATATTGTATTAATATTCGTTTTAAACGTCTCTGCAAAAACTAAAAAGCATTGCTTTTTTATAGATGGAAGATTTAGGGTCAACTCAGACAGAGCAGCAAAATGCTCGAGCACTTTTAAAGCGCTATTGGAATACCAACCTTATTTAATTTAGACAAAGCTGAAAATAGTATGCTACATTAAAATAGGTAAGATTTTAATGTTGCATACTATTTTCAGCTTTGTCTAAATGGATTAAGGTTGATATTCCAATAGCACTTAAAAAGTGCTCGAGCATTTTGCTGCTCTGTCTGTATTGACCCTTAGGGTGGGTTTTTAGCAAATTCCAACTAATTTTGACAATTGGTCAAAGTTTGTTAGAATTTTTGACAATTGGTCAGAGTTTGTTAGAATTTTTGATAATTGGTTACCTTTGATTGGTTTTCGGATCAAAAAACACACCTTTAATGAAAGCTTTAAAATACAATACAATACAAAAAAAAATTTTTAGCACCAACATATTAAAAACATGTCATTGTAGAGATGAGAATCACATAATAAGATAGGTACAATGGACGGTCTTATCGCTAAAAGTGATCTCTTACAAAACAAAACTTTTCTCTAATCTAAGCCCTAATATTACTCTGGTTTCAGATTGATGACGTTAAGGAGCCAGTAAAAATCTTTGTTCATTGCTTAAGAAAAATACTGGCTGAAAAACTCAACTAATGTCGTTTGATAACAAAACTTTATTTCATTTCTCTTTTTCTTTACTGACTTTTCAAGCTGTTCTACGCTTAAACTTATAGCCGCTGGGGATATTTCACGTCGTTCCAGTTCGAAAATTAAATTTGAATCCCCTCGATTTTTCCTGCCCTCTAAATTACTGCTGGCCGTAAGGACTTTTCCCGTGTGGTGGTTACTTTGATAGAGTCAGTATGACCAAGTCGTACTTAGGTGAAAAATACGTAGAATTTTGTTTGGTGTCACTATTACCTTATGATAAAGACTATCAATATGATTATGTTTACAGATCCATCTGGCTCCAAATACCTATAACATTTAGACACCAACGTGTTTTTAAATTCGAAGTTTAAACAGTTGTTTAGGCGTAAACCAAGCAAAAGGGTCATACTGGACATAATAAAAAGTAAAGTATTAAGTAAAAGTTTTTCTTAGCAAAGTTCCCCTAAAGCATATTTACAGTGAGCTACATAAAAGCAGTAGATGCTTACAGAGCCATAACTGAAAAAGGTAAGAAACATACCCACCAGGGGGCACCACCGAGGCAGTTGTCAAAGCTCGTAATATTTTATTAGATAACCAAATAAACCTCTGGCTTGCTTTTGCAAATTGTGTATTCAGTTTTCGTGAAATCTTGTATATATTTTGAAGTGGAACGCAATTATAGGTAATAATAATTAAAATAAATTCTCTGATCTGGTTAGGTCAACTTTACCTATACTTAGGTATTAGTAATTGTTAACAGACTTAAAAAAGTGAATTTTCTATGTTCGACTGTATGTGTTTTTTATGTATGTTCACTAAATTCTCCGAGATTTCTAGATCGATTTTCATGAGTTTTTTAGTGAAGCCTTTGACAGGCAACGCATATTTTGTCGAAATTGTTATGTTTCGGGTTAGAAAAGAACTAGGATTAATTTTTTTTTTAACGGGCAAATTGCCTTTATTACTCAAGCTAACTACTACAATAATACAAACTAAACTAAGCAATTCAACGTGGCAATGCGGCTAGCATGTTGGGTACGCTACCTACCGGTAGTGGGCTGGAGCACTTGGACTGTCTATAGGCCATCGCGGCTATTATACAGTCCATAAGTGTTCTTTGTAGTAGGTAGTGTAGCTAGTTTAGTTTAGTTTGGATTAAAATTAAATTGCTTGCGTTTTTTTTTTATGTAGTCGCTAAACTATAAAGCGCTTCCCAATAACTAAAAAATTGAACACAAATGAATGTGAAAAATTTACCGGGTAAAATTTTCATCTTGTTTGGCATCTTATATATTTGCTTAAATGCAATTAGTTTATTCAATAAAATACAAAATACGATAATAAGTTAGTGTATTTATATATATTTGTTACATTTAGTATTTTCAGATATAAACAAACTTAAATAACATATAATAAACTATACTAGACCTAAAAACTAAACTATACCTAAAAACTTTAAAACTAAAATATAAAACTAAAAATAACAATCTAAAGGAATCTTGAACTATCTATAGACCGGCAAAGGTCTATAGATAGTTAAGCAATCCGTGGAATCTGGCCACGTGCCCATAATACTGGCAGCGTTGGCCCGCTGTATAGCGAGGCTGATCCTTTAACCAAAGTGACTTTTACATTTAGTAGATGTAGATCTACATCTAGACGTAGATACTAAAAGTCTGAACAACCATGCTGGCTAGTCTATAATAATTTTAATGTTTTACTGAAGCACGCAACCTCTGCTTAATAATTTCATATTAAAATCTGAGCCATAAAGACGTCACACCGCCATAAGATATAATAGGTACGTGCACACATCTATTAATATTCATAATACAATTTAACGCAACGAGGTTAATTCACCTAAATATGTAAATTATCATGAGCCGACCACCGTTTATTTGGAGATGTCAGTTTGCAAATATTTCTTTCTCTTTCTATCATGTATATTTCAATTAGTGTGCGAATGAGACGGTTGTTTTGTGTGTATTATGAATAAGGTGGCAGGGAAAATTTTAACGGTGCCTACGAGGGTTGTGAATGTTGAAATAACTTTCAAATATTGTCGCTAGGTGGACGGAAAGTTTGGCTCCTGAGGGAGGCTGTTTGCCGGGTCGCGTCGCGCATCTCTGTGTTTATAAAATGAAACGCGTATCATTTTAAAGCAGCATACCAGTGTGCGACATCCCTCATAACAAAACGCGTCATAGACTAGAACATTCGCACAAATATATTTTACATTCTGGGTTTTCGTTCACATTTTCGCACGGCTTGATATTAGCATGTGGTGTTTAATACTTTCAGGGTTGGTATAGTGTAAAACTGAGTTGTAGGTACGTGTAATGTAATTTGCGCGGACAAAGTTTTAGTCATTATAATAATATTGTATTCGAATTTCCTGTGAGTTTTGGACTTTTCTCAGTTCAATTTGGTCAGTTTAAAATGTTTTGAATTTTACATGACTAGGTACTTGAACGTATGTAATTATGTATGAAGTTGAACAGAATTATAAATACTTATTAGATTATATTTATGTAAACGAATGACGTGACGAGCTAGTCGTTCGCCTGGTGTTAAGCGACACGGCCGCCCATAACAGATTGCAGTATCAGTCGGAGAACTCCAAACTAAAGTTTCGCGTGAAACTGCGCACTGCGCACGCCATCCTCAGACATCACAGTCTAAAAAAATTTTCTAGACTGTGAGATCAGTTCGTAAAGTCTCATTTGCCCAGTAATTTCACTAGCTACAATGCCCTTCAAACCGGAACACACTATACTTGCACACTACTGCTTGGCGGCAGAAAGACGAACTTTGCAGAAAAGTCCTACCACCTAGTAAAAGATGTAAACAAAAAGAACTGTACCTTCTATTATTAAATCAGGCAGGTGCTGTACCTATTTAATTCAACATTTTTATTTATTTAATCACAGCAATGAGTAGATTATGTTTTTCCTAGACAAATGATTAAAAGCACTTATCCATCAAACATTAAGAGCCAATACAACGCCAAATTGCTTAAAACGGCTTAGCTTGAGGCAGTGTCCTGTCAACAATATTGCAACAATGACTTTGAAATTAATATATAGTAAAGTTCAGGACTAATGCTACTGCAAATGTATAGTGAAAACACGAATTAATAAAATTTTCTCGATAGAAAAAAATTACAAAGTTACCTCCAAACCGTACAAATAAACAGCGATTATTCAATGAATACTTTAAATAAGATCATGAAACTTTGTGTAGTAGTTGAACTAAATATAATGGAGGGCTTATGTATAGCGGATTTTTAAAATACCCTTTATATTCAGTGTAATAATAAATTACCTAAACTATTGCGCATTGGAACCAGTTTAACTTAGACCGCCCCTGCCGCTCGGCCCCTGGCTCATTCCCGCTTTGGCCTAGTACTATACATCTACTCTGTAGCTTTGACTTGAATTCGCGCTGGCCTTGCACAAGCCCTTAATCCCAAAACAGAGCTCAATTCCAAAAACACCTAATTCGTAAATGCAGTTAATCCAGCAAATTGCGATACTCCTCCGTAAAACATAATTAAAAATTCAATTCGGGGAAAAGAGGCAAAAATCGGTGCGAAAAAAATGGCGCGAGGAATCCGCGTCATCAATCTGAGGAATTATTTCATTTGCGTATTAAAATCCTCGTTTTGTCGGTCCATGAATTATTTGCCGTCGTGTTAATTACTCTCGCCTGGTTTACTGCACCCTGGTGATTTAGGTGTCATAGAGTAGAGGTACAGATGCGGCAACGCTTAGAGATTAGAGATAGCTCAAGGAATGTTAAACGAATGAAACTCGTACGCTTTTCAATTGTTCATCTATTGTTATGCCAATAGCATTTGAGACGGGTTAATTTTAATACTTTTTATTCAGAATTATTTAAAAATTATTATTATTGGTAGGTACTTACTTTGGGTAGGTTTCAATAGATACTACCTATTAGTTTTTGCAACTGCTACAAAATATTATTATTTTTGAGCTTCTATCTGATCCCAATCAAAAAGTCGTAAGTAAAACAAACGATAAATGCTGCCAGGACACATATTTTTGAGGTTGAAGATATTGTCGACGGCATTATACTTACTCGATATTTAAATAAAGGGGTGAAGCCAACCTCAGTCACCTTTATAATCTCATATTGAGTAAATACCTACTTAGAATGGAGGAGCTCCATTGCCTTCTCCGAAGATCTTCATCCGCTCTTCACCAAAACATGGAACTACGGCGCAAGGTTATTCTACCAAACAAAAAAAAAACTAAAATGGACCAGAAATCTTAAAAAATCGATGATATTACAATATAAACAATACATAGTCGAACATCCATCCTCCTCATCCTTTTTTTGGGGTCGGTTAAAAAGGAATTTCATGGACTTTCATCTTGAGAAGCTTTTTCTAGACGTATTATTTTTGTTAGGAGGTTCCTTACTCTGCAGCACTAACCAGTAACTTGGGTCTGCCCCGCTGCCGGCGGCACTCTGTACATTTAGGGATTTTATAGATAATGTTATTTATGTAAATATGATGTAAAAAATGGTTAAAGATACGTAAAAAACGAATGAAGAAGAATATATTTTTTTAAATGTTGTTCCTTTCACAAACGAAGCCACCACACTACTTCACCTTCACTTTATTTATTTTTTTCGTTTTTTGTTAAATCAATTCTACTTAATCGGTCATTGGTGCGTGATAATATGATCCATATGTAACACAAATATGTACGTTACAGCTCCAAAAGCAGACAAAATTAAGTATATAAACCAGGACCTTTCTGCAAGAGTCTGTCTAGGTACCTACCACCGCCTACGTACCGCTTACTGTGGCCCCCTTTGTCAATTCACTAGAGCACGAGTCAATTACTATGATTGTTGATCACCTAGGCCCCTACGAGTGTCGAACAGAACAGCAGGGCTAAATTAAATCTAGGTGGCCGTTTCATCATGCTCTAATTATTGAATCAGATAGAGGACAACTTATTTCTTACTTTTTCATGAGGCTTTTTCTACGACCAATTTTTTTTTTAATATAGTTTTGTTTTATGTTTGGAACTGGTATGAAATAGTGTAGGTATGTGTGTAGTTATGTTAATCCTGCATAAAAGCTGTTTGCATTCCACGCATTGTAATCCCTTGCAGTGGGAAGAGGGTACAAAGACATACAAACTTTAGAAATGTTTTGAAAGTTGTTGTAATTTTCTGTCAGGATTTTTAAGGAATTTCTGTCTACAATAACCGTTTATTGTTAATTATTAACATACTTATAAAATACTTAGGGCTGATTTTACCAAAGTAGGATACATTTTATTCCATGTATAACTTTACGAAAACAACCGAGTTACACGAGTGTAACCTTTGTACCACCAATTTTCAAGGAATAAGAAGCTTATTTCTTGTATAATATTTGTATACATATTATTACTGTTAAAAGAAAACCCTAATTTGCATAATTTGTCCGCTTTCTTTTGAATCATCTGAATTGCTCGCATATACTGTAACAATTCAATGTTCGGACGAGGAATAACTCCCTGCCGTCATACAGTGCAAACTAGCACGGAGGGTAGTCGTAAATCTTTCGAATAATTTGTTTTGGCTACTTTGACCACTTATACATAATACATAATATTAATAACATACCTACTAAATTAGTTAACATAGTGATAAATAAACTAAACAGTGATAGTAAACTAATTCACTGTACTAGCTTCGCTAATATCTTGAAATATGTAGCGATCATGCATGGACCCACCCGCTCAACATATTATAGACGCCGTGATATAGTTTTCATCCTACCTACAAGCGATGGAGATCTCGTTATAGTAACTGCAATGGCGATCGTAAAAAAATATTATTTTGTTTTTGAATCAGCCAGTTTATTATTATTTTAATTCAAGCTGGCGTGTTTTTAATTGTTATTTCATTTGTCAATCAGCTTTATCCGAGAGTAACCAGTAGCTTAAAACTTGGATAAATAAATTTTATTATACTTTGGTAAAATTGGTCCTTAAGGACTTGTGCAAGGCCAGCGTGAATTCAAGCCAAAGCCACAGAATAGATATATAGTACTAGGCCAAAGCGGGGATGAGCCAGGGGCCGAGCGGCAGGGGCGGTCTAAGTTAAAATGGTTCCAACGCGCAATAGTTTAGGTAATTTATTATTACACGGACTATAATGGGAATTTTAAAAATCCACTCTACATAAGCCCTCCATTATATTTAGTTCAACTACTACACAAAGTTTCATGATCTTATTTAAAGTATTCATTGAATAATCACTGTTTATTTTTACAGTTTGGAGGTAACTTTGTAATTTTTTTGTATCGAGAAAATTTTATTAATTCGTGTTTTCACTATACATTTGCAGTAGCATTAGTCATGAACTTTACCATATATTAATTTCAAAGTCATTGTTGCAATATTGTTGACAGAACACTGCTTCAAGCTAAGCCATTTTAAGCATTTTGGCGTTGTATTGGCTCTTAATTAGTTATTTTGTACATGATTCGGTTTTTAGTTTACTCTCACCGAGGCATGAAGTTGATAGATCGTGCGGCCTGGACAACCACAGGCCCACCAGAGCGACCACTTCGGTGTTAAAATTATGCATAATAGATATTAGTATTTTATTTCATATGCTATGGTAAACCAACTCCCCAAGTAATGCATAGCTTTACTCAGAGTTGCAACCAAGTAGGTACATATCGTTATTTCCCTCACTTCAGTCCTCATCAAACGTATTGTATAAACCCATCACACGTAGATCTTAATAACCTCCATTTACCTGTACATTAATATAAGCAGAGTGCGGATGTGTGAATGTGCGAATCGGCGGCGCGTGATGTCACGGTTGTGGCGTGATTAGCGACACGTGACAACGCACCTTAATGACCACGCTGTGGTTTGGACAGAACTGAAGGTACGTAGAGTACTACAATTTAACTCTATACTGAAAATTTGTTGAGTCAGTGAGCTGCCGTTTCTTGGACCTCTGTACATTTCAATGAATTATTGGGTTTGGGTATTGTTTGGCGTATTTTTGGGTATTGGCTTGCTCCCAACCGGCTATATTCTTACACATACAAAAACATTCAATACACCCGTGTGTTATAATTATAATACAGCTGAGGTTTTTAGATTGTAACTGACACAAACATGTTACTGTAGCAGACATGTACATCCAAGTAGTGACTGCATCAAACGTTGCTTTTACTATACCCATCGGTTAACAAGTCGAATGCTAACATTTACATATACCTAATAAATAAGAAATAAAGTGACTGATATAGCTGTTAGAATTAGCAAGTTGAAATGGCAATGAACAGGCCACATCGCTCGTAGAACTGACAACCGATGGGGAAGAAAGGTTCTCGAGTGGCGACCACGAACCGGAAAACGCAGTGTAGGTCAGCCCCCCACTCGGTGGACCGACGGCTTGGTGAAAACCACGGGGAGCCGATGGATGCAGGAGGCCGCGCAAAGTGGCGTTATTTCATCTTACATTCTTTGAATTAACGGCTATAATCTAGTTTCGATATGAGCGCGCTAGGTCTAATACACCGCCCGCCCAACCGCGCCGTCACGCGCCCGCCTAATCTAGTCACGCGTCAATAAGCCCCGCTTGACGCGTTTAATTGGGCACATGTCAAATGTTATTGCGTTAACTTGATCATTGTTCTACCTAATGCGGTTATCGGAATTATGATTTAAGTGTCTTCAAACTGTGTATTCTGGTTTTTATACTATTGCATGAAAATAAATACTTTTTGTCGTGTAGCGAAATGTTTCAAAACTACGGCTGAGGTGTGCTTTTAGGAATGTCAGGTAGTATAGGAATGTAAAAATATTTTTTTAAATGTTCTACATTCTAACAAATGTTTTATTTTTTTTCAATTTAAAAATCCATGGCGTTCCCATCGCTAAATCCATGGCACTCCCATACTGACGATAGAGCATGCTTGCCTAGAAGATACCAGTTCACTCTAGCTTTAACTAAAACTCCCAAATTATATTTGTCAGGAAACAATGACGCCGGTAACTTGTTCCATTCCTTTGCTGTCCAAACTATAAATGAAGAGACGCATTGCACGTATTCGAGGAATTTCTAATGAACAGCCGGGGGCTGAACAGCTTTTCTTAATCATAACGAACACCTTAACACCTTTCTAAATATAAAAATCCAAATTTATTAATCTGCGTGGGAGTTTTAAAGCTACAATGTCACAGCCATACACACGATGCACGATCTACTATTTTATTTAAACCTACTAACCCTTAAAAAGAAACTCATGGACATATGCATCTTCCCATACTCACCTACGGTGCTCCATCTTGGTATCTGACAGAACATCAAAAGCACACACTCAGGGTATGCCAGTGAGCAATAGAGCGCAGTATTCTGGGGGTCAGACTAACCGAGCGCATCAGAAACAGTATATTGCGTTCCAAAACACAAATCGCTAACGTTGGACAAAAAGTTGCCAGCTTGAAATGGAACTGGGCTGGTCACGTCTGCCACATGTCGGATGACCTGTGGGCTAAACTCACTACTGAGTGGAGTCCACGGAAAGTTAGACGACGTCACGGCAGGCCCAGAAAAAGATGACGGGAGGAACTGGACTTTTATTGTAAGGAATGGCATAAAATAGCAATACACCGTGATAAGTGGAAAGAGGGAGGCTTTTGCAAGGCAGTGGGACAGGACAGGTTAAAAAAAAATGAATTTTACTATTTTCCTTTGTTATTAAATATCTATGTTTTTGTTACATTTATGTAAATACGTAAGTCATCAATATAAAATGAGACAAGCTGGTATTAATTCCGCCTGAACCTGAGAAAACGCAACGCCTGAGTCAATCAATTAGATCATCATCATCATCAGCCTGAAGACGTCCACTGCTGAACATATGCCTCCCCCAGAGCGCGCCACCTTAAGCAGCTGCTCGCCTCCTGCAACCATCGGCTCCTCGCGGCTTTCACCAGGTCGTCGGTCCACCGAGTGGGGGGGCGGCCTACGCTGCGTCGTCCGGTCCGTGGTCCAATTAGATCACCAAGAGTTTTAATTTCTATTTAAAATTGAATTAGTGCACAGTTTATTCGAGCTAAGCAATACGTTTTAAAGTCTAAAACCGATTGTTTTAAATAAAACTTCAATCCTGTTCAACAATTTAAACTCCAATTTTCCCCGAATCAACTATTCCATGCAAGTCTACGCTAGGTAGCTTTTACTCGGAAACTAAAACCGTTGCATCCGCGTGGTAAGTGCCAACAATGGAGACAGTTACCCTATCTCTACGAACCGATAATGGACCGTGAACTCTCCAGGCGATGTCTGTCTCGTATGTAGTCGGTATTAGAGTCACAGAGTAGAGTTCTGCGGCTTGACTCTATCGTACTCTAATGTCAGGCGTTCCGATGCTTTTGTATACATTATTAATTATAGAGGGTTATTTAGCATTTACTGAATAGTTATAAGTACAAAATAACGTAAAATCTATACTATCTGAATATACTTCCTTGGTATCGTTCGTAGTACAGTCACAGGGTAGAGTTCTGACTATATCGTGCTCTAACTGCCAGCGTTCCGATACATTTGTATTGTATGTAAAATATTATAACGAGGGTTATTAAGCATTTATTGAATATTTATAACGTAATAGGTAACATGTCAAAGAAGTAAAGTAATTTAAATGTCTCGCACATTTCAATTTAGAGTCATACACTATTTTTCTCATAGGACAAAAATATGGAACTTAAAAATATATATCGCTCCACTTGGATCCACAGCTTGGCTCCTCATATGGATCCGCGGATTGCAGATACCTTTATCTCCTCTTCAATTGACATTGAGGCGATTCAATAACAAACATTATTTTCATGCCACTTCGATTCACAAACGAGGAGATCCAAGAACAATAATATTTTTCTATGCCACTTGAATCCACAATCCGCTAACTATCGAGGTCATTTCAAGGCCTTTACTACAGGCCAAGATAAATTATAGTTAATTTTATTCCAAAACTGTCTGGACCTAAATGCTCCATAGTCAAAGTCTATCAAAAGAAGTCCGAACTCCCTAAAATAGCACACAGCGATAAGACTCTATTATACATTTCTAAGCAGAAATAAACACATAACAGACATCCGTGAGGTTCTACAATAAAAGAGGCTTGCAATATAAACATTTGCGACGTAACGACGGTTCGAATGCGCCCTGACGGACATAACCGGGGGAAATTGTAAATAGTGCTCGGCACACGTTTAGTTTGCAATATTTGTGCGGTTCCGTGTAAATGGAAAAACTGAGGTGTAGAGTAGCTTGGGTACAGAGGTAACATTACAATAATATTCTATTTTTTAAATGTTGTTTTGGTGACTTACTTAAAGAAGGTCTCTCCATTACTATAGAGTCACGATACTTGTAACTTAAGTATTTAAGTGTAAAAAAGCTACGTTCCTCGCATTATTCACACACTACACATTTTTATATGACGACTAGTTGCCCCGCCCTGGCTCGCACGGTTAGTTGTATGACTGTTAATGGGTAAGAGGGTCCCCCACACGGTGGACCGATGATCTGGTGAAAGCCGCGGGGAGGCGATGGATGTAGGAGGTGAGCAACTGCTCAAAGTGGCGCTCTTTGGAGGAGGCCCATGTTCAGCAGTGGACGTCTTCAGGCTGTTGATGATGAAATAACTTTGAAACAGTTCTAAAACTTCTATAAGTAAATGTTCTCTGAGTTCTTCTAGTCTACACATAAAGGGGGTACAACACGATATCGGAAACGCTGATGTGTGTAAGTCGGCGGGAATTAGACGTTACGACTGCTGGGAATTGCTTGCGGATGGCTGCCTCCAACCTATGGACGTAGGTATTAGTCGGAATGGTAACCCAAACGAAAGAGGATCTCTTCGGATATGATTATACAGACAGCCCGTTGTTTTCCTACAGACTGTGTTCTGATAGCAAAATATTTTAGTGTCGGGCCAACAGGAATAGTTAGCTTCATCTGGGGGACAAAAGGAAAAATTATCCCATTGACCCCCATGAAAGCGAAGATATAAGGGACAATAATAAATAATAATAACAATATAATGTCAAGACTTGACAAGCATAAATAAATATGTATTATGGATTTGCTTATAATAATGCATGGTAATAGATTAATTGCAGTTAGTAGAACCCACTGGCACATAATATTAGATAATAGTAAAATTTATGAGAAAATGTTTTATATATATCTTAAGAATTCATCATCATCATCATCATCATCATCATCATCATCAAGGCATGAAGACATCTACTGTTGAGCATAGGCCTCCCCCAAAGAGCGCCACTTTGAGTGGCTGCTCGACTCCTGCATCCATCGGCTCCCCGCAGTTTTCACCAGATCATCGGTACACCTAGAGGGGGCTGATCTACGCTGCGTCTTCCGGATCGTGGTCGCCACGCAAGAACCTTTCTTCCTCATCGGTTGTCAGTTCTACGAGAGATTTGACCTGTCCTAAGATTTATTTGAAAAAAAATTATGATGCACTAAAGTTTCACTAGAAATTGCGCAGAAAAATTTAGGCACAGTAGCTGTCCCTTGTACTAAAACATTCGAAGGACAATATAAGACGCTTATGGTCTATTTTAGGAGTATCTAGGTAGGTAAATAAACAAAATATCCCTTCGCAAATATTTTTAATCCCTATTTACAACCATCATAATATATTCGTACGGTATCACGAATCGATAATTAATTAATTACCGTATAGAAGCCGCGCCTGTGGCACCTACCCCGTAACTAGCGCAACACTCGATTTCCCATGAGGTCTCCGTTCAGTGTTGGCAAAGATTAGACGAAACAGAAATGGAAACTACTTTTAAAATTTTTTTTGTTTTTCATTAAAATTACACTTGTATAAAACTAAACCTGTAGACCGATGTCACTCAAAAATTGTATAGGTACAGTTATTTTATTACCTAACTACGGGCAAAGTAAATAGGGGGTTATGATTCTAGTTTTGAAATAGAAATGATATGAATTTTTCTTTTGTCTTCTTTCTTTTTCTGTAAATAGTACCTTCTACACATCCGATAATTGAAGATAATTGTAGTTTATGTCATGTGACTAAGCTGATAGAGTTCAATTTTGAAACGTCCACTCGCATGGTGAAACAAGAAGCTTCGGAATTAGTTATTTAGATTAGATAGCGTGCTTTGTTATTAGTTAAGCGAGTTTTATACGCACATTGTATGTCTACAAATTAATTAATTTGTTTAGCTCTCTTAAGAAACCGGTAGAAATTGAACCAAAAGCCGTAGTAAGATGGCGTAGCAATGCTACGCTTTGGCGTCCGCTTCCCGCAATATTGGAATCAGTTGCAAGAAATATTGGATGAGATCAGTTTTGTGGGATTCCTTTTTATTTTATGTAAATAAATGACGTGACGGGCTAGTTGTTTGCCTAATGTTAAGCGCCACGGCTGCCCATAACAGATTGCAGTATCACTTGGAACTCTAAATGAATATATATACATAGTTTTGCGTGACACTGCACTGCGCATGTCATCCTGAGACTTTACACAGTCTAGTAATAAGATTACTAGACTGTGTGATCAGATCATAAAGTCTCATTTGCCCAGTAATTTCACTAGCTATAACGCCCTTCAAACTGGTACACAGTAGTGCTTGCACAAATGCATACTACTGCTTGGCGGCAGAATAACTGGCAAAGCGGTGGTACCTACCTACCATACCTATACAATTCATTGGGAGGTTCCAGTTAATTCTTTAAACTAACGTTTTTTTTTTTTTCAAATTGTTGTATCAAGTGTATAGTCGCCAAAACTAAGCTTTGCTGACACGACACATCTCTGTGCCTACTACAGACCTGGAATATATCGCTACATTCTATGTTTATAGTGTCTACTCTTTGGCCATCCTCCGGCGCGCCCGCCATGTCATTCCGCCCATTAAGGTGGCTGTCATGTGAGTTTACAATAAGTAAATAAGGACGGAACGCTTACCTTGTTATTGCTTTGCTATTGGCGACAATACCGGCACGTTTGTTTGTTGGAAAAATTAGCTGGTTGTGGGGCTGGTGATTTGTGTTGGGAACTGGGAGTTCGGTTTTGTTTTGCAAGAGTTTTATCTATGGATCAGGCATAGAGTATGGAGTTAGATAGGGCAAATTCTGTGGGATTAGGATTACCTAATAACCATACAAAAGCTATTAGCTTTTGTACTACCTTACTTATTGACAGTTTGAATTTTTTAATTGGTTTTGGGCCAATCTTTCAATAGTGAGCTAATGTTTTTATTCTAAAAATAAAGAGTAGGTATATAAAAATCAACCCTGAAATTGAAAGATTGGCCCAAAGAAGTATCACACTTAATATTATAAAGGCGAAAGTTTGTGTAACATAAATTAGTTATTGTCTAAAAAATACTAGTTAAATACCTACCTCTGATCTTCATCTTCTCGTTTAGGCCAGCGCCCGAAAGTTAGCCCCAGTGACATAATTTCTAAGGCGCCAGAAGGCTTTTGACTTGGCTTAACGACTGTTGTTTTACAACAACAACTAGGTCTGACGGGTTAACGTGCCCTTCAAAGCGTGGTTGTTATAAATATTCCTTTTGAAGCAGACACCCATCCAAGTAGTGTACTAGCGCTCATAGCGAAGCTTGACTAGCCGTTCTTAAATGATCGGTAAAGTTAAGCAACGTTCACTCATCAGGATTTAAAACAAATCGCAAATTGTTCATAAAATTATAAGGTGAGCCAAACCCCTTGACAGAAGACAGCCCTTAATTAATTAAACGTGGGTCTGACTTACGTATTACTTAGCGGTAAGCACCTACGTAAGATATGGGAAATTCGTTTTCTGTTTTTGGGTTGAAATAAATAAATAAATAATGCTCAAAGTTGGAAGCAATGTCTTTAGATTATAGAACTAAGTTCATTTTTGTCTGAAACAACATTTTTATAAATTACAAAATTGAAAGCCTTAATCCTCACAGTCTTGTATTTGCTTTGTGTCAATTATTATTCTTTAAGTTCACAAAACAGTTCAGTTGCTAATTGAGTTGTAGTCCAATCTATATTGGTGCAAAATGGTCTATGCCGTATTTTTAGAGCGGGTAACACCGAATGGAGTTGTGAGTGTCATAGTGACGGCAGACTGGCACTTTTGCACAGCTGGCCAAGCGCGATGCACACGCACAAAACCATTGGCTCTAAATCAAGTTGGATTTGTGTAATCTTATGATATTTCGAGCAATTGAGTATCAGATTCCTTAAAACAGTGTTTGTTTGAAAGTTCCTTGGTGTTATTTTTAAATCACCAAATCGCGCACGCCCACTATGGATAACCTGTACCCAGAGATAACGGATACGCCTCCTGAGATATCACCTCGGCTTCCTAACGATCCGTTATGTAAGAAAATTATTAGCGAAGATGCTACATAATTATTCAGTAAACGCACCCATAAAGGAAAGATCAGCAAAAATTACATCGCTGTCCCCACGATAATTTTGACATAATGGTTGAAGCGATTAAAATAATATTCACATTTTTTTTCTTAAAATAGTTGTTATACAATCAGGTAATAATACTAACCATATATTATCAAGCCAATATTTACAACATAATTTAAGTAAAAGAAAAATAACACATTTGTTTGTGGTCTGACATTATTATACTTGTACAATAACACCAATCTACACGAAACTCCAAACACACCAATAAATCTCCACTTAGGCAGGTACTAGTCAATATTATTTAACTAATATTAACAACACAAATAAGGTCGACTTAAAAGTTAAAATAACCGGCCAAGTGCGAGTCGGACTCGCGCAGGAAAGGTTCCGTAACGTTATTTATAAAAACAAAAAAAGATACGTTTGTTGTATGGGAACCCCTTGAATATTTATTTTATTCTAGTTATTGTTATATCGGCAACAGAAATACATCAACTGTGAAAATTTCAACTATCTAACTATCATGGATCATAAGATACAGCCTGGTGACAGACGGACAGACAGACAGCGGAGCCTTAGTAATAGGATCCGTTTTACCCTTTGGGTACGGAGCCCTATAAAGAAAGAAAAGTACGTTTGTTTGTTGTCTGACCTAAACAAATTATACTTATACAGTAACACCAATCCACACGAAACTCCAAACACACCAATAAATCTCCATATCAAGTATCATTTCAATACGTTTAAAGTTACCGTAAAAGGGTGGAAACGCGGTGGAAAAATAAAAACAATAACACCCGCTTCGTGGCTCCCTCTGGACCCATTTTTGCCCGAATAACACTTTTTATCATATTTATCGACTGATAAATGGTTAGGTACTTCTAGTGCATTTCTGTGTTGTTTCTACCATTTATAAGGAATTGTTTATTTTAAATATGAAGTTGTGGTAATTTTGTTTCATGTTTATTCTTTTTTTTGCGGACTGCATCTTTTCATTCTTGTTTATATATATTAAGGCCCAATTTCACCAACGTTTATTCCAAGTATACGGCTATTCCTTACTCCTGGATACAGCTAATTGACAAATGAAATTACACAAAAAAGACGCCATTTTGATTTTATCCAAGGAATAAGTCTTATTCCTTTACAAAATTGGTGATATAAGGGCTATATTCGCGTAACTCGGTTGTTCTCGGAAAGTTATACCTGGAATAAAATTTACTCTAGTTTGGTGAAATCGGGCCTAAGTCCCGCAACATCTTGCAACACCACATCGAGAATAATACTGATGTTTGAACTTTAAATATGGGGTTTAAAGTAACCGGCGGGGTGGCGGGGTGGCGTGGCGTATACAATAGTTCCAATTTCAATAACTGTTCTAATGAACATTATAACAAATAAGATTTCCTTTATTTTAATTTTTTATGTAAACAAATGACGTGACGAGCTAGTCGTTCGCCTTATGTAAAGCGTCACGGCTGCCCATAATAGATTGCAGTGTCACTCGGAACTTTAAAGTATAAAATTTTGCGTGACACTGCACTAAGTACGTCTCCTGGGATATCACACAGTCCAGTTATATGATAACTAGATAGTGAGACGCTGATATGATATCGCCAAGTTGCTGTAAATATACTATAGGTACTATTATCATAGGAGCTATGCTCGGTGTTTCCCTGCGAGATAAGTTCCGGAACGAGGAGATCCGCAGGAGAACTAAAGTGACCGATATAGCTCTTAGAGTTAGTAAGTTGAAGTGGCAATGGGCAGGCCACATCGCTCGTAGAACTGACAACCGATGGGGAAGAAAGGTTCTCGAGTGGCGACCACGAACCGGAAGACGCAGCGTAGGCCGGCCCCCCACTCGGTGGACCGATGAACTGGTGAATGCCGCGGGGAGCCGATGGATGCAGGAGGCGAGCAGCCGCTCAAGGTGGCGTGCTCTGGGGGAGGCCTATGTTCAGCAGTGGACGTCTACAGGCTGTTAATGACTATTATCACCGCACAAGTTTATTATATTATTTTAACATAAATATTCATGGTGTCGTATTTACTCTCACACACATGCCTACATCCTCAGCCTTAAATTTACTCCCTACCACAGATATAGTAAATATGAGAAAAAAAATAGGTTACGGTTACGTTTTGTCGGACAACGTAACATATTAGGTAAACACAACCGAGTGCACTTGTTAATACAGATTTTGTTATTTTACTAACTCATTAGTTTATTTTAACCTTTTACCCAGTTAGGTGATTAACTAACTGGTTAACCTAACTGGGTAAAAGGTTAAAATAACCTAATGAGTTAGTAAAATCACAAAATCTGTATTAACAAGTGCACTCGGTTGTGTTTACCTAATATGTTACGTTGTCCGACAAAACGTAACCGTAACCTATTTTTTTTCTCAGTGTAGGTGAGGACCAGATACGTCCTCAAATCGCTAGACAAAACTGGTCGTGTCTCGCTCAGCTAGTCACAAAAGACGCGTACTACTCTCTTTATTTCGCATATGTTTGACCTAATTTCGGGCCAATTTCGTAAAGCTAGTTCCTTTTTCTCCTCTTTTTATTTATATCTATACTCCCTATAGTATCAAATCCTCGCTTAACTTTATTCGCGAAATAGGTCGTCAACTAAAAAACCCCTTTGAAATTCGAGTCGCGATACCAAGATGTAAATCTGTATCCCCCATGCTTTTACCCGATACGAATACGGTATGTGTTATCGCTAATGCCACTTGGGATCGCAGTAGTGCTTTGTGCTCAAAGGCACCTGTTTTCGCTTATTCTATTTTCAATGTTTTTCGTGATAGTTATACGTACTTTTATGGTAATAGATAGACAATATTTATTTATAGAAAATATCTTTAAAAGAAAAACGAAAAGTATGTATCGTAGGTCACAGTGTTCATAACTATTCTACCACAGTTTGCCAACTATTTAGCTGTCTCAAAATACCGGCTTGTTCTATTCACATTATACTATACCTTGTCCATTTTATGAATGGTTTTTTGACAGCTCACGCCCATGAAGTTTCGTATTGTTTACGTTAAAATTTCATACAATTAATATTGTACTTCATGGAATTCATCAAAACTAAATCAACATGTACATTTATCGTATCGATTATTACGTTTACGTACCTAATTCGATTAATGATAACAGTACAATCGGAATGGTATCACATTCGAGAATCTTTAGAACATCCCTAACTTGTCAGTCGTCGAGCTGTCAAAAAACCATTAATAAAATGGACTAGGTATAGTCGATCATATTAAAAAATTAATTATAACTGAGGTAAAAAACGACATAATTTTGATAAGAGATCAAAACACAAGAAGCCAGCGGGTGCCGCTCTAAAACCTATTACACACGAACTACTTAATTAAGTTCAACTCATTACCATTCCTATCTCCACCAAGCATACTGCAGCGTCATTTTAACGCCCAAACGCTAAGTAAACAGAATTTTTGTCACCATGTCCAATGAAATTAACAGTGGCGCAGGGTAGATGAGTTTAACTTATGACGGGTGGACACGCGATCGTGTCATGGTAATGACAGAATAATAAATTATGTTGTAATAACTTATTATAATGTACCTACTACGGTTCATGATACCGGGTAATGGAATAGGTAATTAGCGAATTCGGTAAATTAAAAGTGGTGTGGTGGTAATAAAGGGTTAGGTACATTTTAGGCGTATACGTGTTTTTAATATACAGGGTGATCGGTTCGTAGACCGTATCCTTTCAGGGTGTGTTTAAGCAGGTTTTGGGCTATGTTTTAAACGTAACATTAGGTCAGGGTTTTTTTTATTTTTAAGTTATTCAAAATTTTGTAAAAATTGGGCAAATTCCTCGTTTTCCACCTTAAATCACTAATTTTTAATTGTTATTAGATTTAAAAAAACATCAATGACTCTACTGACGCTTAAATTAAATCATAAATGACCATAGTTTTTAAAAACAGTGCTAAAACGTAAAATATTTTTTTCCTGATAATAATGACCCTTTCAGAAAAATTCCTTTATCTCAAAAACATGACTGATTTTTTTTCTTTAAATTATTTTAAAAGCATGCCCGTTTCAACGGCTTTCTAATGAGGTATTTATCAAAAAAATTGATGGGTTCTAAAGATACTCACAACCAAATATGTATGTCTAACCCCTCATCGAGACACGAAATCATCAAAAATCCAAACCAAATCATGTTTATACTTTGTATCACGATCAATGTAAAGCCATAAAGCGAGAGTTAGAGCAACCAAGTAGTGATTGATAAACTTATTTTTATGCATCAATGGACTCTTATTGAGCGCACAGAGTCTACCGCACGAGTTAAAATTGGACAAAACACCGGGTAAATGACACTTAATAATGACAATAATAAAGAATATTTGCTTAAGGGGGAACGTTTCGTCAGCGCAGAAATTCAAATTCAAATTTTCTTGCGTTCTTTTGCCAATAATAGCTTAATTTTACTCAACGTGATTACATGAAAACTAATCTTGCGGAAATAAATAGAATGTATTAACAAATTACGATTAAAATTATTTCCTAGATATCATTGGTTTAGCGACAAATGGCAATAAACAATTTTTTTCTTACTTTTTCAGTCGATTGCCATTTGTCGCTAAACCAATGATAAGTAGGTGATACTTTCAATTGTAATTTATTGATACATTATATTTATTTGCGCAAAATTAGTTTTCATGTAATCACGTTGAGTAGTTAAGCTATTATTGGCAAAAGAACGCAAGAAAATTTGAATTTGCCGCGCTAGTGAAACGTTCCACTTTAAGTATATACTTGTTTTATTGAGTAAAATGGGTGTAATATTATCAGTTACTTGTAAATATTCATGCGCATTTTTAAGGTTCCGTGCTTGAACTTTAACCGGAAGTACAGGTTTTATGGTTTCGGCAGTATTTATCATCTTACCCTAAATTGGAGAAAGAAAGAAAGAAAGAAAAATGATTTATTCATGACAACAACAATTAATAAACTGTACAACATCTAAAAAACAAAAAAGGTATAACAATGATTGCCAGTTGCCACGAATCGGTCCCAACTCAGCATAAATGCTGGTCGTACGACCAGCGCTGGTCTTCCGTTGGGCCGTTACGGAGCAGTATCCAACAAAAAAAATTATTTAGTATTAGTGGTTATTTATTATTAACAGATTTGTTTCGGAAAAATCACAACTGTAACTATGATAAAAGTGACCAAAATGCTCTACCTCAATATTATTTACAAAATAAATATTATTTGTAACTTACATTGATTTTATGTATCTTGTTTTTTTAAACAACTTTTACTAAAAAATCTTTTCCTCACTTCTCGAAAACCTAAATTACGTCCCAAGCATCACACGCTTGCTAATAAATTCAAATTCTTTATTACAGAATGCGTAGGTACAGTAAACAAACGAGCGCTATTTCTGCCTACTTAGTATGCACCCTCAGGGAGGCTCAACTAGTATAAAATAGTTAATTTTTAATTACAATTTTATTACTAGAGCGCGTCCCATCCAATTACCGAAAGATATATTAGAGGCCACCTAAAACAAATTGAAAACAAGGGTGGTTTTTTAAGTAGAAAAGTTTTACTTATTAGTGTATATGGGCATATTGTAATACTACAATGTAGCTACACACCGACATCGATTTTTCTACAAACACGTGCATTTTTATTTATATTAACTTTTGATCAAACTGACCAGTTTGAATGGCCCGGTGGGTTTGGCTCAACTATTTGCCTGTAAGAAGGTCCTGCAGTTCGGAGCATAATTATGACAGCTTTCTACAGATGAACATTACAATAAATATTTTATACACAAATAAAAAAATAAAAATATCTCTCCCTCTCTTTTTTTAAGGCGCATTTTAATACCTTATTTACGTAGCAATTCCTAAAATCAATTCTAATAATATATATCCATCCACCTTTCATACATTTTCTTAGACTTTTCTCTTAGGCCGGGTTTCCACTTTCAAGAAAACTTCTGCAAGAAGCGTCCGTCCGTCTATTAGACTGTAGCTCATAAATGTACCTTAACTAGTGTAAATTACAATTACAATAGTTTACACGTTCAAGCTACAGTCTGATAGACGGTCGGACACATCTTGCAGAAGCTTTCTTGCAGGTGGAAATCCGGCCTTAGTGTGTCCTAAGGCAACGTCAAAACAAGACACGTGTGTCGTAAAGCGAGTGAGAAACGATTGCTACGACCAAATCGGACACGACATCAATTGTGCGATGTTATTGATATTGTGGGGGGGCCTTCTGGTCAAGTTATGTGATCTCATGCTATATTTTGTTATTTTCAGTAAAATCGTTACTGAGATATTTCGTTTTAAATACAGTATGTAAGGTAGGTATATAAAATATGTAGGTAAGTACTTTAAAATGATTAGTATCAGTTCTTTTGAAGGTTTTTATTTGTCTCTAGACTAGACGATTAAATGCTTCAAGAGAAAAACTACAACCTTTTAATTTCACATCGAAAACAAAATAAATAGCATCTAAAATCAAATTTAACTCATTTGTGTTCTGAACATTGGTGCTCTTTTGGAAATACCTCATCTAATATTACCAAACCAAAAAGCTCGAGAAAAAAAAAAGAAATTCTGTAACAAAATTCCCCAGAACCACGTTCCACTGAACATAAAATCCGCCAGAGGCGAAACAACACCTGTATTACCATAACAAGACGTGAAATTTGAATGTCCACAATCCAATAACCCCGACTCGCCGGCCTGGAATTAAGTTATCCACTTTTTGCAAGAAAAGACGCGACACGTTAACATATGAATATGACAAATTGTCTGGCGGCGGTCAGCCAGGCCGGACTATCCGCGTCGCACCGAGTTTTACGACACCCTAGGGAGCCAGGGGGACCAACTTGAAAATTTTTCATTCCGCCCGACTAACGGAGGAAGAAAAACGGTCAGGTCACTCGTCAAAACTGTAACAATTTCTCAGAAACAATAATGGGATAAAACGTGGCGTGACCAGTGAAAAAGCTATTATGGCCACTGTCATTGTTATTTATTTGGGAAGCGCATGTCGTGAATTTTTATTCTATCAAGGGAGTTGAAGTTCTATTGGCGGTGGCGGCTGGATTGAAACATCTGAGTTCGTGTGTCTTTGAAATTTATTTAAAAAACAGTTTGTCTATACTTACAGTTGACGCTTTTTCAGTTAAAAACGACAGTGGAAATCCCATATCATGCATATTCGTTGTTTGTTAACGCGACTTTAGTAAAGTATATAATACCTACACCTAATAGAGCAGCTATTTAGGGACACTAGTACACTACCAGTGGTCAAATGACCTGACCAGTGACCATGTGCTTTTAATATATCCTACGGAACCGTGTGCACCGTTATCAGTATAGGTATGAATTGCATTTTGTTAGTCATTAACGTATGAAGTGACGTGACATAAACAGTGAGATATTAATATGTGGTAAAAAAAACTTTGATCTTGTGTAAGCACCCGTAAACAGGGTACTTACCTATTTTTAGTAAACGATGAAATAATTTTAAATTTATTATTCGTAATCAACTAATCACTACTCTAACCTATTAATTAGAACTAACTTTATAGGTAAGGAACTTACCTGTGTATGCCGGAGATATTAGGCTGTATTTATCTCCGGCATATTTCCAGCTTAGAAAACCAACATACGTAGCTAGGTTATCATGAAAATACTGATTTGTGAGTGTTGCGGCGACAGTAATTCCCAAATGGAATCACGAAGAGTGCAGCCGCGACCGTGGACCGAATTGCAAATACGTACGACGCCGACTTTATTCCTCTCCGATAGTATGGGGAACTTTAGTTACATATTGGACTATGTAGTAGAAATAATACTATTCGAATACAATAACGGATGAGTAGGTATGCGAGAATTTGAGGTGCATACCTAGTGATTGAAAACTGCATTATTATTTTATCATCTAATCTGACCTGGGGGCCTACCACAACCATATACAAAACTATCATGTGTCACGACAGTAATGTTTCAAGGTTACAATAATATTGTTCGATTATCGCGAAGACATCAAAACTGCTTTGCCTGGCCAATATTATAGTATTCTTACTTTTATGACTTCATGGTACGAATTTTCAATGTATGGTTGAAGTAATAATGCTATAAGAGGTGGTGGTAAGCCTCCTGACTATAGGGAGTAGGTAGACTTTTTGCAACTCAGGTTTTTTTTTACCTACACTTTCTGCGTTTAGTGAATTTTACGATAATTTTAAGAACTAGTCATGTTAATATGTAGTCATTTTGCGATTTCGTTTCTCTGCGATGAAGTAAATCTACGATGTAGTCGCTACGTGTTGTGGTCATTTTGCGATCTAGTCAATCTAATACTAACCCATATGTTCTAATATTTTTATATTAGAGGCGCTACTTTACTGTACTTTACTTTTTGCTGTTTAAACATTGAGGTACAAAAGAAATATTTAAATAAAGGTACCTTAAGGAATCGAACCCTTTCTTAGGTAGGACTCCTTTACTCTTCCTACCACTGAGGTACCACCAGCAATAGCCCATGTAGTTCCGGCAATCAGTCCCGACGTCCCGATAATGAATCCCGGCGGATGTTCCCGGCAACAATCGTGACTCAACTCCAGATCAATTCCCGATACGTGCCTGACGTGTGATTTATCGTATCAGGTCAGATCAGGTTTGGAGGATTGAAGGAAATACAGGTAATGAGGGTTGCGTGAATTAGAAATGTTTACTACTTCCTTTGTGTTTTTGTTTTCGTGTTTTGTGCACGAGATGTCGCAGCTGCTGCAGCGTTGTCTCTGATAGACTCAGAGATTATTGACAAAACAAATGACTTCTAGGGTAAACGCAAAGATCTAAGACGTATCTCGTACACCCATAAACTCGGACCAAACAGTCCAAACCCATGCAATAAGAAAACGCGTTTGAATGACTAGGTTAGCAAAAAATTAACACAAAGAGAGAGCATTGTAGATGTCACAAAAAACTTTCCATCCTTCATCATTAGTCGGAAGACGTTCACTGCTAAACACAGACCTCCCCATCATAGTAGGTAGGTACTTCACTATGATCAACTAATTGCCTCTAGCATCCATTGACTTTCCGTGGTTTTGGAACGGTCTTACTGTAAATATCAACCAAATTCTGCACATTACAAAAATAATTGTGATACGCAATTTTAACTAACGTCATTTAGCTGCCCCGGCTTTGCACGGGTATAATAGTTTTCGCAGTGCACGCAGTGTAAAGAACCTATTTTAGGTAATTGTTTTACACCTTGGGTTAAATTATTGGAGGTTTAGTAAAGATCCCAAATATTTTTGAAGGTATAATATAGCCTATGTCACCCGGGGATAGTGTAGCTTTCCAACAGCGAAAGAATTTTTCAAATCGGTTCGGTGTTTTCAGAGCCTATTCATTGCAAAGAAACAAACAAACAGATAATCAAATCTTTCCTCTTTATAATAGTGTTATAGATTATAGATAAGTAAATCCTCTAGCGTTCAATTTAGAGTTCTATCTATACGTCACCTACGTTAGTTTTGAAACGAAAACGCTGGCAAATTTTTCCGTTTGTTATCAGTCGTGTAAGTAATGCTCATCAATTATTTGAATTCAAAGCTCAATTATCAACAAAAATAATTTCAGAGAGTCCATCTTCACCACTCTATCTTTACTTTACCCCTTTTTTCTCATTTTCCCAACATTTTCCATTAATAAAAAGCCGGTCCATTAACGCTATCGATTCCGTTATTCCAGTAACAAGTAGATCCGAACTGCCCTCTTGTGTATTAAGCCAATAACGCAAAAAAGAGGGGCAGAGTCCTAAATGAGCCATCTCCGGTTACTCTTGAATATTTATGAAGGGCCAACAAGAGCCATCGGTGTTTTTAATGCATTTTATTACGGAACTATGAGCTAAGTCGTTTAGAGATAGAGCGATGGTGGCCGAGCGGTAGCATGTGCGCTTCGCAAAATTACGGCACCGGGTTCGATCCTCGCCCCTGCACCAATGACTTATCTATTAAGTTATGTGCAGTTTGTGATTCCATCGCTCCGTGCCTCGGAGAGCACGTTAAGCCGTCGGTCCCGGTTGTCATAAGAACATCTATGGCAATCGTTACGGGTAATCAGACGCCTGATAGAATCTGACGCTTGATCTAACCATTCCTGTTACTGGTTCCTTATGGGTTGCGAGGTCAGATGGCAGTCGCTTGTGTAATTCTGGTAGCTCGCCGCTACAGGTTTGATTGGGAGCCGACCCCAATAACAAATGGGAAAAGGCAAAGAGGATGATGATGATGATGATATGAGCTTAGTCGCGAGAGTCTTTTGTATAGGATATAACATTTTATAGTAAAAAGGCGTTATGACGTCATTAATTATGAACTTCATAGTAGCTATGAGGTAGCAAGCGATCTCTGTTTTGCAAGAAAGTACATATAATAGCTCGAGAAATAAAAAAAAATGACATAGTAATTTATTACCAATTTTACTTATTTTTCTATTATTACATATTTACATTCTTTTTTAACCTAATTTAAAAAACAACAGCCTAAAGACGTCCACTGCTGAACATAGGCCTCCCCCAGAGAGCGCCACCTTGAGTGGCTGTTCGCCTCCTGCTTTCACCAGATCGTCGGTCCACCGAGTGGGGGGCCGGCCTACGCTGCATTTTCCGGTTCGTGGTCGCCACTCGAGAACCTTTCTTTCCCTCCGGTTGTCAGTTCTACGAGCGGTGTGCCTGCCCATTGCCATTTCAACTTGCTAATTCTAAGAGCTATATCGATCACTGTGGTTCTCCTACGGATCTTCTCGTTCCGGATCTTATCTCGCAGAAATTTATATTTACCTACAAATTTAAAACAACTTTAGCGCGTTGGTCTAGCGTGACGCTATTTTGTATACTTTGAAGTATTGAGATAGGTACTAGCTTCTAATGACAAAATCATTTGCATCAGCGCTTCAAAACATTCTGATTACGGATTCGCTGTGAAGCACATTGTCATCAGAGTACAATAAACCAATTATATCCGTCACATTTCACCCGCCAGTATTTACATTTATATTGGAAACCCCGCTCGGCCATACGAGATTGAGTTTTGAATTTTAGAATGCGAAATTGGGTTAGAAAGGTGAATTTCGTTGGGTTTCGTATAACACGTGTCATTGAAGAAACGAATCTGACGAAAACAAGAAACTATTGTTTTCCCTCTTTCGCTATTATGTTTAAGTGCAGAGGGAATAAGACTGCAATAGAAATGTTTGCTCTTTTAAGTTCTGTTTTATTGAATCGCGTTATACCATGTAGAGACATTTTGAAAACGTTAAAATAACTGTTATTTTATAAATTAAGGCAAATAAATACTATCTACTACAAATAACATTTAGACTGTATACTAGCCGCGATGGCCTATAGATAGTTGCTCCAAATAACTGAATTTTCTTACGGACAATCTGGCTAAACTATGTTCTATGTTCATGAATGACATTACAAATATTTAACACAAATATCATATTAATCCAAACAAGGTTTTATAAATACAACGGTATCAATGTTGTTTTTTCATTCCATACTGTTTTATGTACGTAAACTTGTATGATATTTTTGTTGAACATTTGTAATGTTATTCATGAGAACATAGTTTAGCCAGATTTTTCGTAAGTAAATTCTTGAAATATGTCGCAATGCGCGAGCGAGATAGTGGATTCACGTCAAAACACGTTTTCCGAGGAGCGCGAAAAGCTTCAAGCAGTTTTGCTATTTTATCATTACTTTTTCATATAATTATGTTTATATTTTTGCGCGTTGTATCACAAACTTGAACAAAATGACACTTGCGCGTCCAATCATCATTTGTTCATCAAAACTGCACAAATAAACATAAATATTCAGTTATAATAACTTATAATCAAGTAGCCTTTGTTCAAATAATAACTGAAGTAGGGGCGTGATGTTTACATTGTTCAGTAGTGGCAAGTGCTGTTAAAAGTTTCAAGCTTTTTTAACCCTTATATTAAAGAGATAGTGTCGAATATTGCGTAATTGTTTATGATATTGGTGTAATAATAGGCATAATATATTCACAGCGGGATCTTCTTTATGGTACAAATTGGTTAACATGTGGCCCTTTGCAAACTTTGGGTTTGCTTTTCTGATTTTTGCATCATTATCATAGTCATAAAAATATAAGTGTTCGTAATGTAGTATTGCGAATACTGTATGAAAATAGATTAATAACATTAGACATCATTTGGAGTGTACCTAGAGCGATTGTGGCCGAGCGGTAGCATGTGCGCTTTGCATTCTTACGGCACTGGGTTTGATCCTCGGCCCTGCACCAATGACTTATCCAGTAAGTTATGTGCAGTTTTCGATGCCGTCGCTCCGTGCCTTGGAGAGCACGTTAAGCCATCCGTCTCGGTTGTCATAAGAACATCTATGGCAATCGTTACGGGTAGTCAGACGCCTGATAGAATCTGACGCCTGGTCTAACCATTCCTGTTACTGGTTACTTATGGGCTGCGAGGTCAGATGGCAGTCGCTTGTGTAATTCTGGTAGCTCACCGCTACAGGTTAGACTGGGAGCCGACCCCAATAACAAATACGAAAAGGCAAAGAGGATGATGATGGTGACATCATTTGTCAGATCTGGAGTAAGTAACAAAGTACCTATTGTCCCAATACATACATACATTATATCTATAAGGAAAACACCTAGCAAATTTCAAACAAACGACGATCGTGTATAAGTGACATAACAAATAATTGTTGTCCTATTTATAGGATCTGTGTCAATCATATACAGATTTTTTTAGGAGGGTTAAATATTTAGAGCCAATCTAGAGAAAATTAAAATAAATGTGAAGTAGGTACGTTTTATCAGCTCATGCTCAACATTCTCATGCTATTTGTGCTCATAAACAAATTATCGTACTACTTTATACAAGTAGTAGTAGAGCTTTAAGGTGGAACGTTTCACTAGCGCGGCAAATTCAAATTTCCTTGCAATCTTTTGCCAATAATAGCTTAATTACTCAACGTGATTACATGAAAACTAATATTGCGCAAATAAATAGAATGTATCAATAAATTACAATTAAAACTATCACCTACATAGCATCATTGGTTTAGCGACAAACAGAAATAGACTGAAAAACTAAGACGAAATTTGTTTATTGCCATTTATTTACGTTAAATCAGTTTTAATGTAATCACGTTTAGTAATTAAGCTGATATTGGTAAAAGAACGCAAGAAAATTTGAATTTGGCGCGCTAGTGAAACGTTCCACCTTAAGAGATTCTTTTGACCTTTATTTTAAAGCTTGTAAAAACCTTTATTAAAAGTGTTTCCGTTTTATTTTCAATTTTAAAGCCACTTTCTCAATAGATAAGGTTTAAGATTGCATGCCACTGTGTAGGCAGTTGTAATATTCCTTTCAAAATTTTTCTTTCTCTAACAATATCTATTATAAGTAGGTACGTGTAAAAACATGATACATTATCCCAATCGAGAACATCTAAACATACATCAAGCTTAATGCATCGAGATACTCCTATAATGGAATTTATCAAAAATCGAAGGGGTGTATTGCATCATCCCCTAATTTGGTTTTTATTTTATTTCAACCCCAACGTATAGGGGCTAGTGTGGAATTAGTCTTACCATATGCGCTCCTACTTGAGTTACAGAAGCGACTGTTCATTTTTGTGGTGATGGTGTTGCCAGTATGGTGCCGTAATGGTTCGTATATTTTGTTTTAATATCTAGTTAAAATTCAATCAAAGTTTTAGAATCAAATTGATAGGTTAGTCGAATTGTAATAAGCATTGAACTTTTTTTTATCAACGACTAGTTGCGACCCGCGGTATCACCCGTGGATAAAACGTATTCTATGCGTTAAACCCAGCGTGTAAGCTACCTACATTCCGAATTTTATCAAAATAGGTTTAGTAGTTGTGGATTAATGGTAACAAACATTCACACACACAAACTTTCGCATTTATAATATTAGTAGGAAGTAGGATAGGAAGGATAGGCTGATGGTAAGTGACGACGCGGTCGACGATGGAGCATGCTTGCCTAGAAGATACCGGTTCACTCTAACCTTAAAAACTCCCAGATTATATTTGTCAGGATACAATGACGCTGGTAAGGTGTTCCATTTCTTTACATGTAAACGATTTCATGAATAATAAAAAAAAAACAAAAATCTGGGTAGTTCGTAAGTAAGTATAATATAATGATTTTGTATCTCGTATATATGTATAACTTGCAACCATAGATAAGGGAATAGTACTTGCAAGGGGTAATGGGGCGTTTCACACCGCGCTTGGTCCACACCGCGGTGTGAATCGCCCAAGTGCTCTAAATGAATAAGCTCTTTCGGACCGCGGTGTGAATCGCCCTCTGCTATAAGATGTTGCCTTTACCTATTTTAAAATATAGCCTCTGATATCGTCATTAGACGAATACGTTCCACGGGAACACGGGGCTTCTTTCGCAGGGAGAGAGTATTATAGGCCTTAATCTACCATGCTGGCCAAGTGCGGGTAGGTAGATGACACACTCATATTCTCGATTTTTGTGATTCTTGAACAGGCCGGGTTCCTCACGTTGTTTACGTGCATGTGCCTGGTTAAGTCATTGGTGCAGGGCTGAGCGAGATTTGAACCTGGATGCGTTAATTCGAAAGTCACTAGGGTTACCACTGAGTCACTGATATAGGTGTAGAGCATTCCAATCTTCTTGGCTAATAATTGCCTTTTTTAACTTCATCTTCAGCATCATCATCAACAGCCCGAAGATGTCCACTGCTGAACATATGCCTCCCCCACATAGCACCACTTTGAGCGGCTGCTTGCCTCCTGCATCCATCGGCTTCTCACGGTTTCAACCAGATCGTCAGCTTCGGGTATTTTCACCTATTTTTGACCTATTAAAAGTTGTTTTAGTGCAGTGAGCTTGTCACGTAATTTCATATTACACAACACAAGAAAACCATTGAAAAATCGATCGATCTCAACCAAGTAAAATAAAACTATTATCTCTACATAAATAAGACACCCCAACCACAAAATTAAGGGTGCTCCACACGTGTAATCTGAGCCCCGCCGCAGGAGAGACATGTGTGCGCCGGCTTAAAATGCGGCTTAAACTCCGATGTAATGCCGATTACCAGCACGCAGCTTAAGCTATGCTTAGTTTTACTTACTTTTGTTAGTATGTACGTGATAAATTGACATTGAAGTTATTTTTTGATTCATGATTCGGATAATAATAAAACATAATTAAGTATTCCTAACATAATGTATGTAGGTACCACCAGGTTCTCAGTCCACCGAGTGGGGGGGGGGGGGGGGGGCTACGCTGCGTCTTCCAGTTCGTGGTCGCCACTCGAGAACCTTTCTTCCCCATCGGTTGTCGGTTCTGCGAGTGATGTGGCCGCGGGGAGCAGATGGATTCAAGAGGCAAGCAGCCGCTCTCTGGGGACCTGAGGAAGGCCTATTTGGACGTCTTCAGGCTGTCGTCGATGATGATGATAATGTATATCTATGTACTATTACATAAGTGTAGTACCTATGCATTATGTACCGTACATAAGTGCATACACAAATTACCTGTTTTATAATACCTACTTCATGTAAACCGACTTGCATGTTTTTTCCCCAAGAAAATAGAACTTAGTGAATTGATTTCTCTTTTTTACTGTTTGTACCCTACTATTTGGCGAAAGTCTCCCCCGTTTCCTTCTATCTTGAGTCAGATTTTCCATTCAGTCTGAATGAACACAAGTCATCACGCCACCTTTTGTGGCGGCGCCCATACCGTGTCGCCGCCCATCTATAACAAAACAAAAACACAACAAAACCACAACAAAACAAAGTAACAACAAAACAACAACAAAACAAAACACAAAACAAAACAAACACACACAAAATAATAACAACACAAAATAACAACAAAATAATACAAAACAAACACAAAACAACAAAACAAAACAAACACAACAACACAATACACAAAACCAAACACACAACACAAACAACAACACAGTCTAGTCAGTGTAGTTGTCTATTACAAAATAATAGTAACCAAATTCTACAGCAATAAAAGGTCTTGTGTTAATTTTATTTATTTATTCATGAACAGACATACAATAAAAAGTAATTCCAAGACCTTTAAAGATTAGCGTCAGCTCTAAACAGCCGTTTGCATAAATTTCCTTATCGTGCCATTCCACACATTACAACTTTTTAAAGGCACACACGATAAAGACACTTGATCACAGGCAAAACATTACCGTCAGGGATCCAGTTTAATCTATAATGCGTCTTATCGCAATATTTTCCATTTCCGGGAAAAACGGGAAAGCCCGGAACGCCGGGGCATCGTCAGGGGAAATAAGGAGCCAGAGTTTCACTTTGTTGTTTTTTTCTCTCTCGTGGCGCAAAATTTTTCGTACTTTCCTCTTCGTTTACACTTACACTAACCCGTGTTCCATGTTAGCTACCTGCATTCAGTTGTGCTGAATTAAATATCAAGCCCGGGCAAAGGGTGAAATGTCTGGATTTGCATTTGTTTGCAACAATGAAACGGATTGGAGTTGTGTTTAAGTTGGATGCGAAAGTTGGAAATTGCTTGTTAGAAAAATGTACGGAAACGTAATCATATAACTTTGCTGTAAAAGTTTTTTTTTCAATAAATTAAAACGTTTGAACAGTAGTTTTATAAATAAAAAATAAATAAATTCATATTTGTGGAGATTTTACACAACGCCATCTAGCCCCAAACTAAGCAAAGCTTGTACTATAGGATCCAGATAAGAGGTAGAATACATAATTATATACTTTTTGTTTGTAAATACATACATAGAATACAATATAACACCCAAACACAGAACAAATACCTATGTATATCACAGAAAAGGTTTGTCCTGGGAGAAATAGAACCCACAACCTACAGTTCAGAAAGCAGGGCCACCAACTGAGCTATGAGGCCAGTCATGGTAAACGTCCAAAGTGGCACTTTATGGGAAGAGACGTTCAGCAGATTTGATGATGATGATAATAATTACACGATTTTTTCTAAGAATCGGTTTCCAGAATGTATTTGGAAATATAAATAAGTATACTCTCTTTAAATATCTATTAACTTTTTACAGAATACAGGTAAATATTTTAAAATAAAATTAATTTATTCAATACCTCCGATATCCCAGGTATCGGTATCCGTAATTAGTTAATGTACCCTCTCATATCCGATAATTTATTGAGACAGAGCACCTCCCTCCTGCTTAATAACTCCTCCCAATTCCCCCCTTATGGACCCAGCACTGGGAATTGACGGCGGCGAAAAACTCCACCATAATATTAATGCACCGTACTATGGTAAGTATTGACGGTTTTATAGTGAGAACGAGAGGTTTTGATACTTGAAATAGAATATCGAAAATTCGTCACCAAAACGTTACCACCTTCTGGAATAACGGCCTCCTCTTCCACACAGAGAGAAACAGAGAGAGAGAGAGAGAGAGAGAGAGAGTGCAGACCATAATCCACCATACTTACTAGCCAAGTGCAGGTTGATGGATGAAAATAAAAATTTACCTCATAGTCATGTTATCGTATAGTATCATAATTCAAATACTACATTAATATTTTTTAGCAATATAATTTAAGAAATTATCTAATTATTCATTTTCCAATAATAGAAACTGCGCGTTAATTGAGTTTAATCCAAGAAATAACGAACGAACGGACACAGCATTCTACCAGATATTTAACTCTTAAGAAATTGATAATTTTTTGCAATGGCCAACATGTCGCTTGTTTCGCGTCATACGGACTTTGCCAGTTATTCTGCCACCAAGCAGTAGTGTGCAAGCACTACTGTGTTCCGGTTTGAAGGGCATTGTAGCTAGTGAAATTACTGTGCAAATGAGACTATGACTTGATCACTGAGTTTAGTAATCTGATTACTAGACTGTGTGATGTCTCAGGATGACGTGCGCAGTGCAGTGTCACGCGAAACTTTATTGTTTTAAAGTTCTGAGTGACACTGCAACTGTTATGGGCGGCCGTGTTGCTTAACATCAGGTGAACGACTAGCTTGTCACGTCATTCAATCGCATAAAAAAAATGTGAAGTATCAAATTTCTTTTATTCTACCAAATTGACACTCGCTTCAATAGGCGGTCTCACCGTTGGATTAATCAGAATTGTTGCCCGCCGTGAGAAATTGTCGCCATCAGCCGCGTCGGCATCTCGCGGATGATGTAGCAGGGTGCTGAGTTTTATGGATTGTGAAATTGTTTTGTTTATGCATTGAACAATTTGTATAAAATGGATTAACTACTTTTTTTTGGTAAGGATATTTTGGTTGGGTTATTTTGGTGGGCGTGTGTACAAACAATATTAATAAGAACATAAATGTTCAAGTATCTATGAGGAATGCTTTTCTGTTCCAACAGTCCATAAAAAACGTATGCTTGATAGAATATTTATTAAATTTTGGATTGCATTATTTCCTGAGTAATTGTTTTGCTTTTGTGCTAAATAATGTTTAGTTCAAGTCAAAACAATAAACCAAGAAATAATGAATAAGTAATAGAAAATAATTTTTGAAGGAAATCTAAATGAAATGAAACTACCGGAAATAGATTATAAACTGTTTATTGAAAACACCATATAACATATGTATCTGTCCATCCAAAGGCTGTCTGGAAGAGATTGCGTTTTAGCGATAAGGCCGCCCATTGAAACCTAATTGTAAGACTTTATTTTTTATTTATTGTTATCTTGGTGTCAATAAAGAGTTTATCTATCTATCTATCTATCATATAACAGGAATAATCGGTAACCAAAATATTACAACAAGGTGTCAACGGGTGGTTTATCAGCCTTACAAACCTGTAATTTTCAATACTTTTGCTATCTGAGAAGTAACCGATATTAACTCTATCAGCTTGCCAACCCATAAAAATTTGTTTCAACTAACTACAACTCCAAATATCGATGAGTCAGCGTCGTTTCTGCTCATATACAGGGCGATATAAACCCGAGTATACTTTTTCTCATAATAAGTTCTCGTGCCGTGATTGGTTCAACCCCCAGGGGGTTTGAACTTCGTCAGCAAATGAACAGTGAGGCAGCGCGATAATAATTTATAAGACATCCTGTATTATTTATTGTCGGTGCTATATTAGAAGACTGGAGCACGTGGATCTGCGTTATGGCAGGAATGATTTCGAAATTTAAAAAAAAAAGTATTTTGACCTTTTTGCTTTGGAGGCTGGGTAAAATACTTAGTAGTGTTAATTTTTTTTCTTCTTCTCACAACTTTTTTTTTTATCTTTATTATAATTCGCCTGTAAGCTTTTTCTGTTTGTCTAATGTATAGTAACCCAAATATGTTTCAATGGTATATACCCAAATTATTGAATTTTACTATATGGTGCAAAACTGTGGTTGGTACTGTAAAGCTTCAGCCACAAAGGCACGTCAAGTGGCCGTCAGTGCAGCGTCAAAATCGGCCATTTGGAACCTTACATTTCGCAGTTCAGAACCCATTGCTGCCCGTGTTCGTATAGACGGCTGCACCGCGATCCCCGCGGGCAGCATGGGTACCGAATAGTTTCACGTTACTGACGCCATCGCAGACGCACCGGTGGGGCCGAAGCTTTATTGGGCGTCGTAATGCCTAACATCGGGCTAATAAATAGCTCGTCAAGACTATTTTTTTCTTTTAACTAAAATAAGTTCAGTACATTTTCATCATTATGAACATACAAAAAATGTTTGTACAATTTCGTAAAATTAGTTTTTCAAAATCTTATTGTACAGTAAATAGGAGTTCAAAACCGCACTGCCACGAAGAAAAACTCCACCTACGACGTTCCGAAAATAAATAACCACATACCAACGAGACCGCGTGAAGAAGATATATGGGCCAACCAGGGAATACAATTCAGGATAGCAGAGGTCGTTCCCGTTAGTATAAATGTAAGTAAATTTGAATAAAACATTGCCGGTTGGTACGTGGCTCGCGGGATCCTTGTTTACCTCTTTTGTGAATTTTTAAGACTTGTTGATGGTGGGAGTTACTGCAGAAATTGGCAGAGATTTGTTATGTGTGTCTAAAAAAAGTTTATGTGTAAAACATAAATTAGTTTAAATTATATAAAACAAATCAGTACAGTCAAAGTGACGGATATTTATTCTATTCACAAGTCATCACGTTAATTCTACCACATCAAGTTAGAGGCGCCCATCCGATTTTCTGAGCGTATTTCATAGTTTTCGAAAATATGTTTTAGATATATATTGTAGCTAGTAAAGTTACTGGGCAAATGAGGGTTTATAACCTAGTTATCCACAGCCTACAACTCTAGACTGTACTGATGTCTCAGGTTGACGTGCGCAGTGTCACGCGAAATATCTGTTGCGACCCTAGAGTATAGACTTTTTTGGACACTTTTTATATGATGTGGACACTTTGATGTGAATGAGTCTGACAGATTTGTATAGAAAAAACAGTTGACTCGAGTCGAAAAAAATGGTACGGTGACTTTTCGCAAGCGTAGCTAATTACTATACGTATGTTTGTTTCTTTCCTTCGCCACTGACGTAGCGATACGTGTGAGCAGTTCAAACATAATATCCTTTTGATGATTTCTCTATTTTCGTTATTTCTCCGAAACTGTTCACAAACGCATTGGAGGATGTTTTCAAGCTCTTGGAGTGGAAAAGATCTGGCATCAACATAAATGGCGAGTACATCACTAACCTTCGTTTTGCCGATGATATAGTCATAATGGCGGAATCGCTCGAGGACCTTAGCACCATGCTCAACGACCTCAGTAGAGTCTCCCAGCAGGTTGGTCTTAAGATGAATATGGACAAGACAAAGATCATGTCTAATGCTCATGTTCCACCTATACCGGTAATTGTTGGGAACGATACTCTCGAAGTTGTCGACAAGTATGTCTACCTAGGACAGATTGTCCAATTAGGTAGGTCCAACTTCGACAAAGAGGTGGCGCGAAGAATCCAACTCGGCTGGGCAGCGTTCGGGAAGCTTCGTCCTATCTTTTCGTCCAAAATACCGCAGAGCCTGAAAACGAAAGTTTTCAATCAGTGTGTGTTGCCAGTGATGACTTATGGAACTGAGACATGGTCTCTTACTGTTGGCCTCATTAGTAAGCTCAAAGTCGCGCAGCGAGCTATGGAGCGAGCTATGCTCGGTGTTTCCCTGCGAGATAAGCTCCGGAACGAGGAGATCCGCAGGAGAACTAAAGTGACCGATATAGCTCTTAGAGTTAGTAAGTTGAAGTGGCAATGGGCAGGCCACATCGCTCGTAGAACTGACAACCGATGGGGAAGAAAGGTTCTCGAGTGGCGACCACGAACCGGAAGACGCAGCGTAGGCCGGCCCCCCACTCGGTGGACCGACGACCTGGTGAAAGCCGCGGGGAGCCGATGGATGCAGGAGGCGAGCAGCCGCTCAAGGTGGCGTGCTCTGGGGGAGGCCTATGTTCAGCAGTGGACGTCTTCAGGCTGTTAATGATGATGATGATGATGATGATTTCTCTATGCTTATAGTCTATACTCTAAGGTTGCGACTAGCTTCTTCTGTCATTCTTTACATTACTTATAAAAAATAAAATGTCCCAAAGGACCGCCATATCCATTTAAAAAATTCACTGAAAATGCGTTCATTGATGACCTTTTTTAAAAACCGTATAAATTTTAATAAAGGGTTGGACAGAAACAGTGATTAAATCTGGTTCAAGACAACAATCTACTTAGCTTAATTTTAATTAACTCCGACTCATTTATTTGGCTTGTTAATTAATTACGCTAATGTTTTACGGTCAGAAAAGGGGTTTTACATAACGCCTATGATTTAAGAGACTAGGTACATCTCTTAAATCATAAGCGTTGTGTAAAAATCCTTTTCGTCTCCTTTCTATATTCTCACATAGAATACAGAAGTTTCAACCCGCAAATAAATCATTCTACCGAGAATCACACTAATATTATAAAGGCGAAAGTTTGTGTGTATGTGTGTATGTTTGTTACTCTTTCACGCTCTAACGGCTGGACGGATTTGAATGAAATTTGGTATGGAGGTAGCTTATACCCTAGATTAAAACATAGGCTTTTTATCCCTATAACGGGAACGGTTCCTGTAGGAACGCGGGTGGAACCGCGGGGCGCTGGTAGTACCTAATAAATATAATATTAATTTTTTTTATTGAAGAAAGAAAAACATATTTTTTAATTTAAATGAAAGACGTGCTGATCTAGTCATTTGCCTGATGTTAAGCGTCACGGCTGCCCATAACAAGTTGCAGGTCAGTCAGAACTCTAAATTAATATAGTTTTGCGTGATACTGCACTGCGCACGTCATCCTGAGACTTCACACAGTCCAGCTAGGATATAAAATTACTAGGCTGTGTAACTGTGTGAGTTATATCTAATGGAACAAAAATCTAGTACTACATGAGATTTTTTACAAATCAGCAATCAATCAAGGTTTTGTTCATAAGTAAACAATTTAATCTCAATTTCTATACACACAACTCAAATCATTAACAACTATTTGATTTAAGCAAGATAAACCTACGTAATGTATCCAATTTTTTTTTATACAATAAATTTTCGCCTCAAAAGGGGGAATCTCGACAATCCATTGTCTCTGAAGGGAGTTTAAACAAATGTCATATGTTTATGGGATTTCCGTGTTATGTTAATGCGAGTTTAAATTTTGGTTTCACAATAAATACCTATTTAGTATACATTAGAATAATATTTTGTTATGAAAATAATGGGGAATGAAAAACATGAAAAGCATTACTTCAATAATAAACGTCAGTACAAACGGAGATAGTTATTATAAAACAGTTATTTGTTCAACAAGAGAGCAAAGTCGATGGAGGGATTCAAAGGCACGTGACGCAAAAAACTTTGCTCTCGAGTGGCACATTAAATAACCAAAATGTTTTTAAGTATCTTCTGTTGTTTTCACTGATAAACAGTCAAGAGCACATAATTTACCGTTGTTAACACAAGTTTTAGTAAATACATAACATTAAATTACCACAGATAATATAATACTAACGAAAAATGTTCCCGCCAAAACTGTGTCTAAGATTAAAATAAAAAACAAAGATAATAATATTTTCGTGTTCTCGCCAAAACTCCATAGAAGCATTAAATACAGAAACCAACTATTTATTGGAGTTTGACTTTGACTAGACTAGACTTGGGTGGAATTTAACTCGACTTGGGAGATTTAATACAAGTTGTTTTAAAAACTTAAATATAAATGTAAACTAAAGTTGGCTAAATACGTTAGCCGCGTGAAGTCATAAAATTAAAAAAATACTTTTTCTCATGCAGTGAGCAAAATGCGGTTTTGCACACTGTTTTCTCGCAGCAAAATGTGCCTGTTCGAGCTGCTGAGGTGAAATAGTTATTTGTGCAACAAGAGAGCAAAGTTGATTTTTGCTTTGAGTGCTGATGTTGAATCCCGAGCAAGCGAAGGATTCCAGTATTGAACCACGAGCGTGGCGAGTGATTCTAAGTTAGAATCCTGAGCGTGTGAGGGCAAAGGCACGAGATGCATAAAACTTTGCTCTCGAGTAGTACTTACATACAACTTTTTACCTTAGCAACGAGGACATAATTACGGGTACTTACATAAGAAATACATATAACCAAAATGTATATTTTTTTATCATTGGCAGACTTGCATTAAATTAGATCACTTTTGTTTGTTTTCATCTTTAAATGAGCAAACAATTACATATTGCTCAACAACGTAAAGTGCAATGATAGCGCGACATACTTATTGCACAAGGCGCGGGTAACAAGAATCAAGGTGCCGATTCAGCGGGATGGCGACACCGCGCTGGAAGCCGACACCGACGTGGAGCCGCGCGTCACTTTTGGTTCTCACATTGACCTGAGTGCATTACTTAGTTTTAACTTAGAATATTTTACTGTAATTTTGATTTAAAATTAAATTAGTTGCTTTTGAATTTTGGTTTTTTTTAAGATCCTCGGCTGCTGCTCGCTTAATTAAACGGTAAATAATTTACCATAACACAAGTTGTGGTAAATACATAACATTATATTACCGCAGATAGATAATAATAATACTAAGTGCTGAAACATTTTCGCTATCCCGCCAAATGTATGAATATAAAAAAAAACAATGATAAAAAAATCGTGTTGGGTTTTCTCCATAACTCAATTTGCACACTGTTTTCTCGCAGCATAGTGTACCGGTTCGAGCTGATCTGACGTGAAAACAGTATTATTTATATTTAAAAAGATCTCAAAAGAGTTGCCGAGTGTTTGAGCACCTCATTCAAGAGAATGAGGTGCTCAAATCGCTGCTGGACCAAGAGGCTATATTAAGGGAGTGTAAGTTTTATGTTTGTAAATGACTTGACAAGCTAGTGTTCGTCTGATGTTAATCGCGCCGTTTGGTCCGTTTTTCTAACAGAAATAATAATAGTAGGTAAGGTACCTGAGGGTAATAAAGCCTATCGGCTAATAAGGCCTAAGTAACAGAAATCGTACTTTAAATGAGCGTCCGCACCTAACTACCACACACACACATACATAACGAGCACACAAGTTGCTACAAGCTCAAAGTCACGCTTTCCCCCCTTCCGCGTCTTCAGTACTTAGCCGTACTTTGTGACGGTAGGTCCTTTTACAGCAAGTAACTCAAGTTTTCTTGGTTACCAGTATTAATTGGTCTCTAAATGCGCAACAATGATAAAAAACTGTACATCTAACGTTTATAAATATTAATAAACTACAAGATTTCATTATAATCACAATACCAGTAATCAAACCCCATCGATAATCAAACAATAGAGTTACAGTCGCGGTCGCCCCCTAAAGCTAAACTAAGCTAAACGCTAACCCGATCAGGCATAATTTGTGACCAATTAGAATAATGGTCCGCACGCAGTGATGTATGCATGACGTGACAGACACAAGGAATGTGTGGAGTAGTTTGTGTGCCATTAAAAATATTTAAAGGTAGTTAAATAATTCCAACAGTGACCACTGTTGTTCTATAGTGACAACAGCTGAGCTGCCTTTTAACACAACGTTTAATGTTATTCTATTATGATTCATTTCGTTTATTTTTCTTTTTTAAATATGCAATAACGTACCGTATAAGTCGATCTAATTCTGATAACACTGACTTTTTTTATATTTTCGGTAAAAATTAAAATGTTATCAAAATGGTTTGGTTTGTAGGAATTTACATGTATTTAAATATTTTTTGGTAATGTACCATAACTCTAAGTACACTCGATTATTATAACGAGCATCTTCTTTAAAAATATTGTGTAGGTAATACGCGAACACGAACCATATTGTATAATGCCTATGCCCTATCATAAAAATAGAGCCATCTTTATCACCATCTCAGCCTGTACAAGTTCACTGCTTGGACATAACGTATGAAAAAAGTAGGCGTCTACTTTACAGTTTTCTTTGTCCGATAATAAATGTTTGGGGCAGCGTTTGTCCAGTGGCATACCGTCAATGTCGCCTGTTGTACCCACTCGTTATGTATTTATCGACTTTGCGGTGCAATGTCTATGTGACGAGCCTACTCTAACTGCACTACCTATTTCGAAGATTGGATTTTGGTTAAATTTGTTCGAGTAACGTCTGGACAGTTGATTACGTGATTCTGAATAGTTCATTATTTATTCAAAGAATCGTATTCAATTATTTATAAATTAGTTTACTAACATGACTTGCCATTAACTTTTTTTTAGTTTAGCTTATAAAATTATTTTTAGTGATCCTCTGGTAGCTATTTGTCTTGGCCAAAGAACTACTTAGATTCAAATGCCGCAATGAGTAATAGGATTGTGTCCTGCTATTGTTTTATTGCATAAATTAATAATATTCCTCAAAAAATAAACAGTTGTGAAAACAACAATTAAATATCTCAAAAAATGACATAGCTACAAGCATTTTAAAATACAGGAGCAGAAAGAGACAGCTCAAACATGCAGTGACGTCACTCTTGCTCTTTCATAGTACCTCATTACTAAGCTGTGGTAGCTTTACATACAATCTCGTTGGCATGTGACTTCACAACGTGCGTTTTCATAGTTACTGTGGGGTGTACTAATCTCCTGTTTTACGAGAAAGGGACAGGCGATGCCCCCTCCAGAAACTTTAAAAGCTTATTACTCCTTGATTTAATTACCGATTGTACTTATTATATTTTTTCAATTATTGCATTCATGTTTTACCTATATTATAAAGTAATATTTACTTGTTAATTTTGAAAAGCGACCTAGCCTACTGTGCATTTTGTTTCAACTGCTATAAAATAACAGCTATAAACACTTATCCTTTCAAAGGTTGCGACTTTGCATACCTACTGGAAAGGTGCTAGATCTATACCTTATTTTTTAATTAGGCGGAGTAAACTGACATTACGAGTGTTGCCACTTTCTAATGATAAATAAATAGTGATGGGTAAAAAAGATACAGTTCACTGATTAATTTCAGTTTAGAGATATATTCCATTCTTTTATATTCTGAACATTTCCTAAAAATCATGATCCCTGATTAATTTTGATTTACATTAATTAACTGCCTGTGAAAAAACGGAATATCCTTAAAAACATTGCAAAATTAACAAAATAAAACAGGTTATCAATTTTAAAACTTAATATTTTATTCAATGTCGGAAGAATCATCTTCACTATCTAGCACCAAAAAAAAGGTGTCGGCGATAGTATTTCATACTAAAAAAGTGGCATTTTTTGTACTGCCAAATAATAGTTCCGCTCTTTTGAACTGAAGGAGCTGAATTAGATCATCACTGTGATTTAGAAGTTGGCATTATTTTCACAAGTGACATTTCGATCTGTCAGTTTACTCCGTCTAATTAAAAAATAGAGTGTAGGTGCGACTTTATTCACGGCTCTACACAGACTGCATTGTCACACCAGTGTGTAACCTTTGGGTCACATACCAAACCCAGCAACATTCGAATAGTCTTCCAACTGTGAAACAATGCTGAACTATAGTTCTAAGAATACCCACATTTCTCAAACTGGGTAATATACGTATTACCTACATACACATACCACAAATACACATAAATCTATCAATAGAAACCACATAATCAACCGAAGCGTGTCAATCCCAATGGGACAAATAAAGCTAACGACATATACATCCATTATCTACACTTACTATCAAATTGTTTGATGTAAGAATAACTGTCTTGCAATGAAACTTTTTAATGAAGACGAGAATGGCAGTCTCTCAAGAATACAATATTAGTGTCCTCCATCATCATAAAAACTGAAAAATATCTTGGCCTCATAAGCCCGAACCACGTTCAGTCGTGGATGTCTGCTCAAGACGAAATTTCATTCAAAAAGTGATCATATATTGAATGAAATCTGTACTTGTCTCAACTAAGTCTAATTAATTCATTATCATCATCATCAACAGCCTGAAGACGTCCACTGCTGAACATAGGCCTCTCCCAGAGAGCGCAACTTTGAGTGGCTGCTCACCTCGTGCATCCATCGGCTCTCCGAGGTTTTCACCAGATCGTCGTTCTACCTAGTGGGATTGCTAATTAACTAGTAATTGGATATTTGTTTAAAGTGATTTTTTCGACGTTCATCTCGTATAGTTTTCACCTGCATAAAAAACTGCTTTCGCCCCACATTCTATTCCGCTTCTGTAAACAGATATAATGAAGTTTTAATATAGTTATAATATAGTTTTAGTGTAGTTAGTTAGTATTATGTAAATATTCTTGGTTTACAAATCCAAAATGAATTTCTGTGACATAATAAAAAAATCGTTTTACATAATTTTGTATTTGTTGCTTTTAAAAATAATAGTTAAGTCATGCAAATTTGTTTTAAAATATAATGTCCACGTTATTTTTGAGTAAATCATTTAGATTTACATAATAAATAAATAGCAGGGGCCTCCGGAGATTTCGAAAGGGCATTGGCTACTACTATCAAACCGAGCTAAAAGCAAACAAGAAACGCAATTTATCTGTAAAAGTTTAGACAGGGCCGTAAATCGGCCGTTTTGGGTTAAACAAAACGCAGAACGGCCGTTTTTTGGGTTTAGCAAAACAGGCATAAATTAGCGTGGATTGACGAGGGTAGACACGTGGACAGAGGTAAGTGGGTACTAGTCAGTAGTCAGATGACAAGGTAAGTGCAGCTGTACACGATTCTTGGCAAGTCGGTAGTTGCGTGAAGGTAAACAACGCTTTTTATCTCTCTTGTTGCATTGCGACCATTCCAATTCTTGAGGTTCTGCGAAAGAAGAATCATACATTTTGTATAGCTACACCCCATTAGAGCTATGCTCAGAGTTTCCTTGCGAGACAAGATCCGAAATGAGGAGATCCGCAAGAGAACTAAAGTCACCGATATAGCTTTGAGAATTAGCAAGTTGAAGTGGCAGTGGGCAGGCCACATCGCACGTAGAACTGACAACCGATGCGGAAGAAAAGATCTCGAGTAGTGACCACGAACCGGAAGATGCAGCGAAGGCCGATCCCCCATTAGGTAGACCGACGACCTGGTCAGAACCGCGGGAAGCCGATGGATGCAGGAGGTAAGCAGCCGCTCAAAGTGGCACTCTTTGGGGAGGCCTATGTTCAGCAGCGGACGTCTTCAGGCTGATAATGATGATGATGATGATGATGACACCCCATTTCGACGTGTATAGATTGGCACCTACCTACAAATCTTTAGGATTTAACTTATTGGCCTGGATGTCAAGTAGGTGTGGTAAGGCTAAGGGTTCGCCTTTGTACGTGTTTTATTTTTGCGCAATTAAGTATTTTCTATCCATCTATCAATCTACCTATACCAAATTTCATAGAAGTTCGTTCAGTTTCAGCGCTCAGCTGAGAACTTTTGAGTATAGGTAGGTATATTACATTAGATAGTAGGGTAGGACATGTTTTCCGATTCCCAACCTACTTTAAAAAATGTTATTAAGTAAACCATGTATCATCATCGTCATCATCATCATCATCATCATCATCACGGTCCACTAGTGGGCATAGGCCCCTCCTAATGCACCCACTGGGCCCGATCCATGGGCTTATTCAGCTGCCGCCAGCCACTGCATAAGTGTCGCTCCAACTAATCGCAGGGCGTCCTGCTGGGTTAGCACGGACGGTAGACAAAATTGTCTTTACCCGTTTTACGTCAGTTTCTTCATACTTGCTTCAAGTAAAACAGGGGAAAGACAGTTTTGTCTACCGGCCGTGCTAACCCTACTGCACTACGTTTGCCTAGTCGCATTCTCCACTCAAGAACACTTACCAACCATGTATATTAAGTCAGTTACACATGGAACTGCTTGAACTGAATAAAGTTCTCCCCATAATTTAAATAATAACAAATAGCAGCATCACATGTAGGGCTACAATTAAACTGATACGTTTAATTACCCGCGCATAAATTGTGTGCAATATTGACTGTTTACGAGAGAAAATACACCGACATGGTTAGTACCAAGTTTGGAGAGGGCACAAAATAAAAGAAAAATTCAGTTTGTCATAGACAAGTTTCATTAAAGGATTAGTTCATAAATTCTCATTGATATTCCCCAATATATATATACAGAATATAATAATACTGACTATTCATAAACGTAATAGACATCTAGCGGTTAGTGGTGACATCTAGCGGATGGAGGCAGTTGCAGTTGGGATTTGAACAAAAAATAAAGACTATTTTCGCATATGCAGCCTGAACGAGAGTCACTATTTATATAAAATAACCTCCTTCTAACTAAAGTGACCGACCACATCGCTCGTAGAACTGACAACCGATGGGGAAGAAAGGTTCTCGAGTGGCGACCACGAACCGGAAGGCGCAGCGTAGGCCGGCCCCCTACTCGGTGGACTGACGACCTGGTGAATGGATGCAGGAGGTGAGCATCCGCTCAAGGTGGCGTCTTCAGGCTGTTAATGATGATGATGATGAACCTCCTTCTGCAATCCAAACAGAAAACTGGTATAGGTATCATGACAACAAAAATATAGCCACTATCCACAAAATAAAACTACAATCTAGGAGTCTTCAAGAGTAAACAGGTACCTTCTAGGCAAGCGTGTTACATCCTAAATCGTCACTTACATCAGGTGTGGTCAAACGCAAGCCTATCAAATAATAAAAAAAACTGTTTTGTAAATTGTTTTCAGTAACTGAAATAGATCTACTTTTTCCGTTATCACCATCTATCCTACATTTGTGTCATCGCTCCAAGGCTTGTCAGCAGCCTGAAGACGTCCACTGCTGCGATGACTGCATAGAGCATAAAGAGACCTTGAGCGTCTGCCATATACGTGGACCCACTATCTCGCTTCGACAATTTCGACAACAGCCACATGGTATAGCCAAATGGTATTTTTTAAAAGTAATCTTTCATCCATGGGGATGGTAATGGTGGTAATGGTACCACCATTATAAAAGAACCATGGTCGTTAATTTCTTGGCTGAACGTTCATTATCGGTCATAAATATCCGCGACAAATTCCCGCCAATCGCGACAATGTACGTTCCATTTGTCGCAAATTGCGCGCGTAAATAATAACAAGGGGGTGAGGAGGGAAAATGAACGGAACTTTATCAAGTTTATTTATGGGCTCATTTTGGAAGTAAATAAATAGCTACTTTACTTCAGAGTGTTTTTGTATTGAGAATACTTTTTTTTCCAATGCAATGTACTTATATGATTTCAAAAAGAGGACGTTATCAGTTTTGTAATGTGTTTTTCTCACACACCTTGTTTTTTTTGACACTTTTTAGTAGGTGTTGCATAATATCTCTATCATTGGTGGCACTGTAAATGTGGTAAAAAAAAAAACAAAAAAGAGTAAGGGTAATATCCAGAAAAATTTGCATTGCAAAAACGTTAAAGAACTTAAACTTACGGTTTGAAAAAATTACCTAGTCAAAGTTTGTCCAGTGAGTTTGTCCTTTTACAAACAATAATTTTTAGGATTGTAATTAAAATCCTATGTTTACACAAGTAGTTTTTATTGTATAAATGAATTATAATAAATGAAAGAAATTGGTGCGTACACGACTGCATTAAGGTCAAGAATGAAACAGACAGAAGCACAGAACGAACAATACAGATTGACCAAACGAGGTGAACGAACTGTTAAGTGATAGGGCAAAATTAAGCGACTAAAATAGAGCTTTTAGTAAAAACAGCAGAAAAGTGAGTACCTACCTATATGTACGTATAAACTTACACAAAGTAGGTACCATATAATATTTAATTCAATCAAATAAATGCAACGATAATACACGGAAAAGCGTATTAAACGAACCATTATCCCTTTGTATCATTAATACCGTAAATTACCGATAATGTTCCCCCGAGTTTTCAGTAAAACTATGCAGGTAATACCGGTAAAATCGACAATAATACTCCAAATTGGGCAGTGCCGCTTGATTTGCCCCAGAATGGGGCAAATTGAATCGTTTCACGGTTCGTTATGGATGTCCCTTATCTAAGTGCTAAAGTGATATTACAAGTATTTTTTTATAACAAGGATTGTTCTAAAACCTTTACTGTATAGGTACTAATCCTATTACTATATTTTATTACACAAAACAAAACATGACAAAACCCACCACATAAAAAAAAACGTTTACTCGCTGGTTACCTAAAACGCAGTGTGTCTAAATGTCATTTCAAATAAACGTTTGGACTAAATAACTATTCCCCTATGTCGCTATTAGTTTATTTTTTACATTGCTCATTTCGCGATACGACTATTTCGTTATTGGTCTATTTCTTATGTTGCCCATTTCGCGATATGACTATTTCGTTATTGGTATATTTTTTACATTGACCATTTCGCGATACGACTATGCCGCAAATAGCGCTATTGTTCGATTTCTTACCAAAGACTTCACATAGACCTCTTTGTTTCTTACATAGGATTTTAGATTCATTTGCGTTATGTCAACGTAATTTAATACAAACTCCTTTAACATCATTATTTTTTTTTTCTAATTACTGGCCGCTAGAAACTGAGGTAGTGAAGTATTCTTAATTTAAATTACAAATTATACTTAAAATAATTATGACATAGAGGAATTATTCTATGAATCAGAAAAGATTATTTTGGAGCATCTGTTTGAAGCAAAAGATAACAATCATTATGAAGCATCACACACTACTCTACCAGTAACCTGCCACCAGGCCTAAAACCTTACTCTCGGCTATAGCCAAGAAGTAAGGTTAGGCGAGGGTTTCTGATAATTTCCTTAAATTAAGATCCACTTAAGATTCGACCGGTTGATTTTCAAATACGTCACAATGACATGGTCTATTGAGCACATACTTATCGGAACTCGGTCTAATAAAGATCTTAGTAGATGATACTTTTAATTAGTGCTCGTTTTTTTAATTTTTTTTTTTTTTAATTTTTTTAATTGTGATGCTAATACTAATAATAATGATTAAATTTCTGGAGTTTTTTTATCATTTCTTTACATCCACTATTCACGAAACTCTTTCTGGCAACAGACAAAAGCCTATATAAATATCTGGCATCTAATTCTACATTTCCGTTTCCATACAGTGGAATCAATGCAAAACGGATTAATCAAGCCACGGAGCCCACAGATAGAGGGTCCGGTCCTTTGCGGCCGTCTGGACTCTGGACTGGACAGTCCCTAAAGAGTGAGACCGCTCAACGGTAGCTACGTCTGTTAATGCATAACTATAGAACAGGCATTGAGAAACTAGCCTTTCTCAATACCATACTTTGGAATAACTAGACCTTATATTTTCTCAAAACTGTAAAAAATATGTAGGTTTAATTAGGCGTTTTTTTATTTTAGGTGTGACATAAAATGATTTGATTTCAGTGCAGAATAATCGGATGAAAGTATATCTATGAAGCGGTAACCTAAACAGATTACCGCTGAATAGATATACATTTTTGTAAGATGATTTTTTCGTTTTATGGTTTATATTGATTTAAACGTCATTTATATAAGCATAAAAGTTACATATTATACTAGATGTAATTTAATTCATTAGCATAAGTTGAAAATTCCCGCCACGGTGACTATCGTAGTTGGAATTTGGAACTTACAATTTTGATACATTTAAAAGTTTTGTACTTGCTATGTGATAATTAAAAACAGTAATTAATTATTTTAATTTAATCTTGTACTGTATAGTAGTTGATTACGTAAGTTGTCCCATTTTTGGAGATATTATTAATACAAAATCAATGCGTTATATTTCAAAATTTTGGTCTTCTCGTGACCGGTGTCAGGAGTAGGTACCTAGTTTCAAATTGCCTTTACTACTCAAGCTAACTACTACAATAACAAAAACTAAACTAAACTAAACTAAACTAAGCTAAACTAAACTAAACTAGCTACACTGCCTACTACAAAGAACACTTATGAACTGTATAATAGCCGCGATGGCCTATAGACAGTCCAAGTGCTCCAGCCCAATACCGGTAGGTAGCGTACCCAACATACTGGCCGCATTGCCACGTTGAATTGCAATGCTGATGCGTGGGGCCAAATAAGTGCCACCATTTATTCACGCGTCGCATCGACCAGGCGCTCTGATAGTTTCAAAGGATGCTAATGAACTCAATTACACCCAGTATGCCTAATAGCGCTAATATTTTTAAAAGAAACAGTAGTAATAATATTTTCTACACGATGTTACAGTACAATATTATGAAAAATGGTTAGATGAAACTGTTAGCTCAGTGAGGCCCAATCTAAACACATAAGGACTGTATTTGAGGCTCATTTATTTAATTTTCTTGAATATAACGGAATATTTTATGGTAATTCAGTGTAGTATCTTCAAAATTTTCTTCTTCTTCTCGTGTAGGCAAGTGGTCAGCCATGGTGTCAAAATTTTTAGGCCACCCAAAGCTTCTGACTGGGCTTAACGATTATTGTCTTACGACAACAGCCGGGACCGACGGCTTAACACGTATACGTACACCGCATTATACCCGTGGCATAAACACAGTTGTTTAAATTAACAATATAAACAAGTCGTGCCAAACTCCTCAAAATGCATAGCCCATTACAAAAGCAAGTTTATTGCGATTATTCGCTTAAACAAAGAGGGGTCGCTTTTTTATACTGCTCCAGTGATAGTAGTATGGACGGGAAGCAAGATTTAAATACCATATTGTAGATATACCAGCATATCTGACTTCACGCTACCAAGGTACCTATTATGATTCCTAACATCAATATCTTTGTACCATCAATACTTTTTTGTAAAGTAGACATTCGTGAAAAGAAGAGCAAACGCAGCGTATTTGAAACAAAAATGCAGAAGAAAATTTAATAATATAAAAGATGTGAAAGAGGGTGCGGTTAACTTTGAGCTTTATTAATGAGACCAATACTAAGAGACCACGTCTCAGTTCCGTAAGTCATCACTCTTCAACCAATCAATCTCTTCAGTCAATCTTTATAATACACCTATAATCTATGTAACCCATGGCATGATCGTGTATGAAGAATGGCCTTCAGCTCATTTGTCCAAAACATCCTTACTGTTTTATTGTATGACTCCGTAATGAATTTTCAGGACGCCGAGACATCGGACTCTTCAAATATTCAGCAAGAAGTAGGGTGTAGGAGCATTTTGTTCACCTCATTGAATAACATTGGTTCATGAATAATTTTGCGTTTGAAAAATTGTCGCGTGAAATGAAATTCGTATAAACCGGCTTATGTTGCGTTAACTTGGTTTACCATAAATATACATTTTGGTTTTTAATAACTTAATAACTATTGTTCAATATCAAAAATAATGTGCCACTTTCGATCGTTTTTTTTTTATAATTTATAAGCATTTGACCACAGTCTCACTTGATGGTAGTGATGACGCGGCATATGGTGGGTGCATGCTTTCTTAATTATATGCCATTCATTATAAAAGTTTATAAAGACCTTGTGTTTAATTTCCTGCTTATTCTTATTCTATATGAGGACGATAAGTCTTCCACTGACGCATGGGGTGTATTGTGCATTTCCCACTGCCAAAAAACCACTGCTAAAATAGCGAAGTCTGGCTCTAGGTTGCTGGCACAGCTGCTCCAGTGGCACTGATGTTGGGTGTTGGAGTGATAATGATGAAGCATTCCAATTTTTTTGAGTAGAATGTTGTGTGTCTTCTCGTGTTAACATTCCTAATGTGTATCTGGACTCTGTCGCTGTGTCTCAGCGTGTTCCAGTCTCATTTTCTTTCGGACACCCTCTGTATTTGGTTATCTTTTACATTACTATTATTTTCTCTATTGAAGTCTCTTCAAGGCAAGAGTAAACGGTCATCTTATAAACAAACCTACTCCCAGCTCTACCTTATTATATATATACAACAACTTTAATATAGTGAAAACCTTACAAGCGAAAAAATAAACGGATAAAAACTTTGGCTAAAATACGTCAATATTTTTACGGGCAAAGGTGCCTTTATTGTTAAAACAAACTACTTACTACAGTAATACCAACTGGTACTAAATGCTACACTACCTATTATACAAAAAAATAAATTGGACTGTTTAAAATCCGCGATGCGATGACTTCTATGGGCAGTACAAATGCTCCAGCCCCCTACTATTAATATCCGCCTGCTTGCAACTTAAAAATAAAAATGTAGATAATACCGGCTTATCAATGAAGCCGGATAATAAAAGGACAACCTAATAACTCCCAATATCCCCAAAAACTTTATTATCCCGACTACCAACTATAACTAACGTAATATAATTTCTCGTGGCTCATAACCCTGAGGGAAGGAGGGATCAAAGTTGTCACTAACGCAATTATAGTGGCGGATTAGTTTCAGAACTGGCCTTACCTGACCACTCCGTTGATTGCTCTTAATTGGGTTGTAACTAGTTAGAGTTAAGATTATTTGAATTACGTGAAATTTTGATTTGAGTCGCGTTGGGAAATCAACGACGTAAAGTGGCATGTCTGTCGGCCTTTTATGCATGTTACAGAAATGCACTAACCTAACTTCCTCATCACCATTCCACTACCTGAGACCCAGAGTGTCCCCTCGTATCAAACGATGATGTTTCCGGCGAAATATGATCTGGGCATCTTTCAAAGAAGAATATAAGTATAGGTATCCATTTAGCTGACTGACAACCGATGGGGAATAAAGGTTCCCGAGTAGCGACTATGAACCGGAAGACGCAGCGTAGGCCGGTCCCCGCTAGGTGGACCGACGATCTGGTAAAAACTACGGGAAGCCGAAGGACGCAGGAGGTGAACAGCTGCTCAAAGTGGCGCTCTGTGGTGGGAGGCTATGTTCAGCAGTGGACGTCTTCAGGCTGTTGATGATGATGATGATCTATTTAGCGATCATGCTACACCTTCAATCGTATCGTCACTTCCCATCAGGTGAGAACACGGTCTAAAAAAAGACTAAACTTAAGGATCTAGATGACAAGTACCTACTAATTACATAACGACAGTATAGGCAATAAAAAAATTGCACCCGTATTACAAGGCAATAAGAAAGTTGCTTAGAACACATAAACGTAGGGTTTACTACGAGCACTAGCAAAGTAAAGTTCAAACCAACCCAAATGATATATCAAAAGTAAATCTGCGGTTTATTATCCACAAAAAATCACTGTTATTATAGGACAGAACAAACTCAATTCCAGTTTAAAATAACATAAACAGAACTGGTATTAAAATATTAAGCAGATATTTCGGTCCCAAAGTCCCTATGAAATTACAGAGACAGATAATGTCTCTTTTTAAACATTGAAGACGGTCAGAGAGGTCGTCTCAGACGTGAACATATCGAATATTCATATGATATTGTACGTAATGATGTTTGTATTGGTCCGCATCGTTGGGAGTGGTAGGGTATACTCTCAGTGGATATTTGAGGGATTTTCGTTCCGCTGATTTGTTTAAAATTGAGGTTGTCAAATTTTTTGTCAGAAATCAGAAAGAGCTTTAGTAAAACATGAAATTTTATTCATCTTGGCAAGAACAGCTTTAAAGAGTTTGAGGCGATCACGAACTTAATGAAAGACCGATGATGGCATCTAGCTTGTAGAGATTGACTTGACCTAAACGGTAGATAGATTAAAATCAATCTTGATTCGCTGGAAAAGTAATTACAACCAATCAAGACAGTAATTTCTATTGACAGTTTCTGTTCAAATATCTTTTATTGAATGGTCATAAATGAAAGCTATTGCCATTGAACAATACACGGATAAAAATTATTAATTTCATTATAGAGTTCGCAGCCTGCCTGCGAAGTTTGTTTGCAAGCTGATGCGGTACTTTGAGTGATAATTATATGAAGTTTTGGTATTATACAAGGCGGTGCAAGACATGTGTTTAAATAAGATTCGAGTCTTTTTAATTATTCACAGATTACACAATTTAGAGATTGATTATAGTAGGATTCACAGAGATTTTCGAGATTCCGTCGGCAGTTCATATGCAAAAATGCGGCGCTCGCAAAGCTTAGGTATCTGCAAAAAACTCGACCACCGTAATTTTTGACCAATAGATTGTGCTTATTTGTCAAGTCACTTTCCATTTTAGATTATAGTCGTATCTCAGCCACCCATTGTAATTCTTAGTTACAAGAGTCTGTTTTTTTAAATGTGAACAAATGACGTTAAGCGCTTGTCATTATAAAATCAAATCAAATCAAATCATTTATTTGTAACATTCTCTTAGGTCTGGTTATGCTGATGTTAAGCGTCACGGCCGCCCTTAACAGATGCAGCGTCACTCGGAACTCTATTACCGATTGTTCCTGTGATATGGTGTTTTCAACAAAGAGTTTATCTCTTACAGCACCCACGAGAAGCGATGGAGTGGTATTATTTTTACGCCAAAATACCACTGCTATACCTATTACATACTTATCTATCTTAATTTTAAAATCCAACAACTAATGGAAGCTTCAAACCACTATAAATCTAAATTAATGTCCACATTTTATATCCGAATCCATTTGACGAAACTTTGAAGTTAATATGAAACTTAATTACCGAAACATAATAAAGTTAGTGCACACTAGTCCTCGAGCCTCCAGGGAACCTGAGGTAGCCTTGACTACATGCCTGTTAACTCGTCTCATATATTATGAAGCTGTGTCAAATGTATCCCACTTTGGAGTTATACAGGATGTTGAATAAAGATTTCGGGATTTTCTTATTGCACAGATAGAAAAACAATGTTATGGGCGGCTGTGACGCTTAACATCAAGCGAACAACTAGCTCGTCACGTCAAACGTTAAAATAAAATAACAAGTGGAGGGTTGGTCTGTATAGAAAGTAATCGATGATTATTTTTTGTTTAAAATAGTGATTCTAATTAGTTTTGACTCTGTCAATATTAATATTTAATTCCACAGATACTTTATTATAATATTAAACTAACCCAAGGTGAGTTCGAGGGCATGTTTCGTCTATAACCCACCACCAATAAAGAGAAAAGATACCAATTCCTATAAAAATATAGCCGCGGATAAGCCACGGGAGCCGATGAATGCAGGAGGCGAGCAGCCGCTCAAAGTGGAGCTCTCTGAGGAAGGCCTATGTTCAGCAGTGGACGTCTTCAGGCTGTTGATAATGATGATGATGATAAAAATATAACACAAAAGTTAAAAACTAAGGAAAATCTTTTAGACTTCCGTAATTTGTAATAGCTTGCAATACACCTCTTATTTGTATTTGTAAACTTTATAATTGCAAGAATATATTAATACAATGTTTCATCACGCTGTTATTATAAAGGGGTGGCTACACGGTAAAATGAAGGCTCGCCAAATGTCGGATGTCGCGACCTTCAGGGATTTGGTCGCGGGCTTCCGTTAACTCGGAACTATCTGCTAGTCTAATATTTGCAAGAGCCGGACGGGGTTAGTTACCTTTATTGTCTGTGTGCACATGCCGTTATTTGGTCGCTTTGTACGTACACTTTGGGGTTTTGTGTTATTTAATTTGTTGGATAGAGAAACATAAAATAAATATAACAAATATTCTAATCTGAGGAAACATTTTTTTTTCTGAAAAATATAAAAATTTAGGTACCTACTGCACAGACTCAAGCCGAATACCAATACAATTTTCATAGGTAGATGGGTAGGTGTGCCAAATAATCTATTAAAAATAACAAAAGTTATATATATACTTTTTTATTTTAGAATATTATAACATTAGACTATTGGTATTGACTCACCTGATGGTAAGTGAAGACGTGGTTGACAATAAAGAAAGCTTGCCTAAAAGACACCAGTTCACTGAAGCCTTAAAAACTCCCATATTACATTTGTCAGGAAACAATGGGTTTCTAATTATTTCACTGTACTGTAGCGCTCATAGCGAAGCAACATTAGCCGTTTCTAACCGATTGGTAAAGTAAGCAACGTTTGCTACGGTTACTACTTTGATGGGTGACCGCTACAACAAAAAGTGATATTTACAATTGAGTGCTTCAGAGGGCACGTTATGCCTTCGGTGCTGGCTGTTGTCTTAAGACAATAGTCGTTAAGCCAAGTCAGAAGCCTTTGGGCGGCCTAAAAATTCTGACACCAGAGCTGACTACATGTCTACAAGAGAAGAAGAAGAACTGTCCTAAAGTATATTCTAGTACCTACTTTGCAACCTTCGTATCCAAAGACCACTCAACTGCTACACGAAAGAGAAGCTTAAAATGAACCATTAGTAAATCAAGCAAGGAACAACTCACCTTCCCACCCTCAGCAAACACACCTATTCTCCAACATCCAACAAAGCAAGATGATTTATCAAAATAAATTAAGCATAAGACATTCGGTCGGCAGTCGTCACAACCTTGTCAAATATTTACACCGGGGTTGCCCACAGAAAGCAGTAGCGAATGGTAATACACGCAGCAAAGTATAGGTATAATGGGGTACAAAAATTAAGGAGCTGCAGTAGATATTATTTGGAAACTGATCTTTAGCGACCAAAGACCTGAAATAAAAACATTCGCAAGGCCGCTTGCTACTCTCTGGGAATGCTTCGCTTAAATAACCGAGATAAAATAATAATTTTCCTAAAAGATTTGATAGGACATCTGAGTAACTCATTTAAAGCAGACGCAGTGCATTGGGATGCCTCATAAACATGAACGGCTCATCTGCTTTTGCTTCAAAAAAACTATGGACTTCTAATACACTAGACAGCACATCTCTAACTTGCACTGTCTACCACTGTGCAAAGACTCCAAAATACAACCTACAAGCACTGCGTGTTGGGATCGTTGGTTAGACGATTTAATCTCGTAAAACGGTGTAGCGGATTTTAGTTTAACTATACCAGAAAATGGCAACTATTCTGCTTCCCATAGCTTCTCTAGTACGTAGTACATATACCTCTTTGAATTAACGAATGTATTTTGATATTTATGTTATTATTGAAAGAACAAACATAAGTTTTTTTTTTTAATCTAGATACTTCGTTGCAAACGCTCTTCTAATCGGGTACCGTGCAACAAGGGTAGTCCCAAATCTCATGTGATTTGGCGCTCACAATCCATCATCGTCCACGACGGCTACCGTAATAATGCAGTCTTACGGAATACCAACAAATACAACGGCTTTTTCTTTCTTAAAGAAAATGCCGAGTCATTCTCATGTGAGAGAGATAGTTTTTTTACGTTTGTGTTTTTTTGATAGCTATTAATGCAACAATAAAGCATGATTACCATTGTTTTTGCTCTGGTTGAAAAGCGCGTAATATCTTTTAGTCCAAACTACCGCAGAGCCTGAAAACAAAGGTTTTCAATCAGCGTGTGTTTTCAGTGTTGATATATGGCACTGAGACGTAGTCTCTTATTACTGTTGGCCTCATTAGTAAGCTTAAAGTCGCCTAGCGAGCTATGGAGAGAGCTATGCTCGGCGTTTCCCTGCGAGATATGATCCGAAATGAGGAGATCCACAGGAGAACTAAAGTGACCGATATAGCTAGAATATAGTTACGTTATAGTTGGTTAGAATCAGCAAGTTGAAATGGCAATGAGGTGGCCACATCACTCGTAGAACTGACAACCTGATAGGGAAGAAAGGTTCCCACCACCACGAACCGGAAGGCCGGCCCCCCACTAGGTGGACCGACGATCTGGTGAAAACCAAAAGGGAAGTCGAGGATGCAGGAGGCGAGCAGCAGCTCAAATTGCCGCTCTGTAAGAAGGCCTATGTTCAGCAGTGGACGTTTTTAGGCTGTTGATGATAAGAAGCGTGAAATAAAACAATTTTGCTAAATTCTCTAAAACTGAACCTGATTTCTGAATAAAAAGCACATAAAATGTCTAACTATTTATTTTTAAATCGTTTTTAAACAGGAAATGGTTGTAATGCAATTCTCATAAAAATAAATAAAAATAATAATAATTTGTTAGTTTGAAACTTAACCTGTGCTACGGACACTTTTTGGACCTAAGTTGTGACTTGTAATCACAAATCTCATTCCGACAGAACATTTTAATCGTAACACCACTCCAAATGCAAACGACTCAAATCCCGTGCGACAGTATCTATCACAGTCGCATTTTAACCAAGATTAAACTTTAAATTCCCCTTACAAATTGAGTGTCTCAATCACAAGATGGCTCTGCTTGATGCGTGCGTGTGCACTTAATATTCATTAATGCGACAAAACGAGCACGACGCGCTTGCTCTTCCGCTCCGTTGGATTCGGAGTGTGGTTTTGTTTGCCCTAATATGTCTTGGGTGATTAAAATTTCTGTGATTTTGCACTTAAAACCAGCACATTAGTACGTCATACAGTTTTAAGAGATGTGAATAAGTTAAATTGCTTTATTATGGTTACTTTGAGTTGGTATTGGTTTTACTGCCTGAAGTAATGAGTGACTAGCTCATTGCGTCAGTCTATTATAGGTGATTACAGGTATTACAAACTTAACTAAATTTCTACCAATTGGTGTTATCATTAGTAGTACTTACCTACTAATTAGTTAAGCATATAAGTAAGTGGGTAACATTTATGCATAATAATAATTAAAAATTTCAATTACTCAAATACTGATTTATTGATATACCTTCTAAGCTTACAAGTCATTCGGATTACAATATGAGTAGGTAAAATAAATAATTAATTAAAAATTTATACTAAAACACCCCGTAGCCACCGCCGTAGCCGTAGGTAACCACCGTACTCTATAGTACCTATTCTGGTCTTTTACATTTCCATTACTGGTAGGATGGGGTGTTAGAGCTTATGCTACCACGTTGATCCCAGAAATTACAGACTTTTTGATGCCTACATGATCGCCAAATTCGCGAAGGTAACGAAGGTATACCTATAGCAAGGAAGTCGAATATACTATAGTATATTCTAGTTAGTAGAATATACCTTGGCCTATTATTAGTTATACGCTTTGCCAGTTATTCTGCCGCCAAGCAGTAGTGTGCAAGCACTACTGTGTTCCGGTTTGAAGGGCATTGTAGCTAGTGAAATTACTGGGCAAATGAGACTTTATGATCTGATCACTCAGTCTAGTAATCTGATTATTAGACTGGGTGATGTCTCAGGATGACGTGCGCAGTGCAGTGTCGCGCGAAACTATTGTTTTAAAGTTCCGGGTGACACTGCAACTGTTATGGGCGGCCGTGTCACTTAACATCAGGTGAACGACTAGCTCGTCACGTCATTCAATCACATAAAAAAAAAAAAAAAAAACGTACCTACCTAAAGTCACCATTATCATCATCATCAACAGGCTGAAGACGTTCACTGCTGAATGTAGGGGTCGGTCCATCTAGTGAGGGGCCGGCCTGCACTGCGTCTTCCAGTTCGTAGTCGCCACTCTTCCCCATCGGACCTACTTATAGTAGTGAATTCAAAAATACCCAGTAGAAAGTGAAATGCGAAACCAATGAAGCCTCTGCTAACAACACCTTTCACGATTTCTCACACGTTTATTGAATGACAGAACTAACAAGACACTGATAAGCCTTTACAAGGCAGACGCGTATCCAAGTCCGGAATTAAGAGTGGAGTCGCGTGCTCCTCCGGGGAATCGGACCAATCACGGCCGGTGGAATTGCTCATCGCGCGGGGATTGACCATACAGAGATACCGAGAATTTTATGCGGATGTTTTTTCTGGCTAGCAATTGGCCATATAAAAACTTGCTTTTTTGCACTTGAGGGTTACGCCGCCATTGTCATTGAATGGGATATGTCTACATCTGAAGCTTTTTTTTTTGAACGGACTAATGCTGTTGGTCTCTACCGACTTTTACAGCGTCACCGGGTGGGAGGGCAGGCGCTTAAGGCGCCCAGCCGACAAAAGTAACTAGCTCAAGGGCACCCCTGAGGTGCGACCCTCGGCTAGACCATTGCCGGGATAAGAGGATCGAGAAGGCTACGTCCACTGGAAGAGTGGACCCTATGGAAAGTCGCGACCATTCTAGCTTACCTACGGGCCAAAACGTGTCCTGAGCGGCAACGACGGGGTGCTATATCTGAAGCTCTGACCACCGCCGTGAATGGGAGCTTCTGTGGATTGAGTCCCCCGCTCTGGCGAAGTGAGAGATGGTAGATAACACGGCTCCGAATTTTGTGATTCGAATTCCTCTCGATGTGTTCCGTGTAATAGACATTCAAATTCCACACACACAACTTTAAAGCCAATGATGCAGGGCCTTGTAGAGCATTGTATTGTATATTTAATATTTTTTTTCTGAAGACATTGCATTTGAAGCACAGTATTCAAGTTTAAACAAGAACATCTGTAACACAATTTATCTCACACGCTTTCCTCAATTTCGTTCAGAGGTTATGACGTGCGCTTAGAGTCGCTACTTTACTTCTACCATCATATTCGTCTTTATTACTGACGCATAAACGCTATTTTGGAATGAGAGTGCAGGAGAAAATGTGGTAGCGCAATATGCTCAGTTTACTACCATGAAATGAGCTGTAGTATTTAGGATATGATTGTATTGCAGTCTTTGTAGTCAGCGCAATAATTTAGACTCAATTAAAAATTCTACAGAACTCTTTTTATTGTAATAAAAATGCAAGGAGCTATTTTTAGAACCTTTCTACAGCCGAAATTATATAAACCTATATGTAAGTAAGTGCACAATACAACAAAATACTTCATCAAGCCAATACGTTCCCACTATTGGTACACAAGCTTTCTCTCACATGGAGATGTAGGTAATATTCTACCATGCAGGCCAAGTGCGAGTTGGTGGATATCATAATTATGTTCTCGCGTTTTGTGATTCGGATTCCTCACGATGTTTTGCCTCACCAATGTAAATGCAACAGAATAAATGAGAATTATTTTTAATCCAAAAAAATGTACTCTGAACTTAAAATCATGTCTCTTTTACAAAAATGTTCATACTCCCTATTATATTGTTTTCCACCCCGCACGTCAACCGTGACTGGAATGCATAATCAATCAGTAATTCGAGAGTCGCGCGTTTCAACTGACGTGCGAATCGCTTGGGAATCCAAATTCAAAAGATTCGAATCTTTTTTTTTACTGTTTTTATTTAACACACATATATTTTTATATATTTAAGTAGACTGTAAATTAACAAGGCAATGCTGGAGCACGATTCTCAGTTTCTATAGCAGAGGGCCAAAGTCTAGACCATTTCAAGTCTTAACCAAATAAAAGGAAACTTAGAACACTAAAACACGTTTTCACATATTAGTGGTAAAAAAAATACAAGTTAGATCATTTTAACTTTTTGTTGTTTTGTCCATCCTATTTATATAAAAATATTTGTGTTATATAAATACTTGACTGCTTTCAAGGCATATTTTTGTATACATTCTACGGTGTCAAAGAAAACAACGCAACGGCTGGGGTAACAGGTATACTACGTAACTAGCAATTTAAAAATTAATAATACATTATCAACCCTATACGTTAATTTTAGAGAATTATGACAGTTTCTTTATAAAAATATTAATCAATAATCAATCTGGAGCTCTACAAGTCGCGAATGAATAGGTATCTTCTAGGCAAGGGTGTACCATCGTAGACCGCGTCGTCACTTTCCATCAGGTGAGATTGCGGTCAAATGCGGGCCTATTTAGTTATAAAATACGTAAACGAACCATGAAAAACCAAACCGAAAACCAACCAAAACCACCAAAACCAACCATAACCATGTAAAATAAGTTACGAATTAAAAAAAGTAAAATATGATAATAGCATTGCCTATACTGAAAATGAAGACCCCATATTTCAGGAAACAACACCAAAGCGTACGAAGATAAGTACATTGATTGTTTAAAACAAACGCAAAAGCTTTCCCCATACGTTCCAAAACACACTCAGAACATTTCTTTCAAAAATGTCTCTTTAATCACAAATTCATCTTCGTTCATCATCAAAAAATCGAAAAGGGCTCTAAATCAAACGTTGCGGCCGCTGAGGGAGACGACAAAGAAGTAGAAATGAATGGCTTGTAATTTTAAAAGCTTTCACAGATGGATACCGGAATTTGCCTGCGTCCTCTGGGATTGACGATTATTGATGTTTTGACAGTGGCGACGAATAATTATTATTGTGATAATGGATTGAAAACATCGCCTACTACCTGTACTTTTATGAACACGCTTTGTGATTATTCGGAAATATTTGTGTATTCTTCTTCTCGTGTAGGCAAGTGGTCAGCCCAAAGGCTTCTGATTTGGCTTAACGACTATTTGTGTATAGCCAGAAGTGTAGATAGGTACGCAAAACTGTTCTGGCAAAAGAGCAACGATCTATTCTTTGTTTCGGTGCTGTTCTGGGAATACCAAATAATTGGTGAAATTGGCTTCAATACTACTGAAGCCAATTACACCAATTGGTGCTGCCATCCCTGTAACTTAGTATCAAAAAGACAAATGATATAATTTGGCTAACCTAACAAAGATGTTATAGTTCCCAAAAAAAATTTACCAGGCGGTATAAACATGTCAAAGATGTTCAAGATCCCTTCGCAAAGCATGTCTTGCAAAGGGACGGGGGATGACGCGTTTCCAAATTCGCTCGTAATTATTTTGCTTTAGATAATAAAACAGAACCTCATCATTTTATTAATCATTTTATATCTACTTTATAATTAATAAAAATTAAAATTACGATGGTATTTCATACGAGTTGGGCCAGGAGTCAACATGTAGACAATAGTAATGCACAATTCGTTCCGGTAACAATTGCATGGGCTTCCAAGATACAGGCCTTTGGGGCTCGTAGTTAACAGGTATTATCGTATTATTTTCTTAAATTAATTTTGTCAAAAAAAAGACTATTCGTATTTTAACTAGTAGTGCGTACCATTGACATTAATATAAGTTGTGTAGGTGCTTGTATTTAAATTACCTGATAGATCTGCCTTTTTTTATGGGCAAAGCGTTTGACCACTGTCTCTCCTGATGGAAAGCGATGACGCAGTCTACGATGGTACATGCTTGCCTAGAAGATACCTGTTCACTCTCGACTTGAAGACTCCCAGATCATAGCACAGAACAGATATATAGCACACTATGAAGTGCATAGCAATTTCAACCATATAATAATATGGGTGCCGTGTTTTTGTGCGCCATGAGTCCGGTGAAAGAAAGGAGATGGAGTAATAAAATCGTTAACTTCCTTCACACACTCTCCAAAATGCAGTTTATAAAAAACTGACAAACTGGCAACTTTACGTCAGTGCTCTAAACTTACCTACAACTGAAATTTTAGTCTGTGCATTAATAATATAGCAGTCCCAAACCTAAAAGTCCATTTCGCTACAATATTAACCCTATTTTAAATCTCCATCAAAACATAACAACTTTTACTACACCAAAATCCACTAACTCATTAACAACCCCACTCATAACAAACATGCTTTTCATCTTGACACGGGGTCCCCAAGACTGGCCACTGGCGACCCCAAAGCCGTAGTGCGTAAACAGTATGGAATCAACAACCAGAGTGGTAAAAGCCAAATGGTGAACACACACATAGTTAGTGAGTTCACACACTGAAATCACACAATGACAATAGGCTAGCGTCCTACTATTAAAAATTAACAACTTAATATTACTTTCGTAAAGTAGGTTAAAATGAATACAATAATTGAAAAAATTAGTAAAATCTGTAAATAAATCACGGAATAATAAGCTTTTAAAGTTTCTGGAAGGGACATCGCCTGTCCCTTTCTCGCAAAATAGAGCTTCCCCACAGTTACTATGGAAACGCACGTTGTTAAGTCACATGCCAAAGAGATTGTATGTAAAGCTACCACAGCTTAGTAATGAGGTACTATTAAGGAGAACGTACTGACGCCACTGCACGTTTGGACTGTCTCATTCTATTCCTGTATTTTAAAATGCTTGTAACTTTGTCATTTTTTGAGATGTTTTCACGACTGTTTATTTTTGAGGTATATTAGTAATTTATGCAATAAAAACGACACAAGCCTATTCTGAATACCTACGCTACGTTTATTGGTATGTTTTTGTTATAATATTTGTACAGTTCCTTACTAATACATTTCATCATGCGCACGCTTATTTAAATCCTTTTTAGACGTGTTAGATCATATGCATCAAAGATTTTTGTGTTTATGTTACAGCCTAAACAGAAAGTCATTTCATGTTTTAGTCAGTTTTGCTTCTTAGGCAATTTTGACATTACACCTTCAGATCATTTTTTGAAGGAAAAGTAAAGATTGTCCTATGTACCCAGAACTTAATCCGTTTAATTAGTTTTTACCAAACCTAAATAGGCACATAGCTAAATGCTGAATCGGAAACGAATAACTAATTTGTCGTCTGTAGAACTTCAAATTTTCGTCCGAGTTGAGATACTGTACCAATTACGTGCTGCACCAGCGACCCTCAAAGATGGCGACCACAGATAGCGCTAAAATGTCCTGTGAGTAAGCTGATAAAACAGTAAAGCCAAATGGTCTGAAGACCCGACCCTTCGGAACTGTGCCTCCAGCGGGTTTTTGGGCCATTGTTTCGGTGTTAATATTGATTTTAAATTGGTTGTTTAATTAGTTTCGTTAGAGTTTAATCAGTTTATATATGTAAGTATTAATTTTTTTTATGTTTTGTATTTAGCTGACCCAACAGATGCAGCCCTGAAATTTCCCATGGAAAAAGGACGTCCAGCTTTACCCTTTGAAAATTTTCACAGATTTTTGTTCCAAAATTTTAAACCTAATCCAGGTTGTTACGGACATACCTAATATATATTTTTTTATTTTTTTAATGCTCAAATGGGCATACGTTTGACAACAACTAACGATGGTAAGTGACGAACTTGTCTAAGGTGGAGCAAGTTTGCCCATGAGATGCTCATTCACTCCTGACTTGAAAAGACCCAGGTTATACCTATGAGGAAACACTGTTGCTGGAAGAGCATACCATTCCTTGGCCGTTCGGACTATGAATGACGCAGCAAAACGCTTAGTGCGGACTTGTGGTACACCAACGACTTATAACGTCGCTAGTCGTCTTTATTGTTTTAATAACGGAGTTCTATAATTATGCACGCAGTCTTTACCTGTAACTGTGATGACACTTAGCAATGTTTCCTCTGAATTGTGTAACCAAACTTAGCTACGGTGTACATTATGTTGGTAATCGTAATAACTAAATAAATAAATTAAAATAAAATAGGCAAATCAGTCCAGCCGGATGCTTTCTGCTACAGCATACAATGCTGTAGGTATGTTAGCAATTTAATTTATTTGTTAATTGCATGTCATTTCACTATATTCACTAACTTAGGTATATTAACATAATAGTAATACTGAAGAGTACCTAAACCGAAATCTTTATTTTGTTAGAACCGTTTATTTAAAAACAAAATGAATCAATAATATAAATGTTGTAATGAAATTGGAACACTCGGAAGAATACTGCCAGTCATTTTAATTCTCAAATAACAAATGCATGATTCAATTATCACCAACAGATTTAAAACCAACAGAATGTCACCAATAAATCCCCAAAGATGTTATCTCACCAAACAGCCAATTAAACTACCAACATTCGACGCGACAAATGTTTGTCTTGTTGGTGATATTTTTAATTGAGGCAACCCTACGTATATTGTCAAATACTAGTATTGTATGGCCAATTTTAGTAGACCTCTATTCTGTGCCGCGTTTATTTCTCAAAATAATGAAGTATTAGTCGTCTGATACGGTTTTAACGGGTTAGTTAATTTTAACATCCATATTTTCTAAAACAGCGACGTAGGTAAATAAAAGCATAATAACGATGAGTAGGTATAGTAACCTACTTACAAACGGTAAGTTAGTATTTTTCCTATTACGAAGCAATATTTTTCATTATTTATTTTATTTTATCAATAATATAAAAAAAAACTAGGCAGTAAGCACCTGTTAGCAAAAACAACTGTACCTAATGAAGGTGTAAAGCTACTTTACATTGGCATAATATCAAAGCTTTTTTTTTTTTTTTTTTTTTATATAAAATTATTTTATTTCAAAACTTAAATAACATATAATAATAAGGTTTAGTTGAGTCGGCACGTGACCATAATGCTGGCGTCTACTTTGGTCAAAGGATCAGCCTCGCTATACAGCGGGGTAACGCTGCCAGCATTATGGGAACGTTGCCAGATTCCACGGATTGCTTGAACTATCTATAGACCTTTGCCGGTCTATAGATAGTTCAAGATTCCTTTAGATTGTTATTTTTAGTTTTATATTTTAGTTTTAAAGTTTCTAGGTATAGTTTAGTTTTTAGGTCTAGTTTAGTTTAGTATACTTATTATTATATATCAAAGCTTGGGATCTTACTTGGCATAATGCAAGATAGATTAAAAGTTGCTACGTAAACTATGGTTTCAGTCATATTTACAGAGTGTCTAATCATTTAATTACCTATGGTTTTAACCACTATAATATGTATAGGTACGGGCCAAATATCATTTAGTCATGAAGAGAAATCAAAACTGCAATAAACTTTACAGGTCTATTTACTCTGGCCGGTGACACAGGGTCATTGTTTACAAAACCAGGCAAATAATTAAGATTGTTCATTGGTTTTGTCAACACAGTGGAGCCAGCGGTTGATTGCTGAGGGTACTGTTGTTTGAAATCATGTGTTGGTTCGAGCTTATTGGTTTGTTCCTACTTCTGTTTTTATGATTGAAGTTGTATGCGAAAATAAATAAAAATAAAACCCCCCTCCCCACCCCCGAACCCCCGATAAAACCCCGTAAGTTGGTTGTAAAAGGTGAAGGATAAACTCGGACATGAGACCACTTGTCACGGTAGCTTAAGTAAAGCATGTCCCGGCTTTAGGGACGGATGGATGCGGGTTCAAGTCCCGCTCGTGATTCAAATTTTTCCTTTACAAATTAATCTGTAGATTACGCTGAGCAGGCGATACTGCTATAAAAATCATAAATATTAAAAAATAAAATATACTAGTACTGATTTGGACGTACTTTTTAGCACTCAATGAGATCTGAAACGCTGTTGAAACACATTGCTAAGATTTGGCAGAATTTGTATGTTTTAAACAGCCAATTTTCTTTTAATTATTTGATTTTCACCCAAATTAAGCTTCTCTTTATATAAGGCTTGTTTAGTTTTAATAACCCTTTTTTCCAATTCAGTGATTCCTTCTGGTATAAACAATCCGATCCAATTTCTTTCCTAACCGTTTCTTACGGCAACTTCGTCATTCCCTTATTAGACACAGAGCGTATTTGTTTTGGTCCCCGGACCAGTTACACAGTACTTATCGTTAACAGTATATTGGCTTATGTGTTAGTCCACTACTGGATATAGGCATAAATAACTATACAATTATAACACCTCATAAAATAAAGAACTCTACACATAAGACAAACAAATTTAATGCAAGTTGAACTATCTCATTGATGACGGCGGTGTTCTTACTTTAATATATTCGATGTGAAATAAAAAAAAATACGTTGACAGTAAATTTATGTTACCGTATTGTAGTAAAAAAAGTATACACTTACGGTAATTTTTCCAACGTTTTCCAAACTGGGCACGACGCTCATACGGCACTAATTTTCCAGGAACGGATATGAGCTATTACTTTCTTACTTTCCTCATAATATGAGTTATACTATATCATAGTTGTGTAGATAAACACGTAGATTATTAAAAAAATCGAATAATGTACTTATGTCGTACTACTCTCATTTATTACATCGTTTTTTACAAGCGTTAGCTAAGTGCTTTACATAGAGACATATTATACAGCAGTGGACACCAGTTTTGATGAAAATAGATGGATTCTAAACCAATATTACGGCCAAGTAGTATCACTAGAATCAACATACTGTATTGTACTGTACTAGGACGTTACCGGGTCATTATCCGGGACCGGGAGCGGGACACGTGATGCGTGAAATTATTTCGTACTTTACACAATTCTGGGGCAGTGCGTGTGCGCCCCTAGGCCCGGGTCTAACGGTGTCAATAAAATGGATAAGTACGTATAATTTTATTCATTTTTTTTTATTACATTGAAACGTAGCCACGAAATGTATAATAATAATGATATAAACATTTAATAATTTCTTCATCTCGCGTAGACAAGACCAATAGTGTCAGTACTTTTAGAACACTGAACAATATTAACAATGCATGAGCACAGTTACAGTAAATAATAGCAATAATATTGATAAGAAGTTTAAATAGTTTCGCTGAAGTTTAATGTAGGTAAACTTTGTTTCCTCATCGTTTGGGTATATAAGTACCCAAACCAATATCACTTGGCCAGGCAGAGCTGAAACAATTGGATCAAAAAATAAACACGTTAATTACTTATTAAGAAAAATACAGGGTTATGCATGGGTATAATTAAGGTGGAACGTTACACTGGCGCGGGAAAATCAAATTTTCTTGCGTTCTTTTGCCAATAATAGCTTAATTACTCAACGTGATTACATGAAAACTAATTTTGTGGAAATAAACAGAATTAATCAACAAATTACGATTACAAGTATCTCCTAGATATCATTGGTTTAGCGACAAATGGCAATAAACAATTTTCTTCTTAGTTTTTCAGTCTAAGTTGAGTCAAACGTCACCATTCCATCCAATCATCCATCAAGCATCGTCTTATCCACATGATGCTGTCACACATCGAGTCATCCTGCCACCCCGCTCGATTACGATTCTTACAGAATGGAGCTGTAATGCAATACATCTGCCGACAATGCCCTGTTTGACACAATAATGTATTGCACCAATATGAATGCGATTTACAAACGTACAATAAGACCTTGTTTATTGTAACACCATTTTAAAATCAATGAGGCGTTTGGATAAAGTAATAAAGAGTTTATAGTTGGAAAGTTAGAAACTTCGCAGCTTTACCTATACTAATTTGCCAAAACATCTGTTTTAAAAATTGTATCACAGTGTTGTGTTTTGTGTTGTTGTGTGTGTTGTTGTTGTATTGTTTGTTTAGTTGTGTGTTGTTTCTTTACAAAAATTTTATTCTACAAACTAGGCTAGGCTAGGACTTCTTTGCAAAGTTCGTCTAGATAGGTACCACCGCTTTGCCAGTTTTTCTACCGCCATGCAGTACCCAGTGTGCAATCACTACCTACTGTGTTCTGGTTTGAAGGGCACTGTAGCTAGTGAAATTACTGGGCAAATGAGACTTTATGACCTGATCTCACAGTCTATATAATATAGTTATTGATATTAGACTTATTAGATATTAGACTGTGCTGATGTCTCAGGATGTGACGTGCGCAGTGCAGTGTTTCGTCAAACTTTATGTTTTAGAGTTCCAAGAGACATTGCAACTGTTACAGGTGGCAGTGTCGCTTAACATTAGGCGAACGACCAGCTCGTCACGTCATTCATTATAATAATAACCGGCCAAGTGCGAGTCGACTTGTGTGCTCTTAGTACTTCACGTATTGAGGCAGCAATTGAGCGGAACCAAGGCTCTAAAGTGTTCGCAAAGGATTCGTCTATTGGGCAACACCAAATGACAAAAGTGAAGACTGAAAATGGTAGCGTCATTTCATCCAAGCCTGAGATTCTGAGAGAGATCGAGAACTTCTATGGACAGTTATACACCTCGACACGTAAGCCCGCTGCTAACACAGCTCAGGACATCAGAGCCAAGTTAGTCCGACACTATACCGAAGATATCCCGGACGTCAGCCTTTACGAGATTAGAATGGCCCTCAAACAGCTTAAAAACCACAAGGCACCAGGTGAAGATGGAATTACGACCGAACTTCTGAGAGCGGGTGGTAGACCGGTACTTTTAGTCCTCCAGAAGTTATTTAATTCTGTCATCCTTGAAGGTACAACGCCAGAGGCATGGCACAAGAGCGTGGTGGTGCTCTTCTTCAAAAAAGGCGATAACACCTTATTGAAGAACTATAGGCCCATCTCGCTCTTGAGTCATGTGTATAAGCTTTTTTCGAGAGTCATTACGAATCGTCTCGCACGCAGGTTTGATGAATTCCAGCCTCCCGAACAAGCCGGTTTCCGGAAAGGTTTTAGCACCATAGACCACATCCCTACGCTGCGCCAGATTATACAGAAGACCGAAGAGTATAATCGGCCGTTATGCCTAGCGTTTGTGGACTATGACAAAGCCTTCGATTCAATCGAGACTTGGGCGGTGCTGCAGTCCTTGCAGCGATGCCAAATTGACTATAGGTATATCGAAGTTTTAAAGAGTTTGTACAGTAAGGCCACTATGTCAGTCCGACTACAGGACCAGAGTACGGAACAAATTCCATTGCAAAGAGGCGTGAGACAGGGAGACGTTATTTCTCCGAAACTGTTCACAAACTCATTGGAGGATGTTTTCAAGCTCTTGGAGTGGAAAAGATCTGGCATCAACATAAATGGCGAGTACATCACTATCCTTCGTTTTGCCGATGATATAGTGATAATGGCGGAATCACTCGAGGACCTTAGCACCATGCTCAACGACCTCAGTAGAGTCTCCCAGCAGGTCTTAAGATGAATATGGACAAGACAAAGATCATGTCTGATACTCATGTTCCACCTATACCGGTAATTGTTGGGAACGATACTCTCAAAGTTGTCGACAAGTATGTCTACCTAGGACAGACTGTCCAATTAGGTACGTCCAACTTCGACAAAGAGGTGGCACAAAGAATCCAACTCGGCTGGGCAGCGTTCGGGAAGCTTCGTCCTATCTTTTCGTCCAAACTACCGCAGAGCCTGAAAACAAAAGTTTTCAATCAGTGTGTGTTGCCAGTGATGACTTATGGAACTGAGACATGGTCTCTTACTGTTGGCCTCAGTACTAAGCTCAAAGTCGCGCAGCGAGCTATGGAGCGAGCTATGCACGGTGTTTCCCTGCGAGATAAGCTCCGAAGCAAGGAGATCCGCGGGAGAACTAAAGTGACCGATATAGCTCTTAGAGTTAGTAAGTTGAAGTGGCAATGGCCAGGCCACATCACTCGTAGAACTGACAACCGATGGGAAAGAAAGGTTCTCGAGTGGCGACCACGAACCAGAAGACGCAGCGTAGGCCGGCCCCCCACTCGGTAGACCGACGACCTGGTGAAAGCCGCGGGGAGCCGATGGATGCAGGAGGCGAGCAGCCGCACAAGTTGGCGTGCTCTGGGGGAGGCCTATGTTCAGCAGTGGACGTCTTCAGGCTGTTAATGATGATGATGATGAAGTGCGAGTCGGACTCGGGCACGAAAGGTTTGTACCATTATCTATCCCTGTCATCTAGTGAGTTGAGTAGCAGTACTATTTAAAGCAGCACCATCTATGACTCATCTGGTAAACGAGCAAAAAACATCACGTTTATTGTATGGGATCCCCTTAGATATTTATTTTATTCTGTTTTTTAGTATTTGTTGTTATAGCGGTAACAGAAATACATCATCTCTGAAAATTTCAACTGTCTATCTATCACGGTTCATGAGGTAAGCCTGGACACAAACGGACAGACAGACAGACAGACAGTTGAGCCTTAGTAATAGGATCCGTTTTACCCAAAGATTACAAAGCCCGTTCATAGCTCGTGAACATAATTTCTCGTACAAACACGACTCACTTGCGCGAGCAGGGGGCGAGGTAACAAAATGAGACAAAGCCTTACGAAATTACAAAGAATAGAGAAAAATGGAACAAAAGACATCAACGGGTTCCCGTGATTTATTAGAAGTTCATAGTATTTATTAGAAATTAGTGGTTGAAATACACCACTAATTTTCATTGGAGATGTTGTATCATTGGTCAACTGGATTTATAGTCAATGGTTTTACCCTTTGGGTACGGAACCCTAAAAAAAGAATTATCGAACCCACGCATGTCAGATTTTACTTTGCTCGTTTTATCCCGCCATCCACATTTTCTAGCTCGTAAGAAAGCTTGTCTCATCTTGTTTACACATAATAAATTAAACTCTCAAAGAGGTGTGGAATTGAATGAATAAACTCCCCGTGTTGTTAAATTTCTCGACAAGCTTAGGGAAAGCTTTAAAAAGGGATCTCTCTGTCTCTTATCGCAAGAACAAGATGTTACACCTACATCGTTAAGTTGAAGATTATTTTTTTATTTCGGAAACAAAATGATTAACTTATGTTTTTTTATGTAATAAATGACGTGTCGAGCTAATCGTTCACCTGATGTTAAATGTCACGGCTGCCCATAACAGATTGCAATATCACATGGAACTCTTAATTTGCGTGACACTGCACTGCGCACGTCATCCTGAGACTACACACAGTATAGTAATAAGATTACTAAACTGAACGATCAGATCATAAACTCTCATTTGCCCAGTAATTTCACTAGCTACAATGCCCTTCAAACCGGACCACATTAGTGCTTGCACACTAATGCTTTGCGGCAGAATAACTGGCAAAGCGGTGGTACTCCTTAGACAAACTTGGCAGAAAAATCCTACCACCTATGTGGTAATTTATTGATTGTGGACAGCAATACAATAATCAATAACAATGTGGTCTACCTACTACCTAAACTAACGGTACTTGCTATCGAGCTATAGTGAAATCATCATCCTTATCATCATCAGCTTGAAGACGTTCACTGCTGAACATAGGCCTCCTCGGCATAGAGCGCCACTTTGAGTAACTGCTCGCCTCCTGCGTCCAACGGCTCTCCACAGTTCTGACCAAGTCGTTGGTCTTTATACCAAGCAAGGGGCCGGGTAATGCTGCGTCTTCTAGTTCGTGGTTGCTACTCGAAAACCTTTCTTCCCTAGTGGTTGTCGGTCCTGCAAGTGGTGGTCTGCCTACTGGTATTTCAATTTCCTAATTCTAAGAGCTATATCTCATAGCCCAAAGTCACACAGGTATGGAGAGAACTATGCTCGGAGTTTCCTTGCGATATAAGATCTGAAATGAGGAGATCCGCAAGAAAACTAAAGTCACCGATATAGCTCTTAGAATTAGCAAGTCAAAGTGGCAGTAGGCAGGCCACATCGCTCGTAGAACTGACAACCGATGGGGAAGAAAGGTTCTCGAGTGGCGATCACGAACCGGAAGACGCAGCGTAGGCCGACCCCACTAGGTGGACGATCTGGTGAAAACTGCGGAGGGCCGATGGATGTAGGAGGCAAGCAGCCACTCAGTGGCGCTCTGTGGGGGGGGGAGACCTCTGGGCAGTGGACGTCTTCAAGCTATTGATGATAAACAGACCCACTTAAGGTAGGTATGCCCTAATCAATAAGATACATTAATAAACACGGCTCTGAAACTCGAGGGGGGGAAACAAATCTGATAAGTGTACGTGTTTATCCAAAAGAATTTCAATTTCTCCACGCGTTCGACTCACCTGTCGCACATCGTTACTTCGGTTATTAATGATTTTCAGGGACTTTGTTGGGAAAATCTTGTTATTTTTATGAAGATTTCAATGGATATGTAAGATAAAATGTCTTAGTGAGAAGGAATAAAAGGGGTGTCTAAAAAGTCAAATTTAAGCTTTAGATAAAGATCGAAAGCTTAAAAATCGAGCAAGCTAGCGTTAAACCACATTTCAGATGATGTTTAGTGATGATATTAAGAGTCTGAAACACATCAACAGCCTGAAGATGGCCACTGCTGAACATAGCTTAGGCATCCCCACAAAACGCCACTATAGACGTTAATTATAGGTTTTATAGGTTTTGTCATAATCACCACGCTTGGCAGGCGGCTTGGTGATCGCAGAAGATTTTTATGTACCGAGGAGAATGCTGCTGCCCATTCTTTGGATATTCCCTCAACCGGCTCCTACGGCACCCACGGGAAGAGATGGGGTGGTCCTATTCTCAAATCACGCCAGGACCACACGGCCGTGTGAAACAATATCTATATATTATACCTATATTAGAAGTAATACGCTAATGATAGGTTAGAGTAAAAAAAATAAAGGCATCAAACATATATACGCAGCGTGGCCAACCATCGACGTCTTTATCCCAATGAAACCAACATTTTAAATCTAATTAATTGTTTGTCAAATTTTCACACTTGTTATTGTTGCTATTGTAGTGGTACCATTGCTGGTAATTGCACTAACACATGGTATTATGATGCTGACAGTCAAAGGGGTAGGCGCAGGAAATATAATAAATGTTCCGCAGAAATAATGGACGGTACAACTCGTTATACACCATTCAGATGGTAAATTGATTATGACGAAAGTATAGCTTCTGTTTTCTCGCATATGGTGGCGGATTTTGTGTATTCGATGCGTGATGCGAGAAAGGGACAGACAGGTGTTCTTTCTAAGTGGACAGTTATCATGCTTAATTGCACGCATTCATTGGACTTGAGCTTTTTAATACAAAATTATAGCTAGCTTTTGTTTTTCTTTTTCTGGCCACACAATTTCAGTAATCGCATGATTACTGATATTGTGTTTACTGAATTGAAAGAAACACCACTAAAGAAGCCAAAAAAAGCAAAAACAAAAACGTAAAATGAATTGGCGTAGGTAATTGTTACTTAAACAATATGTATAAGCTAGCAATGCTTTTGCAAATAAATTATGCACATGGGCAGATAAAAATCGAAACTCCCGCTCTCGCTCGTGATTCAAATTTTTCCTTTACAAATTAATCTGAAAGTCAAAACTATCTGCTATTTTCAAACTCCTTTACGTATCCAACTAAAACTCATACATTTTTGCCTTAGACACTACAAACTATTCAAAGCAGCGGCTTAATTCTCTAAACTTGCCAAAGTACGCGCCAGAACGTCTATTACGCGAACAAGTTATCCCAGTGCTTTTCCCTAGCAGAAAACAACAAAACACCAATGTGTCGTAAAGTTTCCTTTACTACAGCCCGCCCAACGTCTATTACACAAAAATACTATAGAGGTATACATACATCCCTAGCAAGCGGCACTCTCAAACTTTAAACCGAGAGGCTGTCCCTCAAAAGTGCGTTGTCGTGTCGAGACCAGGGATGCTCCCAGGGATACAATATCCATCAATATGTTTGCATACCGAGGATATGTAGTTTTATGGAGAATTTTAAAAGTATTTTTGGTTTGAAAATACGGCAAAGTTAAATTTATTAAACTGTAAATAGAACTACTTACTTATGTATCAGTTTCGAAGACGCAGATGATGCTCAAGTTTTTTTTTGTAGATAGGTTCGGGTTTGGCTACATCTTACCTGATGGTAAGACAGGCGCGGAAACAGAAATTTCAAATCCATCATTTCCGCGCTTGGTATTTGTATTAATTGCTTGGTATTAATTATTGGCCTGCCTGCGCCAAGGGCTGCACCCCCCCCCGTGGTTAGGTTCTACGTGGGTTAATATTAGGGCAGTTAGCCAGTCAGTATATACGTAGTTATAAGGAGGTATAGGTATAGATAAAATAATAAATTAACCTTCCAGCGTATTTCCAACACACGTATTTCAAACAAGGTTGTACCAAAAAGTCAGGTTTTTTGTTACTAACTTTCTGGTTTTGATTTTAGGTATCGTTGAAATCTTTTACAACGAAAAAGATACTGAATACTTGCTTTTTACAAACATAATTTAAACTTCAATTATGTACACAGTAACGCCATTCACTCTCGCATAAATTCTCAATTACGTGCCTACAAACGACATTCAAAATTACCTATTTCCAACATTTTTTCCATCCAACTCCCTGTAGGCATCAGAAACTGGGTGGGAGTGGTCCAAAGTAGGCCAGCCACTCCCATTGGCCATTTGAAACCCCTCCCACTTGTGTAACAAAAAGGAATATTGCAACCGAGTCCCTAAACGCAGAGCCTTGAGAATTCCTCTCTCTCTTTCTCAAGTAGTTACGTTGTGTTTCAGGACGGTGCGAGCTGAAACGGGTTCGTATCTGAGTCCCTGGAGAGAGCATACTGCCATCTAGCGAAAGTTGCCAGAACTACGTTGTGTGAGCTAAAGCAAGATGGCGCCTGCAGTCACCGTTAAAGCCTTTGGGAGGCTGCGTGGAAAGTTAGGCGGCGATGAAACTTTGTAGCGTCCACAACGCAGAAGTTTTTTGAGATGAAAGTCAGTGTTATTACGAAATCTTGGTAAATAATTCACACTTAAAATTTTGGATGAGGTGTTTGATAAAATCTGCTGATAAGTGCCTACTTTCAAGCCTACACTTGAAATTAATCTAGTTTGGTAGGTAGATACCTACCAGTGAATATTTTTGTAATTCACCTAATTCCCTAAGTTCAATTACACACAAAACCTTTACTACTAAACTAGCATTGCTGCAAAAGTACCTTTTAAATATAATTATTTAATATACTTGGGTTAGAAATATGTAGGTACTTGATTGAACGAAAAGGTTCTTTGAGGTTCAGCAATTGGATCATGCATTATATCATTATTTTACAGAAAACAAATACATCCAGTAAATTTTTTTTGAAAGACGTTAAAAATGGTTCGTAGTTACCATTTTTAACGGGTTATTTAATGTCACGGTCTTTACCTATTCTAGGTCAAAGAGTCCCTTCGTTCTAGGTTCTGAAAACTGTAGGCTCCACCAAAACGTTATCAGAAAGCTTCAACCTTGCGTTTTGACTAAATTTTTTTTTTCTTTAATTCCAATCTTTTACGTAAGTACTAGGTAGCTATTAGGTAAGTAGCTGTAAGAATCTGAATTGAGTCGAGACAGTCTTTTTATTTTCTGTAATTTAGCTTACTCTTTCACATTTTACATTTTTCTCGCATTTAGCCATCTCTTTGGCACATTATAAGGTTACCTAAGCCACAGACCTAGAATATTTTCATTACAGTTAAACAGACGTCATGCCTACATGCCCTTTGAAATTGACTTAATTTAAATGATTGACTAATGAAACATTTTAATTTTAAATTTCATAAAAACCTATGCTTAATTAAACTAGCTGTAGCTATATATTGTTCTGCTAACTGTACTATTGATATCCGATGGTTGTCGATTTTCGCGCGTACGTTATCAAGATCGCACCGAATTTTATGGGCCTAATCGTAGCGGCCACAAATTGGACCCGCGCGGCTCATTTTCTAACCTGGCCGATTATAGGATTACAGCTAATTAGCTATTGCCGATATATTGCCTCGCAGAGCCGTTTCGCGGTCGCGTTACAAGTAATAGGCTCTTTTTGGAGGAAAGTAATTGTTAAGGTTGGCTTATTATTGTCTTTTTTTTTTTTTTTTTTTTCTTTTTTTCAGGGTAGACTCTAATAACGTCTTTATAGGTACATATTAATATAATTTATAGCTATAATCTTCTTTTGTGTGTAGAGAAGTGGTCAGCCCTGGTGACAAAATGTTTAGATAGATAGAAAATGCTTCATTACACAAGAGTAAACCAAGTACATAGGCGAACTTAATGCTATGTAGCATTTTCTACCAGTTAACCTTTAGTGTAGTGCTGAAAAATAATAATAAAAGGTAGCTATAGATAACTAGGTGGTAGGACTTTTCTGCAAAGTTCGTCTAGGTAGGTACCACCGGGGGGACCCCCCACAGCGCATACGTCGTAGAACCAGATACGAGACTCCTCCGGGAAGTTCATAAAAGGCCCTTCTCAGGGCCACTCCCGGGCTCCATCTTTGGAAAACAAGACGGTCGAGTCAGACGACTTGTTCTCGGAGATTTCGGGCGGCATAGATACCGCGGATGAAGGGGCCAGCCGGAAGCGGCCGCACTCATCATTCTTCGTGCCCGGGTATTTAGACTCGGACACGGAGACTGAAGAGACGGTGGCTGCCAAGGTTAGCACGGCAAGGAGAGGCAGGAGGAAGGCCGCTCAGGCGGTTCCATCCAAGAAGACGTTCTTGAAGCCTGCTCCGGTTGACGGGGAGCTGGAGGCGGTCCTGCAGGGCAGGAAGTATAGGAAGGGGCCAAGCGCTGCTGTTGGCGACGTCGGGCTGAGCACTGGAACTGATTCCGATGCTCGCCCACTGATCGGTGACCTTTGCGTCCTGAACGCCCAGGAACTCAGGGCACGGGCAGGGGAGGAACTCGCCCGTATTTTGGAGGTGGCCAGGAAGTCTGGCAATCTCAAAGGCGAGTTCGTCGGTCGCTTGAAGAAGGCAGCGTCGACCCTGGGAGAAGTTGTCGACACTCTAACTGGGAGGAGTGAGGCCGAGGAGACGCGGCGGCTCAGGGCGGATAATACCCGCCTGCGGCTGGAAGCACAGGCGGCGAAGGCGGAGGTTAAGGCACTACGACTTGGCTTCACTGAAGCCAAGACGGAAGCTGCTACCGCCATCGCTGCCGCTGCCACCGCCACTGCCGCTGCTGCCACTGCCGCTAAGGAGAGGCCGGCAGGTCCCACCACTGTGGGGGCTGACTTTGTTGAGGAGCTGAAGGGGTCTTTGACCGCGACGTTCGGGCAAATGCTCAATGCCCGACTCGCGGGGATCGAAGACCGCCTTCTGCCAGCGCAGACGGTGCGTCCACCCCTGAGAGCGGACGCCAAGAGGGCAGCGGCAGAAGCCACAACATCAGAGAGGGCTGAGCCAGTTTGCCAGCAGGCTAAAGCTGCGGGTTCCTCTACCCAAAGTGCCCAGGTTCATCTACAAAAAGAGACCTGGGCCCAAGTAGTGGGAAAGGGCAAGGGGAAGGGAAAAAGGACGGGAATGTCCTCGGCATCCTCCTCTATCCCTACAGGTGGCCCTAAGGCCCGTGCCCCCGCAGCCCGTGCCCCTGTGGTCCGTGCCCCTGAAGCCCGTACCCCTGTGACTTGTGACCCCGTGGCTCGCGCCCCCTTAGCCCGTGCTCCTGCGGCCCGTACCCCAGCAGCCCGTGCTCCTGTAGCTAAACCGGCAGCCCCCTCTGCCGGTAAAGCTAAGACGGTGCTGAAGAGTCCCCCGAACTCCGCGGTTGTGGTGCTGTCGTTGCGCCCCGAAGCCGTGGAAAAGGGGATAACCTACGGCACCGTCCTCCAGGTGGCGCAGGAGAAGGTCGACCTGCAGGAGCTGGGGATCGAGCGGATCCGCTGCCACCCGACGGCCACAGGAGCCAGGATGCTTGAGATTCCTGGCTCCCAAAACGCGGAGAAAGCGGACCGCCTCGCGGAGAAGCTCCGTGAGGTAGTGGCGGAGGTGGCCAGCGTCACCAGGCCCGTCAAAACCGCTGATCTGAGGATCATGGGCTTGGACGATGCGGCCACAAAAGAGAAGGTGGTGGCGGCGGTTGCTTGCGCGGGAGCATGCGACCCGCAGTTGGTAAAGGCCGGGGAGATCCGCCCCGGCGTAAGAAGGACTGGCTCCACCCTCGTCTCCCTCCCGGTTGCAGCAGCCAAAGTGTTGCTGCAAAAGGGCAGGCTGTTGATTGGGTGGAGCTCTGTGCAGGTAGTGGCACTGGGAGAGCGCCCCCTGCGCTGCTACAGGTGCTTGGGGCTGGGGCACACTCGCCCCCTGTGTCCCGCTGTGGCGGATAGGGGTGACCTGTGTTTCCGTTGTGGAGACGCAGGTCACCAGGCGGCCAGTTGCGGGAAGACCGTCCCGCGCTGTGCCATATGTGCCGAGTCAGGGAGGCCCGCCGGGCACATAATGGGGGGACGCAGCTGCGTTCCCCCTAAGACGAAAGGGAAGGCCACCTGGACCCAGGCCACCCCTGCTGCCACAAACCAGGCCGCGCCAGAGGGAGCACGCCCAGCGACGTGCAAGGAGGTTGTGATGTCTGAATAATGGATCAAGTCAGACATCACAACTTCCTCCAGACGAATCTGAACCACTGCGCCCGGGCCCAAGATCTGCTTATGCAATCCCTGGCGCAGTGGCAGATAGACGTGGCGGTCGCCGCGGAGCCGTACTACGTTCCCCCCCAACATCCGTGTTGGGCTGGGGACCTTAACGACTCCGTGGCCGTCGTGGGACGGCCCGGTGGCTTCCCCCCCCTCTCGGTGGAGGAGAGGGGCTCGGGGTACGTGGTGGTCAAGTGGGGAGAGTATGCGATTATTTCCGCATACTTCTCCCCCAACAGAACCGTTGCGGAGCTGGAAGTCTTTGTGGACCTCCTGGCTGCGGCGGTGAGACGCCAGGCGCCACGTCAAGTCCTTCTTATGGGGGACTTGAACGCCAAGGCCCGGGATTGGGGCAACCCCTCCACTAACTCTCGTGGCGAGATCGTCAGGGAGTGGGCGGTTGCCTCAGGACTAACCCTGCTCAACAGAGGGTCGGTCCACACGTGCGTGAGACAGCGTGGGGGGTCCGTGGTGGACGTATCGTTCGCCACTCCAGCTGTCGCAGCACGTGTCCAGGCCTGGAGGGTGTTGACGGAGGTGGAGACTCTCTCGGACCACAAATATATAAGGTTTGAGATCTTCACCTCCGCCAACCAAGGGGGTTCGCAGCGGGTAGCGCGGGCCGCCTTTCCGCGCTGGACTATTAGTCGCCTCGACGCTGAGCTGGCGAAGGAGGCGGCGATAGTCCAAGCGTGGCAGGCTGGACCCACGCACCCGGAAGTAGACGTCGCGGCGGGTCGCTTCCGCGAGGCGGTGACGGAGGTGTGTGACGCGGGCATGCCAAGGGCTCGACGCCGTCCCGAGCGCCGTGAGGTGTATTGGTGGAGCTCGGAGATCGCGGATCTCCGAGCCGCCTGCTCGGAGGCACGGCGGCCTTACACCCGCTGTCGGAGGCGGCGCAGGGGCCGTACGGACGCGCAGCTGTCAGCCGAGGAGTTGGCAGCTGAGGGCCAGCTGTATAGCACCTATCGCGATGCGCGGTGGAACTTACAGCTGGCTATCGGCCGGGCAAAGACAGAGGCCTGGGGTGAGACCCTGGAAGGCCTAGACAGGGACCCATGGGGACGTCCTTATAGGGCTGCCCGGAATAACTTCCGGGGCCAGACGTCCCCAGTGACGGAGTCTTTGCAGCCGGAGCTCCTGGACAGGGTGCTGGAGGGACTTTTCCCCGACACGAACCCCCTCCACACCCCCCCGGCGATGGTGCCATCCTTCCCCGAGGCGGACTTAGCGGACTCAATCCCGCCTCTAACGGAGGCGGAGATGGATGTCGCGGTCGCACGCCTACGGGGCAAGAGGACCGCTCCGGGTCCTGACGGGATCCCGGGGCGGGTCCTCGCAATCGCCCTGAGGGAGATGGGCGATCGGCTTCGGGAACTGTTCGACGCGTGCCTCACGTCTGGACGGTTCCCGAAGCCGTGGAAGGATGGCCGATTGTGCCTGTTGCGGAAGGAGGGTCGTCCTGTCGACTCGCCTTCCGCATACAGGCCCATCGTCTTGCTGGATGATACGGGTAAGCTGCTAGAGCGTGTAGTAGCTTCCCGTGTCATCCGGCACCTGGAGGGTACTGGGCCTGGGTTGTCGGAGGCCCAGTACGGGTTCAGGGCAGGGCGATCTACTATAGACGCCCTGCTCTGGCTTAAGAGGTGGACGCAGGATGCGGTCGGTGGGGGGGAAAAGGCGTTGGCTGTCTCGCTTGATATAGCTAACGCCTTCAACAGCCTCCCGCATGGAACAATACAGGAGGCGCTCCGGTATCACGGAGTGCCCTTGTATCTGCGGAGGCTGTTGGCCGACTACCTCCAGGACCGTGAGGTCCTGGTGGAAGGACGTGACGGTTTGAGGCACCGTCACGTCTCCTGCGGGGTTCCACAGGGGTCGGTCCTGGGACCGCTCCTGTGGAACATTGGCTACGACTGGGTGCTGCGTGGCACGCTTCCTGCAAATATGCAGGTTGCATGCTACGCAGACGACACCCTAGTCGTGGTCAAGGGGAGGGACCTCAGGGAGACGGTGCGGCTGGCTACGGTGGGAACAACCCTCGTGGTCGACCGTATTCGTTCCCTGGGACTGGAGGTTGCCCTCTCCAAGACTGAGGCCCTGTTGTTCCACGGGCCTCGGGGGGGACCCCCTCCAGGAACGCGGGTGCTTCTGGATGGGGTCTCAGTCCCGGTTGGGACCCAGATGAAATATCTGGGTCTCATCCTGGACGGGAGGTGGACTTTTGGGGCTCATTTTACCCGCCTGGCCCCAAGAGTCCTGGGAGCGGCCGCCGCTCTGGGGAGGCTGCTGCCCAACGTGGGTGGTCCAAACGCTACGTGCCGCCGGCTATACTCCGGAGTGATCCGGAGTATGGCCATGTATGGGGCACCGGTCTGGGTGGACGCCCTCGGTCGCAATAACAAGGCCCTGCTGCGACGTCCGCAGCGGGTCATTGCGACGAGGGCGATCCGCGGATACCGGACGGTGTCCTGGACGGCGGCATGCGCGCTGGCCGGTGATCCCCCCTGGGAGCTTGAAGCGGAGACCCTTGCCGAAGTTTACCACTTCGTGGCGGCGAGGAGGACCCGTGGAGAGCCCCCGGCGTGGGAGGAGGTCAGGCGCCTGCGGAAGCAGGCGCGGACCGCCTTGTTGCGGCGGTGGACGGAGGACCTGGCTCCACCGGTGCCTGGGCAGAGGACGGTGGAGGCCATCCGCCCGGTCCTCCGGGAGTGGGTGCGGCGGCCATTTGGGTCGCTGAGCTTCCGTTTGGTGCAGGTGCTTTCCGGGCACGGATGCTTTGGAAAGTACCTGCACCAAATCGCAAGACGGGAGGCGACCCCAGCCTGCCACGAATGTGGCGCGCCGGAGGATACGGCGCCCCACACGCTGGAGGTGTGCGCTGCTTGGGATTCTGAGCGGCGCACACTTTCAGCGGTCGTTGGCCGGGACCTCTCGTTGCCGAGCGTGGTAAACGCCATGCTCGACAGCGAGAGAGCGTGGCAGGCAACGGTCTCCTTCTGCGAGGCGGTGATGACGCAGAAGGAGGCTGCGGAGCGGGTCAGAGAGGATGATGCCAACTCTGACCCCCTCCGGCGCAGACGGACCGGAGGACGGAGGAGGCGTTTCGCGCGCCTTCTCCATCCTCCGTAGTGGGGTCGGCGGCGGAGAGTCGGGGGACTCTCCGCCGTGCTCACACGGCCCCACACGTCTGGTGGGTAACCGAGGTGCAAGGTTACCCACCCACTGGCGCAGAGGCCCGAAAGGGCCTACCGCTGGGGCGAGATGGTGAATGCTAACGCGACCCTATCTCGCCCCATCCCGGCGGCGGACGGATCACGGGGGGGTTTTAGTGGGTTCGAGTCCCACATACCCCCTGCCACCACCCCCGTGGTGGCAGGGAAATGCGAGGGCATTTCCCCCCCTCAAAAAAAAAAAAAAAAAGAAAAGGTAGGTACCACCGCTTTGCCAGTTATTCTGCCGCCAAGCAGTAGTGTGCAAGCACTACTGTGTTCCTGTTTGAAGGGCATTGTAGCTAGTGAAATTACTAGGCATAAACTGATCTCGCAGTCTAGAAATCTTTTTTAGACTGTGTGATGTCTTAGGATGACGTGCGCAGTGCGCAGTGTCACGCGAAACTTTAATTTAGATTTCCGAGTGACACTGCAATCTGTAATGGGCGGCCGTGACGCTTAACACCAGGTGAACGACTAGCTCGTCGCGTCATTCGCTTACATAAAAAAAATAGTTTAGATATTATAAGGTTTTTAAATAATACAAAAATATAATACATAGGTATAATATCATACATAATATCTTAATGTTTAAGCCACCCGAAGACTTGGTAGTCTTGGGCTTACGACAATTTTACCAAGCAGGGACTGACAGAACTTTCCTCCAAAGCAACGGTTTATAAGTCAAGAACTGTTTTAAGCAAGATGGCGCTTTTTAAGTTAGGAAAAGACCAAATGCATAGCTTGTTAATTCTGTAAAGAAAACATTTCGACCCAATAGAAGAATCAACATAAAACTTTTATACGTAAAATCCTATAATAATGTATTTGTACATTTTGATATGAAAAAAATTCCAATTGCAACTCTATTGCGATCCACCAAGCCCACTGCCAAGCGTATATGCCAATCATGTCCTCAAATTTGATATAAGCAACAAACAAACAGACAAAAATTTGTCACGCTAGATCATAAAAAACAACAGGGTAAGCTAAAGAAACCCGTTTATAAATAATCAATGTCTATAGAACTAAGTCGTACGTAACGTACACTTATGTATATTTGTGAAAACATATATTTTTTGTGGTAGATTATCGGCCTGCACTAAAATCTACCTTCTTTAATTTAAGAGATCTGCTCTACCGGTGGAGTAATCGCCGTCTTTCTCTAATTTCAGCCAATTCTTTGACTTCCCCGTGCGACATGACATTAATTTTTTCTTTTATTTGATTTGTGTATGCCCTTCTAGGTCTGTCTCTTCCTCTCTTCTGTTCTACCTTTCATTCTATGATGTTTTTCATGAATCTGTCATGTCGTACAAGGTGGCCAAACATTTTTCCTCTTCTTGACTCTATTGTCGCTAGTATGTTCCGCTTTTCTTGAACAAGGTTCTTCGTTCGTTTTTCACTCTGTACAGCTTATTCTCTCTATACGCCTCCAGCACCACATTTCAAATGCTTTCAGCCTTTTCCAGTCTTTTTGGGTCATCGTCCATGTCTCGCTTCCATACAAAGCTATGCTCCAGATGTAGGTTTTTATTAAACGTTTCCTTAAAGCTTTTGACATTTTAGACTACAACCTATACAGGAACAAAATATATCTCTACCATTTTCCACTAAAATTTTGTACAAAAGCCTTTAGTGTAGTTACGAACAACCATTATAAAGTTAGTCACACATCAGACTGAAACGTTGGAATGTACATGTCTGAGTTCAAAATTTTTACTAACTGCACACTACTCGTATGATTTTTGAGACCAACTTTCCGCCAGTTGGCGCACCGCCGAGACGTCAGTTTGAGAAATTTCCCGAAGCGGTACATTTCGAATGCAGTTTTATTAACGCCTATGCATATTCAGGAAGTTTGGATTTTGTTTTGCTGCTGAGCTTCTATTAAAGTATAAAAGCACGATGGGAACAGTAACAGTACCTACAACGAACTCAGTTACTCAGTTGAAGCTTATCCTGCCACTCATTCAAGCTAAAATAATAGCGTGAATGAGTGGCAGGATAAGCTTCAACTGAGTAATTTTAAAATTAGCTTATTATAGTGGCAGATTAGAGTGGAGCTATGCTCGGTGTTTCCCTGCGAGATAAGCTCCGGAACGAGGAGATCCGCAGGAGAACTAAAGTGACCGATATAGCTCTTAGAGTTAGTAAGTTGAAGTGGCAATGGGCAGGCCACATCGCTCGTAGAACTGACAACCGATGGGGAAGAAAGGTTCTCGAGTGGCGACCACGAACCGGAAGACGCAGCGTAGGCCGGCCCCCCACTCGGTGGACCGACGACCTGGTGAAAGCCGCGGGGAGCCGATGGATGCAGGAGGCGAGCAGCCGCTCAAGGTGGCGTGCTCTGGGGGAGGCCTATGTTCAGCAGTGGACGTCTTCAGGCTGTTGATGATGATGATGATGATGAGTGGCAGATTTAGGTATACGAATTTTATGTTAAAGGAAACATAAGATATAGATTACTTAGTGTACATATTAGTTATAATAAAACTGTAACAGGTCCAATTATGTACATTGAAGATATTATGAATTTTTTTTGGGAGCGGCACTCTATAATCGACACAGAAGCCCAAACTGTTTTTTTTTTTGTCTATCTGTCTGTCTGTGTCTTGGCTGAGCATCACGCCGAAACTGCTGAAGGGATTCAAATGAAACTTGGCTTGATTAGAGTTCATGTTACAAGGTAGGACATAGGATACTTTTTATCCCGAAATTCATTACGGTTCCCTCGCGAGAGGGGATGAAAGTTAAAATGTTTACTAAGTTGTAATTCATTAACGGGTATTCGGACTTCATTAGTTCTTTTTTTGTTTGAAAGGAGGTTTTATATTGTTTGTCCCGTAAATATTTCAAAGTCATATCGGATTCGTAGATCTTATCTCTCAGGGAAAGAACGAGCATAGCTGCTTCTACAGCTCTTTGGGTGACTTACTAATGAGACCATACAGTAACTGCAACTGTTATGGGCGGCCGTGTCACTTAAAATCAGGTGAACGACTAGCTCGTCACGTCAATCAATCACATAAAAAAAAAAAAAGTAACTTAGTGCCATAATAAATAAATAAAAAGTGTATATATAATTATGTGATTGATGATGATGTCCTAGCCGATTTCGGCCACGGCGACTGCGTTCAACTCCTTAGATTTTTTCTTTCATGTGCTGTCATGTGGCTGATATAGCCAATCTTTCTTGTGAAGACCCTTGCACATTCAGGGCATGTGAGCACACCGTTCACATAATGATAATTGATCGCCGCAGGTGGTCGGGCTTTCAATTCATCGCGCTTAGCGTCCAGCTCAGCGCAACGTTTAGCTTCATAATCCGAGACTCTGGTTTTAACCAGATTTCTCCACACTGGCCGTTTAGCAGCGTCATGCTCCCACTGCGAGGGCTCTAAGGAGCATTTCTTCATGTGTCGCTTAAGCACATCTTTATACCTAAGGAGTTGTCCACCACGCTTACGCTTACCCTCCTCAAGCTCCGCATAAAAGATGCGCTTTGCTACTCGCTGATCTGCCATCCGTGAAACATGTCCGCACCAACGAAGTTGTCGTCGCATTAAGTAGGCCTCAATACCACCCACGTTGGCTCTTCGCAGCACTTCGGTGTTTCGCACTCGGTCTGACCATCGGATGTTAAGGATCTTTCGTAAACACCGGAGGTGGAAACGATCCAGCATGCGAATATGACGGCGATACACGGTCCATGTTTCAGCAGAATATAGGATGTTAGGCAGCACGATCGCCATGTATATGGATATCTTAGTAGCCAGTTTCAGGTCGTGTGAGCAGAAGACCTTAGTGTCGAGCTTGCCAAAAACTGCAGCCGCAGCACCGATCCTGCTATTGACTTCTGCATCAAGATCACACTTAGATGTTATTGTGCTCCCCAGATAACGGAACTTATCAACCTGCTTCAGCCCATCTTCTCCAATTTTAATGGTCAGGGTCTCTTGACCGTTGATATCCAAGGACATCACTTCCGTCTTCTTGACGTTAATCTTAAGGCCGAATTTACAACAAGCCTTATGGAAACTGGATATCAGCTTTTGCAGGTTTACTGGGGAATCTGCCACAAAGCATAAGTCATCTGCGTACATGATCTCAGTAATCATCGTGTGAGAGACTTTTGTGCGGGATTTCAACCTGGCTAAATTGAAAAGATTACCGTTAGTCCGAAAGCGGATGCGGAGACCCTCAGGGATTGCCTGCAAAACTTCTTGAACCGCCACTGAAAAGTACAAAGCAAACAGTGTGGGGGCCAGGACGCACCCCTGCTTCACACCACAGGTAACGGGAAAGAAGCCTGACTGTTCGCTGTCAGCGTCGACACAGCACTCCATGTTATCATGCAATAGTCTCAAGAGCTTTACAAACTTCCCTGTGCATCCTATCTTTCCAAGTACCATCCAGAGGGCTTCTCGAGGCACGCTGTCAAATGCCTTTTCAAGGTCAACGAAGCAGAGATACAAATTATGATCTTGTTCCCTGCTCTTTTCTTGAAGCTGACGAAGTGAGAATATGGCTTCACATGTGCCACGTTCTGGACGGAAGCCAAACTGGGTTTCCGGTAAGATCTTTTCTGAAAGTTTTATAAGGCGGTTTAGTAGTACTCTGGCAAAGACTTTACCCGGGACTGTCAACAGCGAAATACCGCGGTAGGAATTACAATCAGAACGGTCACCTTTGTTCTTGTATAGGGCCTTAATACGTGATACTTTGAAAGTGGATGGGACTTGTTCTTCTTTCCACATACGGTCAAAAAGTTCCCATATAGCTGAGTGCAATTCCTCACCGCCGTATTTAATCAGCTCACCTGGTATAGAGTCAATGCCTACCGCTCGCTTATTCTGCTGCTGCTTTATAGCACGAACAACCTCACCTCGAAGCAATGGGTCATCCAGCTCGACTGCAATAGGAAGTTGAGGTATCGAAGCAACGTGCCCTAAGTCGATAGATCGGTCCACGTTTAGCAGGGTGTTGAAGTGTTCTGCCCATCGTTCAAGCACTTCCTCTTTGCTTTTTAGAAGGCCTTCACCATTGACAGGCTTGAGAGGCACTTTAGCAAGGGAAGCGGTACCAATCAGCTTTCGAACCTCTCCGTAGAACTCTCCAAGCTGGTTTGTGTCTGCGAGCCACTGCATGTGATGAGCTTTGTCCTGCCACCACTTGTTTTTTGTTTCCCGTGACAACCGACGAAGCTCTTGATCACTTTGTCTTATCTCCGCAACGTTTTGGTGTGTTGTTCTTTTTTGACGAAGGAGAAGTCGATGTTTGTCGATTGCTTCCATCAAGACTCTATCATTCTCATCAAACCAGTCCTCGTTCTTACGAGACTTTAGACCCAGGGTAACTATAGCGGTCTCTAAAATATGAGATGAAAGATTCTCCCAGTCCACACCAACATAACCAGACCCCTTGTTAGTGGTCGGTAGCCCAGTAGTTAAGGCTTCAACATATCTCTCCTTCGTCTCAAGATCATTCAACCTCTCCACGTTTAAGCACGTAGGCTTTGTTCTCCCGGATCTACGGGGGCGTAGGAGGCGGAGGCTGAGTTTAGTGACTACAAGCCTGTGGTCAGTCCAACAATGCGCGCCACGCATAACGCGGGTGATTTGGACCTGGGAAACATGTTTTTGTCTAACGATAGCGTAGTCTATCAGATGCCAGTGCTTGGACCTTGGATGCATCCACGTATTCTTGTGCTTGGCAGGAAGTCTGAACATAGTGTTCGTAATCGCGAGATGGAATTGTGCACATAAACTGAGTAGCAGCTGTCCGTTGCTGTTCATGTTACCTACTCCGTGTCTACCAAGGACTTTAGGCCAGGCATCGTAATCCCTTCCTACTCTGGCATTGAAGTCTCCAAGCAGAAGAATCTGCTCTCTGGGGCTTATACTTTCTACGCAACGTGTCAGTTCCTCGTAGAACTGATCCTTAATGTCATCAGATTTATCCAACGTAGGTGCATAGACACTGATGATGTTTATGTAGTTGTTATGCTCTAAATGAATGCGCAAAGTGGTCACACGATCCGAGATGTGTACCGGACATTCTTGTAACTGCCTTACAAGATGGTTCTTTACCGCAAATCCAACGCCTGACCGTCGCGGATCAGAGGCAGCAAGCCCCTTCCAAAAGAAGGTATACCCACCGCCATGTTCCGTCAGCTCGCCCTCATCGGGAAGATGCGTCTCGCTGAGAGCAGCCACGTCCACGTTGTAGCGAAGAAGTTCTCGAGCTACTATAGCTGTCTTCCGTTCAGGGCAGATGTTAGCGTTGCGATCAAGGAGAGTTCGTACGTTCCACGCGCCAAAGGTCATATCAGATGTCTTTATTAATTTTCTATTGTAACGTCGACCGCGAATTGAAAGATGCGGAGGCAGCCGCGGTTGCTACCATCCTGAAAGTTGGGGTGAGCATTTTGTTAGGGCACCTTTTCTAGCCCCCTCCCCGGCTAAGCGGGGAAAGCAGTGCCTCCCTAAACAGGGCTGCTTTGTCACTCCGGGTGCTGCCGAATCCTCTCTGTCCCCCCGGATGCAGAGCGAAAGCGACCACGATGTTCTTAGAACACCCCCAGAGCCGCCCATGTGTAGGCCTTAGACAAAGCCCAGTCTGCATCGGACCGAACCTCTCTACCTCAGCCCATCGCCAAGGGACTTAACGTCATTCGGAGTCCATATTCGGAAGCAGTCAGTTGCGCAGGAGATATTCCGGTGCACAAACGTACGCGCAAACGCAGGTGCACAAGCTCGTCCTCCCCCCCCTTAACCCAGTGGAACGGAAAACCGATACGACCGGAGAAGGGTTCAGATGATGTGTCTGGCCGACGGTAGCTTTACGCCCTCTACCGTCGCCCTAGGCCTTTCACCATGCCTTGCTATACCGCCAGGTCCGCCAAACTCGTCGCATATCTGCTGTGAGCTGCCTTCCCTACCGGAATAGACTCTGTGCATTAAGCGGGAGGGTTCCGCTATTAGACCTACCAATGTGGTAGGCCCCCCTCAACCAGGTTTAGCCCGCGAGCCGACGCGGTTTACCAGGGTGTGGCCGCTGCCTGCACTACAGCTTCTTGGAGCCACTGGTGAGAGATTGAGGAACGTCAATGATCACTGGATCAACACCACCCATTATGGGCGAGCTGGTGATAGTCCGAAAGAAAAATCGCTAGAAGTAGTTAGCGCGTTCCACTACACCCCCAATTATGTGATTATGATCATACGGGCAAAGACGTGTTCTACTGAAGCAGAATATATACTTTTACTGGGTGGCGCAAAAGTAAAGACCCTATTTGGTTCAGCTATAACATTTTTTCTAAATTAGAAAACTAGATTTAGGTTTTTTTAAATGTATATTTGTGCCATTAAATTTCGTACCATTAGGATTTAAAGATGATGTCTTTTAAATGGTGACCTCCAGAGTTGATACACATTTGAGCCCTATTTATGACATTTTGCAAGATGATTTTCCTTCAAAATTGGTTATGAGTGACGAAGCGCATTTCCATCTCTCAGGGCATGTCAATAAGCAGAATACTCGGTTCTGGGGCACTGATAATCCGCGCATTATTCAAGAAACACCTCTACACCCACTAAAAGTTACTGTATGGTGTGGCATCTGTGTTGACAGAGTGATCGGACCCTATTTTTTCGAAGACGCTGGAGGCAATGCGATAACTGTCACTGGAGAACGCTACAGAACCATGTTACGTGAGTTTTTGATACCCAGTTTGGACGAATTGGGGCTGGAGCACATCTGGTTTCAACAAGACGGCGCTACGGCACACACAGCGCGCGACACTATGGACTTAGTGAGGGACGCTTTTCCAAGCCGAGTTATCTCTCGTTTTGGCGATTTGCCTTGGCCTGCAAGATCACCCGATCTGACCAGTCCAGACTTCTTTCTTTGGGGTTTTTTGAAATCTCGGGTGTATGTGAACAAGCCACAGACTCTCGCAGCTCTAAAAGAAAACATTCGTCAAGAAATAACGAACATATCGCAGGAAGTGTTACGGCAAGTTATGCAAAATGTCATAAATAGGGCTCAAATGTGTATCAACTCTGGAGGTCACCATTTAAAAGACATCATCTTTAAATCCTAATGGTACGAAATTTAATGGCACAAATATACATTTAAAAAAACCTAAATCTAGTTTTCTAATTTAGAAAAAATGTTATAGCTGAACCAAATAGGGTCTTTACTTTTGCGCCACCCAGTATAACGTGACTTAGTATTGTAGGTACAATAAACACTTCTTCATCATCTTCTATATTAAGTTTCTTTGTATATTTAAGTTTAGTGGTTGTACAATAAGAGTTTATCTATCTATCTATTTTCTTCCCTATCCTACTGCCAATTACCTAATTAGGGTTAGTTCGGAGGCATCTATGTTGAGAATCGACGATAATTCACCAAATAGGTTACCTAAAAACACTAGGATTTATCTTTGACTTATCGTATACCTTTCTTCAGCTAACACGACTTAGGTATTGACGATCTATCACTTAGAAAATCGTCTGTTTTTTCCATACAAAAGGTACCTACACATATCCCAAAGACCTTTGTATACTGGACGGCACATCTCTAATCGGCACTGTCGACCACAGCGGGTAAGCCGGCCAGCATACTCTCGCTCACAGCGAGCACACTACAAGTGCTTTGCGGTGAAAAAAATGTGATCCGAAGCTGCCTTTTTGGGTGCTTAAATATCTACTGCAAAATCCACACCGGACAAAAAACAAAAACGAAGGAATCACTTTTTACAAGTAAGCTTAGATGTTGGAATAAAGTAGGTACACCTGAACATTTTTTGATAATTTGTAATGGTTCCAAAGCATGCTTCACATTGTGGCGAGACAGCCATATTAGCAGTGCAGCATGTAATCAACGCAACCTACAAGCAATGTAGCGCTGCGTGTTCGGATCGATTGATTAGACGGTTTGATCAGGATTATAAGTTGAAACTTACCAAATATAATATGGTAGCGCCTAAGTATGTCTCACTCTAACAGCGACGACAAGTTTTCTCGCGGTGCGCATGCTAGGGGGTCTTGGTGTCAGAACTTTTAGGCCGCCCAAAGGCTTTTGACTTTACGAAGATTAAAATCACCAGATATTTATCAGTGCCAACCATAATGAAACTCAGTTTTGATGTGGTAGGAAACGCCTAAGAAGTTATAACCAGGAGGTTCTTATGAAGCTAGTATGAAACATTTTTCATGAGCGAGTTCACCACAGGCCTAAAAAATTCAAATATTTGTAATCTCTGCTATCAGTTTGTTCAACTGTCAGTGCAAGGTTAGTAAATATTGAATCTTGAATTTGGCTGATATATAAGTAAGTACTTATACTTGCGAAAACAAAATGCAATGCGCAATTTTAACCAATATGATTTAACTTTAAGAGGCGTTTTATGTAAGTTAGTTCTATTCAATTTTTTCCAAATATCCATCTGCACTAAAGTTTGACAGCTCTTAAGTTCGCACTTAACTTATTTAGTTAGCACTTACGGGCATAGGACTTTCATAGCGTCCACGAAATTGCAGAGTTCCTTCTTTGATCACAAGGTTTACGTTCCCTATTATCTTTTTACGCCCTCCGAGACGGTTGAGAAGTTGTGGGTGTAGACCTTCAGACAGGCAGACGCGGCAAACAAAGTGCTACAATTAACTCGCGACCCGCTCTGCGGAGTTCAACAGTTTTTCCCTCGTAATTCTATTACATTATTAACTTACACCGTGTTAAGGAAGTAGTGTTGGGAGCGTCGATACTTATGTTATCGATGTATTTACAGTTTCTTATGTTTGACTCTCAAACCTGCATTATATTTAGCGTCGTCCCCCTGCAGTCTTGCTCTATATAAATATGCACGTATTTTTTACAAGCTTTTATTTAGCTTGCAATGTTTGTAAAATAAAGCAGTTATCTGTTTTTTTATGAGAATGAATGACGTGGTGAGGTAGTCGTTCACCTGATGATAAGCGACACGGCCGGCCATAATAGTTAACAACCGATTAAGATAAAATTTTGGATACATGTTTAGTTTGAACGACGGTCAAGTACATGGTGAGCCACAGATTAGAGAAAAAAAAACAATTGACTATGTGGTGAGCTTATTGACGTCATTCGAAATCCAATATGGTGGACGATCCAAGATGGCAGACAAGCTTTTTTTTTGCACGTCTATGATATGGGTATCTGATGAAAGGATTTGCCGAGAAGGTTTCATTAATTTATTTTTTTTAAATTAACAATCAATTATCTAAATTATAGGTACTACGTATATCTATGTACACTATGCCTAAGAAAACAAAATAAGTGAGTAATAAAAAATTATTAATTTATTTTATCTATCAACTGTATTAATTACGTTCGGTTTAATTATTTGTCAATAATACAAAATGCATTAAACTTACAGAATATAATATTACTGAGCTGGCAACGCATCGACAGCACCAGTGTTAGGTTAACATTAACAGTCCATAGGTTAACCGCTTTTCATTAGGCGTACCGTATGCTTGTTTGCTGCTCATAACATTTGAAATAAAATACTTATCTGCATCACAGATAATATAATACTATACTGTAATAAATTAAATAAATATTCATTTGTTTCAGACACATTGGGTTCATACTATGTACACAGTATTGAAATGGCGGACTATTGATAACCGATGGGGAAGAAAGGTTCTCGAGTGGCGACCATGAACCAGAATTCGCAGCGTAGGCCAGCCCCCCACTAGGTAGACCGACGATCTGGTGAAAACTGCGGGGGCCGATGGATAAAGGGGCGAGCAGCTGCTCAAAGTAGCGCTCTGATGATGGTGATGATGACTAATACATAATTATAAATCTTAATTAAAATAAAAAAAAGAATGAATATAAAATTAGAATTAGATAAAATTTAAATAGAATCAGAATTTAAATTAAATTAAAATTAAATGTAATGATGACGCATACCTATAAGATACATTTATTTGTCAAATGCAAGCCTATCAAAGGTTAAAAAAACATAGGTATAAATCAACTAATATTCATAAGTATCAGAGTGTCAGTATCAGAGCTGAGTGTAAGTATCAGAGCTGGCGCTTTCTTCCCTCAATAAACACTTTGTCACATCTCTACAAAGCGGCAGTCGTCTCGCCTTACAAAGATCGCTCGCTGAAAACTTTTAATACTTTAACTTGACTTTCACTCAATTTCGCTTAACGCCTCGCGTCGTTGACATGCCTCGATGCCGACACCGCATCGCTTTGTAACTGTTTTACTACTCAAACTTGAACTTTGAGGATGTACCTTAGTATTTATTTTAAAAGCTTCTTAAAATGAAATCAGAAGTTTAATATCGCAAATTCATCATAGCGACGTGGTTGAAGCAATATTTAAAATGTATAGGTAAAGGAAAACATCGTTTGTGAGTGTTTTACATGAATATTCATGGCTCAACTTTTAACCCCTTATGAAGCAAGGCACGATAAATCGTGCATGAATAGCCTGCTCTTTCCACAGAATAAAGTACAGTTACTTTTTGTTGGAACTTGGCTGTAACCTGCTATGATAGTAGATGTTAGTCATCGTATTAAGCCAAGTGAAATAATACAATTCATGTTTCTACACACCCTGGGTAAAATCGAATACTATTTTTGAACCTTGAGAACAGAGTGGCTGTATACTTTTGTAGGCTTATTATCGGAAAGTATCAATTTCAATGGTAACCTCGTTTTGATACAGGTAGTGCGTAACCCGACCAAATCCAAAAGAGAGTACCTGAAAAATCGCAAAAGGACAAACAAAATAAAACCCCATCACGACACGACAAATTGATGTCATCCATCCCTCTCTTGCTAACAGTCGCAACATATCACTAGGCGAGCTCTCGACATTTTTCCTCTATATATTATTAATACATAAGTACAATCCGATGCACTCTTCTAGCCACAGATGCGTATATAGCGTTGTCCCTTTCTATATTGTTGGGTCTAGTTTTCCCAAGCGACCGAGCCCCGAGGGTAAAACTCCCTTGGGTCGGTATTGACTCTACTATGGAAGGAAAGTTATCTGTACACCTATTGTCGGCCACCCCCTGTCCCGTTCTCCCGCTTTTCATCCCCCCGACGTTCGAAGACTTTCTTATGCGTTTTTCGTTTTATTTTTATTCAGTGTTGTAGGCTGTAATTCTTTCTATTTCTGTATAACATTGTCAATTTTTGGGGAAAGGTAGTAGCGCTAATGATGTTCATTTGTTTTGTTATGTTAAGATCAAGAAAAATACAACGGAAAATTTTATTGTAAAAATAATAATGACCTAACACTAAAACTCGTTTAGGGATGACGAGTACGTATGTACCTATTCAATAACTCGTCATTTTATTTTCTCTTAACTGCTGTAAAACAGCAAGTTTATTACACGGGTACAAATGAATGCCTACACAAACTCAAAGATATTAAACATTACATTTATTAAACATTACTCTAAAACGTTATTTCGATTAGTAACATGACCCGTCTAACACGATTTAAGGCTCGGCACACACCGGACGCTAATTTCGTAATGCGCGACATCGCCACACGTCGGTCACGTGTCGCGACCGCCGCACGGCAGATTGACGTGGCCGCTCGATTTGTTCACTTAACTTGTTTATTACAAAGGACAGACAAATACGTGTGCTGAAAATGTCACTCCCGCCCCATTGCAATTTGAAATGCAATTACATTTGCTCACATCATTAGTACGGTATCAGCGTCTACTATTCTGTAACTACGTTTTTCAAAACATTTGCAGTTATGAGTCCGAATAACATAAAACAAAATGACACGCAAAAATAATATATGTTTTATCGTGATGAATTTACCTTACGGTTATTACTAGAACTATTATTAGGACAATATGACTATTAAATACTTATAGTTTTATTAATCTAAAAATGCGTTTTATTTTGTTCAGTATCCGCAGTTAAGGTAAAAAAATAAAATTCGTGCGATAGGAAATTTCATTTTGGCAATCTAATTTATCCTTCGAAAAATAACAGATTCATTATTCTTGGAAATTCAAAACGATCGTACACGTTGGGCACGAAAATGTAACGACTAAGCTGCTGAACTTATTTTTCAGGTAGAAATAAAATGTGTACATAAATCATTACGGAACATTCCTTCAGTTCTTTTATTAAAAAGATAATATTATATCAAATAAGACAGACAGTCGCCTGGTTTGGACCCTTATTGGCCCTGGTTTGGAATGCCCGTAGTGACGCGTGCGAGTACACAAACACGTGCATTGCACGCGACGACAAACGAACGCAACAAAACGCTCATTTAGATTATTGTATCTAATCTACTTTTAGGTGCGCGCAGTGTGTTCGTAACCTTATACTTTGTCGATCTTAATTTTGCAAAGTATTTTCCTGTTTATATTGGTGTTATATTATTTTCTCGCTCTTGAGTCATGTGTATAAGCTGTTTTCGAGAGTCATTACGAATCGTCTCGCACGCAGGTTTGATGAATTCCAGCCTCCCGAACAAGCCGGTTTCCGAAAAGGCTTTAGCACCATAGACCACATCCATACGCTGCGCCAGATTATACAGAAGACCGAAGAGTATAATCGGCCGTTATGCCTAGCGTTTGTGGACTATGAGAAAGCCTTCGATTCAATCGAGACTTGGGCGGTGCTGCAGTCCTTGCAGCGATGCCAAATTGACTATAGGTATATCGAAGTTTTGAAGTGTTTGTACAGTAAGGCCACTATGTCAGTCCGACTACAGGACCAGAGTACGGAACAAATTCCATTGCAAAGAGGCGTGAGACAGGGAGACGTTATTTCTCCGAAACTGTTCACAAACGCATTGGAGGATGTTTTCAAGCTCTTGGAGTGGAAAAGATCTGGCATCAACATAAATGGCGAGTACATCACTAACCTTCGTTTTGCCGATGATATAGTCATAATGGCGGAATCGCTCGAGGACCTTAGCACCATGCTCAACGACCTCAGTAGAGTCTCCCAGCAGGTTGGTCTTAAGATGAATATGGACAAGACAAAGATCATGTCTAATGCTCATGTTCCACCTATACCGGTAATTGTTGGGAACGATACTCTCGAAGTTGTCGACAAGTATGTCTACCTAGGACAGATTGTCCAATTAGGTAGGTCCAACTTCGACAAAGAGGTGGCGCGAAGAATCCAACTCGGCTGGGCAGCGTTCGGGAAGCTTCGTCCTATCTTTTCGTCCAAAATACCGCAGAGCCTGAAAACGAAAGTTTTCAATCAGTGTGTGTTGCCAGTGATGACTTATGGAACTGAGACATGGTCTCTTACTGTTGGCCTCATTAGTAAGCTCAAAGTCGCGCAGCGAGCTATGGAGCGAGCTATGCTCGGTGTTTCCCTGCGAGATAAGCTCCGGAACGAGGAGATCCGCAGGAGAACTAAAGTGACTGATATAGCTCTTAGAGTTAGTAAGTTGAAGTGGCAATGGGCAGGCCACATCGCTCGTAGAACTGACAACCGATGGGGAAGAAAGGTTCTCGAGTGGCGACCACGAACCGGAAGACGCAGCGTAGGCCGGCCCCCCACTCGGTGGACCGACGACCTGGTGAAAGCCGCGGGGAGCCGATGGATGTAGGAGGCGAGCAGCCGCTCAAAGTGGCGTGCTCTGGGGGAGGCCTATGTTCAGCAGTGGACGTCTTCAGGCTGTTAATGATGATGATGATGATGATTATTTTCCCATATTTTTATAAAGTACTTATGTTTTAATCCTTTTCAGACAAGACGAGCTACTAGATAAAAATATGGAAGGTACCTATACCTTCCATATTTTTTTCTCTGCATTCTTTTTTATAATTCGTTAAAGTAGCGCATCATATTCGTACGCTCTCTATTTTTTGTCCAGTATTGAAGAAGATTTTTTCACTTGACGGTATGTGACGACGCGGTCGACGATGGAGCATGCATGCTTGCTTAGCGTATACCGGTTCATCCTAGACTTAAAAACTCCCAGATTATATTTGTCTGGAAACAATGGCGTGTAAAGCGTTCCATTCCTTAATTTTCCTTTCAATTAGGGTAATTTCAAATTTGTTAGTAGATAAAGTAGGTACGACAGAGGACTGGGAGATAATACCGTTCTATTTAGTAATTAAGTTTTACCGTGTATCAACACATCAAATTTGTATGCACTTATTACTTGTTATTAACTATCCATTAACAAAGCAGGTCCTTAATTCAAATAAAAAATTACCATAATTAATTTATGTTTACAAAGACAGTTCCTACTTCTATTTTTATGCTAATCGAGTAACACAATCCCCATTCTACACCCATACCAGTCATACAATTAGAAGCAAGATAAACCCACGCATTATCTAGTTAAGCACAAAAGAGTAGCCCTATACTGACAAAAATTGTATAATATTTCAAGTGGGGTGCAAAACGGACCATGTGTGAAATCACAATGAGTAAAATGTTATGGATGCGGACATGATAGATGGTAGTTTAGTTTTCAAAGTTTAATAATCGATTTCTCTGTTCATTCATTAGATTAACTATCGCCACTAAATTTTTACTTAAGTACCTATCTATGCACATAATTAATAGCATACTAAATAAAAGTATTACAAATTAGTAGATAGAAGAGTATTACTTCTAGGCAAGCATGCTCCATCGTTGACCGCGCGCGTCGTCACTTACCATCAGGTAAGACCGTGGCCAAATGTTAGTCTATCATTAATAAAAAAAATTAAAGAAATTTATAAACTAAAAAATCTATAAATATTATCATAGATTATACAGGGTTACAGGTAAAATTGTGCTAGATCCATTAAGGGCGTGGAGTACCCATCATTTCTGGCTTATTTCACTATGTTTAATTTTTTTTTCCCCTTAGAGAAAAATACAGTTTCTAACTTTTTTTTAAATTCTTAACTTTCACTTGTCTACTACGGTCTATACAATTAATTTATGTAATATTTGAATTATTGACGTCCTAAAGCATCTTAAAGCAATGTAAAAATGCAATAATAATAATAATAATAAGACACACAAAATAAACAGAATTAAATTTTGTAGCCTAAAAATCGGCAATTTTCAATAAAAAAATTAAAAGTCGAATATCTCAAAAAGGGTTAAGTTTAGGCTAGGGTATTTCATAGTGAAATAAGTCAGAAATGATGGGTACTCCACCCCTTAACGGATCTAGCACGGTTTTTCCTGTAACCCTGTATAAAAGTTGAAAAAAAAAAAACTATAAAAGACGGTAAAATTGATTCACTGATGCTTTTGAAAAATGTGAAAATAAAGATTTTATTATTTATATTAGCAGTATCGCCTGCCTATCGTAATCAACAGATGGAAACGGATGCTGGTTCGAATCCCGTTCACGATATAAATTTTTCCTTTTCATTAAAAATTTATATGTGTAAACAAAACTTATAGTGACAATATGTAGCAGTAAATCAGTCAGCAAATAAATCACAAACGTAATCGTCATCATCATCATGATCATCAACAGCCTGAAGACGTCCACTGCTGAACATAGACCTAGCCACCTTACCCAGAGAGCGCCAATTTGAGCGGATGCTCGCCTCCTGCATCCATCGGTTTTCACCAGATCGTCAGTCCTCCTAATGGAGGGCGGGCCTACGCTGCGTCTTCCGGTTCGTGGTCGCCATTTGAGAACCCTTTTCCCCATCAGTTGTCAGTTCTACGAGCGATGTTATTGATGGTGTTGTGGTTGTGAGTTCCACCTAATTGTTGTTGCAGTAAAAATCACACACAATTTTGTATAGACCCGCTGATCCCGTTGCAAGTTAGTCCACGGAATGTTACGTAACGTAGGTACGACGCTCGTACGTTTTTTAACTGTTAATTTATTGGAAAATTAAAGAATTTAACTGGTTAATAATTATATTTACCTCTAAATTCTTTCATCTATAAAGAAAATCACAATAAAAAACAGTAACATTAAGGTATAAAGAAGTGAAAAAACTTTTTAAAGTTATGTATTTTAATTTCTTACTTGGTGATATTTTGTCGTCATACACGATTACAATTTACATTGTTTTAGTCAAAAATTGCTTTAAAATAATGCGCTGCTACTTTATATTCAGTTTGGTTATCTCTAAAAATACATTACGTTTTTCTGTTTCAAAGCGAATTCGGGAGATATTTTGCTTTCGTATACAATGTTTTCATTTCAATGTAAGATTTCGTTGTGTCCTTATAGATAAACCGAAGTCGTATAGGATATGTTTTGTTACAAGATATGATAAAATACAGATTATATTTTCGATGTCAGATTCAAAACTTTTTGCAATCTGCAGAATAAACATGCGTTTGGGAACCTGCAATATTAGTATTAATTAATAAATTAAAATCATCCTAGATTTTTCTTTAATGTTTTTCTGCAGTTTACAAAGATTTTGTATTAGTATAACCACTTAACTACTTACATTAAAAATTGAAGAGTTTTTACAATAGGTTACAATTAAAATTTACAATGTTACTTACAATAAATATATCACAGATTTTACAATAACAAAATGACACGCACACAAATGTGAAAATTTTGAGATTAAAACTTTACATCGGAATTTAAATTGAAATTGTTATTCTGAGCATTTCAGGTCAATTATAAAATCTAGTCTACTTCCAAACCTAGTAATGGAACTATTGGATTTGGTATATCTATAAATAATCTAAATATATACAGGTAAATTACAATAGCTATAATATATACAAAAGATATTCTGCCCCTTATGTCTACATTAAAACCCGTTTTTATAGGAATCCAACCAATTTGAGAATACAAATAAGATACATTTTCGTATGAAACGTTGCATGCTCCATTGAATTTATCAATCAAACTTCACATTGGCATTCTAATGTACTTTCCTTGTTTTCTATTTTCAATCTCAACCCCAAATTAAGCACCGTACACACTGGTACTGACATATGCGGTAGCGGCCAGTTTGACATTTTAATAAAAGACACAAAATTATATTCATAATTTTAAATAATAGGAAACACATGTGATTCATCTAAAACCTGATAAATTTACACATAAGTAATAATAATATTTAATTGAAAAGTAGGTGAATTTTGACAGGGACAAGTGACATCTATATCTACAGTCAAAAAAAGGAGCCGCGCGCGGCAGGCGGCGTAATAGAATCAGTAGAGACGCCAAATTACGGAGGAAAATATTGCAGTTTGAATTGTAGCAATAAAAACGTTTTAAGTCGATGATGAAATTGGCTAATTTACCACAAAATTACTAGCATAGTTGAATAGAAATCAAAATGTTTATTAAATGTTCACAAGTTTACTCACTGGCTTGAACTCACTTCACTTTCACTTGTCAAATTGTCTTTTACGTTGACCTATCAAGTGTCAAACTGTCACAAGGTACACTAACCAGTGGGGTATTGAAACGGATGTTATTTGGACGCTAGGGGCGCTGTCTGGGCGTATTGCTGAGCACTGCAGGTAGGCAGGGAGAAAGGATTCACGCTAAACGGTGACGAGACTAAACCGCCCATTCCTGTGGACAAGAGAATAAATCTAAATAAAAAAAACATGACAAACCCCTTAACCAAACTAACCAAAGAGAATTTGTAAGGTATTGTTTATAAAGACGCCAAACTAAACTGTACGTAAGTACTATCTGTAACTACATTATTAATACAATCTTATTATAATTTTATATTCTTGTGTAGTGTGAAAAAGCTGGATTAGAATACAAAACTACCTATAACATAGAAATTGCAATAAAAACGTATCGAAAATTATAAATAATGTAGTTGGACTTTCTTAGAGACGTTATACGAAGATAACTACGTGTTTGAATGCTAATATAGGTCTTCATTGTTATTTAAAACAATCTACACCAAATTATCGATAAATTAAAATTTTAGTACCTACAACGATAACTAGACGAAAATGTAAAACTTAACTCATCATCATCATCATCAACAGCCTGAAGACGTCCACTGCTGAACATAGGCCTCCCCCAGAGCACGCCACCTTGAGCGGCTGCTCGCCTCCTGCATCCATCGGCTCCCCGCGGCTTTCACCAGGTCGTCGGTCCACCGAGTGGGGGGCCGGCCTACGCTGCGTCTTCCGGTTCGTGGTCGCCACTCGAGAACCTTTCTTCCCCATCGAAACCCATCAAAACTTAACTACCGAAATAAAACTTGACATGAAAAATAGACACATAATAGACAAAATACGATAGTTTGAACGAAGCTTAATCACAATATATTAATGTTTCATGCATGAAAAACAGGTTTTCAGAAAGCGAAATAAGATCAAAATATTTTCTAAAAACAAATTATGATGCTCAAATAAATCTTAACGGCAAAAGATAAAAGGCGCACACATTGAGGATGGCTTGCATCAACTTGTTAAATCACAATTTATAAACATCGAAATTAAAGGAATCTTATTCGACTAAAACAAGGCTGTATTTTCATGTACTAAAACCTGGATTGAACAAACATTGGTGCAAGCCGCCCAGAAACAAAAACTACTAACACTGCACTGCGAGTTGCCAATTGTAGTTCTGAGGATGCGGAACATTGGACACCCTTGGTGGACTCTGTCTCACCACTGCAAAAGCGCTCTTCTTTGCTCCTTTGTCGCCTTCCCCTTTCATATCACTGCCACTGCATTTTGAATGAGTGTTTGCCGGACAGTCAGCAGCGCCTTTAGAATCCGCATTTCTTTCAGTGTAATACGCGCTATCTTTCGTATAATACGCGTTATAGTGATGGTCAGATACGTGGCCATTCATGTTCGCCGGGTGGTACGGGCCTAGCGACACTGGACGAAAGAAAAACTACGGTTAGAACTACACAAAGCAAAAGAAAGCGTGGAAATGCCGGACGTAAATCTTGTTTTAGTTGTTTCTGTATATAGATAAGCTCGGGTTGGACGGTTTAAGGCGTCTAGGTTAGATAAGTGAGGGTTTCTTTTCTCCTATAATACTTGGGTAAATCTTAGTAGTTGTATCTGAGAGCTTTGAGATGATACACACTAAAACAAATACAAAAGTAACAAAATATTATATTGGTGCCAATTGTTATGTGCAGCAAAAATATTTACCTAGTAGTAAACACTAAACAACATTTAATAATACAAGACTGTGATAAGAAAAATAAGGCTTACATTTAATTTTATCCATTTGATACTTACAAATAAAATTGTCGAGCAAAGAAGGCCACTAAAAATCAGACGTAGATGTGGGGTATATGGGGTAGTCACCAAATTTTTTATGTAAAATAGCTGGATTACAATAGTGTTTACTTACAAAAGACAACTAAAATGTTGAGGTGAGCCGTGCAGTGTCGTGCAAAAAGCTGCTACGGCGTCCATGGTAGCCATTGCTGAATACTGTTAGAAAAATACAAATATATACAACGACGTGGTTAGCGTTGAACAGTAGCATCCAAACCACAGGCAGAGTCGATGCAGACTTGATCTAAGTGGTAAACTAAATCACCTTAGTGTTAGTAGACCTGCGCGCTTGGGTAAGTATCAACTGAGTCCACGACGTAGTAGCACGACGCTGGGGGTCTACGAGGTTGTCTAAGAGATATTATTGTAAAAACAAATAGACTTACGAGATGCAGTATCGAAAAGTGAGGATGGTTTATCACCTGGGTCATCAATGAAGAAAGCGCCTGGGGTCTACGAAGTAGTAGTGTCCTGTTATAGTAAAAATAAACTAACCGGAAGTGGTATTGAAAAGCGAGATGGATGGCGTATCACGTGAGTCAATGAAGTATTTGAAAAGCACTTGGGGTCTACGAGGCAGTAGTAATCTATTATAATTAAAACAAAGTTACGGGAACTGGTATTGAACAGCAAGTGTACGGCGTATCACCCAAGTCAATGACGTATTAGCAGAGTGCTGGGGTCGACGAGGTAGTAGTACTAGTATCCTTTATCATAATAAATATAAACTTACGGGAAGTGGTATTGAAGAGCGAAGTGTGGGAGGCGCAGGGTAGTGTTGCGGGTACTAGTAGTTTATTACTTGTGCACCTGGGAGAGTCCACAACGTAGTAGCAGAGCACCTACGAGGTATTAGTAACCTATTATAATAAAAAGAAACTTACGGGAAGTGGTACTGAAGAGTGAAGTGGGAGGCGCAGGGTAGTGTTGCGGGTGCTAATAGTTTATTACTTGCACGCTTTGAAGAACATCAGCAGAGTCCGTGATGTAGTAGCAGGCCTTTGGTCTACGAGGTAGAAATAACCTATTATAATAAAAATGAACTTACGGGAAGTGGTATTGAAGAGCGAGGTGGGAGGCGCGGGGTAGTGTTGCGGATGTGGGTAGGCAGCGGGCGCGGCGTGCGGCGTGCTCGCGGCCGAGCAGTACCGCGGGGACACCGAGCCGCCACTACGCGCATACTCCTCTAAAAGAAAAAGCCTGGGGTCAACACGAAATTATCGTTAGGTTGTGTTACCGTTAGCAGTAATAAAGAGGGCTCTTTGAAGTTATAGTAAAGGTATAATCACAATTAAAAGTAGCTTTGATAATCCTAGCAATTTTGGGAAATTTCTTCTACCTATGGTATGGTAATTGTTAGACATCAACAGCACAATAATAATTAATGTGGGTTTATATAAAACTTTGTATGAAATATAATTGGTTTGTATGGTTTTTTGGCCATTAAGAAATTAAACTAAGAAAATATGATAGATACCAATTTGTTTAAGGCCAAAAGTTTTAGTCAATCGGTAGAGATAAGTAGAGCTATTACAAAAATTAAATAAAAGTCAAACATCCTATTTTTACATTGCCGTAATCATAAATTATCATAAGTCAAAAAAATCCAACAATTATCTACCTCTACAACGTAGTGCGTCTACCAGTCAAACGATTTACACGAATAATGTCCAAAAAGAAATATGTCCAAAAGCTTAAAAATGTACTTCTCTATAGTCTAAATAACACACAAATCTTTCTCACCTTCAGTCCACTGCGAAGCAGCCGTGTCCTGGACACTGACAGCTAACTGTCCAGAGTAAGAGTTGAAAGGCATGCTGGCAGGGGGAGACCTTGGCCCACCCAGACCGAGCTGGTTGTTCCGAGGCATGGAATATAAGGCTTCGGCCAGGTCAGCTGCTCTCTTGAGGATGATTTCCTGGTGAACAAATAATGGATTAACATTCTGCCTAAAGTTGATAGTAGGTTCAGCTGAGCAGAGGTCAATATCATAGATAGACAGTTTTGCAGCAAATATTTATGAAACTTCGTATCTAGTACCTACTTAATCTATTTAATGGGAATTTTGATGTATTGAATGCGGACATGCCAAATATAACGTACTATGTTATAAGATGGTGAATTATCAATAAATAAATAAATAAATAAACCATATCCGCTTGTGCTTAGCGTATAATGCAATATAGTATTGTAAAATCTCAAAATGTGAGTGCCAATCATCATCCCGACTTCCAGGACTATTATGGTATTCATTATAGAAGAGCTTCCAAAAGTATCAAGCTGTATGAAGGAAGGTACCGACATTGTTTTTTTAAATCAAAAACTAATTTGATTGTAACTTGCACTTAAATGAAGTTAAAAGCAGGTATGTATTTTTAAATTCAAAATTTATAACAGTTTACATATTGTATAGAATACAAAATATTTATTCCTGACAAAGGCACAAAACAATGTTACATTAACATTACATTGTGTGTTGTTTTCCTATATAAAAGTATCACAGTAAGTACAAGATTTATTTCTTCCACGAGTTTTTTATTTGAAAAATAGGTAAAATAAGAATTTCTACATACCTTCGGTAGTTTTTCCGGGTCGCCCGGGTGCCGTGGTATAAGTTTCTGGAGCCGCTGGAAGCCGTAATCTATCGTGGGCTCGTTGAGAGCTGCTATGCGAGACGAAAAAAGTAAATCAATCATTAGTGTCTTGCTCTTCCTCGCTAACGAAAGGAGGCCTAATTGATGGATCACGGCTGAGATTTTCGGTTATTCACTAATTATTTTTTGTGAAATCGTTTCTAATAAGCATTGGTTTTGCAGACGTTTGGTATACTTAGGTAATGTATAACTTCATTGTGCTTTACAATATCTATTAACTTTTAAAATCAATTACAATCGCTTAACATTAGGCGAACGACTAGCTTATCACGTCATTCACGAACATAAAAAAAAACTATTTTAACAAAAATATTAAACACAAAGGTGCAAGAGCGTAATCTTTAAAAACAATCTGTAAGAATAGGTTTTAAGCAGCACTGAAATTGCTTTGAACCGAGATGGAACACTATATATGACTAGGGTGTATCCAGAATTTATTGTACTGGCTAAATACGCTAATTGCGTGCAGCCAAACATAAGAACAAAATATGTCATACTCACAAACGTAAACGAATCTTCCTGGCGCTCCTTTGCAGAACTGTTTACTCTTATATGATAACGTAACTTCGACTACTCCCGGTATGTGCCTAGGAGGCGTTTGTACTCTGATGGCATGGGACGTTATCAGCTGTTGACAAGAGAAACGACGATTAGCTTAAAAAAAAGGTGAAATATTGCTGTTCATTTTTTTATGAGATCTAATAAATCTTTTCTGCTATCCTACCATATCCTACACCCTATCCTATCGTATCCTATATCAGATCCTAGATATATATAGTATAGGATTTAGAATGAACCGATTGTAGGATTCCTACCCTATCTGACAAACAATCCCTATTTTTCCTTTCTTATCTTACAATTATTGGTACATTCAAGATGAGCATTTTATCATAAGCCATAAGTAACGAAAAAAAATCAAAGAAAATTTGAAATTTCCGCGGGAACATGGATACATTTACCAGTGAAACCATGGGGTGCCTTTAGTAAAATATCGTTAATCATAGAGAGAGAAAATAAAATATAACGAAGTGAGAGCTCTGAATATTAATTAGCAACGAGTTCTTGTTAAAGCGATTAGTAGAAAAGGTCAATGTATTTTAAGACGGTTAACTTTTAATAAAAATTTTGGTTTTATTTGATTGATATCCGACGATACGTCTAGTAGGAATTTCGGTTACAAAACAATAAGCTATACTAATAATACTAATAAATAAATAATAAATAAATAAATATGTTCATTTTCAAAAAAAAGTTACATAAGTTTATAGTATAGGCACAGACTATATAATATACTAATACAGATACCTCATCCCATAAAAAGGAATAATTCGGGCAATTTTACGAATTATTTTATTCCTGCATAACGCAAGATTAGCGAACGACATCTATTGCGTATTGGCGAGGTATTGGGCCAAACGAATACAGTGGCCACTAACTAGTAACGCTCACGACACGATCACTAGATTTTTTTTACATTCGGGCTATTTATTCTTTGTTCCTGATGAGACCCCATGGTATAGGTACACAAGGTATTCAAGAAACTTAACGACTAAACATGAATGTCCTGCGAGGCTAAATCTAGACGGTAGCCTGTGTCTTGAGACTCTGAGATACGAATTACGAAAAGAAATTACTATTACTGGAACAATCTTTTGTGTTAGGCAAGCCACTATTTCATAAAGCGTCAAATCATAATAAACCTACAATTGCCAGTCAATATGACTGACAATCATCAGTCACGTATAGTATTTTTGTTATATGAAACGCAGGTTAAGTGTATGCGACTGACATTTGTAGGTTTACTATGATTTGACGCTTTATGAAATAGGGTGGTCGTCCAGAGACTTCTTAGTTTATTTTGACAGATGTCATTTATGACAGATGTTGTTTTAACAAAAATATCATTTTCGGCAGCAGTTTTTGTCAGATTAGTTTAGTGACGGTACTCAATGCTTTTTGAACATGTTCACAGTATAAAAGTGTATGTCCTCCAAACCAACATGGTCCCAAACCCACGGAGGGAACAATAAACTTATATTTTGATTGATCTCATTTTGACGTATGTCATTTTTGACAGATCTAATTTTTGAGTGATGTAATTTTTGGCTGTCAGATGAAATTGTGAGAGTAAGGTGAGAATAGTCTAATAGAGATCAAATAGACCAATTGCTCTACTTTTGAACATGATTATTCTTATAGAAAACTGTATTACCTCGCTCCAAACCAACATGGTTCCAAACACAACTTGCAGGCCATCAAAGAAGTTGTCTCCTACTATGATGACGGTAGACCCCCCTGAGGTCCATCCTTCGCTCGGTGATATCGCCTTGATGCATGGCGTCGCTACTGGTAAAGGTGGGTAGAGACCAGCTGTTGAAGAATTAAGTGGTGATAAGTAAACAGAAAGACTGCTAGACCCCTGATATAGTATAACCGAGTATTAAAATTATTTATAGTGCTATATTGAAATTGCCGCTGTTATGATAGTAGGTACCTATCCCTCCCATCATATAATATTAGAGACCAGTTTTTAAATTATTAAGGTAGATAACATCTACATTATAAGATGTAGGAAGTCACTCGAAGTGACTCACAGATCTGAACAGCTCGTTTGCTGCTTCTGAAGTTGGATCAGCCAAAGTGGTATGAATACCTACATTACCTACATTCTGAATATTCAGATGGTAAGTCACTACAAGTGACTGCCTTTCGCGCTGAAAGCGAACACACTCCATCAGCAAGTGGTAAACATATTCCACTACTCTACACGAGACACAGTTTGGTGATCAGAAGTGTGAACTTTTTTTTGGATGAAGTTTGGCACACGTATCCCTTTTTTATCATGAGTTCCCGCTGAAAAACGGTGTATTGTGGGTACCAGTAAGTCTACATTGAAACTGCCTGACTTCTCTAGAAATTCATTTTTTTAGTATCCAGTTTATCAACATGTAGTTCAAAATTTATAAGCAAGTGAAACAATAGAGGTAATATAGAAATAGTAGATCATTTCTGAACATACAAAAATAGTCCCCGAGCACCCAAACACGATTCCAACTAAGCGACATTCACGTAAACTACCACAAAGTAAAGGTCGAATGTATACCCAACAACTTAAAAACTTATACAGTACGCACAGAACTATGTCTGTCCTTCTTGAACGCTTATATTTGACTGCTTCGGAAAAAGGACAATTGCAACTTAAAATTATCAATCGTCAATCAATCAATAATGAATTATAATCGCCACTAATAAAGTTGAAATTCGAATGGAAGATGTTTAGCAGATATGCCGGTAGACACAAGAAAAGTATCAGAGGGGGACACGGACCGTAACGCAGGGGAAACCAAAATCTTGCGAACAAACGACGCAGTAATAAAGACAAGAGAAAGTGAATCTAAGGGAACGAAAGGAGATTAAGTCGGTGGTTCTTTTTAATTTGACTAATATAAGTCCCGTGCCCTCTCTGAAATAAATTTTAATATTCTTTTAAGATTTTCTTTGCTTATTGGCTGGTAAAGGAACTGCGTGGGTGGTTTGAACACGATAGTGTTTCGTTATAAGAATTATTATTAAGCTAATAGAAAATGCGTAGAAAGAATTTCCTAGCCCAATTTTCCGTCGTAGATATTCGACTGGTGATCTAAATGTTAGTTTTTAACTTAAGATCAATAGGAAATATCTTCACAATAAATAATATCACTAAGTAGTATTTATAGACTATTGTAAAAAAATAAAACAAACGGACTCCACTCATACATTTTCCTAGTCACACCGTTTCACAGCGTCTCTGTATAATAGATACGTCAATAGATACTTAGAAGGACTTATTTTTGAAACGCACGAGAATAGATATTAAATCAACAATAAGATTTTTTTAATATACTCTACAAAAACCAAAGTTTAACTAAAAATAATGATTTTAATAAAACACAAGTAGCTAAATAAAAACAGTTTATCTGAATTAGAATTTTATTATTGGGTTTTATTTGCAAACAAAATAGATAAAGGGCTACTGATATTTAGAACAAAATAAAAATAAATGAATATACGGCTGATAAACGATGGTCCAACCAAAAATTCAACCTCGAGATAAGAAAACAGTATCAAAAGGCATGCTCCAAGATTTTACAAGGCATAATTCCTCAGTAAATTATCCCTATTCGGTTCATGCTCGCTTCAACACCCCTCTACCTCCCCTCGCCCGCTCTCGAGCCTGAAGTTCTTTGCGAAATGTCTACAGTGATTCCTTGAATACAAATGACACCTTAAAACGAGTGTATTATGAGTTTTGCACATTCATCGTCGATTGACTGCCGGGTTTAACACGTAGTTTTGTGAGAAACGGTCGATAGGGTTTCCTTTGGACTAGTAACATACTGTTACTTATTCTGTGCTATTACAGTACCTATGTAGACGTAGGATCACGTGGGCGCAGCAAATGTGAAGTATATTTGCGTGGCGGTATGTGCTAATAAACTGGTAAAACATACTGGCAAATATTTTTCATCATTATCGCCTGAAGACGTCCACTGCTGAACATAGGCCTACCCTAAAGAACGCCACTTTGAGCAGCTGCTTGCCTCCTGCATCCATCGGCTCCCCGTGGTTTTCACCAGATCATCGGTGCGTCTTCCGGTTCGTGGTCACCGCTCGAGAACTTTTCTTTCCCATCGGTTGTCAGTTCTACGAGCGATGTGGCCTGCCCAATTGCCCATTGCAATTTCAACTTGGTAATTCTAAGAGCTATAATATCGGTCACTTTAGTTCTCCTGCGGATCACCTCATTACGGATCTTATCTCGCAGGGAAATACCGACTATAGCTCTCTCCATAGCTCGTTGCGCGACTTTAAGCTTACTAATGAGGCCAACAGCGCGAGACCACGTCTCAGTTTCATAAGTCATCACACACACTGATTTCTTTCAGGTTAAAAGTTCTAACAAATTCTAATAAAATTTTTAACCATTGAATCCTTACCTAGGGATCCCATAACTATCTAAAAACATAGGTGAAGGGCTCACGTCAAACTATGAATGATACCTAAGATCAATGAATACAGCAGATGGATGCTTAAGACTCAACTAAAGTTCCAAATTTAAACCAAATTAAAATACCCGCAGAAAGATAAAACAAAAGAAATAATAAAAATAAAAAACGTACTAGTGTCAGGCGCAGCATCAGTACCTTCAGTAGGGTCGAGCCGTTTCGCTCGCCGGCCGTGTTTACTGTTGTTGTGGACGAACATGTTGTCCGATATTGCTAGCAGAGGGCCATCCACCATCACTTGCGTCGATATTACCACCTGCAGAGAAAATATCATAAGCTATTATAATAGCAATTCTTGGATATCACTAATTTTGTACCAAAAACTAGAGACTGGTGACTTGAAACAAGAGTCCGTGGGGACCGGAAGATTATTGCGTTTTCCAAAGTTAATCAGAGCGCCTATGGCTGGTCGATGCGAAGCTTGACCAAAACGCTGGCACTTACCTACTTGGCACAACAAATCAGCATTTCAACTCAACGGGGCAATGCATTGCCCCGTTGAGTTGCAATGCATGTGAGGTACGCCATCTACTGAAAACGGGCTGGTAGCCTGCTTATGTATACTCTAAGTCTGTAGCTTTGGGAGACAGTCCCAGTTGCCAGACAGTCCAAATATTTTTTGTAAAGGAGTTAGTATTATGTAGCCCTAGTTAGTTAAATCACTATATAATTCGGTAAAAGTTTGAATTATCGGCAAATAATAGATAATAGTTATTTATAACAGTGTTAGTATAGGCGTGCGTTTCAGGTTACGCCTGATATTTAGTGACAATGAGGCCAAAGATATAGCATGCTCGCTAGAAAATTCTTAACTCTAATTTCGAAATCTTCCAGATTAGAACTATTCGGAAACACAAACGCTGATCAAAAACTTCAAGGAATCAATTAAATAACAATCCCGACAACTGAGTAATAATATCTCAAAATCAAGACACTTATTTTTAACACCAAGTTCAAGATCGGCGACTCAAATAACGTAAATACGGAGCTAAGGCAATCCACACATCGGCAACAACAACGGCTGCGGCATTCTTACATACACCCATACATAGAGAGCTCGCCGAAAGGGAGAGTCCCAAGGGAGGTGGAGCCAATGTCTCGAAGTGTATGGAACTCTTCCAATCGCTATGCAAGGAAATGCATTGTACGTGTGTGTGTGTGAGTGGGTGGTCGTTTGATGGACGCACAATCGATACTTTTTTTTCGCTTTTGATGTTTCGTGTTTAGTGATAAATGGAGTTTTGTTGGTAAAACGTTTTACAAACTTTTGTTAAGTTAATCTAATAGAAATATTTTGCTTATAAGTACTACTTATAGGGAATCTTTTGGCTTAGCATTTATTGTAACAGAAGGAAAACGTAGACACCTACTGTCACCTATTTGCTTTACTTACGCAAATATGAACAAAACTTTGGCTACCCTAAAAAATGCAAGTGCAACGTATGAAGATTTCTTATTAAACCTTTACTAGAATCAATCCTTAAAAGAGGAAAATGTAGGTACCATACGCAATCAAAGATTCGCAGTAGCAACTACTCTCCTGAAGAAACCGTAATATTATCATTTCAAAGGCAAACCAATTGCCAACCTCGTCTTTTCAGAAGTCGGTTAGAGTAAACCGATCACAGACATATATCTAAATTATGATTGTCTTTGAACTGATTTATTCAGATGGGACTTCTTTGGTGACTTTTTCCTGCTCTGTGAGTGAGATATAGCCAAACCTCGCTAAAGAAAGTTACTAAAAATCGATAGAAGGACTGCACTTCCTCAATACCTTACTCTATAAATATATGCATGCACTATACATTACAACCATATATTCTTACCCTTGAAACATTGGGGAACGACCACTGAATTATTCAGTGACACACAGAAAGCCCAAATATAGACACAACTACTCACACTCACAAGCAAGCATTGCGTGACATTGGAATATACACCGAACGCTAGTAATATCATGTGCGATATTAGCTTGAACAATTAAACAGGCTCACGTAAGACAAATATGTCTTCGAAACTGTAGCAGCAAATTTGTTCTAATAAGTAGACTATATTGTGACTGCACCTTTAGCGTAGTTTGTTAGGGCTGTCTCTAATTAGTTTGTATTATGAAGTATGTGAGTTTGGGTCGTGTTTTAAGTGTGAATTATTATTCTGAAGTTAGTAATTAATTACACCTATTAAATCTTCATACGGAATGGAGTTAGAAAGGTCTGAAGAACAGTTAAAGTATGTAGGTACCTAATAGTTTCTGATCGAAGCACAAGCAAATTTAGTTATTTAAATTTTCGGAAATATATTTTTCTAATGCTATAGCTAACAAGAATACAGCCTTCTTGGTGAAAAGAGGTCACCGTAGTATACTGGATATAGTTTAATTCATTAGCATCCTTTGAAACTAGGACCTACTCCTGACACCGGTCACGTGTGGACCAAAACTTGTGGAATCTAAAACATCGATATGGTATTGATAATAGTTTTAAGTTGGGATTACTTATTAAATCAACTGCTACAGTTAGTATAAAATTAAATTAAAATAATTAAGTACTGTTTTTAGTTATTACATGCAAGGTAGAAAAAACTTTTAAAAGTGTCAGAATCATTCGTGCCAATTACGTTAGGCGCCACGGCAATCTTCATGATTGTCAGTAAAAAATATTTTCATTTGCACTCTTTACGATTTAACCATCATCAACAAATGATGTACTATCATTGACTCAATTTATGCTAGTGAATTAAATTGCATCCTGTATAAGAATAAGACATCTGTAAAACTAGACGTGACACAAATACGTTGTTAAAATATACGTTGCGTTATATAGAGCAAATAATAACAGTTACTGAAAATATGTTAATTTGAAACGTCAATAAGGCCAACTTTAAGGCTTTAGTTGACAGATCTAAAACTAATAAAGCTGTTGCTGTTCTTGTCAAATAGACGACAATGTAAGAGACGGATATATTTTTAGTAAGTTAAAGACTAAAGCCTTCAAAACTGAGCCTAATGTACTTATATAATCAAACTAAACACAAGGCCCTCCTCTATTAATCATTTTTCGCCCTTAAAAACCTAACAAGGCCTGATGTGACCAAACAAAAGAGTATCATCAATTAAAATTGAAGAGCAAACAAAGAATCGGTTAAAAGTAAATAAATAAAATAAATAAACTCGTATAAATAAATTAAATTTCATTCCTCCCCTAAATTGGGGCTGTTTCAAATATTCAAGAGTCGTGAACGGTACCCCTTCCTTCATTTAAGGGATACTCGCTATGTAGGTGCAAGTATTAAGAGAAAGACTTTGTAAAGATACTTTTATTCATCTTGCTTATTAACTGTCTAGTCCATCAATATTTTAACCTCTAATATTTTTGACACGGGTGGACATCACAATATATCCAAATTAATATGTGTTCAAACGAACTTCTCAAGTGAAGTTCGATCATTATTATATGAATAGCTCCATTCGAAGATAATATAGGAAGTAAGAACCCATCCCTCCACTACCCTATGATTATTATTTCTTTAATTCTGATAACATAATCCATATAAATTGTCGGTAAAACAATACATAATACATATTACTAAAGTTTTTGGATGATTTCTCTAAAATAATGACGTTATAGGGAGGCGCTGTGACAGTAGTGAGGAGACCATCCCGATATCCGTACCGATACCGTATCGATATTTTCAATCGATCCAAATCTAAAAGCGTGCGAATCTACCTGTATGATTGAAGGACTACCTGGTCTAATACTTATATCTGAAGAATAGAGCTATGAATTATGATAATTGTTAGTTTAACATAACTGTTGATGCTGGCCGTGTGGTCCCGGTTGAGTGAGAATAGAACCACCCCAATATCTTATCGTGCGTGCCGTAAGAGCCAGCTAAGGGGCAGAGAATGGGCAGCAACAATCTTCTCGGTACATTAAAATCTTCTGCGATCACCAAGCTGCCTAGCAGTCGTGGTGATTATGGAAAACCCTCCCTATGATCAGTGTCCAAACTGGCGTTTTATGGGGGAGGCCTGTGTTCAGCAGTGGACGTCTTCTGGTTGTTACGAACTGTTGGTGTCGCGTAAAACATACTATTTATAAAATCGAGCTCACAGACAAATTTCACAAATTCTAACATATTTAAATAATCGCTTCCGCTCATATATTGCACTATTATAAAATATTTGAACATTGAGACCTGCGTAGATCTAGATTGTTTTGAATGTACTGTAATCATATTGTTTTAATTACACGCTCTTTTTCTTGAATTGAAATGGTTATTTGTAATGTCCTTAGCACCTCTATTACGTGTTTATTTTTATATAGCCTGATTATACTAACGACCTAATGCTATTCCGTGTCCGTATTAGGCTTCTCCAAGTATATTTTACCCGGTCTATAGTATCTGCTCTGCATCCAGTTTGTCCCATGTAAGCATTATTGTCCAATGCCCATGGGCCGTAAGACCTAACTCTTAATACGTTCGCACGCGGGCTCGTTTATTAGTTTACCAAATATTAGTCATTACAGAAATTGAGCCAGTGTACTAAGATTTCGCTCTGCTTATTTTATTTGAACCTTATTATGATAATAAAACTAGCCCTTTAGAAATGTTTGCATAATGCTCATGATGTGGCTGATATGGTACATACAGTACGCGCACCGGTATACGGTTAACAAAAATACTTACTTGAAACCTTCTCATGTCTCTGGGGTTGCCAGCATTTTTCAGACAGTTTTGATTGCATTTCAGGAAGAACTTGAGGAAAAATCTGAAACAAAAAACGAATGTCAGAACAATAGCATCCACACTTTTTTTAGTTTTTTCTCTAATCTCTAATTTTCTGTAGTACCTACAAAAATGTACTTAGTAAGTATTATATTTTTAGAACATGTAGGCTGCATTAGTTCTCCAAAAAGCAGCCTACTTGACAAAAAAAATTTAAAAAAAAAACATCTTTTTTGTGAACGTCAGCTATAAACTACCAACACCAAGCGTGTGAACAGATAATGCGACGCAAATGATGCGGACACATAAATCATCAGATAATTTCGAATTATCGACAAGTGGAACCTATTAAAATTACGTTCATGAAACAAAAAGCATTTGTAGACAGGAAAAATCTGATATTGTGTAAGTAGCATTTAATTTGGTAGGAATTTTAACTGGAGTTAATAGGTACTTAGTACGCTATTGCTAGCACAAGGCGTGATGGCAGCAGTTCCTCTCTGTCCACTATAAAAGGTACTATGTACTACTTGGAGTACCTAGACGCTGTATTAATTTTTTTTTTTTTTTATGCGATTGAATGACGTGACGAGCTAGTCGTTCACCTGATGTTAAGCAACACGGCCGCCCATAACAGTTGCAGTGTCACTCGGATCTTTAAAACAATAAAGTTTCGCGTGACACTGCACTGCGCACGTCATCCTGAGACATCACTGTCTAGTAATCAGATTACTAGACTAAGTGATCAGATCATAAAGTCTCATTTGCCCAGTAATTTCACTAGCTACAGTGCCCTTCAAACCGGAACACAGTAGTGCTTGCACACTACTGCTTGGCGGTAGAATAACTGGCAAAGCGGTGGTACCTACCTAGACGAACTTTGCAGAAAAGTTCTACCACCTATTAATAGTTTATTAATAACAATTCCGGTACATGAAATAGGAAAAATTATAGTAAAAAATACTTTCATAGTTTTACTACAATTTCTACAGTACTTACGGAATCCTTATCTGGAATCTGAAATGAACCATTTCTAGAGGTACGTGAACATGTACAATGTACAAGTCACAGTTAGCTACATGTACAATGTACTTGTACATGTAGCTAACTGTGCCGAAATATTGGGAACTCAAAACAGATTCCTATATCACGGTAAAAATACCATAAGTACTATTAAAATGTAGACAAAATTACTTTTTACCTTTGGAAACTTGATAATCACAATTTGGCATCTCAAACTCAAAAAACAATAAAGGGAAACAGTAGATCAAGTTCCCAAAAACACTGATTATGAGTGCCTATTCTAAGGAACACAGTTTCGAATCCTTGACCAAACAAACTTCGAACTCCAGCTGTTTCCACTTCACGCCCGACTGTGTTATTAATTTGTTTCTCGTGTTCTTGAATTTGTACCACTTCCGTTAAATCTGTTAAAAAGTTTGCTCCTATGGCAGCAAATTGTTTCAATGTGTGGAGATTTTTTGCTGAAGACTAACTTGACACGTTTTTGTCAATATTATGAGTGGTGCTTTTTGTTGGCATGAATTATGACAAAATGCCTATGGACAAAAAAAGATGAAACTAGATTCATTTCACGTCAGAAAAATTGACTATCAAGTAATGAATGAAATGACACTTTTGCATCGCAGCAAAATATCTGGAAAACTGGTGGACGAGGGAGTATACGTATGGACGTATGGCCGATCGTAGACGAACTATTGCAAAGAAGTCCTACATATTTAATATAAAATGCCTTAACCCCATAATAGTTTCATTGTGACATTTTCCAAGCGCAAAGTCATCGCAGGATTCAAAGTTATACTTAATGCAACCAACTGACCTATCATCGCTTCAATATACGCCCGGAGGTAGAGAGCTTTATTGCCAGTCAAAATAAAACCTGTAAACGGAATCAAACAATCGGACGCAAGTCTATCGAGCTATCGTCATATCGGATTACACGGACATGTTGAACTGTTCCATCTCTCCAACTATTTCAGCTCTTATTCCGCTGACACAAGGTATAGATGGTATACGTAAGTTGTGTAGGATCGGGCAAGCGATCACGATGAATGCTTTTAGCAGAAATATTTTACATGGCCGGAGGCGTCGGCGATGCCGCCCCGCCGAATTGCTGTGCCAACAGATATGGATTTGTTAGAGTTGTTACACACACCTTGGTTTATTTAAAACTGAGTACTTAACTATTTTTTTTAGTAAAATTTATGTTGGTATTTACAAACGTACTATAAATGAATATTTAATTCACTACAAAGAAAATGTATTACTTCAAATACTAAAACAGAAACACCAAATTTAAAAAAAAATTGAGACAGCTGGCCTTCCCCTTACCTTCTTGTAAGCTTTTGACTTGATCACTTTTTAACAAGGACGTGATGATACGTCCATGCTTTCTCTCTAAGCATATTTAGTTCTTTCAAGTTAAAAGTCAGTATTACAGTTTCATCAGCTCTATATTTATATCAAAAGACCATAGGTACAATACGCAGGGCTGGCGCGAACGTATTTGCGGCGCCTGAGGCACAACACATCTGTTCGCATTATTTATGTTAAACACCTTATGTCGCAATATCGCGAGTTAGAGCTAACCACCTTCGACTCACTCAGAGATTTTATTTTAAGAACCCTTAGTTCTTAAAATAAATAAATGGGAAGTAAACGTTAACTGTTAGGCAAAGATTTGTCTCAGCTCTTTGCCATTCATCTCCGTTTGAAGCGTTCTTGTATCCACGCAGGTTTGTGCGAGTTTTAGGCCGGTTTCAGTGCTCGACCGGCCGTCGGTGCTTACCATCGTTCCTGACGATACGCATAACCGATCGTCAGTTTGTAACGTTCAGTGCTCTCCTAACCAACCAAACTGGCCGGACTGGTACAGTTACACACACATACACGAAATGGACACGTTTACAAATTGTTTGATTGACTTAGACAGCTGCAGTTATAAATTCGGATGCCATAATCATAATCACGATCGTATTCCTCCATCTCCCTTCTTTCACCGGACATCAAGGCGCACAAAAACACGGCACCCATATATGGTTGAAATTCCATCAACCCGCACTAAGCGTTTTGCTATGCACTTTGTAGTGCGAACAGCCAATGAGTGGGACACCTTGCCGGCGTCCTTGTTTCCAGCTAACTATGATCTGGGTGTCTTCAAGTCGAGAGTGAACAGGTATCTTCTAGGCAAGCATGCACCATCGTAGGCTGCGTCATCACTTTCCATCAGGTGAGTAAGTGGCAAAATGCTGTGCCTATCGACAATAAATAAAAACTCTACGACAGCATAATAAAAAAACGAAAACGAATGGGCAGTCTTATGGGCTACCACTGTTCGGGACTTCTTTCGGCCACTGATTGGTATTCTTCCGCAGAGATAAGTATAACTTGTTCAAAATGTGAATGACTTTTATAACGATGAGGTATTTCTTGTAAATATTTTTTTATCTAAATAATTCTCATTATTTTCTTTTAAATTTATATATTATCGAAGAAAAACATTAAGGTATACCATTGGCCATCTACAATCAAAGACCCCTTACGTCTTGACCGCGTCGTAAGCCTGCCATTAATATCACCGTAAGGGCCACCTGACTGGTGTTATCCGCCGGCATCGCTCTTGTGTCCGGAGAGCCGAAAAATTATGGCACGTGCGGTAAATAGAATGAATGTGATAACGGTGGTCTGTGTTATAATAAATACAGTATTGATAGTATCAGTGCAGAATTTTGGAATAGGATTGATTTGATTTATATCCAATACTTGCATTTGATTTAAGTTTTTTTTATGTAAATGAATGACGCGACGTGTTAGACGTTTGCCTGATATTAAGCGTCACAGCTGCCCATAACGGGTTGCAGTATTACTCGGAACTCTAAATTAATATAGAGGTTTGCGTGACACTGCACTACGCACGTCATCAAGTCCCAATACATTTTAATTTATGGGTCGAAACAGTAAAGTTTATCTTATTATTCGGGCCGAGTGGAAAGTAATAATTCGAAATTATCATCATCATCATCATCATCAACAGCCTGAAGACGTCCACTGCTGAACATAGGCCTCCCCCAGAGCACGCCACCTTGAGCGGCTGCTCGCCTCCTGCATCCATCGGCTCCCCGCGGCTTTCACCAGGTCGTCGGTCCACCGAGTGGGGGGCCGGCCTACGCTGCGTCTTCCGGTTCGTGGTCGCCACTCGAGAACCTTTCTTCCCCATCGGTTGTCAGTTCTACGAGCGATGTGGCCTGCCCATTGCCACTTCAACTTACTAACTCTAAGAGCTATATCGGTCACTTTAGTTCTCCTGCGGATCTCCTCGTTCCGGAGCTTATCTCGCAGGGAAACACCGAGCATAGCTCGCTCCATAGCTCGCTGCGCGACTTTGAGCTTACTAATGAGGCCAACAGTAAGAGACCATGTCTCAGTTCCATAAGTCATCACTGGCAACACACACTGATTGAAAACTTTCGTTTTCAGGCTCTGCGGTATTTTGGACGAAAAGATAGGACGAAGCTTCCCGAACGCTGCCCAGCCGAGTTGGATTCTTCGCGCCACCTCTTTGTCGAAGTTGGACCTACCTAATTGGACAATCTGTCCTAGGTAGACATACTTGTCGACAACTTCGAGAGTATCGTTCCCAACAATTACCGGTATAGGTGGAACATGAGCATTAGACATGATCTTTGTCTTGTCCATATTCATCTTAAGACCAACCTGCTGGGAGACTCTACTGAGGTCGTTGAGCATGGTGCTAAGGTCCTCGAGCGATTCCGCCATTATGACTATATCATCGGCAAAACGAAGGTTAGTGATGTACTCGCCATTTATGTTGATGCCAGATCTTTTCCACTCCAAGAGCTTGAAAACATCCTCCAATGCGTTTGTGAACAGTTTCGGAGAAATAACGTCTCCCTGTCTCACGCCTCTTTGCAATGGAATTTGTTCCGTACTCTGGTCCTGTAGTCGGACTGACATAGTGGCCTTACTGTACAAACACTTCAAAACTTCGATATACCTATAGTCAATTTGGCATCGCTGCAAGGACTGCAGCACCGCCCAAGTCTCGATTGAATCGAAGGCTTTCTCATAGTCCACAAACGCTAGGCATAACGGCCGATTATACTCTTCGGTCTTCTGTATAATCTGGCGCAGCGTATGGATGTGGTCTATGGTGCTAAAGCCTTTTCGGAAACCGGCTTGTTCGGGAGGCTGGAATTCATCAAACCTGCGTGCGAGACGATTCGTAATGACTCTCGAAAACAGCTTATAGCGAAATTATCAGCATAACGTTAAACACCAGTAATACAATAATAAGAACACTCACTCGACAGGTGTTAATTAGTACGCCGAGGTGAGATTTACGACCACCCTCTCCATTTCGTACGGTTGTTCCACGTCGAGATGATTAGGTACAACATTGACAAGATGTTTTATAAAAGTCTGTGATAATGTTCAAAATTCTAAATTACAACCTATGTGAGACGCTAACGAATTGACGTCAAAAACATGAAAACATCAGTAAAAAAAGTAAAAACCAACTTCAAACCACAATAGCATGCTTGTTACAATGCTTGGCGGCAGAATATCTGGCAAAGTGGTGGTACCTATACAAACTCTTGCATAAACGTTCTAGCACTCAGTGGGCTATTAGTAGAACACGCTGACTCTAAAGATCAAACTCATCTAACTAGTAAGGTATTCCTATGAGTAAAATTCATCATCATCATCATCATCATCAACAGCCTGAAGACGTCTACTGCTGAACATAGGCCTCCGCCAGAGTGCGCTTGAGCGGCTGCTCACCTACATCCGTCGGCTCCCCGCGGCTTTCACCAGATCGTCGGCCCACCTACTGGGAGATCAGCCTACGCTGCGTCTTCCAGTTCACGGTCGCCACTCGAGAACCTTTCTTCCCCATCGCTTGTCAGTTTTACGAGCGATGTAGCCTGCCCATTGCCATTTCAACTTGCCCGTTTTCAATCGCTGAAAGTAAATTCATTTACTTTGGCGTTACGTAATTTTAGTTTGTCCTTTCTTGAAACTGACTACACACGCTAGGCTTTTACTAGGTGGTAGGACTTTTCTGCAAAGTTCGTCTAGGTAGGTACCACCGCTTTGCCAGTTATTCTGCCGCCAAGCAGTAGTGTGCAAGCACTACTGTGTTTCGGTTTGAAGGGCATTGTAGCTAGTGAAATTACTGGGCAAATGAGACTTTACGATCTGATCACTCAGTCTAGTAATCTGATTATTAGACTGGGTGATGTCTCAGGATGACGTGCGCAGTGCAGTGTCGCGCGAAACTATTGTTTTAAAGTTCCGGGTGACACTGCAACTGTTATGGGCGGCCGTGTCACTTAACATCAGGTGAACGACTAGCTCGTCACGTCATTCAATCACATTAAAAAAAAAAAACACGCGAATACTTATACTGCAACTATATCTCTTTCCTGTACAGAGAATACTCCCAGCTCCCGTGTTTACGTCGTAAAAACTGCCCTCGTATTCGACCCTTCTGAAGGTACGTATCTAGGGGTAGTTACATTACATGCATGTGCTTATCGCTCAGTTTATAGATGAGAAGCGGATCTGACGTCATACTTGTCTTGCTGTAATAGGTATAAATAAAAGTATACGGTAGTATAAAAAAAATAGTAACCTCGTACTTTACTGTTGTATCATTATGCTCTGTCTTTTTAGTAAATTCATCATACTTTAAGATGAACTCACGTCATTTATTTGGTTTTTTTTTTTTTTTTCTTTTTTTTTTCTACTCTAAAATGCGACATGAAAATAAAATGATTGAAAGCATGAATAGTTAGAGAGTTTTAGAAGAGTATAGTGGGGTAAGTACTTACTTTTTCATACTTAAAAAACATTCACTTCACGCTAAAATTAATTAGATGTAGGTCCTTGTAGGTACAGCTGTTGTTCATTATGCAATAAAGCATTTTGTATGTGTCTATTATCTATCTTATATGTCTATCTTAACTTCATTTTCAAGGTCAATACTAATTCTGGCTATCAATCTTCACTGAAACAAAGCATATTAAACGCAAAGATAAAAAATATATCCGTATGATTTAATGACGCAAATACCAGTTTTTTTAATATATACCTATTACCTACAGTTAACATTTTGCCTCAGCTATAATTCGTCTAACTACCTCTCTAAGTTACCAAATCCGTACCATTCAACAGAAAATTCTGCGGAAAAAATCCAGTGCGGCATTAAGTCGCGGCGCGAGACGAGTCGTATCGGCCTGCCCTCTTTTAAGGAACACTTGATACCCCCCAAGGGGAGGCGCCCCCACACTACTGCGGCGTAGACTATGTTTATTTGCATCAGATATAGTTGGGAAAAAAGTTGGGCGGTATAGTTTGAGCTTAAAGTTGAAGGTGTTTAGAAAAGAATACGGATGGAAGTTTTTATCTAGTTTTGAATGTTACTCCTACCTACACCATAATGTTCAAGGTTAAATAAACATTATAAGCCTTTTTGCATCCACTGCTGAACATAGGCTTTTGGCTCCCCATTGAGGTCCGGTTACGATAATCACCGGTCAACCTTGCCAACCATCAATACATATTTACCAAAATAGTGAATACAGTATAATATTTAAGTCACGTATCGGTAAACGCAGCGTAGGCCGGCCCCGCACTAGGTGAACCAACGACCTGGTCAAAACCATGGGGAGCCGATTGATGCAGGTTGCAAGCAGCCGCTCGAAGCGGCGCTCTATGAGCAAGGCATATGTTCAGCAGTGGGCGTCCTGCTGCTGATGATTATGAACGTATCTGTAGTGGGTACCTATAGTCTCTGGTAATGCTTACCACCAGGTAAGTTGTCGGCTTTCATCGAATCACCAAGCTTCAAATAGTAGCAATCTATCATCACTAAAACACCAATTTTTAAAATAGCTATCTGTTTTATATATAAAAATATGGTTATTATTTAGTTTAGTTATTTATGACAAAAGAAATACGCCAACTTTAAACTCTATCGAAGGAAAAAAAAATCAGCCAGCCATTGACACAAAAGAACCGCTAATATGAATTCAGAAATCAAATTCAATAAACCAGCTTAAGCTTTTTCGTAAATCCAAAACCAGCATACCTATAGAAAACTAACCGATCAGCTAGCCAGTCACAGAACATCCGCACATCGGCAACCATTCGAAAATCGAACTGGCAACGTACAACAACCGTTCTTATAACTTTTCCCTTTTAACCTTTCGTCCCCCGCTCCCTCGGGAGGCGGTCCCCAGGGCCGGCAGCGACTCCCCGGACGCCCTGCCACCACTCAATGCCGACACGCCATGTAGCCAAAGAGTAAGAATGCAGACTGGACACGAGAGATAATTAAATAGACGTTTTAAATTGTTAGGCTTGTCATACTTATATTTTTCTTAAATTATAGGCCCTAACTAAGATTCGCTGTATCTAGAGACCCAGGAACTACGAGAACCATGGACCCACACATACACCCAGACAGAACAAGTAATTGCACTATTTTTGGGCACAATACATGTTCTGTTGCGGGAATCGAACCCACCGCCTCCAGTTTATGAGCCGACCTGCTCAACCATCACACCACAGAGGCTGTCAAAATTTTTGATTGATTCTTTTGTATATTGAGCAAGAATACTTTTTTAAGCAGCAAGCTGCCAAGAGGCTACCTAGGGTTCAGGGTTCACCGAGTTCGGAGCTCAATGATAAATTAAAGCAATTTAAAAATTAAATAATGGACCATAAATCACCTCTTTTTTTATACTTCTAGTTAGGCAAAGCATTTGATTTCCAACTTATGTATATCTTTCTGAGTGATGACGCGACAACACTTGTACTTCCTCTTCTCTTCTCTTACGGCACCCAGGAAGAGATGGGGTAGTCTTATTCGCAAACCGAGACCACACGGCCATTTAAGCGGTCCCTTGTAAACCAATGCAACTAATGAGTGTGCGCATGCCCTTCATCAGCTCATTCCGTCATCCCCTTTCCATCATAGGACTACATGGCTTGGTGATCCTTCACATCCTTACGTCGTTAGTGTACCACAAGTCCGCACTAAGCGTTTTGCTGAGTCATTCATAGTCCAAACGGCCAAGGAATGAAATGCTCTTCCAGCAACAGTGTTTCCTCCTGGGTGTAACCTGGGTATTTTCAAGTCAAGAGAAATGGGCATTGGGCATCTCATGGGCAAACGTGCTCCACCTTAGACAACTTCGTCACTTACCACCAGGTGAGTTGTTGTTAAAGGCATGCCCATTTTAGCATTTAAAAAAAAACTAAAATTGTAGACGAAATAGATTTGTAACATCTAGTCATCACAAATGTCTACTCTGTGAGCAACATGCGACGGCCTATAACGGGCCGGCATCCGACTTGTTTTTCCCGCGTGCTTCCATACCAAGCGTTAATATTTCAGTATGTACCGAATTCAAGGGTTAAACGGTGACTGCGCTAACGATCTACGACGGGCTATTGAATGATTTACTGAGAAATGTTGTTTTTATTCCATAATGCGGTAATTCAAAATTTCACAATTTTAATTCCATAACCCGAAAGCTAGATATAACAAACGACAGGAAACTGAAAAAGTAGAACCGAAGATCAAAGCTTGACTCCTAAGTCATAGATCACAACACAAGCCATAGTTTGTACCAAGGATTGTGATCTATAACCAAGGTAATAAAACTCAGGTCAAATCATGTACTGATTGGTGAATTAATTTGAGCTGATCTACATCAAAGGATTGTAGAGCTTTGCCAAATAAAGCAAGGTATAATGTTATGTAAGAAGTTTTCTAGGGCCCTAAAAAGCCTAATATGAATATAAAATAGTAAAAAGTAATAAATATCAGCCAAACAATAAAACGCCGAAAAGTTCTATAAAAATGTTTTTGTATAATTCACGACATTAGGAAATAATCAAGCATTCATATTTTGTAAATACTATACGACCTTATAAAAGAGGTTATCAAAAATTTAAGAAATGAGTAATCTTTTTTTAGAGTATAGACACTTTTTTGGGGAGGCAAAGAGGATGATGAAACACTTTTTTGAAGAACCTCTTAGAAAATCCTAAACGACGTTCGTTATACTAGCGGATTTAAGTTAATAAAATAAGCAGATGGAATTTCTATCAAAATTGCGACATTGAATTTGGACAGAATAGAAAAAGGTCAGGGTTACTCTTTCTAAATAACTCGATCGTGTTGGCATACCTAACCTGCGTTGGTCTTAATTTTTTTTTTAATTTACTACTTGGAATTAGTAATCTTTAAGAATCAACTGAAATTAAACTTGGTTTATTCATAGGATTTGCGTTATTAAATCATAGGGATATATTTTTTAATTTTGCGTTTAATATGCTTTATTTCAGTGAAGATTGATAGCCAGAATTAGTATTAACTTCGAAAATGAAATTAGGATTTTTATACACACAGAAAATGCTTTATTGCACAAAGAACAACAGCTGTACCTACAAGGACCTACATTCAATTAATTTTAGCGTGAAGTGAATGTTTTTTAAGTATAAAAAAGTAAGTACTTAGTTAAGCTACCCCACTATACTCTTCTAAAATTCTCTAACTATTCATGCTTTCAATAATTTCATTTTAATATAGCATTTCAGAGTAGAACGTGGAAATAGCTTCGTTAGTAATAATATAATATCCTAAAACAGTTATTGATGCCTAGACGTTGTCTAGACTAGACTAGCACCTATACTTACCATTTGCTATGCAGTATTATATGGCAATTGTACCCTATTTTCGCAGTTTGTAATGAGTCAATAGAACTTGTTTCAAATATTTTGGTACAAATATCATATTTTCGACAAAACATTTTTTTTTAACGGGCAATGTGCTCAAGCTAACTACTACAATAATAAAAACTAAACTAAACTAAGCTAAACTAAACTAGCTACACAGAGAACACTTATGGACTGTATAATAGCCGCGATGGCCTATAGACAGTCCAAGTGCTCCAGCCCACTACCGGTAGGTAGCGTACCCAACATGCTGGCCGCATTGCCACGTTGAATTGCAATGCTGATGCGTTGGGCCAAATAAGTGCCAGCATTTTGGTCACGCGTCGTCACAAAATAAAAAGATTTCAAATATACTAACCTACATAGTAAAAGTAAAATCCAGTGATGCAACATTCATGAGTTAAAATACGTAGTATAGACATAAAAATCGCAATGTCGTTAAACTTTCTTCACTCACTTTCTCTTCCGAAATTCCTATTCCAGTTTACATATCGAACGGCCGTAAATATAAAGCACTGTGGTAGTTTTTCCGAGCGAGGGGCATGAGTGTGTATGCTATCTATGTATAGGTATGTGGTAGGTATCGCGTCGCGGCATCCCGCCGTAGCCATGGCAACGCGATAAAACCTCGCCTTTTCGTAGCCCTCTGTGCAGTAAACGGTAGGTTTTCAGATGAAATACGGGTTAAAAAATTAATTAAAATGCTGGCTTTATAGCATTTAACTCAATTTGATGAATAAATGGAAAAATGACTGCAAAATGTGAAATATATTTGCCCATTGCCCGTATATACAGTCTTAACAGATACGTTCAGTCAAACTCTGCATATTATAATACATCGCACGATGATAATGTTAAATTTTGAAGAGCATTCTAATCAATATTAACTATGGTATTTCAAGAGTCATTTTCACCGTGAGTTTTAAACTTACCTACTTACCTACTGAAATTTTACGAGTTCCACAAAGTAATTAACATAAATTTATTTCTTTCTAGACATTACAAATGTGCAAATAAAAGCTTTATCTGAAAATTGAGTATATTCTGTAATACGTACTCTTTGAAATCTAAAAGTGCTTGCGCCCGAAGCCGCGCAGTTCCAATTGACAATATACCCGCTACCGTCGGCAGAGTCCCACAATCTACGAGATGTAAGCGCCTTTACCCGACAATTCAACGAATAAGCTACATTTAATAACTATACATAAAAATATGTCGTGGCCACATTTTAGATTGCCCATATCATGAAATGCTCGAGAATTTCATGATGTGAGCAATTAATTTGACTAACTGAGCATACGAGCTACTGCACTTTAGAGAGATGGTTAATTATTCTTTTGATTGGGATGACTACAGAGCCAAAAACGTTGGCACTGAAATCAACATTTTAAAGTATACATTAAAAGTGATTAGTGGCCTGATGTCGCACATTTTCGTCTAAAATTAGGTATTGTTTTTGATCTGCGTATATTAAACTAGAAGCAGACCGCAGTTTCACTCGTGTTTCATTATACAATGTACGTGTTGCTTAACATCAGGTGAACGACTAGCTCGTCACGTCATTCAATCGTATAAAAAAAGGTAGGTACCCTATTTGACTTCCTTAGGGGTTCAATTTTCGGAAACCTCCTTAGTGCACCCCTATGCTGTAAAAGTGAAACACCCTACAAATATCAAGTATCTACGTTCAGCAGTCAGTCACGTCACTCAGGACAAAGTGTTATAAGATTATAACATGCATAAGTATATTTACATAATTTTATAACATTAGTTTTTTGGATTTTGGAGGCACTGTTGCATTTTTTCGTCAGCTGAACTTCAACTGTATAAAATATTCCCGAAAATTTCTTAGCAGAGCTCATGCAGTGGTGCTTAACTCAATGGACTTTTCAAAGGCTATGAATTAAGGTGTAGATAGAGATCTTACTATGCTTGTAGATGTGTGCTTTCGACACTTATATCTTGTAGGTAAGGTTCACAAGTAGGTATAACATGCAAATGCAAAAGCAGATTTGTCTCTGAGTAAAACTTTAGAGAATTTAACCACTGATAGTTTATTTGAGGACGAAACCTATGATTACGCATGACGGGCAGATGATTTTTTTTTTTTTTTTTTTTTATGTGATTGAATGACGTGACGAGCAAGTCGTTCACCTGATTTTAAGTGACACGGCCGCCCATAACAGTTGCAGTGTCACCCGGAACTTTAAAACAATAAAGTTTCGCGTGACACTGCACGGCGCACGTCATCCTGAGACATCACCCAGTCTAGTAATCAGATTACTAGACTGAGTGATCAGATCATAAAGTCTCATATGCCCAGTAATTTCATGATAAGATATACGTAACAACAAATAATTCTGCGTAAAGACTTATGAATGAACAGTGTAGGTATGGCTTGCAAAGCATCATACTTTAGACCATGCATGTCAAACTGAAAGTCATTGATAGGCCGCATGGATAATGGACTGTAGAAACAGTGGTCCGCAAAACACAACAAAAAATGTTTGTTTCAATTTGAATTTCTATGGCATGTATTCAAATTCTGCCTGAAGTCTTCTCATTTTATTTAATATACATGCTATTTGAAATTGGGTGACTTAATTTCCTGAAAGGACGCTGTTCTTAAAATTGGATCGGGCCGCAAATAAATGCATTGAAAGCCGCATGCGACCCGCGGGCTGTAAGTTTGACATGACTGCTTTAAACCGTATGTTACGCAACACAACCACGAAAACGAAACAGCCATGAAATGAAAATAGCTTCGAAAAATACTATGAAAATAGGTAACATTAGAACTATCTCGGCACACAAAGGTCTTTCCATCGCAATCAACATACAAAGACAAGGGGCAACATTACGGCATCACTTCATTGTGGGCACCGCTCTAATTGTAACTACACTCTTGGGCAACATCGGCCGCTCAGCGCTCTGTGTCGGTAGGCGTGAGCCACTAATCTTCGACCCTCTACATACCGATATCCTAACCCCCACCACCCAACCAATTTCATCCGTAACCTTCCCAAATAAAGTCCAATTTCGAGTGTACTTGCCAGTTATTTGCAAACGTAGCGGAGGGGTTTTAACGCACACTATCAACTCATTAAATTGCATCGCCTTTTTAATGAGTCTGAAAGTGAACAAAGGATATAGCGCGATTACATTAAGCACGTAGTTTGTAAGATAGTATGTTGGTGTTAGCTGTTTGTTGGTTAAATTAAAATACTAAGGTATTGTTTTTAATGAACGCTAATAATATTAAAATGAGTGAGGTTAAGCTTTGCCAGTTGTTTTGCTTTAGGCAGTTTGGTGTTGTTCAAGTTTTCATCTGACACACTGGCGTTTTGTGTTGGGTTTGAATCAAACTAAATCTTCCTGACTAAATACGCTTGCCATAGTTATAATTTTTGCCAGAAAGTCACTTTCATGTTTGACTGAGGGAAACTTAACAATTTTTCCCAAAAATATTTTGATTTAGTCCATTTGTACCAGTATTTTAAATAAATAGTTAATAAAACGCGCGTAAGTAATGTTTCTTACCCTCATAGGTAATAATATCAATCTGTTTAATAGGGTGAGGGGAAGAAAACTATAATAAATTGTTTGTGTCTTACAGATTTCACGTAGGTATACAAAATCTACCAAAACCAGCAACATATATCTCACCTAGCCGAAGCCATTAATTCCATATCTTTACATTACACGCTCCAGACAACATATTTACCAGTTTTCCCTCATATTTACTGGATGAATACGCTATAAAGTGATATCACGTGATCGTTTTCCCCGGTAATAGTTATAAATTATCCGGGTAGTTTATAAAAGCCGGTTAACCCGAGGTAAGCGGACAAGGAGCGTAATTTATTATTGGGAGAGTCACGGCCGCGTATGAATACGCGGTGTGGCGTATCATACGCGTATTATACCTCTATAGAGTGCGTATACCTATGCGTAGCAAACTCAAATTATGCCTCCATATAAAATGTTGCGATGCACTCATGCAGAGTACTATTTAGTGTTTTAGTTTAAAGAATATTAATGATAGACAAGATAAGATAAGATAAGATAAGATAAATTTATTGCCAGAATAAAAGTTACAATTTTGTTACATATACATAAACCGCAAGAATATACATTTCCGTCAAAACCCGTAGACAACGAGGTAGCGATGTCAAAGAAAAATGGTTATTTGTATTTCGGCAACGTTTAAGATGATTAAACTACTAAAAGTATGTAGGTAGCTACTTCCTTTTTATTATTCTTCTTTCTTGCATTCATGACATCTGTTAACTTTATTTTAGCATCAATTTTACCATCTATGGATTTACATTCGTAAACTACAAAAAAATGAAACACCGATGGTATCAATTTTATTTACGTTGTGATCTTCAAACAATCAGGAAGTCTACCCGATGGTACAGAAAATACTATAATATACTGAAACACCCACGGAATAAGACTGGAAATGGCATGTTAGCTCGTTTGTTCGAGAACCCTGTCGCCAGGTAGTCGCGCGGAGACCAGGCACGATTTTTATTGCTATAGTAGCTAATACCATTAGTACTACATACAGTCATGCTAGCCAACATTTTCAGCAGTGACTTTGGCCAAGGATTCAAGTAGTTTAATATATCGACTGTAAGAAACAATAACCTTTTTGCCTAAGGTATCCAAAAACCAAAACATAAACGTTATATCGGCGATCCTTCCAAACTGCTCTATCAAAACATAACGGCTACGATAAAAACGATGGAAAAGAAACCAAACGTTCCCGAAGAATTTCCAAAGACCGTACAATAAGAGCGCACCCGTCCCTCTCTCACATAAGCAAATTACATATTGCTTTCTTTTTCTGGCAAGAATTTTTCGTTTTATAGGCAACTCGATAATATTTGGACCGCTTCGCAAGATATGAGTGTTAAATATTTTATGATGTCCAGTCGACGCAAGGTTTGCAGTAGGCTTGTTTTCGGACGTGGGATAAAAAATTATGGACGTACTTACGAAACGGCAGAATACTTAAAATAATCCCAAAAATCCATAGATATTTGAAGTAGTATTATAAAATCTGACATCAAATGAAGACTAAAGAATGGGAACAGTGAAAAATTGAAGCTATAAACCAGAAATTATATCAAAACAACCTGAAATGTATAATAACGCCTTCCAGCAAACAGTTACATCGATCTACTTAACAACAATTAGTTTTTTTGTCACGTCTACAAACTGTCTTAGCATAACGTCATTAATCTTAGAAGGCTGGCAGGGCAGCAAACGACCTTCCTCTAAGACCCTCTATTGCCTGGCCCCGTAATATGCTTACACACCAAACAACAACACTTAAACACCCAACAAAATACAAGCTAAACACAACCTTCCACTAATTGCTATTAGTCTCATTAAAGCGTGCACAAACCGCGTCTTGTAACTTTTGGCCACGCGCACCCGAATAGAAAATAAGAAGAAATCCCAGCGCGAAAAAAGGTATAACGTAATATGTATTTTTTCTCAGAGCACCGTGTCGGTAGCATTGTTAAATATATCGTCCAATCAGTATCTCTGAACGAGGAGGAATTAGCGTTTCGAAGTGAACGGCGCGCTCCAAAGAATCTCGGTCTACCCTTTTATACGATGGCGTAATAAAAAAAAAGAAATCTTATTTGAATTTGGAAGACGAATTAAAAAGAAAATGAATTCTGCACTAATTTAAACAGAGAAAGGTTTGAGATGATTTTCGAGGTTCGGTGCGGCTTAATTAAATGCATTAGGGTTGAAACTCTGGCGTTTCGTTTATCTTTTTGTCTACTACGGTGGGTATAGCTGTATGAGCTTTTCATTTCAATCATCCAGAATCCTTGAGTAGATTTAAAATCTTTGGTCTAAAAATTTCACGGCACGCCACGGCCCGTGAATAAAACTTTACAATGCAAATCCTAATTAAAGGATTAAACCTTTTTTCAAAGTCGTCAAAATGTACTAAATCGCGCACGAACATACGTTTTGGTACCATTAAAAGGTGTCCCAAAAAACTAATCACAGATAAGATCCGCCCCCATTGATCCCTGTTCATCGGAAAGGTTGCAGGGGCACTTCGTCTTCATTCTGGAGTCCCTTTAAGGAATCGTATCAGTAGTAATGAAAGCTAATTCTTTCATTAACTCGTCGTGACAACGGAAAAAATCTAACGCAAACTAAAACAAATGTAGCTTCTTCGTTCTGTATTTAGATAAAATAGTTAGCATGGTGGAGACAGTTATAGTTTATGGTGTATATAAAAAATAATACATTTTTCTTTTATTATTAGAAACAGATATATTTATTGTTAGAAATATAGAGAAGTTCTTTGTATAAGAAATCTGTCTGGGTATGTATTTTGGGCAGGTCACATGATAACACGAACCAGTAGAAGAACTATCATTATCCTCTCATCATCCTCTTTGCCTTTTCCCATTTGTTAATGGGGTCGGCTCCCAATCTAACCTGTAGCGGCGACCTACCAGAATTACACGAGCGACTGCCATCTGACCTCGCAACCCATAAGGGACCAGTAACAAGGATGGTTAGATCAGGCGTCAGATTCTATCAGGCGTCTGACTACCCGTAACGATTACCGTAGATGTTCTTATGACAACTGGGACCGACAGCTTAACGTGCTCTCCAAGGAACAGAGCGATGCAATAGAAGAACTAGTCACAGAATAGATACATAGTAGAAACAGAAACAGAAACACAGAAGACAGGTACAGAAATTTCACTCCTCCGAAATGATACACTATACTATATTAAGTCAATAGTCAATAGTAAAAACAAGCGATTCTTGCTACCACATATTAAAGCGGAATTTAGTTTGCACAGTGCTGCAAACCTTTAGTCACGTTTCATTCTTTTTACTTCTTCTCCATTGAGGTAGGTTGTATCATAGTTCAATGCTTTTTTCCATCTTCTCACATGGGGACAGCACGTTTAGCAGATTCCGCAGAATTTTACCGTACCTAAGGTACCTAAGCAATTAAACTGAAAAAACGCCATTCCATGATAAGATTCAAAGAACAAGGAGTTGCTGCATACAGTTTCTCTATCAAAGCCATACCAGCCAGTAGAGAATATTCTGCACAGTATTCTTTACTGATTCTAAGACTTCTGACCATGGTCATGACCACATAGAGCTATAAAGTTCCGAATACTCTCAAAGCACTATAGTAGCCCTAAAGTATTCAATACGCCAGATAGTGTTATTTAGCTTCAGGATTGGCTTAATGCCTAAGAGTCCATTGCTGGTCACATGTTATTTTCTCATTTTTATCCTATTTATCAAATAAAGGTATTGAAATGTGATCTGACAAGGCGTTAATGGGTAGCCCAATGAAATTTTATCAACCCCTATAGAACGTAAGCGGATTTATTTTGCTCACATAGACTTGCTATTTGCCGCGTTTTTACTACCTAATAGAGACATGATTTGAATTTGAATTTCATTTGTTTTGTTTGTCCCTAACATTACTATAGCCACTTATTTTTATGTATAGTGTATATATAGGCACCTAAATAATATGTAAGTGTCTAGTTATACTATTAATAAAATGTATACAATGGTAATTGTAATACTTACTTGCTGTCTCGTAACTTTATTGTTAAGATTTTGGGGTAAAATTTTAAACTTTTTGTTAAACTAATCCATAGTATCTAAGTTTTGATGAACACTCATAGAACTTGAACTTTTACTTTCAAGACATTAAATATCATGTAGGTACACACCTACCATTAATAGAAAGGCGCCTCTAACCTACCAATATAAAGTGAAAATTGGATTTACAACTGACAATTGAAGGCACTTCCATAAAAGCGACCCTTGCTCACACTATCGTCTCCATGTTTGCTAAAATACATTTTAAAAGTGCTCCCTCTGCGATATTTGGCATAAAAAAGTATAATTGTTGAAACTCCTTACAAAACAAGCTTTAAAAACGTAAAATTTATAAGCCACTTATTAGTGACGGTATTAACCAGAATGATGGGGATATTAATGCTGATGATGGTGATGATGATCATGACGCTGATGGTGGTGGTGATGGTGATTATTATCTAAGAAACATTCCGATAAAATTAACCTTTATACGGGCAAAAAGAAGCAATATACATTAAAAAAAAGGTTTGTTTTATGCAATATCAATTGCTCCAAAACAGTATTGCCAAACACTCAAGGAACTAATACAATTCGGAAGGCAATCACTAAAGCCGGCCACATTGTTGTGCATCGTCAAAGAGCCAAAGGAAGCTAAGACGCCCTTAATAATTAATTGGTGCTTAAACGAGCTGACGTCTTGAGCCCCTGAGGGGGGTAGGTACTAACAGCTCTTAGTGTTTCCACGTACGTTGGTACTGCATTTGAATTTCATAATTGAGTGCTCAAGTCTAACTATAATGTTAGTGTATCGATAAACAAAAGAACGATCTTCCAGATCGTTCTTTTGTTTATCTCTTCTATATCTTTATAGATGTTAGAATTTAAAATTCTACTCAAAGCTTTATTCAAAATAAGAAGAGCTAATAAATAAGTAAGAATATGATATTATGATATCGTAAAAACAGATATTTTTTTTTTGCATCAACAATAAAGATTCCCCTCTACAAGTTGAACAAAAATTTGTCTAAAAACACAGTGAAGATAAAGTTACATTTAATAATAATCACAAAATCTCGAATCTAATGAAAATAGTCACGACCATCAGACTAATGGAAGTAAAACGTCATTTTGACCATCCCCGATCATTTATACGTAAAATTGAAGATTGACCACCATCAATCAGGTAAAAGGGCATGATTACATTCAAATCATGATAAGTAAATGAATGGCCACTCATATTAATTGAATTTAAGTGATTCTTTTGGTTATGCAAGGGAACTGAGTAGTTATAGTTCCCAACTTTTGTCAAATCAACTCTTAAAATAAGTTTTATTTTATTCGTGCTTAAATATTTCAGACCTTTTTTGCATGAAGGGATGACTTTTGGAAAATGTATTAATTTATTGACGCTTAAATCGCTTAAAATGATCATAGTGTCTACCACCAATGGCAAAAAAACATCAGTTTTGCTGATAAAAATAACGAATTTAAATTAAGCTAGTTAAATATGTCGTCACTATTTTTGAACGCGAAAATTTTCAAATACTGTGGACATTAGAAACAATTTGTTTACCATCTGACCCTCCTCACGCAATGCCATCATAAAAGTGGCAATTAACTTCACAGTGTTTTATTTTACACCAACTATGGGCGTGCGCTTCAACGTGTTTGTCTTCAAAGGAGATGTCACGAACTAATGTATTTAATGACAGAACTTTTACAACCCACTTCAATGACAAATAAAAGATGTTTGTGGTTGAAAAGTAAAGTAAAACAGATGCAGAATTACTCCCACAACATTCAATTTTGTTAACTTCGTCCAATATTATTTAAGCTTCCCCGATACCCGTATTACAGTTCAAATTTTCAACGAATGGAAGCAAAGAGGGCGGATGATAAAACCCTGTCACTAATTAAATGGGCCCGAGACGTCCTATTCTTAATAGATTTGTCGCTAATTTGAAGTAATTTCGCGGAGCTCTTCTTAATATCAAACGTCGAATTAATTTAGGAATTCCAAAAGTAAATTTCTATTCAGATTAATTTGGGCACGTTTTAAGTGGTTCCTACAATTGGTATCGTATATTGTTGAAAATTTAACTTAAGTACTCTAGAAGTGATTCTTATTCCCACAAAAAATATGTTATCGTTTTAAATTCAGATTTAAATTGAATTAAGGTTCACGACGCAAACAACATTGGCCACTAAAAAAACTTGAATTTAAGAAACAAGACCATACGTTATAGGTAATTTTTTTATCTTTTTAGTCCAAAGAAATATTCTAAATGTATAGTGTGGAGTAGAATCGGTCCATAGATTAGGTTCAACACCAGCGTAGTAGTAGCAATTCATCATTATTATTCCGGACAATTTATCAAGCGGTTGGCTCGCCTCCGACCGGATCGCACATCCTAACGAGATGGTGAATTTTCAGCGAATAATTTGCGAACCGACGAATCACGTATCGGAATCGGGAATGAGCTCTGAATTGAGATAGAAGCCTCGAACATGGGGATAAAAGGAGGTGTTTGAAAGACGGAGGTATATTTAAAATGAGATAATAAACCAGTAATGGAATTTTAAATGATACTAGAAATCAATGAATTCGTCTAGTCGGTAATCATTATAACTGTTGTAGTAAAAACAATTGAGTAATATTGCTATACCTAGCTACCTATTTATTTACCAAAAGTATCATACAAAATAGCGTACAGCTAAAAGCTCTCCTCACGCAACCAGCTAAAGTGACCGTGTATGACATACCTACTAAGGTTAAATTTAGCATGACATTTCGTTAGTCGAGGGTCTGCTGTAGGGGTCGACACGATTACTCCAGCTTATTACTGCGACTTTATCATATTTCAATTTACGATCATCGTACAGACTTATCGAGTGAAAAAAACGGAGGGTATGGTGGTATAAATCAGAAATAAGACGCCTCATTAGCAAGATCGAATAAAATATCTGGTCTCCTATTAGTGTTATGTCGAAATTTATTTGTATATTTTTAAATGGCAAGACAGTCGTGTCTACTCGTGTAGGGATATCTGAAAACTCGCATTATAGGATTTTAAAAACTTACCATTCGTAATCACAATTTGCAACCGAACACAATTGAGTTTCAACATGATGTCCGATTATACAACCAAAAATATAACATTACTGTTAAATAAAAATGAAAATTTTAAACTTAGACAAAATTCGCACTGAAGGCAAAACTTGGAAGCATTACATAGGAATTTTAAGCGTAACAGAAGCGTTAGATAAAGTCGTCGGACAAGAAAATGCTTGGTTAGAGAGAATACGAAAACGGTCCTAGTTGTTAAGTCTTGCACAGTTTCTGTCGCTATCTCCGGATAAGCAGCCTAATCACCGGTCGTCGTGTCTGTATCGGGCCGCCGAAGCGAGTGGGTATCCCCCAAGGCGCGATTCTGGGACCAGTTTTCTTTTTTGGTTTACATTACAGCGTAAGTGTGTCGAATTCTTTTGTTACGCCCCCGCTTTTTGTACAGATTTGCGTGATTTGTATTGTGTTTACTTGTATCTGTATCGCTTATAAAGTAGACTGGATGGGCGGATTTTGCTCAAATTTCGTGTGTTAGATTTGAATAATACCAATTTGTGCTATAAAATCTCCGCAATTTGAGCTGATAAGAAACGTTTTCAAACTTTTCAACGTATTGTATAAATTCATCTTTCAATAAACCTAATACGGTGTCATTTGAAAACGACCAAAATTAACACCTGAGTATGAATACCCAAGTCTCAAAGTCTTAAACTAGTATTCAAATAGTTACGTATATTAGTTACGTTTCTTATTTTTGGATAACCAGTTAAAGTTTAAAGGATAAGTTACGTGTGAACGGAAAGTGAAGAAAGTGCAAAGCTATTAATAAAAGGACTTAGCGAAGTTATAGAAAGTTCCAGCAAACGTTCCGGGTCGCGCACGAACAAACTTACAGTTGGTAACTATTTGTAATATGAATTTATTAGGAGGTTAGCATTGGCTTTAGCGCAAACATACCTGTTACAGTGGTTTCTTGGTAAAGTAGGCTGTAGGTTGTAAGTAGTACAGCGAGTTAAGAATTGTACAACAGAAAATTTGACATAGAGATTCTGTAATAATGTCTATAAGGTCGAGTTTTAATCTTGTAAGTGCTAGCCGTTTACTAGTTGTCATTATGAATAGTGCTCACGTTAGTTACTATATCATTGAGTCAGATATTACCTACGTGCTCCAACATAGACCGCATCATCGCTTTCCATCAGGTGAGATGTTGTCAAACATAAAAAAAATGTAATCACTCAAAAACCAAATTAGACATATCTATGATTTTTATAGCAGTATTGCCTGCTTAGCGTAATCTACAGATTAAATTCCCTGTTCGTGATTCAAATTTTACCTTTACAAATTAATCTGAAAATTAGACATAGGTAGATACTATGACCTACTAGTACTTTAATGCTCAACTAGAACATCCCTCTATATGTAGATAGAGATAAGTCTCCGAAATATATAGAAAAAGTGTTAGAAAAAGGCTAGAAAATTTAGCTAGTCTACAAAGAATATATTTGGCGAGAAAAGGCTCGCTCCACCGTGCCGCGTCTAATGAGATAACCTAATAGCCGTGATTCCGACGTTCGCGGGTAGAATCGCTAGAAAACTGCAGCGTAGATACACCTTTACCTTTTGGGTTGTGGAATGAATTGCCATAACATGTTGAATTTAAGTTTACCTTTACAATGGGATTAAAATATTATCATAGATGGAGTGATTTTAAGAACTATTTGCCAATAACCAAACACAACATAAACATCCCAAACAACCAAAATTGTAACGCTTCAAAAAATCTTAGATACACACATACACACACATGGAAAAAAGTTCATTGGTATAGGTATTGGTATATTCTGCAGATATCTTAATTTGAGTTTGTTTTCTGTTTCATAGCCTTGATTTTTTTTTAAAAAACAACAATTATTGATCTAAGTACAGATACAGGATCGCTATTTGGGATGTTCTATGATTGCTACAGCCAAGCTACGGCTGCTACGACCAAGACTACGACTAAGCGAAGAGCGCAAGGAAAGAGTAATAATTATGAAAAAAAAAGTTTACTACCTGTTATTATTATCTTATATATCATTATATATTATTCCTTAAGCTATTCAGTGTATACTTTCTTTCTTTTATGATCATGTCGCCCTTTCGCAATTTATCTTACGCTCACTTCATTATATCTACACTACTACCGAAATGTGTCTCAATCGAATATCCAGCAAGAGGGTCATATCGAATTGAGAATCGATTTTGTCACACCCAAAATACGAGTAGGGTGTAAAAATCCCATTGTAAATATAGATGTATGCCATATGTCGTGAGAGGACTACTTGCCCCTTTGCTAGTGTATTTGTCATGGAAAAAGTGTTTTTATGTGGCCGAATTAGTCATATTATTTGGTTCGATTCCTTTATTTTTCCAAATAGGTGTGCTATTACTGAGCATTCAGCACCACCCGTTAGAGTATTTTCATCATCATCATCATCATTATCAGCCTGCTTTATTTATACTGCTGGACATAGGTATCTCCCAAGGTACGCCACTGAGTCTGGTTCTTTAGCTCTTCTTTTCCTGCTGCAAGCCACTGGATGCCAATCTTTTCTCAACCTAATAGAAGGGCGGCGATTAACAAAATCTGTTAGTTTTTGTAAAATATTAAATTCCATACTATTGTAGGTATGTGGTCATTGGGCGTTACCTATACACTTTTACATAAATTAATACCTTGCATTTTAACAGGGTTGACACGTAATTACTCTAATTCACTATTCTATATTTTATCAGATTTATATTTAGGGACTTTTATAAGTAGACTATTTGCCGGTCTCATTGTATTCACAACAAGTAGCTAATTAAAGTAATCTAGACGCCTAGTGACTACAATATAGAAGATCACTTGAAATGACCCACAGATCTAAACAGCTCAACTGCTGCGTTTGAAGCTAGATTAGCCAGAATGTTGTAAAGTAGTAAAGGCTGCTTCTTGCGCTAAAAGTGAACACATTCCATGAGCAAGTGGTGTTCATTTTCCCCTACTCCACAATATGAGTCGTACAATTACTCATCTACACATAATATATCAATTGTGTTAGGTTATGAAAACATCAGAACATCTGTCATTATAACACCTTTTTCCCACGACGATCAACTTATTTTGCTCACCCAATCAATTAATCCTTTAAATGCTACTCCAGTCATGCGATTGAAAACACCGCCCCCTATCGGTCAAAATGCGTTTTACATTTCTCAACATCTTAATCATTCCGGTTCATAAACTTCCTAAGTGATTACCCCTGCTTGCGTGGACGTGAATTGATTTCAAAGCCTATCTCTTAGAGTACCTTGGTTTAATAGTCATGTAGACAATTTAGGGGCGCGAGTGGTTCGACCACTTAAAATGACAATGGGAGCTTTTTATTGATAGTGAGTTAGACGGGGGTTGTATCAATTTTCAATTACAATTAGATTATTGGATTAAATTTTAGTATTTTGAGTAGTGGAACTTCTTAGTTATTTTTTGGATTTTTTTATTATTTAGTGTGTACAAAAAGATTTTATCTATTTATCTTGCTGTAAACTGGACAAAAATAATATTAAGTAACTTATTAATTATAAGCCACTAGACAGGAATGGGCAGGCTACATCGCTCGTAGAACTGACAACCGATGGGGAAGAAAGGTTCTCGAGTGGCGACCACGAACCGGAAGTCCCAGCGTAGGCCGGCCCCCCACTCGGTGGACTGACGATCTGGTGAAAGCTGCGGGGAGCCGATGGATGCAGGAGGCGAGCAGCCGCTCAAGGTGGCGCGCTCTGGCCTAGGCCTATGTTCAGCAATGGACGTCTTCAGGCTGTTGATGATGATGATAATGATGGCTAGACAGGAAACACTGTGCACTACTTTACAACACAATAAATTAGCGTCACAATTTTAAAACATTGTAAAAATAAAAATGAATGCCGTAAAATTTTCCATAGGCGGACGCGGGATCGCATAAGTTAATAGTACAGTCGGCAGGAGCGGGCACAGATAATGAAATTGTGTACAGAAGCGCAACGAGGCGGGCGCGTGTCTCGGGCAAAAATCCACTTAACAAATTGCTGCTGATTCGTAGGGTTCCGGATTGTTGCCTGCTTTTACCGGCACGTCAATTATTCGACGTGTTATCGATACGAGAACCGAGTTTGGTTACGTCTGTTATGGCGTTTAATCGATTTACGTGTTGTAAAATACAAGCGGGAGCAATAACATATCTTACTGTTATCGATTTGTTTTCCGATTAATCAATCTGACCGCCAGGGCTTCTTCACGTTTTTATATACATCAAATAACTCATAAATTCATGCGTGGTGTGTATATCTCGTTAATCTTAAAAACTACGAGACAATTTTTATAGTACGTCATTATAAAAAATATTTTTAGATTCAGAAAACCCGAAAGAGTAGGCTAGTAGCCTGCTATTAAAAATTAACAATTAAATATTATTTTCATAAAGTAGGTTAAAAATGAATGCAATTATTGAAAAAATAAGTAAAATTGCTAAATAAATCACGGAGTAATAAGCTTTTAAAGTTTCTGGAGGGGGCATCGCCTATCCCTTTCTCGCAAAACAGGAGATTCCCCACGGTTACTATGAAAACGCACGTTGTGAAGTCACATGCCGAAGCGACTGTGTAAAGGTACCACAGCTTAGTAATGAGGTACTATGCAGGAGCAAGAGTGATGTCACTGATATGTTTGAGCTGTCTCTTTTTATTCCTGTATTTTAAAATTCTTGTAACTTTGTCATTTTTTGAGATATTTAATTTTTGTTTTCACGACTGTTTATTTGTTGAGGAATATTATTAGTTTATTCAATAAAAAATAGCAGGTCACTAGCCTATTCGTCATCTATACCAACCCCACTTGGTGGATAACACGCTCTCCATGTGAGAGAAGGCCCGTATTCTTCAAGGTTGACTGGAAGAGATCGCTTTAAGCGATAAGACCGCCCATTGTACTAGCAATTATAAGTCAATTAATTTTCTTTGTATATTTATGTTTAGTTGGTGTACAAAAAAGAGTTTATCTATCTATCTAATCTATCTACCAGGGGGTTATATGCATTGGGCTATAACGTTGAAGTTGACGTTGAAATGAGTATTTTATGAAAAATTCATATTCATATTCATATTCATTTATTGTGCTCACATATAATAATACAGACTAGATGTACATGTCAGGTTGTCTTCAGGATCAATATATGTGCCCTGTAAGGGCGCTGCACATTTAAATTTGCATTTTGAGTGGTTTTTACAATTATATAAGTTTATTGGTACATGTCAATGCTGTTATTATTTAATTCTAATTTTATTATTTACGTCAACTCTAATTACTACTATTATTATAATTAAATTCTTATTAGTCAGGAGATTACAAAGCATTTCAAAAGATTATCATTAATTATTTACTATCCACACCCTATTCCTATTCTTCTAATATCTGCACAAAAATCGGTACAAATGTTAACCAGTATCCGATTAGATTATTCCTTTTAATCACCACAAAAGAGAATGAGCTTTTACCTAGCGCTATCTAACAAAAATACAACAACACAACATAAAATTAGTAAACCGTTAACAGCCGTATCATTTCGTAGGCTGCGACAATGCATAAAAAAGTAAAAAATAAAAATGCGAAATACACGTGACACGTCACTAATGAATATGGCGCTGGGCGTTTTCGCACGCAATTGCACAATTTCAATTATCGTATTAGTTTTGCCATTTATTGTCAAGATTTAATCTAAAATAGACTCTATTTTCAACGAAATAAGGAACTATATAGCTGAAGTTTATATGAATGTAAAAGAATGGGCGAGGCGAGGCCCTGATGAATTAATTGCGGACTATACACTTGTGACAATGATAGTGCCTACTCGGTTATTCGCTTTTATTACTGTCATAATATGAGTTGTGTACAAGTACCTACAAACATGTTTATGCGAACTAGGGAGGTCCACTATCGATTTATTATGTTTGACATAATTATATTTAACCGCGTAACTACTATCGATTAAAATAAAACATTCATAGTACAACACTAAAATTTCTACACTTGTACTTTTACAACCGATGGGGAAGAAAGGTTCCCGAGTGGCGACCACGAACCGGAAGACGCAGTGTAGGCCGGCCCCCCACTCGGTGGACCGACGATCTGGTGAAAGCCGCGGGGAGCCGATGGATGAGCTGCCGCTCAAAGTGGCGCTCTCTAGGGGAGGCCTGTATTCAGCAGTGGATGACTTCAGGCTGTTGATGATGATGATGATGATGATGACTTTTACAATATTTTAGAGAACTTTTTAGAACTGTAGATGTCGTCTCATTTATTTTACTGTTAAGTAGTTTTAGATGAACTAGTTACAAAAGTGAAATGCTCAAAACCGTTGTTATCTCATTGAGGGTACTTATCTACTTATTTATACCCAATGACTTTTAATTTTATTATGGTTTGTAATTATGTAAAAATCAAAAATAAATGACTATTTGAACCGTTCATAAATATTCATAGAGAACTCATTCTCTAATTTCACACGCCACCAGTCAATAACAAACGTCCTATACAAAAAAAAACTTGAAAATTACAAGTATATTTCGCGGTCAGAAAAATTTCAAACGTTCCGTTTGTGCTCCGTCGACGGGCAAAGGAGAGGCTCACAAAGGCCGACGCTGATTTTTTTGTTTCCAAAGGTAGGAAAAAATTTGAATCGAACGAATTACAAAACCGACGCGCGACGTTTGGGGTGGTAGGGTTGCCTACAGAGACAATTAATTTTGATAATAATTTATAAAAATTTGCTGAATTGGATTAAAGATTTTACAATTAATGTATTGATGGAACATTGGTTTTGCTGTTTTGTTTTAATAGTATATATTTTACGAATGCAGCCCTGTGGGCTATCCTCACGTTATGATACTTATTATGCACATATAACATAGTCGTGATAAAGGCTTAAGAATGTAATCTTTGTAAGATAGGATATTTATTAAGAGGGTCCCTACTCATTACATTTTTTGAGGTACTATCGACACTGTTAATTTTTTTGGGGATTAACATCCTGAAGAATAAAGTTATTGTCTTTGTTAGAAATCAAAAAGGACTGCATGCACGTGGCTTTTCTACGGATGATTTACAAAACTCAAGTAAATGAAATATTACATCACATCCTCAACCCTAAATTTCAAATATCGAACGACGACGTACAGAACGGGAGACGCCTATCTCTATTGAATTCCCGAAAAAGGACGAAAATAAAAAGCAATAGGTACGGGCGCACCGCTCGCGAGCCCCTATCAATAGCGCCCGAATAGTGTTCGCCATTCAAACATCGATATTTGTCAGCCTGATTAGCCTGCTCTCCCGCCTAAATTGTTTGAAAATAGAATCTGGTAGAATGACGCAGCGTGATACCAATATTCTGCCAGTATCAAAGAGGTATATGTACTGCGTACTAGAGAAGCTATTCAAAGCACAAATAGTTGTCATTTTTTGTATAATTAAACTAAAATCCGCTACAGCGCTTTACGAGATTAAATCGTCTAACCAACGATCACAACACGCAGCGCTAGTGCCATGGCACATTCGGATCATAATTTTTACTGCTATTCACTGCTGCACGTGCAGTCGCTTTGAGAGCTGAGCATCGAATGAGCGAGAAGATGCTCATTGGCATATTTGCAGTGGTTTACAGTTCAAGTTAGAGATGTCCTGTCTGGTGTATACATAGAAGTCTTTGGCCAGTATGCGTTTGACATTTGTTTTAATTTTTTTTAATCGGGTGGTGTTTGCGTTTTTGTACGAGAGATAATAAAAACAAATTAAAGACGTTCAGAAAACAAAATTACGAAATTAATGTTTTTCTATTTTTGTCTGCGATAGAAATATCAGTGTCTGGAATCGCAATAAAAGTGGTTAATCAAAAGTTTTGGTATCGTGGAAATGCATTTGGAAAGTTCTCAGATTGCCGTCATTGCCGGCTGATGAATCGCCGGGAACGAACAATACGAAACAAACAGTTGCCGCCTCCATTGTTCCACAACTCTGTGTTCGATGAACTTTTCACTTTGTTGATTTGTTTTAGAATTTTGTTTGTGAAGGCGAAACACAAATAAAAGCATTTTTAGCAGACGACGCTTATTGAAATAAATCATAATCTACCTACATAAAATCTTAAACCCGACAGCAGAACATCACATTCTAGCTTCAAATATCATATAGGTAAAATAATTGGTAGGTCTATGTACCCAGGCACCTATTATACTTATTATTATGTAGTAAAACTTTACTTTGAACACTTACCGGTCGATGATAACAGGATCTGATGGGGTTTCGTTTCGGTTCCCACAGCTTTTCTTATCACAACACCGACTGTGAACATAAAACTTGATATTACTAGGTGGTAGGACTTTTCTGCAAAATTCGTCTAGGTAGGTACCACTGCTTTGCCAGTTATTCTGCCGCCAAGCAGTAGTGTACAAGCACTACTGTGTTCCAGTTTGAAGGGCATTGTAGCTAGTGAAATGACTGGGCAAATAAGACTTTATGATTTGATCACTCAGTCTAGTAATTTGATTACTAGACTGTGTGATGTCTCAGGATGACGTGCGCAGTGCATTGTCATGCAAAATTTTATTGATTTAAAGTTCCGAGTGGCACTGCAACTGTTACGGGCAGCCGTGTTGCTTAACATCAGGTAAACGACTTGCTCGTCACGTCATTCAATCGCATAAAAAAAATAGGGGGGGAGTTACCTATATTGGACCACTTTTAACATAATGACACATATCACCGAATTTATACAACCTATACACAAGTTATCCCCGGTTTCTCGTACGTTTGTTAAAGTTAAACTCATGGCAACTTAAAAATACTGAACGCTAATTGGTTGCATGTTGATCACCGGCTGTCGTCAACCAATGAGCGTTTGGTATTTGGTCTGTTAAGTTAACATGAGTTTCACAAACGTACGAGAAACCGCGGTTTAACGTGCAATGTCTAATCGACATTCAATCATTCAAACACTGTAATTTATGTTACTCACAGAATTCACCCTATTATGTATGATGTTACTATAATAAATCTGCAGCTATGTTTCACAGTTCCTAAGTGCGCACTGATCTCTCTATGTTAATCTTGAATACTTATACCCGTCTGCACTAAAGTTTGACAGCTCTTAAGTTCGCAATTATCCCGCTATGGACGTATTCAAGATCTTTCATACTCGTACCTATGTCACTTATGTACTGTTAGGGTTTTTTTTATGTAAATGAATGAAGTGACAAGCTAGTCGATCGCTTGATGTTAAGTGTCACGGCTGCCCATTACAGATTGCAGTATTACTCGCAACTCTCCTTTATTGACTGGCCTGTTAGCTCAGTGGTAGTAGCTCTGCCTTCTGAACTATAGGTTGTAGGTTCGATTCCTACCCAGGACAAACATTTGGGTGATGAACATCGATGTTTGTTCTGTGTCTGGTTGTTATATTGTATTCTATGTATGTATTTACAAACAAAAAAGTATCTAAGTATTTTCAGTTATCTGGTTCCCATAGTACAAGCTATGCTTAGTTTGGGGCTAGATGGCGCTGCGTGACATGTCCCACACATATTTATTTTATTTATTTTATTTTTATTTAATATAGTTTTACGTGACACTGCACTGCGCACGTCATCCTGAGACTTCACACAGTATCGTAATAAGATTACTAGGCTGAGTGATCAGATCACAAAGTCACATTTGCTCATATAGTATAATTTCACTAGCTACAGTGCCCTTCAAACAGGAAAATAGTACTGCTTGCACACTACTGCTTGGTAGCAGAATAACTGGCAAAGTGGTGGTACTCACCTAGACGAACTTTGCAGAAAAGTCCTACCACCTAGTAAACGTACTCGTACCTATCTCACTTATGTAGGTACTGCTTAAGGTACCTATAATATAAGTACTAATATTTATCTTATTAGTGAGTGTTAAACTAAAGTTTTTCTTTCATTTCTTTTTTTAACATGTTAGTAGTTTTCTACAAATGTTACACATTCATCGACGGGTCGTAAGTAAGGCTTTTGGTCTCAAGACCCGTGGGTTCAAATGTTGAAAAAATCAAGTTCATCTGACTGTTCTATTAGCTCAGTTGATAGTAGCTCTGCCTTCTTGTGGGTTCGATTCCCACCCAGGACAAACATTTGTGTGATGAACATCGATGTTTGTTTTGTGTATATTTACAAACAAAAATGTATCTATTTCTATCAGTTATCTGGTTCCCATAGTACAAGCTATGCTTAGTTTGGGGCTAGATGGCGCTGTGTGAAATGCCCACACAATATTTATGTATTTATTTATTATCCTAAGCTTAGTTCTCGTTTTTGAATATTTATCTAATTTCTTTATTTAAATTGAATAAGCATCTTTATATTTTTTTTAGCGTGACATAATATCTCGTAAGCAGGTATGTAATTAACCAATTTCTTACAAAACATGTAGATGCGTGCTCATAGTACCTATGTGAAGACCCAACAGCACCCGTAGATAAAACTGCCTACTTAAAGGGCCACCTATCATAGGGAAAATCAATATATTGCCAGTAGATGTACGGTAGGGTTCGCGTGTCTATCATAGAACGAACGATTTATAGCTATTTCGGAAGGTATATCTGACTTGAGTTGGTTTTGCACGTGACAGTACAGTTTTCTTGACAAAAATACAGGTTCCTTGTACATATAAAGATGATTCTCTAGATCTATAGGAAACACGGTTCCTGCAAATAAAAACTAAAAAGAAAGTCTGGCAGTTGTCATTGGCACCATTCACCATCACATTGGGCAGCTTGGCTATATAAAATTAGTCGTTATTGCTGCGACAGCTATAGCGGCTAATTCTACTATAAACTAAAACACTGACTAAACAACCTGAAATACATACAACAGCTGGCGTTAAAGCTACTAAACAAAAAAAATAAAAGCATGTCCACACAAATCAAACGTCACCAATGCACGCGCCCTACCGCGGCTCCTTGACGCAAAGGGCAAAGACATCGAAAGGACAGACTCCCTAGAGACTCCTCCCCAGAAGACGATAGAGCAGGACACGCATATGCCCCGGAAAGAGACAGGGATATCGACAAAGGTGGGATAAAATTTTAATTGCTCACACAGACGCAGTCGCGCGTTGTCAAACACCAACACATAGATGTGACGGCGAGACGATTGTGCGAGTTTACGAGCGGAAAAACCACCCCAAACAAATGGTTAAATTAATAAGGACGTTCACTTCTGTCAGTGCGTTTGTACGAAAGTTAGAAACGTGTTGAACATCAGCGTAACATTATGTTTGATTTGTAAAATTATTATACTGATGAACGTGAAAATATACTGCATTACTTTCGTACCTGTGCTCTGTGATGTATTTTTATAAAACACACACAAGTTTATGGCACAAACTACGACACAATAGAACATTACTGGAAGAAGGATGACCAGCAATATTTTGTGTTTGTATATTTTTGACAAATGACTGCTGTGACGTTTCTACGAAACACTGGTCTGTAAAGTAAACAATATATTCTCATGTCCTCATAAATTAAAATTTTGATATTATTTAAAATTAACGCAGGAACGCAATGCTAAAGTTTTAAAAATTCTGGTTTAAACTACACTCGTATTATGACGAAAAATATAGTCAATGCTTACCTGCACATAACTTCGTGTGTGAGAAGTACCCTGCACATTTCTGGATTTTTATCCTGACCTTCATAGACGATGGGCTAAAACAAAAAACAAAAATTAGTCACATGCACAAAAATAATAGAAACTAACGTAAGTAGTATTCATAACTAAAACTAGTAAACGGCTAGCACTCACGTAAATTTAGTCGAATAACTCGACCGGTGTTCAGGCAATAAAGATGGCCATCTTCATGGAGTATGCACGGCCACGATGGGGGCTCTGCTGGATGGGCATCTTTATTGCCTGAACCACCGATCGAGTTATTCGATTAAATAATTAATTAATTTAATTAAAAATCACCAAAATGATAGCATAAGATAAAAAAATCGGTTGCGTCATTCCATTATCTTTGCTGGTTAATTTATGCACCCTAGCCCTGCATAATTGCATTTTATTAAAAGAACCAAAATCTAATCAGCATTAAATATGCAGTGACCTATTATAAAAGTTAGAGATAAAGATATTTTCACTTCTTTAAATCCAAATGTAGTAAAAATTGAATGACCTCCTAATTATAAAATATTTAATTTAGTCTTGAAGCTTATTAAGATTTGAAATAAATTATGTACATAATATACAGAAGTAAAATGCTAACTACCAAACATTACATTACTACAAATATATAAAAGTGGAATGTTGTTTGGCTTTCACGTCAAAATGGCTGAACCGTTTTTGATGAAGTTTTTCACACAGATTTCTTATATTATCGGTACCAACGCAGGATAGTTTTTATCCCGGAAAATTGTAATTTACTGCGGAAAAACGGAAAAGTTCCAGATAAATTAGCGGGGCGCTTTTAGTTTAAAACATTCGTAGCTTAATTGTTCATTCTCTCGTGGCACTCTCAAATCCTACTCATAAAAAGCTATTTGTTACCAAAATAAATATTAGTTACATCAAACGACCAGCATTAGCCTGTAAATCCCCCAAATCCAAAATAGATATTTTCATCCCTAACAAAATATTTAATTGAATATGAAACAGCCGGGTACTATCGTTCTTTGTGCGCTGGATTTGTAAGGATTTCTCCACTGTAGGGTGTTTAGTAATAGCATGGAGTACACAACTCAGTAGAAAGCAAAATGTGTGAAGGTTTAATAAGTATCGTCATTATAATAAAAACATCATGATGAATTTCTTGAAAATTTGTGCACGCCCCGTGAGTTCCAGCAGCTTCTCCTAAAACAGTGATTACCCACTAATAAAATTGCGGTTTTTTCAGCGTGAAAATTACTTCTAAATTAAAATTGTAATTCTAACTAGTACGAGAAACCCATAGTTCGTGATAATTGATGTCAGCGCGATGCGATTCGAGCAAACAAACACTTTCTGATGATATTTTTTATCGTGACCTTATATTTAATTAGGCCGGTAAAACTTATTAAAACAAATTAATCAAGTACCTACCTAATTTGCAAAATACTTCCGCATTAGTGATGATTCATGAATGTGTTGACAAAACCTATAGTGGCCTTAAATTACTCCTCCATTACATTGTGTCCAATGCTTTTGGGAACCGAAGGACCATAGAAAAGTAAATAACTAGATAGGGTCAAAATATTTTGTCGAGGGTCATTTAGGGTGTCAGGTGTGACTGGTAATCATGTGATCTGCCCATTTAATGCGCAAACTTAATTGTATAAAACAAATGTAATAGAATGAACGACAACATTATAGGTTGTGTATAGACCTATTTTATATTTACGTGCAGTTATTGTTGCCAAAATGTTAGGTACGCTACATACTGGGGGCTGGAGCATTATGAACTTTATATTGACACAGAATAGATAATATCTAGTATTATCAGGGCAGCCACTATACAGACAAAATGTTTTTGTAGTAGGTAGTGTGTAGTTGCATTTATCAGTAGTTTATGATGATTGTGATAGCTTAGAGTAGGTACCTGACCAAGTTCTTTATCCGTTAAAAAACTGTAGTGTTTTATTTGCAATTGAAATAATAAGCTATTTTCATTTACGAGCCCCCGGTAAATTTTTAGATCAATTGATCGCTGCTACGACTAAAAACTCCTAGATAAAGTTTAGGATCTAGGTATAAGAATGGTTTAACCTTAAACGTAACAACACAGATTAGCTAACAAAACTCATAATTCCCCACAGACTAGCTACTGTACTAGTCAGATAGTGGGGCAACATTTTTCAAGTTCATCCTGAGTAGTCCCTCAGGACAGCCGCGAGCGAGCTACCCGCCCTGGGCATAGTCTGGCTGTCGCCTGGGATTCAATCTCATGGGAATTTGGGGAGATTTAAAAAAAATTGGACACTGGTGCCCTGGTAGTTAGAAGGGGTTGATTGCTAATTATTCATATTTGTATGGAAATAGTGTAAAGATAATTATTGATTATTTTTGATTCATAATGATGCTGGAGGGGAAAGGTATTCAATTTTTCACATTTTGGTTTTATTTTGCACCACACTGTGGTCTGCGATTTGATCGAATTACCTGCTATTAAGTTCTCTATGTCCAAAGTCTTTATGTATAATTTTTAAGGCATAGAAAATAATATTAATAGCCAGCCTATTTTTTCTAAATTATAGCATTTCGTAAGTAGAGAAATTTGAGACCATCAATTTTAACTGCAGCAGCATAGTTTGATCAAACAATAAGGAAGAGTTTGATGTTCTGTCTTGTTTACGTTTTAGTCCAAATTTAGTCTTCATCATCATCATCATCATCATCATCATCAGCCTGAAGACGTCTACTGCTGAACACAGACCTCCCCCAAAGAGCGCCACTTTGAACGGCTGCTTGCCTCCTGCGTCCATCGGCTCCCCACGGTTCCTCACCAGATCGTCGTTTAGTCTTAACTGAGTCAAATGTAGGTTTTGAGCCACTTTAAGATATGAGTTGTTACCTAGAAAATATTATCAGAAACACAGAAATTACACAGTTCTGAATTTATGTACAAACAAGTAATAAAAAGTGCCCCGGAGGTTCAAAGAAGCTGGGACAAACAACGTCCACGCGTGATTTACGTGAGAGAGTATGCAGCTAGACTATTTTATATAAGCTATGAAAGATTTTCAACTTTAGGTGTCTTTTCTAGCCTGAAGATTTCTATCGTGTAAAATGTCTTTAAAGATGGAATTTTCACTTCAATATTGTAGTTTTAGGTTTTCTTTAAATTTTACATTACATCGTTACTTCTAACTTCTAGTGACATTAATCTGAATTTGATTAAACGCTATCACATCATTCCCATATAAATACATCTTAAAGTTATCAGTGGCATTCATCAAGTTAGAAAGTCAGCCTATACCGACACCGCAAAGGGTAACGGCCATTTTTCTTGTTACCTATCTTTGCTTAGTTGACAAGTAAACAACGCATATTTACTTTTAAAACTTATCCTGTGTATTTTAAAGTCCACGATAACTAGAAGAAATGATAAAGAATTCTAAGAGACAAGACGGGAATTCAGTGATTTACGTTCAGGCATTCACGGCAAGCGGTGCCAGCAACTTGCTCAGATATTTTTATTGTTCTGTTTATGCATTTTATTTCCGAGTTTCACGCAATATCATGTTCATAAAAATGTAGAGTAAATTCTATAAATGTATAGAGTTTTTTAAAATGCTATAATAGTGTATCTTATCTTAAATATCAGTTGCAGATTAAAATTACCAAGTTTATATGTTGGTATGAAATAAGAGTCACCGCAAAATCCACACAAATCAAAAAAAAAAACTACTCGATAAACCCATTGTTAATTAGCTTCCGAAAGTCATTTACCCAACAAAAAGGCACCAAATTAATATGTTGTTTGAACATTGTTAAGTAAACATAATCACGAACGCACGTGTTCAGCACACGACCGCTCTATTCAAGCTTCGGCCATTCTATGGGATTTCGTAGAATCTCATTCCGTGGACCGTGAGTCAGTATCTTAAGACTATAGCCAAACAGAGGGTGTATAGATTGATGTTTTAGATATTGATATGATAGTGATTTAGTATGGGAACACAAATAATCCAGTGATTAATGCTGCATAGCCGGTGGATACTTTAAAATGAATGTTATCGGTGATCTGACCCTTATTTTAGGGGCGGTAAAGTAGCAGTTTTCTTTTGTAGACGTGTGAATGTTAGAGGGCTACTTCAGCGTAATCGCAAAATGGAGGCTCTAATCTAATATAAATCTTGTTTTAATAATGACACGGCGCTATTTTGCAAAAATTAGAAGAGTAGCTTAAGCTGGTGTAGTGCAAATATTACATCACATTCATTATTATAAACACATAAAACACACTTGAACATTGTACATTTTTTGAGTCATTCATAGTCCGAACCGTCAAGAAATGGAATGCTCTTCCAGCAACAGTGTTTGCTCCTGGGTATAACCTGGGACTTTTCAAGTCAAGAGTGGATTGGCGTCTCATGGGCAAACATGCTCCACCTTAGACAACCTCGTCATTTACCATCAGGTGAGTTGTTGTCAAACGTATGCCCATTTTAGTATTAAAACAATTGTGGGTTATAATAAAACTATACGACCCAACTCTAAAAATTATTTTGCTAATAAACTCGTCATTTTTCCCGAGTCACGTGGGCTGTGGTTATTGTGACAATATGTTCCGCCTGTGGCTACGCTCGCATTATTATGTTTGTTCTATCACTAAACTCCGTAACAATTGTATGGAATTCGACAGATACAACGTAAAGCTATACAGGCAGAAGAAATATAAAGTACCTGTGATATATAAGTATAGATACGTATATGAGATGTAATAAAAACTATTGAAACCATTAAAAAAGATTACAAAACTAAAATCCAAAAATCAGCCTAAAAACTGTCAGAATACATGTCACGACGTCAGATAGCGTAATTTTTTAAATCTCGCCAAAACAAGAGTTGCGTGCCGAGTTCGCATGCACTGTACAACATTAGCTGATTGCTACTGTGCCCTCAGCCTAACCGCAATGTAACGAAAATGCAGTGATAGAGCTTCTAACAAAACATAGATCGAGTATTAGAAAACGCCATCACCACCAAAAAAGCAAGCAGGTATCGTAGACTTTCTGTCAACTTGTCAGCGATCGGTTACTAGAGTTCTGCTGATTTTAAAATTTTTATGTTTTATTGTTCGATATTATTGGGCTCGCATTACCCAACTCGTAAGTTTTAAAGCAGATTTTGGTTATAAAAAGAAAATAGGTATAATCCATTCGACTTATCACAGATGTAGAATATTACGAAATAGTTAGAGCTCTCATATTCAACAATGATAATTTAAACAAGTACGAGCTTAACTATATACACAGGTAATTGGTAATACATTGACAAGACAAGACTGTAATGCCCGTCTGCACTACAGTTTGACAGCTCCTAAGTTAAGACTTATCCTTATATGACGCACCTACTTCAATGCATTTAGGTAAATACAAGTAAGGAAACAATCGATATTCTTTTGTTTTATCTGACAACACAAACAAAGCATCTACGCTGTCAAGCAACTCGACGCTTATGTAAACATAGATCACTGCTATAAATTACATTGCGCCCTTACATTTTAATACAATTAAATCGACCACGAGTCTCTATTATCCGAACGCCATCTTTTCATCGCAATTTTTACAGAATGGCCATTTTGCGTGTCGCTGTCACAGTACTAAGTGCTGGTATTGTTTTGTTAATCAACTTTGAATAATTTTTGTTAATTGTTTAGTGTTATATGGTTACGGTCGATTGGAATAGGTACTTACTTTGTTTTATTTAATGAAACAAATGACTATACAGTTTGCCATATTATTTGATTAGACAATACGATTGTCTGGAAGCAATGGGTATGTTCTGAACTATTACTTGTACAGGGTTTTATACTTCACTGCAACTAAGTATTTTTTAAAGTTTTATTGATGGGTAACATTGTAAACATGGTAACCTTCTTTTATTCTAGTACTCGTTGCAGGCTAATATAGCAAGGGCAGGCTCTAGTTATAATATAATTTGTTAGTTGCACTTGAATCCCCTATCTCAGTCCCCCAGGGGACTACACAGCACTCTCTATTCCATCTCGATCCCTTACGCTAGGGACTCAAATAGTACGAACATTTATACTTCACAGCACCTATTGTTTTTTAAAGTTTTACTAATGGGTACCATTGTAAACATTTAGCTTAGTAACGTTTTATTCTGGTACACGTTGGAGGCTAATATAGCTAGGGCAGGCCCTAGGTATAATATAATTTGTTAGTTGCACTTGAATCCCAGTCCCCCAGGGGATTACACAGCACTCTCTATTCCATCTCGAACCCCTATGCTGGGGACTCAAACAGTACGAACAAAACCTATTCTATTTAGTTTTAGAATTTCTGAAAGGTATGCATGCGTTACTCATATACATTTTATTTCCTACACAACAAGAAGAAAAAAAATCTAATTTAATATTGCACCTTCATTCCTTCCGAAACACATACATACATAGAAATTTCTGTAATTCTAAGTTAACTACATCGGCCTAACTTAATTATGTTCATGGCATAAATCTTTAGTAATTGGCTTCCAGTTTCACAACACTAAGAGCTTGGGACGTGTTGAAATTATATATGTGAGGTGTGGGTGCTTCAACGTGTTCGTACTTTAACTTATTGTTAATAAGTAATTAGTGAATTGAGAAGAAATTTTCAGTCAGCTTTTGATACAAAGATTTTTTTAGGGATTTTTAACTGAAAGCTATACTTTATTATCATTTATTGAATTTTCAATTAAAATAACTGTTTTGTGGTGTCTAATATTAAATGGATTTATTTAAATATTTTTTTCTCTAAATAATTTTTAATCCTGCATGAAGCTGTACGTGGCTTTTATTAGAGTACGTATTATAAATCAATGAATCAGCAATTCAACGTGGCAATGCTGCCAGCATGTTGGGTACGCTACCTACCGGTAGTGGGATGGAGCATTTGGACTGTCTATATCCGTCCAAGTGTTCTTTGTAGTAGATAGTGTAGCTAGTTTATTAGTTTTTATTATTGTAGTAGTTAGTTTAAAGAATAAAGACACATTGCCCGTTAAAAAAATTTAATGCGTTGTTATTATGATATTTATTCATATTCATATTGCACACTTTGCACTTTGCACACAAAACCATTGTTAATAGTTTGTGATTGGCGTAAGTGCATTACTCACCAGGTTAATTTGGCTAGAATGCATTTATAGAGCCCCATTTAAAGAACATTTTGAGACTTTTAGTCTAATTTTCGCTTTTCTGCAATTTTTTTAAGTGGCAATTTGCCTTTGTTCTTTAAACTAACTACTACAAGAATAAAAACTATAATATATATATTAAAAGCTACTAGCTACACTACCTAATACAAAGAACATTTCGACTGTATACTAGCCAGGATGGCCTATAGACACTTGACAGTCCAAATGCATTAGCCCACTACCGGTAGGTAGCGTAGGTATTCAACATGCTGGCAGCATTGCCTCATTCTGGAAACCCAAGGTAATTTCGACGCGAAAAGTATCAAAACCACCTTACCATTAATCTAGGAAACACACAGGCGAAATAATCCATTTGTAAAATGTATTTATAATAAGTACAAACACTATGTCACAAGTATTAGCAAACTAAATTCAGAATCACATCCCCTACCATCACAATTCCACAACCCTTTGAGCTGTCGATCAAATCTTAAATTTCTGATGCTACAGAGGCGTTGGTTCGGCGTCGAATTTAAAACTAACGTGGGATATAATTATAACATTAGATAAGATTCTAATGCCAACGGAATTTAAATCAGTGGTTAAGCTTGGTACTAACTTTGTTCATATTAGTGTTGACAAAATTATCTTTACTTTACCCGATGTTATACATCTGGCTGTATTATTTTACCATCCTTTTACTACCGTTTGCGGGCAAGACATCGCTTTCAGAATTTAGCCAATGTTTCTTAGTCTTATGCACTCAACTTAACTACCTTTTAATAACAATAATGAATCTAATCTTATGTTTTATATTAATAATATACGTACTAGTAATAAAAAAAAAAAAGGTACAAAGGTACCGTAAGGTAGGTAGGTAGGTAAGGTAAGGTAGGTATAATAAAGGTACTTCTTTTTTTTGGGAATAATTTTTGTTTTTTTTTTATTCATACTCACTGCTACCATTATATCTAAAATGATATAGATAGAGGTGTTGGCTTTATTGTTGGAAATCCTAAACCAAATACTCATTTCAACATTTATGAAAATATTGCTTTCCTTTTCATATAGCTGTACCTGTATGGCTTTTAAATCGGCAAATTAGATTTAGTTTCACATTTTGTACAATGGTCCCAACACCCAACTCAGCCACCCAATTACATATTATTAGAAAATGGGTGTTTGTTTTTTCCAAATTTTATTTATATTATTTATATTATTATTTATAATAAGTTTTCGAGCATCTAAATCTAAATCATGAACCTAAAAGGAAAAGGGTTCTTTAAAACCATTATAAATGAGTACTCACTAAAAAACGAAAACTCGAAGCTTAACTACTGTGTCAACAATATACTACGAAATCAGTAATGATTGTGCTCAAACGCAATGCAATTTAGGCCGGTAGAGGGCGCAGGGATTAGCCCCTAATCGGGCGGTGGTGATGACAATCTGCCACGTGACGTCACGTGGACAACGCGTGGCCCACGGACCACGGTTCATAAAGTCGGCGGTCGGAATTGCTCCAGCCTCCTCTTTAATTGATAGGAATTATCGTTTGGTTACTACTGGATTACGCTTTTACTTTGATGGTGGAGGTGTCACTGTTTTTACGTATACCATGAATCATCAAATCAGTGGTCGGAATTGGTCCGGCCTCCTCTTTAATTGATAGGGATTGTTGTTTTGTTACTATTGGATTACTCTTTTACTTTGATAGTTGAATTGTTTTTAGTTTTTTACGTATACCATAAGCCATAAAATCGATGGTCGGAATTGGTCCAATCTCCTCTTTAATTGATAGGAATTATCATTTGGATTACCTACTCTTTTACTTTGATAGTGGAGGGGTTTTTAGTTTTTTTACTTATGGCGTATTGGAACAAACTACATTCAAGGACTGAGTAGGGTTTTTAGACCGACTGTTTCAGAGTAGGTAGTATTAGTAGGGAATGGATTAGTATTTGTGAACATTTTGCCCTCAAACCTTAAGTTTAACGGGTCGTTAATGAGGACGGGTGCATAAAATTCCACGAATCGCCATTAAGGGAAAAGTCAATGTAGATAAAGGTAGTGATGATGGCGATGATGACGAAAAGTATACAAATAAAAAAAAAATATCACTGACCTGTTTTGTCACCGAATCGATGAGTCGTACGAAAATGTCCTGCTCTTGTCTGATACCTGTAAAACAAACATTGCTATGAACGCTTCATACTTTACTTCAATAGCTTCAAAATGTGCTATCAATAACATTAAAAAAAAAGATAAAGCTGTAAATAACATTAACAGTCTTCTAAAACTGCACCTAACACAACCATGTTCTAATACTAACGTCTACGAAACGTTAACATTTACACATTGTAGTAATAAAGATCGTAGCGTCTGGCTACGAGCTACGCCGTAGCTCCGTAGCAGCATAATTTGTTAACCTCTCGAAATTGCCTCTACTTTTCTTTTTCTTGGTGAAATTGAGATGTGCTTGTATTTTGCTTCTAATTGAATATTATCCATTAATATTAATGTATGCGATTAATTTAATCTGACGGCTTTACTAGAACTTCCACAAATGAATATGATTAGAACATTTTATTTGACAAGTAATCGTTTAGTGTTCCATGCATATATTATCGATTTATTATAAAGGCATATCGAGTTTTTGTGGCGTCGTAATTCAAAACTGCTAAGACCACTGAAATGACAAAAGTCAACTATGAATAATTTTTTTTTCGTTTCATTTTATTTAAGAAAATTGTAATTTTTATTTATGAAGTATTACTTATAATGTTTTTGCATAACAAATTATTTAAATAAAATGGAATTTCATTTTACAGGTTCGTTGGAATTTATTTGGACAAGTTAGAAAGGCCCAAACCAACCGCAGGGTATTTTTCAACGATAAAAGCAATAGATTGATTCCGCTTCATCTAGTCTCCAACATCCACTGATGTTAGATTGACAATAGACACACTAGTGCCTACATTCAGCATTGTGACAATATTTGCTAGCCCCGACCATCAAACGTCTCAAGACGTCGTGAAGGATTTATCGGCTTTGCATTGAGACGTGCACAATGCTAATAGAAGCAACGTGCAGTGTGTACAATGTACATGTCTATTGTATTTAGATCAATGGATTAGAGCCACGATGCGAAAACAATGAGGAGTTTTATTTAAAAAAAAGAAATGGGGTTTTATGTATGACCCAATAGATGGCGCCAGTTGTGGTTTCACCGAAATCTGTCACTGCCACTGTTTCAAGCATAGACCACAGGTTATAAGAAATGTGTCACGATACTGACTGACAACTCTAAACTGTTTCGTTTGTTTTATTTTCGTTGCGCGATAGCTCGGCTTAATTATGGATCATAATATTAACGTTTATCTGTCTCGTAGTTCTGCTGTACTTCAATTTACTTAAGAACAATGCACCACAGTCTACTTAGGAGATACTACAGACAATATAGTCGTGGTCTACTCAACTGAATTTGACATTTCTTTGTAGGTAGTCTAAGCATTTTCTTATGTTTAAACTACTCTGTGGTTTGAAAGGTTTAAACTATGTACTTAGAGCGCCATCTAGAAAAGAAGCGGAAGTAGCGTTTTTTTAAATAAAAAGCCTCATTGTTAAAGTTATTTCAAAAAAGTTTGGATAATTTAAGCCAACATTTAGATGCTTCCTTCTTCCTTGTAAGACAATTGGATGGCAGCCTGTCAGAATTGTATGTCACCCGAAGTTTATTATAGCTTAAATAACTGTCACTTAGTTCTCTAAGGGTCTCTAACTAACAAGTTTGCTGAGCGAAAATGGGACTTATCTAGGAGAAAAATTGTTATTATTTAAAGGGATTCGAACCCACGACGTTAGTAAACAAAACTCACCGTTCGCATAAAGTAACTGTAGCCTGTATTGGATGCCATTGTTTGTTTTTTGTCCTTCTGCTTCCTGTAACAAATAACAGTATTGAATATTATCGAAAGTCGTAACATATCAAAAAAGTATGTCACCTAACATTTTAAAGCTGTGTACCGATTGAAGCTAGTAGAATATTGTTTTGTCTTTATTAGGACTCATTCACACGGTACCAGCTTCTATATCCAGTGCACAAGCTGGGTCTGCATTCAGCTGCCAGTGAGCAAACTAACCACACGAAGCCAGTACTAAGAACAGTGGTCATCACTAATACCGGCACACTACTGTATAAAAAGGTGTTTAAATTATTTATCAAACTTGGTATTCTAATGGGACAAATAGATTCCACTGCATAACCAGTAATATAACAAACAATTATTTTCCACTAGATAACCAGTTATGAAACTAGGTATTTTAATGAGAGAAAAAAACAACTTCTGCTATGGCCCAAATTAGTTTTGGGATAGCAAGGATGCGTTATGTGCCCTAAGGCTTTATGGCGTTAATTTTATAAGAGAGTGGACTGTATTTTTTATCGTTAGGCGACTGGTTACAACAAATGGTATCACAACTACGACGAGCAAATGCTTAGGACTAGGATAAAGGAATTCCACGCACCTTCGCTCCACATAGGTACTCCTGGGAAGGTCCAGAGCGTCCTGGATTGTCCAGTATCACTGGTCGATCGCCGATGAGGTCCGATTGCTAACCACTGTCCAGAATTGTCTATATTTTGGTGCACCAACACTAATCAACTTGTTTTAGGATTTTAACACGTACTTAGAATTGCGGTAATATTCACACAGGGCGCGTGCGCATATATTATCGTGCGCAGATCCTTCCCTTGCGACGGTTCAAGGGTGACAGTTGACACCGAGCGCATCAGCTAGGTGTCGCGCGTGGTTGGCGAATTTGGAGGGAGGGAAAAGGACGCAATATACTCATCAAGCCAATGATACCATGTCAATATAATTTGAATGAGAAATATATGCCTATACGGCGCCAACATCCCCCCGGCCTTAAAGGGTTGCCTTTAAGAAACCAAAATGCGTATAAAATATCGTATGTTACTATATCAAATAGTATGCGGTGCGGTGTAGAGTATAAAATCTATATAAAATAATATGCGGTTAAATATAAGCGGGAAAATATTTTGCGGGTGAATATGTGTGTGCGGTACTTAATATTATGCGGTTCAATATAATTTAATACGCGGTAATATATTTAGTTTAACTTAAATTTTAAAGTAAAAGCTAAGAAATTATGCTATAAGAAATTATTGATTAGGTAAGGGACATAACTTAACTACCGGGCGAAGGTAGCTTCCCTTTGAAGTCTTTATCGCGCAAACTCGAGTAGTGCCATCCTTAGACGGAAATACCTCTTTCACAATGCCCAAAGGCCAAGCAAAGGGGGGAGCATTGTCAGTCTTGACAATGACAACCGTTCCCTCTTGTATGGGAACAGAAGGAACATTCCACTTAGCTCGCGATTGCAGCTGGTGCAAATATTCAGCGCGCCAACGCTTCCAGAAGGACTGTACCATTCCATCAAGCAGGCTATGTCTTTGACGTAAGTCTATCGAGCTAACCTCGGGCGCGGGAACTGAAGAAAGCGGCATAGTTTGCAAAAAATGCGCAGGCGTAAGAGCAGAGGGCTCTGCGGGGTCACTACTCATGGCGACAAGCGGGCGTGAATTTATAAGTGCTTCTATCTGTGTGAGAACAGTAAGAAGCTCCTCGTACGAAACGATTTGTTGACCTATGACCTTAAAAAGTATGGTTTTAATAATCTTCACCATACTCTCCCAACAACCACCCCAGTGTGGTGAAACAGGAGGAATGAACTTCCAATCTATGCGATTCTCAGAAAATTCAAGCTCCAGGCGAGGCCGTAGTTCGTCCAAAAATGTATAGAGGTCGCGGAGATACGAACGTGCTCCAACGAAACAAGTCCCGTTATCGGAGTACATACACTTTATAGGGCCACGTCGAGACAGAAAGCGTTTAAACGCATTGATGAAGCTGACTGTACTCAGATCTGTAGCTATCTCAATGTGAGTGGCGCGGGTTGTAAGACACGTGAAGATGCATAGCCAAGCTTTACGGCTCTTCACCCCCCGACCACGAACGGGTGTGTACAACAATGGGCCAGCATAGTCGCACCCTACGTGTGTAAAAGCTTTATCTACCTGATTGACGCGGTGACTAGGTAGATCAGCCATAAGCGGAAATAACGGAGTCGGTCTCGATCGGAAACAAACGTTACATTTATGAATGCGGTTGCGTATAATGCGCCTTGCAGCTAAGATCCAAAATCTTTGTCTTAATAAAGACATCAGAAGCTCTGGTCCAGCATGCAAGTGCTTGCGGTGATAGTAGTCTACTACCAAGTCAACTACATGGTCGTGGCGTGGTAGAAGGCACGGATGCTTATGCGTATATTCCTCGGCGGAATTCGACAAGCGACCTCCAACGCGAATAAGACCATTACTATCAATAAACGGCCGAAGTTTATTTAAAGCGGGTGAACAAGGTTTATTTTTTAAAAGATTAGATTTATCGTGCGAGAAATAAATATTTTGCACGGCGCGAATTAACTCAATTTCTGCATAATCTAAGTCTGCGGCGGATACAGAACTACCACGAGGTAATTTTTTCATAAAGCGGTAAACATAAACAATGGCACGTAACAATTTAGAATACGACGAATGTCGTTGCGCGAGCGCGTAAAGCGGGGAGTCCTCAGGACTAGTCGTGAGGACATGTACCTGAGACCGTTGTTCAGGCACATCTGCGTAATCATTATTATCGATTTTAACTATAGGCCATTCACTAGGATCGCGCGTGATCCAGGAAGGTCCAGTATACCATAACGGATGGTCAACTAACTTGTCCGGGGTGAGACCACGTGACAAGCAGTCCGCGGGATTATTTGAGCCAGAAACATGAAAGTATCGACTCGCGGGAATATTATCTGTTAATTTTACAACTCGATTGGCGACAAAGGTCTGCCAACGATGCGGAGACGCTTTTATCCAACAAAGAACGACTTTGGAATCGCTGAAGGCGTAGACATCCCTGACGGGATAACGCGGTTTAACAATGTCTATAACCTTGCGAAGTAACTGTGACAACATTACCGCAGCGCAGAGTTCCAATCGTGCAACAGAAACTACGTTTACTGGTGACACTTTAGACTTCGCGCATACGAGTTGTACAGTATACTCGGAACCTACGCGGATTTGCATGTATACAACGGCACCGTAGGCTCGCTCGCTCGCGTCAGCAAAGCCGATAACATTAACATCACAATCCTGCACAATACCCAGATGTCGTGGGATGCGCAGTTGGTTGAGCGCGGGCAGCTCAGCACAAAACTGCACCCAGCAGTTGACAATATGTTGAGGAGGCTCAGCATCCCAGTCGCACTTTGACAACCAAAGCTCTTTGATAAGAAGCTTGGCGTACAAAATGACGGGAGCTGCAAAACCCATGATGTCCCACAGACGTGCTATCGCGGACAACATCGTGCGTTTAGTGCACTTGTCGTCTGGTGCGGCGACAACAAAGCGGAAACAATCACCAGATCTATCCCAAAATAGACCTAAGATTTTATGCGGAACAGACTCCTCGAACTCTTTGTCACGAGGTTCTTTGTGTGTATCTGGTATGTGGGCTAGTACAGCATCAGAATTGCTTGTCCACTTGACGAGGTCGAATTGACCCAATTTGAAAAGTTGGATTAGCTCATCACTCAATGTGATAGCTCGCGTCGTCGTCATAACAGATAAAACAATGTCATCCATATACAGGGATGAAACAATGGCGTCTTTCGCGGCGGGAAATTTATCTCCTTCATCAAGGACCAGTTGACGCACAACGCGTAATGCGTGAAAAGGACTGGACTTTAGTCCGAAACAGACGCGGTTAAATTGATAAACAGCAACAGGATCATCAGTACTAAACCGATATAAAATCCGTTGAAACCTGCGGTCAGGCTCGCGTACTACTATTTGAAGGAACATTTGACGGCAATCGGCAGAAAGCGTAACTTCAAATAGGCGGAAATTTATAAGAATGCTAAACAAGTCGCCTTGTAAATTAGCACCTGCATGGAGAAGTTCATTTAGGCTGGGACCAGACGGCACAGTTTTACAACTCGCGTCCAGCACGCAGCGAAGACGAGTCGAAGATTTATCTTCCCTCACTACTCCATGATGCGGGATCGTATATGAAGGTCGAGTAACGTCATCATTATTTATATCGATAGGACTTAGGTAGCCCTTATCTATATAATCGCGTATAACATCATTATACGCGGCGCGGATTTTGAGCGAAGCATCTAACTTACGCTCTAAACACTTGAGACGTCTAAGCGCGGCGGCATAAGAATCGCCTAACAAACATGCGTCATCACGAAACGGTAAGGCGACGACGTACCTACCACTGTCATCACGAACGGTGGTAGCGCGGAAAATTTCTTCACACTCAATGTCATCGGGACATTGAGCGGGCGGCGCGGTGGTTATCTCTTCAAGCTCCCAAAAGCGTTTGAAGAGCGTGTCCATAGGGTCATGAACAACGGAACAACAAGTTGAGACATTACTGTGAACGATCTGTGACGTAGGCGCGGAGCCCATAATCACGAAACCCAAAACAGTTTGAATCGCAGGCGGTACATTAGTATATTGACTATGAACTACTCCAGGTAGCATCAAATGCGCGAAGGTTGATGCCCCGACTAGGCAGTCGACCGGTCCTGGAATTGCGTAATCCTTATCAGCGAGCGGAAGTGACTCGAGATGCGTAAACGCGGCTGCATCGACGGGCGCGGACGGCAGCGTGTCGCTTATACGATCGATCACGAGCGACGTAAGATCGAAATTAATATTCGTATTAAATCTCGAGTGTATTTTAAAGTTAACTGAACCCTTAACCTGTTTAACGGAACCCCCAATACCCCTGACTACCGTATGTGACGGCGTTATATTATTTAGTAATCCAATGCGCTCACAACATTCGTAAGTTATGAAATTACTCTGCGATGCACTATCTAACAGACATCGAATTATTAGCGGCCGGTTATAAGCATCGTACACTACCACTTGAGCTGTAGCAAGCAATATAGTAGAACAGTTAGCTAACCGTTGCTGCATATCAGTCGGTGTATTAATACGCGGACGAACTGAAGCGGCAATGGATGTCGTACATAGCGATAGATCGCTGCGTTGCGTTATCAGTGCAGGCGCTTGACACGGGGCAGGCGCGTGCGCGGCGGCGGGGACGGGCGCCCGTGGCGTAGCGCTCGCAGGTGCTACAACCTTTGGCGTAGCGGATTCGAATCGCGGGCGCGGGTTATTATTAAAATGTAGCATGGAATGGTGTCGCTGACTACAAGTGCGGCATTTTAATTTAGAAGTGCAGTTAACTGCTTTATGAGTACGACTTAGGCAATTTACACACGCGGTATTATTTTTAATAAACTTAAATCGCTCAGAGGGCGAAAGTTTGTCAAACGCGGTACATTTATAATAATGATCATGAGCGGCGTAATTACACAGGGAGCATTTATCAGAAGTCGAGCATGTTACGTATGACTGTGGATTCGGCGGGGTATTATTATAATTCTTAGCGCGGGGTTTCGAGCTAGACTTCACAGTATAATTACTGTCAGCAGCTGTAGGCATAGTGCTCCCGTAGATTCGACCTTGACTTTTAATAAATTTAATAAAGTCGTCGAGCGTGTTTACTTTCTTATCACGGGAGTACATTTGAAACGCACGTATAGTTTCCGTATCAAACTTCTGCATAGCTATGTGCAGTAATACAAAATCCAACAGATTATCGATTTTTAATGCTTTAAGCGAGTTAACAGCGACTACAAACTTATCAATAAACAATTGAAAATAAGCTGCAGACGGAGAACCATTTAATTTTAGGTTAAGCGCTTGTTCTAAGTAATTAGTACCTAACAGCTTGACGTCTTGATATTTATCGATAAGCGTCTGATAAATTACCTCATAATTTTCTGGGGACGGTACAATGCCCGAGAACGTACTCTGAGCGGCGGGAGATAGTTTACCTATCAAATAATAAAGTTTGTCTGCGTTTGTCAACGAGGGGTTGTTGTGCACTGTGGCATTAAAGCTAGCGTAAAATAATGGCCAGTTACACATATTATTATCAAAAGACATAAGCTCAATCGGTGGTAGCCGCGGTAAAATTCTGTGCGCTGCCGAACTTGGCGGAGGCTCAGACGCGGGCGCGGGTTTAGTAAACATTGACTTAACCTTCTTGATGTAACAGTACAGGTCCTCAAAGGAGGAGTAACACTGATAAGAGAGAGTGGCTTTGGGATCACTTTCAATGAGTAATTCATTATGTTCGTCAAGGACCTTGTGAAAACTCGCTCTTATATCATCTATTGTTACACAAGAATTCAGAAATACCTCGCGGTATATATCTGATTTATTAGCTGATGTAGCCTGATTATAAACCACATTAATTCGTTCATAAAGAGCATTTCGCTTTGCTTCTAGAACGGCTAAGCGCGGACTACACGGAGGAGCTGCCTTATCTTCTTCGCAAGACATTTTAATCGAAATTAATTATCGCGGAAGAACAAACAAAACAACAGAAAACAATACGTAAATATGCGGAACAATAAGTATAGGCAACTATCAATATAGCATTAAACAATACATATACACGATAGCATCAAGTTGAGCGGTTTTTTATTTTATTACGGCGAGTAAACAACTATCTCGACCGTGCGCGGGTAATGCGTTAACAAATTGATGCTACCCTCAGATTATGAGTAAATACTGCGTAATATTAAGTAGGCGCGGTTTTCATTTATGTTATGTTATGAGTACGTGTTAATAAATACCTAATTATAAAACATATAAATGTATATGCCTGAAGGGCGGGAATGTATATACGATTTATAAATCTCTAAAGGCAAACACTTTTATGGGCGCGGTGCGGGGATGCGTTGAAGTTCGGTGAATGTCAACCAAAGCATCAACGGCTTTATGTTGATGAATGTAAGGTACACAATAGCGTACTATCGTACTAACCACGTTGTGTTACGAAGAAATTGCAACAAAATGGTGGAATTAAAATATGACAAAAATGGACAAAAATCAATTGAATACAGTTATGCTGGATCCAAATTGATCGAATCCTGTGAGAAGGACCAAATATGCTATGGCCCAAATTAGTTTTGGGATAGCAAGGATGCGTTATGTGCCCTAAGGCTTTATGGCGTTAATTTTATAAGAGAGTGGACTGTATTTTTTATCGTTAGGCGACTGGTTACAACAAATGGTATCACAACTACGACGAGCAAATGCTTAGGACTAGGATAAAGGAATTCCACGCACCTTCGCTCCACATAGGTACTCCTGGGAAGGTCCAGAGCGTCCTGGATTGTCCAGTATCACTGGTCGATCGCCGATGAGGTCCGATTGCTAACCACTGTCCAGAATTGTCTATATTTTGGTGCACCAACACTAATCAACTTGTTTTAGGATTTTAACACGTACTTAGAATTGCGGTAATATTCACACAGGGCGCGTGCGCATATATTATCGTGCGCAGATCCTTCCCTTGCGACGGTTCAAGGGTGACAGTTGACACCGAGCGCATCAGCTAGGTGTCGCGCGTGGTTGGCGAATTTGGAGGGAGGGAAAAGGACGCAATATACTCATCAAGCCAATGATACCATGTCAATATAATTTGAATGAGAAATATATGCCTATACGGCGCCAACAACTTCATAATCAGTAATTTAACAAGAATTCTTCTCCCTATTAGATAACCAGTTATCAAACTTGGTATTCTAATGGGAATAAACGAAACCGTGTCCTGTGTAGGCACGGCTGGTTTCTATCCGGCACTAGGGCCGGGGCATTGTGTATATAACAACGTGTCAATGGGGGCCTCTCAGTACTTACAATAAAAATAATACTACACAGTACACTAAAAGATACAGTACCTATATGCCATTTTTACCAGCCACGTGTCAAGAAAAAAACAATATCAGCGGTCGTTCACCAACTCTCCGCATCATAATGGCCATTCCACACGTGCGGTAAAAACGCGTCCACGAATGTTTACCGCGTGAATAATTAACCGTGCACCGACAAACAAGACGTGTGAACGCACGCCCTCTGGCGACACGCTCTGTAACCTACATACGTAATGTGGCCCGCGTTTTTCTGTATGGATGTCGCTTTAATTTCAGTTTGTATTTTTTTCGGGTAATCCGAGCGTTTTTATAGAGAACTTTGTAATTTAATACACACGTCAACTTTTTTATAATAATCTAAACATTACAAAAATAGCTAAATTAGTAACTTAGGAATATACAAAACACAACAGAAATATTCCAACTATCATCGTAATATTCCCGCTTGTCTTTCCACGACTTTGGGAAGGGTAATGGCTGTTTCATATTCTGGCAAATTTTTATTCAAACGTGATTACTGGGAACAGCACGAAAAATTTGGGACATTTCATTTTGTCTCACCATTCACACAGTTGTCTGGTTCCCACAGTACAAGCTATGCTTAGTTTGGGACTAGATGGTGCTGTGTGAAATATATATACATACTAGCTGCGCCCCGTGGTTTCACACGCGAATAAAAAGTAGCCATGTTATGTGTTAATCCAGTACATAAGCTATCTATATTCCAAGTTTCATCCAAATCCGTCCAGCCGTTTGAACGTGAAGGAGTAACAAACATACACACAGACACACAAACACACATACAAACTTTCGGTTTTATAATATTAGTGTGATTTATTTATTTTATTGTACACCAATAAACTCTAGTTCACGCGGGCATCAGGTATGCTATAAAGAGAGTTTCTTATGAATATTTAAATAGCACATAATGCGTAAGGAATCCAGTTCAACAAAATGCCACCAGCATTCATCCGCATTATGCAAATGAGAAGCAGCACAATAGAAATCATGTCGCATACATCCTGATTGATGGTGCGGGTTTGATTCCCGATGGATATCAAGGATTTGTTGATAAAGTACTGTAATGACGGTGTATTGAAAGAGGCTTTGAAAGAGATATTTGTTATGCGTTTGCCTCTTCTGGGGTATTGTTGTCATCATCCTAAAACGTTTCCACTGCTGGGACACTGGCCTTCTCTCACAGGAATAGATGTAGGTCATGATCAACTACGCCGGCCAAGTGCAGGTTGGCGGACACATGTTCTAAAATTTGTGTTTCTTGAACACGCCGGTTTCTTTACGATGTTTTCGTTTACCGTTGTAAGAGTGTTATTTCTGCCTTCTGCTTCTTCTCGTATAGGCAAATGGTCAGCCCTGATGTCAGAATTTTTAGGCCGCCAAAGGCGTGGCTTAACGACTATTGTCTTACGACAACAGCTGGGACCGACGGCTTAACGTGTCCTCCGCAGCACGGTAGCGCTCAGTTGTAAATACCAATTTTTGCTGTAGCGGTCACCCATCAAAGTAGTGACCGCAGCGAACGTTGCTTAACTTTACCGACCGGTTAGAAACGGCGAGTCGTACTTCGCTATGAGCGCTACATAGTACATTTGATACGTAACGCATCATTGTATCCCCTCTCTGCTGTTCACAGGCATACCCCATTAAAGGAGGAGCGTAGTCGCCATAATCACATACGCTTGGTAAGCGTCTTGGTGATCACAGAATATTATAATACATGCCGAGGAGATTGCTGCTGCCCATTCCCTGGATATCCATTAGCCGATTCTTACGGCACCCGCGAAAAGGGGTGGGATGGTCCTATTCTTACCCACCACATAATCGTCAATTATTTTAAGCTTTTTACCTGATCCTTTTCAATGAATCCGATGAAGGCAGTGCGTTCGATCTCCACGGGCTGGCCGGCGCGGTCGTATAACGCGACGACGAAGTGGAAGAAATTGCTCTTGCGCAGGTTGCTGGGCGGTTGCTTCTCGAAGTGCGCTCGGCCCACGCCTACGCTGCTGGATAAATAATGAAGATTTAGTAAAGAGGTTCACGTCTAAGTTCTACGAGAAGATTTTAATCGGTTGATCTATTATAGAACTTTTTAGTGTCACCCCAGTACGATGTCGTGATTTTAATAGAGTTTTTTTGGAAGTTATTCCACCAAACCTCACATTCGGATACATAATGTATGAAATCAGTATCCAAAGTATGAAACATTTTCACTCTCAATTTTAGATGAAAATTAAGGTAAAAGTAAAATTATGTACAAAAAACTGTGAACTATCTTTAAAAAGCTATAACTTAGGATAGTGTAAGTGTAAGATTGTTTCGTCTTCTTCTTAGTTTAATGGTTTCTATCGCTTTTCAGAAACTTTTTAGCGATAATTCTTAAAATGAACATTCACTCGAAAATGACGTCGACACTGACGTTATGAAATTGGGTTTTACTATTAATAACTCTGGCTGGCTGAATAAGTGGCTAGATTGGCTAAATTAGCTCGCAAAATCAAAATTTAAAAACAATTGCCTCTCCTGATAAAATAATACTAAATAGGTAGATCTATCATTCTTAAAGAAACAAATGAATAGCTCTATTTTTCACGTAATAAAACGTTTAGGAGTTAAACGGTATTATAGAAACAGCTGGTAGTTAGCACAAAAAATCAAACCCCACAGCCAGCAGCCATAAATTAAAAATGTCCTTTCACGCTTACTTATTTTTAACCAACAATCTGTCAGTAGAACCAGCATGTATCGGTTGTAAAAGGTTCATTTTCAGACCGTCTTCTGTGCCACTGTATAGCTGTTAAAATATCTATGATCACGACATAATGGAAAGAGACAAAGTACTATTTAGATCTAAAAATGTTTTGTGACACTTACAGTCGTACATAGACCTACTATTTGGGTAGTAGGTTCATGGCACTTATTTAAGTTTGTGAACATAAGCCAATCAGCACGTCATATCATAGATTTGAAACAAATTGATTTGATGTGTACTTAGAGTATAGACTAAAGCATAGAAAGAACTTGATTATGTGTCAAGCGTACCACTTTAGTGGAGACTTTGATGTGAATGAATCTGACAGATTTGTATACAAAAAAACAGTAGACTCAAGTCGGAAAAAATGATACGGTGCTTATCGCAAGCGTAGCTAATTACTATGTTTGTTTCTTTCTATAATATCGTTTTGATGATCTCTCTATGCTTTACCTATACTCTAAGGATGTGTACGTATTCCATAAATCTAACGAACATGCGGTGTCAATTTGAAAAATCAAACTAAAACATTCGAATGTGACATTTATTCTTCTTAGCATAAAATAATAGTATAATAGTACATTGTTCCTCAGAACATCCTTTATGATGGAGGTTTTGTTGTTAATCTATTGTGAACAACCACAGAGTAGCGAACAAATAATGAAAACAAAGCAACAGATTATAATCCTTTTAAAATTGATTTATTGTTGACCGTTACTTGCAGAAATCTGGTATTTCTTAACTGTATACCCTTATGATGACGGCTTATTCGTAACAAAAACAGTGAATAGTATTATTGTGTTATAATATTTTCTGTAGCACAACGTACAAAAAAGACTAGCATTAGGTACTTATATTTTACCACGTGCAGTATTTTAGTAAGTTACTAAAATACCCAGTGCACTAATACTGCTGGTACCTATATGAATGATAAATTACCTACATATTAATTTTATATTTATGCATCTATTAAACAAATGAAACAAGTATATAAATAAAGAGTCAATCCCTGTCATAAATTATTATCAGTACTAAATTATCGATCCCACAATGAAGTGATGATCCACGAATAACCAAAAACATAACGACGCGTGTGGTTATGAAAATACACCTAATACAAACGTCAAAGAGCCTTATTTCAATGCTATAAAGTCTACTATTGATTAGCAGACTGATACAGATGGCGTAATAAATGCATCGATAGAGCAACATTTCAAACGCGGGATATTCATCAAATCTTCGGTCTCATTTCTCACTGGTGTTGCACCGAATGTTGCAGCCTAGTGTTGTGCTTTTTGATTTGATAACAATATTATTTTCTGTTTTAAGACTCAATAGGTATTTGCTATGCGTGGCCATTGATCAGGAAGCACTTCAGAACGATTGTTTAAATGGAAAAGAGAGAACATAAGAGGACATAAGTTAATTTAGTGTTTTTGTACTGTTATAATGTCGCTTATAATTTACTTATAATACAAATAATGAACCAAGGTAATGTTGAGACTGCACCGTACGCCCATGCCATGAAACGCGTGCTGTGTGCCACGTATTCATGAGACCAGAGTGCAGATCAAAGATGCGTGACCTTCTGTGAAGACCCTTTGAGGTGCGTATAGTTGGCTCTGCAGTTAATTTTTAAATGTTGACTATAAATTTCATTAATTAATTACTAATTTTTTTTATTTATCATCTTAAGTGTTTTTACTCAAATTGCAATTACCTGTACCTATTAGGTAACTAGGTACTTAGAACTGACAACTGATGGGGAAGAAAGTTTCTCGAGTGGTGACCACGAACCGGAAGACGCAGTGTAGGCCAGCCCCCCAATAGGTGGTCAGACGACCTGATGGCCTAGCATGCGCACCGCGAGAAAACTTGTCGTCGCTGTTAGAGTGAGATGCACTTTGGCACTACCATAGCCTTGTCACGGTCTCTCATGAGATAAAGTGTCGAGAAAATTATGTCACGGTGCGCATGCTAGCCGGGCTGGTCAGAACCGTGGGGAGCAGATGGATGCATGGAGACAAGCAGCCACTCAAAAGTAGTGCTCTGTGGTGGAAGACTATGTTCAGTAGTGGATGTCTTCAGGCTGATGATGATGATGATGATTAGGTAACTAAAACCTCGATATCAGCTAAAATACCCAAATCCTCACCCAGCACTATACGGCTTTACCCAGCTCCATATTATGGCATGGTCGCCCATTCATCTCGCCGCTGCAGAATTTGCGTAAACAAATTGGTTTCGCGATTGCCATTTTATACTCTCGCGAGCGACACTCCATTGTTTTATTTATCGCAACCAGTTTCGGCAGCGAGTGTGCGATTAGGTCGCGCTTTTTCCGCTCGCGAATCTCTGGTATTTTATCAATCGTTGACTAGATTTTTGTTTGATGGTACGATGATACTTATGTTTTTCTTTTTACTTATGATTAAATTATTCATTGCTCAGTTATTGTTTACATAGCATAAATACAAAGCACTCCAATAAATAATGGTTCAGTATGTTGGCTAACCAAGTATTTGTCTCGTCTGAAAAAGATGAGGTGCCGAACATTTTTTGTGGAAAGAGAGCCAATAGAGATAGTTGAGTAACATAGAGGTATAAGCAAGTAATGCAGTAATAACATCTTAACTTACGCTACTGATTCTATATTACTTATTGCATTCTCCCCATTCTTACATACGGCGCACAGACTTGGTCTTTGACAGAACATCAAAGGTCCGCACTCGAAGTGTGTCAAAGAGCGATGGAGCGTAGTATCCTTGGAGTAAAGCTCACTGATCGTATTCGCAACACCATACTGCGCTCCAGAACTCGAATTACAGACGTCACTCAAAAAGCTGCCCGGTTGAAATGGGACTGGGCTGGTCACGTCGTTCGCATGCATGACGAACTTTGGGCCAGAATAACCACCGAATGGGCCCCTGGCAATGGTAGAAGGCAACGCGGCAGACCAAGAAGGCGATGGCGTGACGAGCTCGACTCCCACCAATTAGACTGGCCCCTAACAGCTCAAGACCGTGAGAAATGGAAAGAAGGTAGGGAGGCCTTTGCCCAGCAGTGGGAAAATACAGGCTGATAATAATAATAATAATAATGACTAGATATAACATTAATGTTTTTAATTTAACAAAACAGAGTCTAATCACCGGGTCCACACCCGGTGATTAGACTCTGTTTTGTTCACCGGGTGTGGCGAGTTAATGATTTACGTAGCATTTACAAATCACCCTGTCCTCACTGACGGTGGGTTATTTGTCTAAATTTATCATTCGTATCGCTTCTTGACGACTTAATAAGTTAAGCTGTTATGACTATGAATCTTTAATGAAATTTGTAATTCAATTATCCATAATCAATAGTCAAAAGGGCCCACGTATATATTATACGTAGGACATGGATTAAATATTTTTTATCTAGTCATTAAAAAGGTTTCGTTCAAAAGGTTTTACCTATAATAATGCGATAATGATTATGTGACGTATGTACTGTTAAAAGATCTATAAACCTGTGTTTATTGATTAAAAATCAAGGCACTAACATAATAAGATATTAAAGCCAAGTGCACAGCGGAAATTTTAACATGACGTAAGCCCCAAATGAACTAACAAAACGCCTAAATTAATTTAATACTCAAGCATCAAGCACCGCCCTATTAAGTAAATTACCCCAAAACAAACACACCTAAAATAAACATTCAAAAACCAAACTCGGTAAAGAGAGAACCCGACAGATGTCCAAGTGTTCCGTCTTCAAACAATACGCGCTAATGCTGTTGGTGGCCATCAATACGTCATAATGCAGGAACGGGGAGCCAAATGCTCGAGTATTGTTGCACAAATTTGTTATTCAACGCTAAATAAATTTGGATGCTCAAGTGGAATTTTGGTTGTTATTGTTTGCCTAACTTTTTTTTTAAAATACAAGTACACGTTTTTTTAAAACACATGTTACAAGTTGCTATTTAGTTGTTATTATTTTTATAGATATTTATATCTATAAAAATAATAGCTGATATTGCATCAATTTTTGCTCAAAATATTAATTTATGTAATAAGCAAGTTTCAAATATTAGGTTGAACTCTAAAAATAGCAGTTAATTGCTTTTATTCTCGATGTGAAAAAAATTTCATCTATGTTATTAGGCATATGCCAGTCTAGCGTTTTAGTTATATCTACGATCCAATGGTAGTCTAATTAATTGAATTCTGGGATTGGACGACAATTTTTGAAAAATGGTACTTAGTTTGTGGGTGCTACCCGCTTCTAATACATTATCTTTCATTGACAAAATAACAGTTAATATAAGTGATAACTAAACCGTTGTAATAATTGTCTATTTTGAAATAGTCTTTACTATTCAAATTGATTTAGCCGCAGCAGACATTCTCATAACAGATACGTGCCGATAGCATTTTAGTCAAGTATCCAGTGCATAACGATGACTATTATTACCACCCTATCTGCTATACGAATAGCAGTTGCTTCATTATCAACGGGTCGAAATTTGGAAACGTAACGGTTGTTACGGATACGGGCATAGCCAAAACTTTCCGCGCTGTGTTTCAGTAGATGATACATCCATGTGTAGCTGTAATACAGGGTCAGTTACTGAAAAACCACTATTTGCTCCTCCTAGCCACACCTATCGCTATACTGCATATTAGCTACTCGTAATGCAGTATGTAAGTTATGAACCGTTAATGCAACTATGGTTTAATTTTAGTTTTTGTTACGATTTGTGGCATGGTCAACAATAAATAATTACTTCACAAGTGACTTAAGATATGCGCTTAAATCCTAAGCTAAATTTAATTTGACAGCATATTTGCGTCCTATTCTTAAAGATTGAATTAATAAGGACTGCTATAGTGTTCTTTTTTTGTAAATGACGAGCTACTCGTTCACCTGATGTTAAGCGTCACGGCTGCCCATAAAAGATTGCAGTATCACTCGGAACTCTAAATTAATATGGTTTTGCGTGACACGACGTGAAAATCAGATCATAAAGTCTCATTTGCCCAGTAATTTCACTAGCTACAATGCCCTTCAACCCGGAACACAGTAGTGCTTACACACTACTGCTAGGCGGCAGAATAACTGGCAAAGCGGTGGTACCTATCTAGACGAACTTTGCAGAAAAGTCCTACCATCTAGTAAACATGGGATTGCTTTCTCATCTTTAATTCACGCGTCAAAATGTGCTATGTCAAAACGACCAAATTCTAAAGTACAAAGGTCACAATGCCTCAATGACCAAAAACATAAGAGCTTTGCTACTAGGTGCGCGTAATAGTGATGCGCCACCAAACGCATTCCGCTATGATTTATCCCGCCCTTCCGCGTATGAATACACTTGTTCCCGCTTCATTATCGGCGGGAATTTGCTCGCCCATTATTGGACACCGCCCCGAGATAATGTAGTCACCGTGATCGAGTGTTATGTGATGCGATAAAGGTACAGATGGTGTTGGGCAAAGTCTTTGTAATGCTTCTTTATTTACTGCTTAACTTATTAAATTTTGTACTCTCGTAAATGTATTAATACCAGAGAATAGTCAATTTTATGGCGAAGATTTTTTTGTGTAAGGTATCACTTTTTATTTAGATATTGTTAGGATCAGCGTCACTATTAGGTACACTTTTAAAAGTTATTAAAACAAAATAACCGCCTGCAACGTGTAACAAATACTTGTTTGCACTTTTATTCTAATGTGCACAAATACTTCTCCCGTCGAGGGAATCAAACCTTTGGGTTACGAACCGACCCGCTCAACCACCACACCACAAACGCTGTCACCTGTCATACAATTTGCTCTTTTGGATATTTTTTTAAACCCACCATTGCCGATCGACAGTCATTCAACCACCGCACCAGTCTGACTCCCCTCACCCTGAACTTAATCTCATTCGATTATTTAATGTCAAACCAGGCAGCCATTTGTTTCGGTTTATCCGGCTCCTAATACAATTGTCGATGCTTATTAAACTACAGTGCGGTATTTGGTTGCTCTTTTCGTACTAAAAGGTTTATAGATAAGTATATCTAGTGTAAATAAGGGCGCCATGTTCGCGTACCAACTATAATCAGCTTCAAAAGGTTGAGTATACTTTCCATTAAGTTTAATTATATTTTTGGAAATATTATATCTTCAAGAGGTTTATTTTATAAATCATCATCATCATCAACAGCCTCTTTTTAAAGCCAATTTTTTATATGTACCCTATTAAAAAAACAAAAACTTATATTAGGTACCTTTATATAAATACAAAAGTCAGCGTATTTCAACCGAATGTGCTATTTTACAAATTATAGAGGTAGATCTAAGTCAGTATTCAATATAAGTGTTCCTGTGACCTATCCAAAATGTTTTTAAACGTAAGGAGTAATGTGATGATGATGCTTGCTAAAATAGATTTTCTTTCGAAGGGGCCTATGTTCAGCATTGTACGTCTTCAGGCTGATGATGACGATGATGATGATGTACAGAATGACGGTTAACTTTATGATGCACATGCATTCCATTTTTGCTGAAATTTGCTAGAAAGCCGGTATCTATCTTGCCCTTTTCATAAAAAGAAGCGAGTACAATATTTAGACTTATATAGCCGGCTATAGACAAATATAACAATAAAAACCCTTTTTGAGATCTACACTTACTTGGTATTGTCAACTAGCGAGCTCGGAGTCATCCACGCCCTGGTTAGCGGTTCCTCCTTCAGTGAGGTGACGGGACCACGCGGCTGTGCATGAAGGCCGCCCGCCGCCTCTTGGTGATGGAGGCCAAACATCAGGCCACCTGTGAAATGTATGATTTAAAAAAGCGCCCAACCCAACCTAAAATTAAAAAAAAAATTGAATCTATCTGAAAATTGGTTAAAAGTGATGCAGAATTCGCCCTATTTACATAGGTCGTTTATATATTTCTGGTAAGGTGAGAAACTTATGTAAGTAGGTACCTACAAGCGTTATAGCTGCTAAGTCTAAACGCTAAAAATTAAATGATAAAGTCGTTTTTGGTTCAATAACTTCATTCCTCGTTTTTGTAGAGCTAAAACAAATCAAATAAATATCGAAATAAGCTTTGAAGATAAAGGGGAATAAAATAATTAACTTAAAAATATTCAATATATTTTAAAATTAAGCAAGAATCAAATTTAACTAAGCCCTTTCATTAATATATCAAACATAATCCTATTAACTTTTCGTTTATTTTATCAAATACAAACGTGAGTTACCCATCTAACTATGTATTTCAAACATAATTCTAACCTAGATTATTGGCAGGGTGTTTAAAACCTGCGCCTACTGCATTTTAGCGAGGTTTTGCAAATAACACACCAACGGGCTATCCCGTCTGTACGTCTATACGTACAGCAAATTTTCACCAATTTCGCCATTCGGGTTTCTTATTAAGGTACAGTAAAAAAAAACCCCAAAAAGCCAAAAGTGAGCTTTATGAGAACTAATCTGATTCAAAAAAGCCATAAGTCACATAATATTAAAATTCATAAACAATATTTCTAGAATTGTTCATAAACTTCGATGTCTATACCTAAATTGGCTCTAGTATAATTTAAACCAAACTGTACGTAAGTATGAATGAATAAACCATAGAGTGGATTAAAATATATGTGCATATATTTTCCTACAAACTGTAAGATACAACAAACGAAAATTATAATTAACAAGTTTCCACCACATTAAACTAACAATTTTAATTTTAATTAACAAGTTTCAACCACATTACAATACTGCAGTAGCTATATATGCATTTATTCAATAACTTAATTAGATTAGTTTTATGTATTAAATCACAAATAAGACTCCTGAAAATACGAAAATAAAATAAAATAATCCTTGTAACGACCACATTTACAACAAATTAACTCTTTTCCAAAAGTATCAAACCTACTTAATGCATTTTATTAGCAGTACTGAACGAACATATGGCAAAAGGTACCATATTTTTTGATCAATATACAAATAGAAAAAAAATCGTCATTATTCATATAGTTGTTTTGACTAAAATCCCTTGCAGCAGTGAGCGTCTTCGGGTTTTCGCTGACTTTAATGAACTTAACTATTTAAAATTGTTTTACTATATAATTTTTAAATCTTTTACAAGAAGTAGATCTTCACCCACAAGGATAATAAAATAGCTACCAACAAAAATGTCTCTGGAAAAATATATTATTGTAAATATTATTATTCAATTTTCAAAACAGATACTAAATTTTTGACTCAGTGTAAGTATTCCAATAAACAGTTCCCCCAAAACATAAAAATTTACTTCTGTCAACATTGATTACATATATTTTTGTGCACATACCTGAAGACCTCGGCGCTCCAGAGGGATACAGCTTCCGTCCCCATCCCACGGGGTCTAACTCGAGCGGCGGCCACGGCGAGCCGGTGTAGCCGCCCGCCGCCGCGTTGAGCTCGTCCGACCGAATCGCGACACCCGTCTCGCGACACTGGTACGCGCCCTACGAGCGCTCTTGGTCCTAGCGGCAGGCGAGATGGGTTAACTGTACGCCACGTAGGCAGTCGACGGGTTAAAACTTTGATTTACGCGCGAGTATTTTATTTATTTTTAATTTTCCAGCCAAGTATAATGAATTTTAGAATAATTAGTCTTAAGTTTTTAAAACAAAAAAATCGCTTTTAAAGTTAAAAAAACACAGCATAAATCACATTCGTAACTCGGAAACAAACCGCGTAATTTTTCTGAAACGAATACCGATCTCCTTTAATAACTCTCGAAAAGTATCAAGGAGTATTTTTAAGAAGTTACACACAGTACGCAAGGTGTCCGATAGGGGGCTCTGCTTTATCGTATGTGCGTATGGGGAGCGAGTCCCGGTTGTACGGGCGATCCCGCTGCGGATTTGCGGAACACTAACAAGCGTCGCGGGAGCGCGCCGCCGAGTGCCCGGCATCGCGGCGCCCCCGTCCGTCCCCGCGGACTGTGGGAGGCGCCCTGGGGACACGCCCTCGCCTCCAGAGCGGGACGGCAACACCCGCACAGATGGCGCCACTTACACACCAGCTCACGACACTTTCCAAATTCAAAAACTATAATTCTCAAATTTATAACCAGGCAGTCATTTCTGTTTATTTTTTTGTACATTATTTCAGCCAGTACACGTGTGAGTTTATCGACGAGTTTCATTGTAATGGAGTGTTCGTAGCCTCGCTACGAGGTTTCCCGTAGAGACCACGTGCGGGTAAGGGATGGCGCAATAGATGAGACGCAGGATATCTCGCTGGACCAACCCTACTGAGCTCAGGGACGGCCCATAGCGCTAGTATTACTTATTAAACCAAAGTTAGATCGACGATGATGAAATTTCAGTGGGAATTGACTTTAACTGCTTCAGAGATGAGGTTTTGTCGTCTCATCAATTATGGTGTAAGTGCGTTGTCGTATGTGGCAACAGAAATTGGTTTTGTTTTATTGTTTCGTTTCAAAATGAGGTATTTTGGGTGACAATAATGAAACGGAGTTGTGTAGCCATCAGGCAGGCTTAATCATCGTATAATTACTACAAAAATAGATGAGTAGGGAAATCTCTAATCTCTATAGTATCTAGATTATTGATAAACCATTTGATAGCAACGATCGAGTTAGATATTAAAAACTATATTATGTACTTATTAAAAAAGGTAGGTAAGTAATAACAGTTAAAGGTGTAGAAATCTACTTTTGGGGCTTAGATCTATTGGTTAGAATTGAAAAGCTCGTAGATGGTTACAAAATACCTATAATAGATCCAAAAGATCTCTATCGTACGATAAACCAACTATCATACATAATACCATACTCAAAGGGCCGTTATTCTGGGCAAAAGTTCCACGAGTCTCGATGAATGGGGAAGACTATTGGGATTTATGGACTCGCCTCTAGTATAAGCTGATTTAAATTAAATAAGCAGGTAAATCATTGTCGTCATTGCCAAAAGCTTACATTCGGAGGTATCTCTGATTCTAATTTACCTATGAATAATCAAAGGTAGGGGCAAGGCCAGCGTGAATTTGAGCCAAAGCCACAGAATAGATATATAGTACTAGGCCAAAGCGGGGATGAGCCAGGGGCCGAACGGCAGGGGCGGTCTAAATTAAAATGGTTCCAACGCGCAATAGTTTAGGTAATTTATTATTACACTGAATATAATGGGTATTTTAAAAATCCACTATACATAAGCCCTCCATTATATTTAGCTCAACTACTACACAAAGTGTCATGATCTTATTTAAAGTATTCATTGAATAATCGCTGTTTATTTGTACGGTTTGGAGGTAATTTTGTAATTTTTTTCTATCGAGACAATTTTATTAATTCGTGTTTTTACTATACATTTGCAGTAGCATTAGTTCTGAACTTTACCATATATCAATTTCAAAGTCATTGTTGCAATATTGTTGACAGGACACTGCTTCAAGCTAAGCCATTTTAAGCATTTTGGCGTTGTATTGGCTCTTAAAACTGAAACCTTGTCTGTTTGTTCGAAGTTTGCTCGAGTTTTACATCAAAACGTTTGGATGAAATTTGCACACTGATGATTTACACAAACGTAACTGACATCGTACCGTATATTGGTTACGTTACTATTCATCTCAAAAAGTCAAGTTTCCGGGGAAAGTTAATTTAAAGTTAACCTGAAACTCGTATATTGCGACTGAAACCATGCTGGGCGATAATCGACCACAGCCATGCCACATCCTTTTTGTTAAATTTCAGTTTTAATCATGGACGTTGGCGGTTTTTATTACACACATATTGAGCTGGTGACCACGACCTCTGCCCGACCTTCTCTCCAAAGCACAAATCATATAGTTACAGTTAATACAACTCATAAACAATACGAAATTTATTTCGCCGTTTAACACTAATAGGCCAACCGAAAATGACAAGGTGTTTTATTATTGATCGAACTAACAATTACCTAAATATTAATATTTTTACTACCTTTGAATTTAATGAACGTTTTTAACTTTTGAATGAACTGCTGGCATTTCTTACGTTCGCTAAAAATATGTCATAAATCAAGATAAAATGATCCTGTTCACGTATAAACGCAGAATAATATTACTCGCAAGTATAATAAAACTATCAACTCTCCTCAAAGAGTGATTTAGAAGACAAACGTGCGTAGGTACAGTAAGGATTGTTAATTTTTTGCGTCGCGTCGCATTGGTATCCTGAAAAATTAACTATTAGTTTTACAGGCTGTTGTTGGGGTGGCAGTCGCGTTTTGGATTTTGGTTGAGGCTGTAGGCAAGCAACTAAATGGCAATACATACCTACAAACGCTACAAAGTAACTTTACCTTTCCGTACCTAATTATCCTACACGCGATTATACTCATCTATACCTATACCTACTGCTGAAATTGACATAGGTTACTCTTGACCCCGGAAAATTAAGAGTTTCCACTAAGTATAGTTTTTTTTTATTGCCCTTTTGACTAGCTGCTGCTTAACGGTGCGCTCCAGCAGCCCCACTTGAGAGCCAATTCCTCCAGCAGGAGTAGGGAGATGCTTTCAACCATATTGTCACCTAAACTCAGGAGAAATGTCATCATACAATACCTCTCATCGTCATCAACCTAATATGTTCTCGTTACTGAGCACGGGCCTTCTCTCACAAGGAAAATAGCTATAATCCACAACACATGTCCTCGGTTTTTCGGATATCTTGATTTTCTTTCACAGATTTATAGTGTTTGTTAACAGCCAATGAGTGGAACACCTTGCAAGTCACCTTCAAGTCGAGAGTGTACAGGTATCTTCTAGGCAAGCATGCACCATCGTAGACTGCGTCATCACTTTATATCAGGTGAGACAGTGGTCAAATGCTTTGCCTATAAACTATAAAAAAAAACAGTAGTAAGAGTTTTTTTATGTAAATGAATGACATGACAAGCCAGTCGTTCGTCAGATGTTAAGCGTCACGGCTGCCCATAACAGATTGAAGTATCACTCGGAAATATAAATTAATATAGTTCTGCGTAACATTGCACTGCGCACGTCATCCCGAGACCTCACACTGTATCAATAAGATCACTAGACTGTGCGATCAGATTTAACAGTCTCTGTGGTGTGGTAGTTGAGCAGGTCAGGTCATAACCTGAAGGTGGCGAGTTCAATTCCCGCGACAGGACAAGTATTTGTGCATAGCAAAAAAAGCGCAAACACTATTCTGTGTCTAGGTGTTATGGGACCATAGTCGTTATAGTTCCTGGGCCCCAAGATACAGGGAATCCTAGTTAGGGTCCAAGTTCTATGTATGTGATCGTTGGGCGTTATTTATTTATTATTTAGATTACGTCTCATTTGCCCAGTAATTTCACTAGCTACAATGCCCTTCAAACCGCTACTTGGCGGCAGAATAACTGGCAAGTGCTGGTACCTACCTAGACGAACTTTGCAGAGTCCTACCACCTAGTAAGTTGTAAGAGTGAGTGAAAACTTCGCACATAACTTGAAATGTCTTTTGTCCAGGGCCGTGTGGGATTTGAACCAGGATGCGTCGCATTGGTTTGAAAGTTGAATAGATCCACCGCTGAGCTTACTCCTCTAATTAGGTAGGTACGAGTTATTCAAATGTTTATGCTATCGCGTAGGTACCTATAGTGACATATTTGTGTGAAATCCTTAGTTATACACAGAGTTGCCGCTAAGTGGCTGTACTTGATTTAATTACATATTCTACTTTCATCATAATCAGCATCATCAGCCTGAAGACGTTCACTGCTGAACATAGGCCTCCTCTACAGAGCGCCACTTTGAGCAGCTGCTCGCCTCCTGCAAACATCGGCTTCCCGCGGCTTTCACCAGATCGTCGGTCCATTTAGTGGGTGGCAGGCTTACGCTGCGTTTTTCGGTTCGTGGTCGCCACTCGAGAATGTTTCTTCCCCATCGCTTGTCAGTACTACGAGCGATGTGGCCTGCCCATTGCCATTTCAACTTGCTAATTCTAAGAGCTATATCGTCCATTTTATATATTTTTTTAATATTATACTGTAAGTATACACAATAGCGAGCACAGTAATAAATAGATATTATGAATAAACTTGTAATACTGTAACAGACACATATAAATTAAAAATTAAATTTTGCTTCTTCTTAATGAGATCGTCGTTTGGAAGCAGGCATATGAAGTTCGTATGGTCATGTGAAGAGGAGACGATCAGATTACTTCGGGACTAGCACTGTAGCTTTTGTCCCCGGTCGAAGAACCAGAGGCAGACCCAAGACAAGATGGAAAGATGTAGCGCAGGTGGACATAAGGGAGAGAAAAAAAATCGTGGTACTAAAAAGGTAAAAACACGGTTGTTTTTACAAGCGAGGCAGTAAAAATTCTACATTAACGTTAAAACGAGAAATTTTCATTTCCCATGACACCTACCTTTTCACGACGTACCGAAATTGGCAGCCAACGCATAACAGAAGTTAGGTACCAAATTACTAATATCAAGAACAACAAACAAGTTGTCGGGTCCTGGTGGCTCGGAGTGCTCTGGGAGGTCCCACAGGGCCGCCCCTAGCCACGCCTACTCGAAGACACGCCCCTCGGTTGTGCCTAGAGACTGCCGTACAACGTTGGCTGCTTAAGATGTATGATGGATGAACCAGCTGTGTACTTTGTACCTAGAAGTTTGTTTAGTATTTTATATCTCCAGACGAAAAGCTCTCAGGGTAATGAGTCAAAAGAAGCGTTATGGCGCTACGGTTCAACCAAATCGTAACATTAAGTGTAGTAGGTACCTACCTATCTAACTTCTTATAGGTATTTTATAGGCTGCATTTTGGGGACTGTGGGATAGAATTACACGAACTAATTTCTTCATCTCCATTCTTTCATCGGACTACAAGGCACACAGAAACTCGGCATCCTTATATCGTTAATATTCCTACAGCCCGCACTAAGCGTTTCGCATCCAACTTTATAGCGCGTACAGCAAATTAGTGGAATACCTTGCCGGCGTCCTTGTTTCCAGCTAACTATAACCTGGAAGTCTTCAAGTCACGAATGAACAGGTATCTTCTAATCAAGCATGCACCATCGTAGGCCACGTCATCACTTACCATCAGGTGTGACAGTGGTCAAATGCTATGCCTATAAATTGTAGAAAAAAAGATAATGCCAACGTTTTTCTTGAAAAGACTTTAGTACTTTAGTAAGGTATACGGTGTATTGTGTCACAGCGTCAGTGACGCGGCGTCACTAACGTTGCGACAGGATACTGAGCTCGAATGTTGGTTCATTCATATCCTTACTATATAATACTATCGCTCTATCGCTGCGTTACTGTCACTGCGACGGTGACACCGGAGCCGCTCTGGCCGGAAGGGTTTTCCTTCGGCTTATTAGAGCACTTCATAGACGGTTAATTTGTAAAGAAAATTTGAATCACGAACGGGATTTGATCCGGTAGCAGACGATATTGCTATAAAAATCATAAATACTTAATAGAAGGCTTGTCTATTGTTGCTAAGTGAAAAATCACTCCGTTTTCTTTGGAGCAACCTAAGGTCAAAAGGGTTATGCAATTCATTATATGCGGGTTATGGTTTTTATTGGTAAAATACTACATCATGAAAAAAAAGTAAATAAGACTTTTTCTAGTACTACAACACTATACGGGTTGGTTAGGTACTGATATGTGTCGAAGAACGAATTATCGTTGAGGCAAACATGTTTTGGGGTGAAAACCGCGTATCACCAGATATAGAGTAGGAAGAGTTAGGTCGGATTTCACCGTTACGAATAAACGCGATCAATTCAAACTAAACTCAGTTCAAGCTTGTGACTGAGTTTAGATCAACAATTTTCATTTCACCAACATAAACAGAACTCAGATAGAGCCTAAGCGAGTTCAAACTCTGAACGCCCAATTTTCGGCGTTTAGCTCGTTGAACGAGTTTAGATGGTTTTGACAGGTTTTGACTGATTGTCAAACATCACAAACATGACATTTGCCTTTAATTATAGACAATATTCTCTGGTTTATAAAATGGTACTCTGTGATATTCTTGTTTTGCGGCCTTAAACTTGGTTTCCACAAACGCGATCAAAATGTTTCTGGTGAAATTTGTATGATGTAAATCTAGATCAAAATCAACATTTAAACCCGTTTATCCAGAACTTAGTTCTATTAAACTCGTTTTGTGATACGAACGGTGAAATTGGCCCTTAGTAGGTACCGTTCAGTCACAGCCCCGTTCAGTCACAGTTTTGCAAACCCATAGCACAAAATAGAAATTTTTGTGCCCTTATGTACATCGAATCCCTCTCGGTCACATATTGAAAATAAATACATTTTTAAATTTATTCATATCCTATAGGTATGGTCACACTTTTTATTTCTTCGTTTAAATGTACAGTCAGCGGTAAAAAAATCTATCACACTGATCAAGACTTACGTATTTAAACTCAAGAAAAACACGCTGCGGCTGAATTGGGCGATGACATAAGCCAACCTTGTTGGCAGCAGTTGGTAGAAAGGTAAGGCCCAGTGGCATGCCTTTTCATCCTCATGGATAAATAATTGATGTCAGCGTTTTTTTTTTTCGAATTATTTATTTTCCATATTCTAGTATTATCCACATTATTATTTTTCCAAAATCTGCTTTTTTCATATTCTGAATTTTCCGCATTGCTAAATTTACACATTCTTAATTTTACAAATTCGTAAAATTCCATAATCTGAATTTTCCATATGGAAGTACAATCGTGATAAAAATGTCTGTTAGTCTGAAAGATAATCTATATCGATAAAGAACTAAAAAAAAAAAAAAAAAAAAAAAACCACACATAACACAACACACCCACAACAAACTCACAACTACTAACACAACGTCGTCTATAACTGTCTCATAATTTTAGTTTCTAATCCATACATTGATTAGCATAGATCCCGCTTCCTGGCCCTCCATAAGTAGAACAATGGGAATTAGATCGAAGCATTACAATTAGGTTACCTTATTGTGCATAGAAAACTATTCCTATTATACCTGTACATACGTGTACTGATACTGTAAAAGTTAAACTTGATGTTTGTGTGTTTGTTTGCAAGTAGATAAGTAGGTATAATAACAGTAGTAGAGTACTTATTGTTGGCATATTCTTTTTCGACCAAACTAGGTACCCCACGGCGACGAAACTCGATTAACTGTAGGTAAAAGTGGATATTTCATTTTTTTTACTAATTTTAATTTTTGTCCAAATGAGACTTTTCTGCACTACCCCTTGACTAGTTTAATTAGTAGCTTTTCCTGTGCTTGTAGTTCCTTCTTTCGTGTTAAGTTTCCATGCACACATGTTGTGATGATTAAATAAATCATCATCATCATCATCAACAACAACAACAGCCTAAAGACGTACGCTGCTGAACATAGGCTTCCCCTACAGAGCGCTACTTTGAGCAGCTGCTTGCCTCATGCATCCATCAGCTTTCACCAGGTCGTCAGTCCACCGAGTGAGGGGCCGGCCTACGCTGCGTCTTGCGGTTCGTGGTCGCCACTCGAGAACCTTTCTTCCCCATTGGTTGTCAGTTAAATAAATATAGGTACCTAAAATAAAGCTGATTAAGCAAACCCACAGGCAAAACTTACTGAACTTCTATAGGTAGGTAGATCAAAACTAGAGCGGTGGTCTGCAGGGAAATCATTTGCATTGGAGAACTGATGTGAATAATTGATTGATTCATTAATAATATTTGTGTTGTTTGTTGATTGATTGATAATTATTATAAGTATTTATATTTATTTAATGATTCAGCGGCCGTTTCCTGGAAATTATATAGACTTATCGGCTAAATTAGGCCACGCAGCGCCCAACTGTGTAACTATCTAAAATCTCACCTACAGTTTGTGATTTTTCACGGTTGTATTCTTCCATCCTTCTCACGTAGACTAGTGATTTGCCCAGAACCAATTTTTGTAGTTTAAAATGTTCAAATCTTGTCTCAGGATGACGTGCGCAGTCCAGTGTCACACGAAACTTTAATTTATAGTTCCGAGTGACACTACAACTACACTTCACATCAGGCAAACGGCTGGCCGTCATTCAATAAAAAAAACAGTCTGTAAATTTTTTCTTAAAAGTATAATGAGGCTCCGTTAGGCTACATCACCTGAGGCTGATGATGGTAAGCGACGATGCAGCCGAAGATGTTGCACGAATGCACGCAGGTTCGTGAGGTATCTGCATAATGAAGGACTCAGCGAAACGCTTGGTGCGACAAGTTGGCAAATCATAGAGATGAAACGACTCCCCGCGCAAAGAGTTTGAGAATATTAGCTACTTAGCACATGAGTTATAATCCTCGCGCTATTCTCGAAGACCAATAGGATAGGCACAAGTATAGTACCTACTACACGATCGTCGATCCTGTCCCCTCATTACTAAGTAACGCCGACACCTAATATCACGTAGCAAGGCCACCTCTTCATTTTAATTCGAAACCCTAAGTCAGCTTTAAATTACACTTTTTCCACCCTTATAACCCCCCGGACGCTAGTACGGGATTAAGGGCTACCAACGGGTACTTTTTCTGGCAGTGTCAAGAAACATCGTCCTGCCTTTAGAGACCCCCTAGGGGGCCTTTTAGACCCTTAACGTTTACGACTAGCCGATTGCTTTTCTATGAAGGCGCGGGTATGTCCGTGACAAAAACTTGCAGATGTGTCCAGCGGATGTACGAATCTGTTTATATTTTGGTGAATTTTGATGACTTGTGGTGGCAATTTTTTTATTGGGGTCTTAAGCGGGTGTGAAATAGCAAAAAAAACCTAGAGTCAAGCACCTTGGTAACTGTAGAATGATAGAACATGGGGCGATAAGTGGTTGCTTCCGGATGAAAATGGACCACGTACCATTAGTCAAAGTTAATCATGTTGACATTTAGAAGTGTCATCAAATCCTGAAGCTGATGGTATCTACAGATCGATCTTTTCGTCTTAGCACAAAAAAAAGTTAAAACTATATCACACCTTTTTTAAAGATCTCTGCAAATCTGGTCGAAGCAACGCGTGACTAAAATGGCCAAAGGTTGAGCATTGCCATTCAACGTGGCAATGCTGCCGGCATTTTGGGCACTTTGCCCACTGGTAGTGGTTTGTTAGATTACTTTTGTAATATATTATTCATTTAATAGTTTTAGTTTTGTGGTAGTTTTAGTTTTATAGAATACTTCGTAAAACGCCACCAATTTTAAACATTAAAACCGGAAAAGCACAAGTTTTGCAAAATAATACAATGCAATGACGTGAACTTTTCCGCGTTCACGCCATCTAGTCCACAACTAAATTTTGCATTCAAAACGGAATGTATTCAACGGTATTCAAGTGTGAATTGAATACAGTATGTTTTCTGAAATATGAAATCATCAAAACAAATCAAACTACCTGCATCTTTTGTTTGCCACACAAAACGCGACACGCTGTGAACATGATTTCGCAACCATTCTGACACAATAGTCATTAATGTTAGGTACATCTTTAGCGACACTTTACACCGAACAAATACTGGGTGGCGCAAAAGTAAAGACCCTATTTGGTTCAGCTATAACATTTTTTCTAAATTAGAAAACTAGATTTAGGTTTTTTTAAATGTATATTTGTGCCATTAAATTTCGTACCATTAGGATTTAAAGATGATGTCTTTTAAATGGTGACCTCCAGAGTTGATACACATTTGAGCCCTATTTATGACATTTTGCAAGATGATTTTCCTTCAAAATTGGTTATGAGTGACGAAGCGCATTTCCATCTCTCAGGGCATGTCAATAAGCAGAATACTCGGTTCTGGGGCACTGATAATCCGCGCATTATTCAAGAAACACCTCTACACCCACTAAAAGTTACTGTATGGTGTGGCATCTGTGTTGACAGAGTGATCGGACCCTATTTTTTCGAAGACGCTGGAGGCAATGCGATAACTGTCACTGGAGAACGCTACAGAACCATGTTACGTGAGTTTTTGATACCCAGTTTGGACGAATTGGGGCTGGAGCACATCTGGTTTCAACAAGACGGCGCTACGGCACACACAGCGCGCGACACTATGGACTTAGTGAGGGACGCTTTTCCAAGCCGAGTTATCTCTCGTTTTGGCGATTTGCCTTGGCCTGCAAGATCACCCGATCTGACCAGTCCAGACTTCTTTCTTTGGGGTTTTTTGAAATCTCGGGTGTATGTGAACAAGCCACAGACTCTCGCAGCTCTAAAAGAAAACATTCGTCAAGAAATAACGAACATATCGCAGGAAGTGTTACGGCAAGTTATGCAAAATGTCATAAATAGGGCTCAAATGTGTATCAACTCTGGAGGTCACCATTTAAAAGACATCATCTTTAAATCCTAATGGTACGAAATTTAATGGCACAAATATACATTTAAAAAAACCTAAATCTAGTTTTCTAATTTAGAAAAAATGTTATAGCTGAACCAAATAGGGTCTTTACTTTTGCGCCACCCAGTAGATAATAATTCATTTGTGAATGTACTAGTAAAGGGTTGACAACTTCTGCATTTTTCTTTGTTACTTTACCCGATGCCGACAATGTTTTGGGAAGTAGCATTTAGAAATGTTTTTTTGAAAAAAAGCTAAAAAGAATATTTAATCTATGCATTATGTAGTGTTATCTTCAATGAAACTTAACTGTAAGTAGATACTTGAATACTATTGAAACACACTACCTAACATACCAATTATGCCAAACCGTTGCACTTTATTCATTTGCTTGGCTTAGGGTGGGTTTTTTCACAAATAGTTAAGGTAACCAATGGTTAAAAACTCTAACAAATTCTAACCAATGGTCATTTGTTAGAGTTTTTAACCATTGGTTACCTTAACTATTGGTGAAAAACCCCGCCACTAGCCAAATATTTGGTGGTAGGTATATAGGCGTCAGGGTGACTAGAACGCTGGGTTTTTATTTTGCATTAAAAAAAATTGCTGTTCAACATCGTAATGTTGCCAGCGTTCTGATGGGTACTCTTCCCTCTACCAATGGGTTATTTTAAGTTTTTAGGTGTAATTTAGTTTTTAGGTCTAGTTTAGTTTTGTATTAATCTGTTATGCATGTTTCTATAGTGATAAATAAATCATTTGCTGATGTGTTTATTTGATTATAGCTTTAGGTTTTGTTATCCATCACTAAAACAATTTTCTAGTTCACAGGTTTTATACTTTGCCTGCACTCTTTATCAACCTGTCGATACGAATAACCGACTGGAACTAATAAAGCTTTCCGAAAATAAAAGTTTCTCAGCAAAATACCGCAGCCTGGTCGAGAGGCTTCCACAAAAAGGAACACAGACAAATTTTAATAGTCAGGTTAACAGACAAGCCGTTTTTAAAAACTGCTCTACACTCAAAAACTGGAATAAAAAGTAAGACGAACTAACTGAAACTATGAAAAACGTCAGCAGTAACTGACAACGGAACAAGGCTATGAAAAAATGAAGCCAAAAAGCTAATTCTCTCATAAAATTGCGCTATATACTTCCTTCATGGATATAATGTTCGTGTATGAGAGATTCAGGAGTGTTCCCACACTGGTGATGTTATTTTTGAAGCTCGGTTGGTTTGATAAAACGCGAGGCAGTCATAATGTGCTTAGAATTTGCTCGGTGATAGAGGTCAAAGAATAAAAATGCTAACATGACAGAAAAATCACGATAGAAATATGTAAGAATTGAGTTTATGGATTGCAATTATTAGCAAATGGGCCTTTATTACTTATCGTAAGTACTACAAACTTTATTACTTAATGTAAAAACTATGTACTAAAAATTGCTAACAACACTACCTAACAAAGAACATTTTGAAAAATGAGCAAGTATTTTAATGAATAAAGATATAATATGGCAAAGAAGAGTTGCAAAATAATACCAAAAAATAGTTACCTACGCAATCCGAATGAAGTGTTTTTCTCATCGTTCAGAGATTTCTTTGAGCATACTATTCTTTACTATATAAAAAGACGAGAACACTAAGTTAGCCCACTCTTTCTGCCAGTTTCAGTTTAGTCAAGTTACTCTGCTATATTTTAACACCTATAAGTATTATCAGAATCATTTCTACCGAAAATACTTCTACATCTTGTAGGCATATTTTATCTTGAACACAGCGATAATCAACTTCTGTTTTAGACATACTCTCTGCATCATTCGGGGGTACGTTACTTATTCAATATTTCCAAATTGGCTGCGCACCGTACACAAGTATAATGGAGGAGAAAAAAATGCAAAGACCGATGCAAATGGATTCGGAACCTTTATTATTTATTTAACGTCTCCTAGCATCTTCATAACTGATTACGGCGGGCTTTTTGGTTATGCTTTGGATTATTCGGTAATGCTTTTAGCTGTTTTGTTGTGTTTCGGTTTATATTTGACAGAATTTTTCGTCGACTGCAGTGGTGACTTGATAGAATAAAAATTCTTTAAAGGTTAAAGTTGGTATCTGATTGACTTGCAGAAAGAAGAATGGCAGAAGTATTTTCAGCCTAGTAGAAAGAATCCGCGCGCCTGGGTGAAACTTATATGTATAGAAAGTATAGATTGAATATATTTAAATAGTAAATTGGATCATTTTTGTAGAAGATGGGAGAAAAAAGTTAATAGAAATCCTCTCTTCAACCCACATACAACTACGTTAGAAATCAAAGCATAAGTAAATTATAATAACTAATAGGAATTATGTAGAAATACTCACAGATAAGAGAAGGAAACCATTAATGGAACCATAGCAATGAACGATACATCAATGTGGGTTCAGTTTTCATACAACTAAAGTTCAAGTAGAAATTGAACGACTTATTTTTAATTCCCAGCCCTATAAACTATCCTTAATATCTTTAAAAAACTACAATAATATTACAAGAATATCCTCATTTATAGGAAACAGGCATAGCATCTCATTTCTTTAAAGGGATAGGTAAGGTTGGCTGACATTCTTTCAAAATATCACACTATTCAGTAGAGATAGCAGTAAAATTTACTTTTAGATCCCTAACCCACCAAGATGCCGTGGCGACGTCGCCAGCTACGTATCCAAACAATTCCTATTGAAATGTATGTTGCCAAACCGTTGCCAAGGCCAAGTGAGTTAACTTCCATACATTTCAATATGAATTGTTTGGATACGTAGCTGGCGACATCGCCATGGAGTGGCGTCTCGGAGCCTTTACCCGCTCGCTCCGGCTAAGGTAATGTTATCTCTAAAACAAAAGATTTACGCGATAGATGCGCGATACTGATGATACATATACTCATTAGAAACTAATTTCGTAGTGATCTAATTGCTGAATCTCGTGGCATTACATGCACTCAATATAATTATACAGAAAAAAGTACTTTTATTGTACTAGGTACGTTGCGAGCAAATGCAAGGTATGCAGTTTTAGTATTTCACCCCGCTCTTCAGTAATTTTTTGTAAGTGGGAGATGATTGTGAGGCATACGTGGCTAGGTGGTATACGAGTTATCTGCCAAGTTCGTCTAGGTAGGTACCACCGCTTTACCAGTTATTTTGCCGCCAAGCAGTAGTGTGCAAACACTACTGTGTTCCGGTTTGAAGGGCATTGTAGCTTGCGAAATTACTGGGCAAATGAGACTTTATGACCTGATTTCATACTCTAGTAATCTGATTAACATACTGTGTGATGTCTCAGGATGACGTGCGCAGTGCAGTATCATGCGAAACTTTATTATTTTAAAGTTCCAAGTGACACTGCAACTCTTATGGGCGACCATGTCGCTTAACATCAGGTGAACGACTAGCTCGTCACGTCATTCATTCTCATAAAAAAATAAAAAATATGTCGTGGGTGGGGTAAAATGCTAAAACTGCAAAAACTCCATACCTTATTGCATTTGTTCACAACGTATGTTGTATAGGTACACATACGCATACGCCCCTACATATCTAACTCAATCCAATATCAATTCAGCCGTTTAACATTATGAAAAGCCTTATTGAATTAATTTGTAATTTATTAGTGTTACAAAGATTCGCCGAACCAAAATCTTTAGGTACTTATTTTTCTACAAACAAACCAAGAAACCCTAGGCTCATAGTGTAAAAACAATCGACCAGCAAAAATCTGCACCATATTTCCACCCCCGATCATAAAACATCAAAACAAGCTAACTAACGAACAAGTGGATCCTATATTCGCCATATGACCGGCGTGTCAGTGCTACCATTTATCATTTGAGATGTGACAACTGAATTTATTTATGTAAAAAAATAAACAATAGTTCGAGGGCAACTGTAGTGCCCCTTCATAATGTTTGTTCTCGTCCTGTAGGTTTATACAGAGTAGTGGATGTGACAGAGAGCAGCAAAAAATTTAAAAAAAAATTGAATTTTGTTTATTGAAAAAAAAAAAACGTACAGCTACTAATGCAATGTTTCTAAAGTTTTTTAAATGTATTTTATACATTACGCGGAACTTATGATGAGAACGCATATTAGGTACCAATCGATGAAAATGTAAGTAATTCAAATATTGCGTGTACAATTGTACATTCAAGGACTGTTAATTAAACAGCCAATTTCACTAACGACAATAGACTTACTGAACAATTCGTTCTGGCCTACGGTGATACTGTGAGGAGCTCGTTCAAATAAAATACTGTTCTTACATGTGCAGTCTATATTTGGTCGCTGCCAAAGCCATACTAAATCAAAATAATCCTAAATGGTCGCTAAACGTTTGTAACCAAATGCTTGCGTGTGCTAACTTGCATGCTAGCGCCATCTAACGAGAAACGACAGAACTACTATGCCGCAGATTAATCTTTTGACTGGACACTTACAGTCACAAAATAGTTAGCTTTCAGTGTTAAATTTTAAATTTATCAATATTAACTAATATTATTGAAAACTCGATTCCTAATCGGAGTTTATAACATTTTTGAGTTCTCTTCCACCGACACTACTCTACAAAAAAATCGCTCATAATCCAAGGGGTAGCTGGTGTACCCGTATGATTTAGGGCGCTACACAATAGTGAGATAGCAATTTGATATTCAGGCCACATTTTTAATAAGCAGCAGCGTCTGTACTCGCCCTAATGGTAGGGCCCACTGCTAAATAGCTTTTTGTTGCGCTGTTGAGTGTGAGTGGCCAGTTACTCGCATGGTCAGTTTTGATTTATGCGAAATAAAACATAGGCTTTTTGCGTTACTTTCTTGATTTTTAAACATTCTCATCATCATTCATTCATTTTATTTTTTCTTTTTTTTTTCATTTTTTCTTTTTTTTATTCTTATTCCATAAAAAAAATATTTTCAAATGTATACAATTATGTCTCCAATGCTAACTAAAAATAATTTTATACTCAGTAACACAGAGAACGTAGAGAAAAGTTTAGATTTCAACTTTCCTGTTCTAGTCCAGAAAAAATATTTGATAAGTTGTTTTGTGAAAGGAAACAAACCAAACCAGACAAGCAAGTTTGGGCAAGTAAATGGTACAAAAACTTTTTTTTTTTTTGCAATACCACAATATTATACCAATGCTCATATAACATAGAAAAAATAATGGTAGAACAACGAGCAGCCTTATCGCATTAAGTGATTTCATCTAGGCTACCTTTAGATGGACAGGAATTCGAAACCATATAGGTAGATCTTTTTAGATAGTGATGTCTCAGGGTGACGTCAGTATCAAGCGAAACTTTAATTTAGAGTTCCGAGTGACACTGTAATCTGTTATGGGTGGCCGTGACGCTTAACACCAGTTGAACGACTAGCTCGTCACGTAATTCATTTACATAAAAACAAGAAAGACAATATAAAGGTAGGTAAACACTTACTAAACCTTTTCGCTGTATTTGATTATGAAATCATCAAATCGATCACTGTCTAGAACCACACACTACATTAGCGCTACAAAATCGATATTTCCTTAAAAAACGCATGTGTGCTTCATGGGCACCATTATACTTTTATTGAGTGCCGCTGCTTCATAACGAAGTATTGTGGCACATCTGTTCCAAGGGCATGGCAGTGGCTTTTTGTGTTCTTTGACGTGAATGGTCGGATGGATAACTTGTCAATCCGTTAGTGTAATAGAATTAATATACATCTATTACATAAAAGGCTTTCCTGGCTTTCCTGGCTTTTCCTGACTGCGGATTTCCTTGTTTCGGAGCTTATCTTGCAGGGAAACACCGAGCATAGCTCTCTCCATAGCTCGATGCATAGTGCGTTGCGTAATTTAAATTATATATAGATACGTATGTACAATTGTCCACTGATTGAGTTACAAGACGTGTAACATAAGTCCTAGCTTAAGTTAATATATAAATCTAGGTACATGGACAGTTAACAAGCTGCAACCAGGCGCTGCTAATTAGGTCTGCTAAGTTAAACAAGATGGTGCAAACGCTAATTAAGTGATACGAGAACGTTTGGCTAAGTTCGACTAAGTTGCGTCAAAGTTGAATTGCTAAACTTTGGATGTAGTTGATGCAAAATACCTACTTATAGTTAAGATTACCTTCTTAAAGTTTATTAAAAATAATACATTTTTGTTTAATAGAATCTTTAAGTATATATTTAGAGAAATTAAGATTGTAAAACAATTTAGTCCGGATTTTTATTTACAAGATCAACAATATTCACTCCACGTTCTTAAAATCATAGCTACTTACTGTTTATCATCATCATCATCAACAGCCTGAAGAAGTCCACTGCTGAATATAAGCCTCACCCAGAGAGCGCCACCTTGAGTGGCTGCTCGCTGCATCCATCGGGTCCCCACAGCTTTCACCAGATCGTCATTCCACCGATTGAGGGGCCAACCTACGCTGCGTCTTTCGGTTTGTGGTCGCCACTCGAGAACCTTTCTTCCCCATCGGTTCTACGACCGATGTGGCCTGCCCATTGCCATTTCAACATGCTAATTCCAAGAGCTATATCTGTCAGTTTAGTTCTCCTGCGGATCTCCTCGTTCCCAAGCTTATCTCGCAGGGAAACACCGAGCATAGGTTTCTCTCGCTGTTCATACTCTTGTTTTATCTTTGTTGATTTCAATCTCAAAACAAAACCTTAAATAACTGTTCCTCAATCCTTCTCTACACAATGTTAGTAAGGAGGTATGTAATTAAAGCTTTACAGATAATCATGAGTGTTAAGATTAAGACCTGATTCTCATCCTGTCGGCCTTTGATATGAGTGGCTTAATATCCGACCGCACAGAGGTCGCGCTAATTAAATACAAGTCTCAGGACAATACCCACTGCACGGATTGAACCACTGTGTGGCACACGGGGTGATGGTTACGTAGACAAGGGACTTAATTACGTAGGTACAGGAAAGAGTCAGTGTAAATTCTTAACGTAAAAGTACAATATCTAGTACTTACCTAGGTACTTAGAGACGTGATCCAAATACCAGTATTTGGTACTACTGGTAATAATACCTATTGGTAGCACCATTGACTATAAATCCAGTTGACCAATGATGCAACTTCCCCTCATACGAAAATTAGTAGTGTATTTCAACTACTATTTTCATACAAATCACGGGAACCCGATGATGTCTTTTGTTCCATCCTGCGCTGTCCTTTGTAATTTCGTATAGATTTGTCTCGTTTTGTTACCTCGTCCACTGCCTGCGCAGGTGAGTCGTGTTTGTACGAGAAATTATGTTCACGAGCTATCAACGGGCTTTATAATCTTTGGGTAGCACCATACCCAAAAAAAACAGCGGCAGCACTAAGGCACATCAACGGCTTTTCAATAAAGCATGTATAAATGTACTCAAATATGTATATTCACAATAAGTAGGAAACCCACTGAAGACTGCATAGAATCTTATACATTGTCTCAGTACAAGATCACCCCGTATACGCTCCCGAATCCATCCAACTCTCAACTAGCGGAAGTTATAATTTATGAAGCAACTTCCGGCCTCTGCCTTCACAGCCTCTTGGGGCCGGGCAGGGTAATGAAGCACCTGATGTATAATGCACAACGTCTGAGATCTGCTTAAAACTATCAAGAATTTGCAATGTGGACGTAGCTAGGGGAAGGGGGAATTTAGATTGAGTTCAACTATCTTATACATTTCTATTTAACCGCAAAATTATGCTCGTTGTAAATATTTATGCTTGTGAATGCGCATAATTTATATTATATGAAAACATTCAATATCAACTCAAAAGACCGACACGACGACAGGATGGATTTCTGGATTGAATAGGTATCTACGTAACCGCTGTTGTAGAAAGATTTAGTTTTATATAAACGGTGCAAACAATTATTGTTTTGAGAAACAATCCAACAGAAAGCTGCCAGTTTTAGTAGGTAAATCATTGGCCAATTTATTTGTTTTACAAATTTCTTTATTAACAATAATCACTACACTCCGGGAACTAGTGTGTTTCAGGCACTACTCCCGAAACTTTTGGGGGTATCAAATTATTACAAATAGGGAATTAGGTAAGTCAAAAAATAACATAGTTCACTTTTACATACATTGTTTATATAATACTTACATATAAATTAGTCGATACCTACTTTATGTACGCTTATAACAATAGTATAAATAATGGAAGCTTTTATGCTGGCATTTCCCCCCAACCATATCAAGTCCTGAGTCCACACATAAATAAGGGTATAATATAAGTTGTGCAGGAAGTTTCGTAGACTTGAGGAAACTAATCTAATAGGTAGATGAAATAATTATAAATGAACATTTCCTACTAATCCCAAGATCAGATCTTGGGCTATCTTTTCAACTTTACATTAGTTCAAATAAACTTTAATTTCATGAAAGGGAAGAAAAGTTCTCAAGTGGCGAACACGGATCGGAAGACGCAGCGTAGGCCGGCCCCCCACTAGGTTGACCGACGATCTGGTCAGAACCACGGGGAGCCGATGGATTCAGGAGGCAAGCAGCCGCTCAAAGTGTCGCTCTATGGGGAGGCCTATGTTCAGCAGTGAACTGCTATAGATTGATGGTGATGGTATATGGGGTTTAATCAACATGATTAATCATAATTTTTAACACTGTGCTAAAATGTGTTAACCACAGGGTCGAATTTTTAAAAACCCTTTTAATTGGCTCTTGAAATCCTCCAAATATCAAGACTCTAACACCCGTCTGCACTAATGCTTGACAGCTCCTAAATTTGCACTTATCCTTCTATGATGTAACCTACTGCAGCGCATTTGGACATCAAGACTTAAGTGCTAACTTAAGACCTGTCAAACTTTACAGCGGGCATGTCTAGCGCGGTTAGAGCTGTACGTCGCCAGTTAGTTACTCTCGTATAAAAGCTACTCGTAGCCCCATCTTTGTAATTGTAACAAAATCACAACCTAATAACACTTACGTATACTGTAACAACGTCAAATAAAACCGAAGCAGACCATGTTGTTTGGTTCGTAGAAAGGACATCAACGCACTTGTATTGGAGTTTATTTTCACAGACGCGAGATGTCGCTATTAAGAATTAAAAATTACTTTGTAAAATATTCTGATATTTCTTGCCTACTTGAACTAGTACAGTCCGTTCACCGTAAGATGTCCCCTGACGTATTTATATTATCTAAAAATATGCAAGTATTATATTAAATGTAAAGTAATATGTAAGCATTATCTAAACTTGTGTGTACCCAGCACAGATTAATATATGTTTTAGTTGCATATTTTTCAACAATATGAGTAGGTACATCAGGGGACTTACGGTGAACGGTCTATAGTTCTGCGAATGGTAGACCTCACGAGAACAAACGTTTTTTCAATATATGTTGGTTGTGCATAAACACATTAACAGCCGGAAGACTTCCACTGCTGTGCTTTCACACCATTTTGGACGCTAATCATACCCCTATGACACCATGCCATAATCACCACGCTTTCATTCCCATCTTTATTTCGGTAGTCCCATTCTCAAACCGCCGGGACCACAGGGTATGATGTTATGAGTGCACTACATTTATAGATCTATTTTTGTACGCCCCGACACCCGAACTTAGACCTCACGAACTTATATCTCGACAACCTCTTTACCGATTTTGCTCATATTTGCATATACTACATTTGAGTACCCAATATTTCTGCCAAATATTAGGGGGTGTCCATAAATTACGTTAGGTGATCTTGGCGATTTTTTACCGCTCCACCCCCCTTGGTGAGATTTCGTGAGATTTGGCTTGACGCCTCCCTTAAATCTCACGTGAGATTTTTCCAAATGCATTTTTTTGTAACTAAATGTTAATCTGTGCCTGATTGTGTTGGATTGATTTAAAATGTTTGGATTAATTTTCTTAATTACTTTTGAAGTAATAAACTTGCTGACCCGCCCCAGCTCAGCATTCTCTTTGCTGTGCACAGCAAAGAGAATGAACCACTACGTTTTATCTCTCCAGATTATGCTACTAGCTACTAGGCATATACTCTTTGGCTACTAGTCTATGGTTTAATCTCACAGAAAACATACAGAAAATCCAAATTGACATGTATTTTCAAAAATGTTGAGTATTTTGTTGTTAAAACTACCTCATGTTAGGAGCACCGTCATACGTATTTTGTGTTTTTTACTCAGCATTCAATCGTGTTCACCGGAATCGATTAAAAGCAAAGGGGTTGCAAACGAAGATTTTGTGCCAAGGGTCGTAAATGGGTGGCCAGCTAAGTTAGGAGATGTTCCGTATCAGGTAATCAAAGCCACTAACCGACTGAGCCTCAGTCAATGTGATCAGTGGCCAACAAACCAAGCTAAAACGACAGCTATAGCCTACTACACGTTGCCAAATATTGGCCGATCCTTTACGTATATAGGTAACGCGATTAAATACAGAAAAGAACTGAAAAAGCAAACATTTCTATTGCTGTCTCACTGCCTCTGCACTTAAACACGATAGTGGAAGAAGGAAGACAGTAGTTTCTCGTATTCGTCAGATTCGTTTTCTTCAGTGACACGCGTTATACCTATCTACAAGTGTAAGTAGGTACACTAGTATAGGTACACATATTCGAGGCGTATAATTTCACGGCCAAAAAAGCCTAGATAACGTGTAGCGTGTACCTACCTACATAGATAACGTAAACTTAGTGTAGGACGCCTCCAACTGATAGGTAGTAGAGTGACGACTTGCGCTGAGTAGAGCTATGGACACTGCCGAAAAATCAGACTCATTAGTACCTACTTTCATCATCATCAGCTGGAAGGCGTCCACTGCTGAAAATACGCCTCTCCCATTGGCATTATCACCATGCTTGGCAGGTATTTAGCGATCGCAGAAGATTTTAATGTAGGTACCGAGGAGAATGCTGAGGCCTTATTTTTAAATGTCAATGAAAGATGTGACGAGCTATTCGTTCACGTGATGTTAAGACTCGGCTGCCCATAATAGCTGCAGTGTCACCCCGGAACTCTAAAATGTAGTTTTGCGTGACACTGCACTGCACATGTCATTCTGAGACATCAGCAGCACAGTCTGTCGTCATTCCCTGAATATTCCCTTATCCGGCTCTTACGGCAACCTTGCGAAGAAATGGGTTGGTACTCACTCCACGACCACCGGTATGCAGGCACATCATAAATATTGTACACACATATTTTATATTGAGAGATACAAATAAAGAAAATGTGGTGTGGTATACAGAAAACTAGGTGGCTTTGGTGGGGATATCTGGGCGTTTTTTATTCTAAAAATTTCTCAGAATTCATAAAGGGAATATTTTTAGATAGCGTTTAAAAGAATACTTTCACGACCCAGTTTATACTACACATTTTGCGGAGGAGTTCTGATTGGCGCAAACAAATTGATGTCGGCTGCGCATTGCTTTGAGGATAAAGGAAGCGCGTGCATGAAAAAAAAAGGGTAAATGACTTACTATATATAAAATTACTAACTACATACATTACACTGAGTCATCATCATCATCATCATCATCCTCTTTGCCTCTTTCCCATTTGTTATTGGGGTCGGCTCCCAATGTAACCTGTAGCGGCGAGCTACCAGAATTACACGAGCGACTGCCATCTGACCTAGTAACTCATAAGGAACCAGTAACAGGGATGGTTAGACCAGGCGTCAGATTCTATCAGGCGCCTGACTACCCGTAACGATTGCTATAGATATTCTATGTCAACCGGGACCATTGACTATAAATCCAGTTGACCAATGAACTTCCCCTCATACGAAAATTAGTAGTGTATTTCAACTACTATTTTAATACAAATCCCGGGAACCCGCTCTGTCCTTTGTAATTTCGTATAGCTTTGTCTCGTTTTGTTACCTAGTCCCCTGCCCGCGCAGGTGAGTCGTGTTTGTACGAGAAACTATGTTCACAAGCTATTAACGGGCTTTATAATCTTTGACCGGGACCGACGCGCGACGGCTTAACGTGCTCTCCGAGCGCAGATAACCCTCAATAGATACCGCATTACGGGATTTTTGTTCGGATGATCCTAGCTCACCAAAACTGGCGGAAGGCGCATGTTGCAGGGACTGGAGCCAATGCGCTATTATTGGCTGTTTCGAGTGACGCCCTAATAATGAACTCTAATAATTGGTCGAAACTAAGTCCGTGCTGCGAAGCGGCGATTTTTATAGAACCATTTACGCCAATGCGTGGTGCGCGGTCGTCGTCTTTCATGCGGTATCTATTGGAGGTTATCTGTGTCTCCGAGGCACGGAGCGATGGCATGATGGCATCGACACACTAAGTAAGTATATAAAATGAAAACGTTATGTCTGTTTTTTTATGAATGGTTTAAACGACAGGTTGAGTAGTTTAAAGGATTTGGATTAAATTTTACATGCGGATTGATTAAGCTTCCGAGATAGGCAGGTAAACATAGTAATACTTTTTATATGGAAAAGTAGAGGAAAGATGTCAGGGAACCAAGGTGCCTCTACATAAATGGATTATTTTCCGTAGTCGGTATATTGTGTCTTTCTGAGAATATCCATGAGCATAAAATCATAAGAAAAATAGGCAAAAAAGTTTAATTGAGTTACTCGGGAAAGTAGAATTACCTATTCCTAGACAAAAATTGCCCAGTTTTGCTTTACAATGATGTACCAAATGGTTTTTTACCTATACCCTAAATTGATAAGACATTACTTTATTATACGTGGACGTTACATCACCATCAGCCTGGAGACGTCCACTGCTGAACATAGGCCGGCCTTCCCCATAGAGCGCCACTTTGAGCGACTGCTTGCAACCGCAGGGAGTCTTTGGATGCGAGACTTGATTCCAACATTACAGCTCGCCGCGGTTTTGACCAGAGCATCGGTCCGCCTAGTAAAAGGTAGATTTTACCATTATCTCCACCCGATGAATAAATAATATAGACATAAATAATATTTCCATGGCCCAATCTTCTAAATTCATAGTCGAATTTAATTTATCTAAGCTGAATGTAGGTAGACATCTACTAATAATGGAACTGGAAACATCAGTAAGTGACTTATTGAGCTTGGATTTTCTTCAGGAAAGCCAGTAAAAAACTTTTAAGTGGTACGAAGGCTGTAGCTGGTAATCTCTTCAACAAAGTTAGATATGTTTCTCAAAACCACGATGGCCAATGGAGAAATGTGAGGAGTATGTATTTCCCTAGAACATATAGATTTCCTAAGGACGACATTTCGATCGGGGTAAGTGTACCAAAACAGTTTACCCATACGGCTACAGATCCCTACCATAATTACGTATTATTTATTCTGTGCCATAAGCGTGTCTTGTCTATTAATTTTATCAATGACTGTACCAAAGTATCAAAATGGTAAAGTGTCCAGTAAGGAAAGTGTCGAATCGAGGAAAGTGTCGAACTAGGGAAAGTAGCCAATTAGAGAAAGTGTCGACCTGTTACCTGACCCTTCAAAATTAGTAGTTAATACTATAAACTCTTCTGGGGCTCTCTGTTTGTTACTATTTAGTACTTAGGTACCTACTAGGTACTTATTAGTGCGAATAGCCATGAGTGGACCGCCCCGTGCTTGCTTCACGACCGAATCGTCAGTCGTGGATGGGAGGTTTTTACGGGTTCCCTTCCCCCCTGAAAATCTGACGCACTCGAGTAACTGTTTTTATTTTATACTAGTGGCTCGCCCCGGCTTCGCACGGGTATTTTAGTTTTTATATATAAAGGTAGGTAACTTTTTTACACCTTGGGTTACATTATTGGAGTTTTAGTAAGGATCCCCAATTTTTTTGAAAATATTATATATCCTATGTCACCCGGGGATAGTGTAGCTTCCCAACAGTGAAAGAATTTTTCTAATCGGTTCATTAGTTTCGGAGCCTATCGAATGCAAACAAACAAACAATCAAACTATTCCTCTTTATAATATCGTTGTTATAAAGAGGAAAGATTTGATTGTTTGTTTCCACCACGCAAACTGGCAGAACCTCCTTTATCAAAGACACGCCTCAGCATTACATGTGGCCGTTTCTTTTTTGTATTTTTGAAAGCTTTTAGACGGTTTCACCAAAGAAGGATAGGTCATATAATATTTTGTTCTTTCCACCATTTAATCATCAAAATCTAATAGGGCGTAACGAACCAACGATGCTCGAGTAAATTCAAATTTTGCATCGTGAGGCTTCACTACATATTAAACAGCTCTTGTTTTTTTTAGTTTACGTCCCAGCCGTTTCTTATAAACGCCTATGTTGCTCCTATTACGTATGCCACTCGATATGCAGATTACAAAGGCAAATGCCTTGTCTCTGGATATGGAAGAATAGGAAAAAACGTAAGTACCTAGGAGCTTTTTGGCGGGAACGCGGAAAAGTTCACGTCGTTGCATTGTATTATTTTTCAAAACTTGTGCTTTTTCCAGTGTTAATGTTTAAAATCGGTGGCGTTTTACGCATTAAGTGCTGAATTACGAGCATGAGTGTGGGCAAGTGATATAATGTGGTGAAACGTGGTTTTTCGTGTTGCTTCCAAAATTCCATAGAAGCTTCTAGTAAAGTTGCCACCACTTTACTAGGGCATGACTTAGACTGGACTGAGACTACCTGACTAGACTGGACTATGACTACGCAGACTGTGACTAAAACTTGACTTTACGTGAAATATTCTGTCATTATGAAAAATTACAATACTTGACACTGGCTAAATACACTATGTGTGGAGCCAAAATATAAGAGAGAAAAAAAAGTACTTACCTATAGTGTTATGTATAACACTACAATAATTTTGTAGTGGTATATACCACTCGCAATGTAAAATCAGGTACCTACTGTGACATCTTAGATAAGGTAAAATAGTAAGGATTACGCCACAAAGGTATCTATACAAAGACCGCCTTGCGGCACAACCGCCATATTGTGGAAATATGGCGCGCACCAAAGAGTAGTAAGTGTATAAGATTTCCTCGTTGTTTTAGTGTAAGTAATCAAGTTGAGGTTTTTGAGTATGCCATCGACGCCATATTGTGCTCCCAAAGTGCCGCAATTCACGTGACATGTTTCTAATCCAGAACTTAGGAGCTATCAAAGTTTAGTGCAGATGGGCATAAATCTTAGTAACCTGTACAATTGTCCTTTATAGACAAATTCTGAAGTGCTGCTGTTGGCTCATCTCGTCTTAATACAATCCGCGCAGTGTAGCAAGATGCATCGGAAGAACATGAAGAAATTCGTTTGCACTTCTGATTATACGACGGATGTTGGGAAGGTAATTATAATAACGTGTTCTTAAATAATATCCTTTTAGGGGAGCCGATGGATGCTGGAGACAAGCAGCCGCTCAATGTGGCGCTCTTTGGGGGAGGCTTATGTTCAGCAGTGGACGTCTACAGGCTGATGATGATGATGATGATGATGATGATGATGATGGTGATGATGATGATGATTCTTTTAAGAATCGTTTTAATTTGCTAGTAGTCCAAATGTTCTATGTAGTATACAATATCTTTCTACCTATAGACAGTGTAGCTAGTTTATTAGTTTTATTTTTATAGCAGTTTAGAGAATAAAGGTACATTCCCCTTTAAAAAAAAACCTATTGGGAAATACCTACCAACCTGTTTTTTTTTTCTATTTTGTTAAAATCCTAACCATATACTTTCTGAACATTTTAAAATTTCTATTGGACCAATCTGAAAGTGCCTAAGTATAAAAAAAAATGAAAAATAGAAAATGATGAAATGAAAATGATTTTTCCAAATCGGTTATGTATGTGAGGTAATAAACATACCTAAATAAAAAAACCGAATTGAGCACCTCTTTGACTTTTGCAGTCAGTTGAAATAATAATAATTGTAGCTTTGTAACGAGCACGGAAAGTAATAATGATTAGGTCACACCGTAATCAAATTATCATATAATGTAATGTTATAAATAAAATCTATGTAAAAACATATTTTTTAAATTTTTTTTGTGACGCGTTAATATAATTAATTATTTAAATTCTCAATTTTTTTTCTACAAATCACGTGACCCGTGAACGGTTCGTAAACACCTCGTGACGTCATTATGTAGTACTAGTGCTTTCGCTTAGGGTCAAAAAAGGCCCGAATACCAGCGCCAAATCTTAGTATGTTGTTAAACATATTATACCAATTTCCGTATAATTTAAAATATTTTCGTAACTGTATTATTGAGCGAATTTTGTGTATTACAACATTATATAACATTTAATTATCTTTCATTTGACACCCCACACATCTGTATAGGGTTCATAGAATAAGAAATATTCGCAATTTTCAAAATACGGCAGCCGCCATTTTGATGACGTCATATCTCCGGATCCAAGTACTTTACAGGTCCCGACAGTTTTTAACATAGAATAACATGTTTAACAACATACTAGAATTTGGTGCTGGTATCACAAAGTGAACTATTTTTCCCCTAAGCGAAGGCACTATACACTTCCGTAGAGGAAAAACGCAAAATAGTAAAAATAAACCTCACACTACATTCGAAAACCGTTAATATTTTATTACGTGTTATTTTTCACACCCCATGTGGTTTGATTCTGAGATGGACCGAAGGCACTGGAAGGCACACAGTACCTACATATGTAATTCCACATTTTTCACCATTTATCTTTTTAGGGCGACTCAGGAGGGCCTTTGGTCTGCACTAATACAGGAGAATCAAAGGAAGGCCCGAAAGGTATTCTAGTGGGAATCGTCAGTGGTAACCGAATACCAGTTGGATCTTTCTTCACTAGAGTGAGTTCGTATACTTCTTTTCTAAATAAAAATAACGGTGTTTGGAGTAAACCTTACAAGGTTTTGGTATGGCTGTGTTTATTAAACAGTATTATGCTATCTTTATTATGTTTTATTTAAAAATTAGGTACCTACGTAGGTACAAGCACACCCTTGGTATCAGATTAATAAGGATGCATTTCGAAAATAATTTATTTTTTTATAAAATCCTGATGATATAGGTACCTACCTTCATCAAAATTCAAAGTAATGTAGGTACGAACTGTCAGGCGATTGGTTACTCATAGGTAATTGGTACAGGAGCAGGATTTTCAGATAGGTAGGTACCTACTTAGGTTCAGTTGACACCGCTTCCCAGAACGTCGAGTCTTCCGAAGAGAGCACTTGCACGTAGAGTTCACTTCACGACGAGTTCCTTCCACGTTTTTGTTTGAAAGGACACTTACTAGAGATGGTAGGTGCTTATTAGAGACTAGCAGCGCCCCGCGGTTCCACCCGCATTCCCACAGCAGCCGTTCCCGTTTTCGGGATAAAAAGTAGCCTATGTTGTGTGTGTTGTGTGTAGCCTGTGTATCTAGGGTCTAAGCTACCTCCATACCAAATTTCATCCAAATCCGTCCAGTTGTTACAGCGTGAAAGAGTAACAAACATACACACATACACACATACGCACAAACTTTCGCCTTTATAATATTAAGTGTGAAGTGTGATTCTTTGTTATTTAACTTCGAGTATTTTCTAGTTCAGACAGAAGGAAATTTTGCTAGAAATCTCAATTCCTCTCGGTATCTACTTGCCTACCTACTTACTAACTTCCTTAGTACTTAGTCTTCTGTGCCAAGTATACATTGTATCTTGGGTGCCAAGTAATAAAAGATAGCCAGAGAGTCACCACACGTTGTCGCCACATCGAGATTAGATACCTATTACGTACCTACCTACCTATATTTTAGTTTAAATAGGTACCTACTACCTACCTACTTAGCTGTCTCGGCTACACAATCAAATAAAATACAACAAAGATACCTACAACATAATTATTATCTACAACAATTTATACAATAACAGACCGCAATAACACAAAATAACAGCATCGGTTGGCCAGCTATCATTCCGCTTCCATCGGTAATCCATTTGTGGAAGATACCCACTCTAGAATGTAACGACGGCAGGTCCATGTTGATAACGGCGGTCACGCCGACAAGGAGGCCCTTCTGCACATCCACTTCGTTAGGGTCGTTAGTGCCGTGGCAGATAAGGCCACCACCTTCTGTTTCCTATGCAAAAAAAGCTTGTTTAATCTTAGGCCAAAGTTAACCAATTTTTCAGAATTTTGAAGCCACCTGGTTTCAGAATTGGTACCTACACCTGTTGTTTTAATACAACAACCGGGACCGATGACTTGTCATGCCCTCAGATGTACTGCACACTGTATTGGGCTGAATAAGACAGACAGATACACAGACAGACAGACAGACGGACTGACGAACGACGGATAATACTTATGTCATTGTTTATGATGGCTCCCGTTTGTTTTTTCGTCACTACAGTAAGTACGTCATCCTGAGACACACAGCACCAATATCTGTGCCCACTAATTTTTTTACTAGCTCAGTAGCTAGTGAAAAAATTAGTAGGCACTTCAAATAGGGGCCTAATATACCTATTCATACTACGTACTGTTAAGCGGCAGAATATCTGATCAATGAAACCATCCGCATACTTATCCTTTTTTTTTCAAAACGGGCTACTGCACCCTTAAAACGGTATGTCATGTACCCACCTATCTTCCTGGTTAGTCTACGCCAGCAAGAAATAGCAAGTGTAGTCGGCTATTCGCTACCACAAAATCTGTAGGCGTTTTATTACTTCATCATCAAACTGAAGACGTTCACTGCTAAACATAGGTCCCATACCTACAGCATCACTGTGAGAGTTGAGTGGCTGCCCGTACCTATTGACCAGGGGTCTAGCCAAGATCCCTTTTCCCGTGCGAAGTGCAGTGTCATGCGAAACTTTATTGTTTTAAAGTTCCGAGTGATACTGCAACTGTTATGGGCGGCCGTGTCGCGTAACATCAGGTGAACGACTAGCTCGTCACGTCATTTAATTGCATAAAAAAAATTAGCGTTAACGCTAAACGGTAACTCCAAAATGTATGGGAATGACATTTCCTACAAATTATAATCTGGGTCTCTTCAAATCAAGAGTGAATAGGCATCCCATGGGCAAACATGCTCCAACATAGACCGCATCATCGCTTTCCATCAGGTGAGATGTTATCAAACGTGAGCCCATTCAAGCATAAAAAAAAAAAAAAAAAAACCTGCGGAAAAGCGACATCCACAGGTAATGTATTTCTAAATATTTTGGAGTTATCGTTTGGCGTTAACGCTGATGGAAAGGGGTCTTTGCTAGATCCCCAGGTAGTTTGTCCACCTAGTGGGGGTGTGTACAGGTGTTTATTACTTACTGCGTAAATATATTTGGTCTTGTAAGCTGTGCAGTAATACAACTTGCAACTCTTCAACAATGCCCTTTCACAAGTTCGCCTCGGGACCATTTGCAGTATTTCGGAATAAAGGAATTGGTTTTCCGCCCAGCTCTACAAAACAATTTCATGTTAGTTGTGAAAAATGTAGGTACCACCACAAGACAACACAATTATTTGTGATTTTTTTTAAGGAGAAGCTGATGGCACGTGATTTCTGAATAATACAGCTTTACGGTCAATTCAGACAGAGCGGTAAAATACTCGAGCAGTTTTTAAGTGCTATTGGAATAAACCTGGAAATAGTATGCAATATTAAAATAGGTAAGATTTTAATGTTGCATACTATTTTTAGCTTTGTCTAAATGGATTAAGGTTGATATTCCAATAGCACTTAAAAACTGCTCGAGCATTTTGCCGCTCAATGTGAATTGACCCTTAGGTTACCATCGGTCAAATTAGCGCTATATAGAGGCATATGTTGCAATAGTCGACGTCTTCCGGCTGTATTGATGATTATAAAGCAAAAAGAACTAAACTCACCGTAGTCGGTTTTAGTACTGTTGCAATGCAAACGCCATCGAAGTTCTGATTCAGGGACGCATATGGTATTGTGGCCACCCAGTTGTTTAAAATGAATGGTTTATTCATTTGCTGAAATAAAAATTCCCAGTTTTTTATTAGCCCCCTTGACTTCGCCTATCATTGTTCTACCTTACCTATTAGTACCGTACCGTACGGTATACAGGGTGAATTTTTCAAGTGAGCGTGGTGGGCCAAATCCGAAACCTTATTAGCGTCACTACCGAATGGTGTAAATAATGGGTGTATATTTTTTTAAACTATTGATTTTTCGTAAATCAAATGATGTAGTTTCGGCTTTCATTAAAATCGTGCCCGAGACTCCTTTGACTCGTACTTTTCACTATTCCTCATAGTTTCAGATTAGGCCTACCACACCCACTTGAAAAATTCACCCTGTATAATTTGGATGAAGTTTTGCACATAGAATTGCTTACACTACCAAGATTAATATAATAGGTATTATTATGCCAATTTTATTCCTATAACTATAATAATACGTACATATTTTAGAATAGTCCCATGGCAAAACAGGCGAACAAGCGAAGTTACAGGACGCCTCTAAAGTTAATTATAAGATCGGGCGAAACGCTAACCCATCTCTCACAATAATATAGGTATAGTATTTTCAATATTCTCACCAAAATAGCGTGGTTATAGGCAGGAAATCTATAGAACTTTTGTGAGTATATCTTCTCAATATGCCGCCACTGTTCGACATCATCGAGCGCTGGTTCTTGGGCCACTGTGGTAAGTATGCCCGCCACCACTTTGACGTGACCTGTGTTTACTTTTTGCCTAGGAAAAAAGTTAGTTTAGGAGCACTCGTAATGCAGTAAAATTACAGTTAACAAATAGCCTACGAAATGCATTAGGTAAATACATACGCAAAAAGACCTTAAAGCGGCTTCGAGACTGGTGGAGATTCCAGGTTTTTTTACAAAACGTCACCCATTAATTTTATCCCCACTCATTTCACCAAAAACTATGTTTCTCAAATAGAGTATTATGGAGTAAGTGCATTGATATTTAATGACATAAGATGTGGTGAAAGGTGAAATAGCAAAGGAAAAGCGTTTTACCGTTTCCTGTTGGTTAGAAAGCAGTTAACGGATGTCAGTACCCTCTCTGCCGTGATGATGCTGCCAGCACAAAATGCTCTGTATTCGACGTGTTTATACAGCTTGTACACAAACACCTGGATTGAAATTCAGACGATTATAGTACCTATGTAGGTGGCTTATACCTTTCATTTTAAGAGATACGTAAGTATTAGGTATTTAGTTCGACTGCAAATACCCTGGTTCCACAGAATTCGCCCTATTTACATCCTGGTTCGTATAATCCTGCTCAACCAATGAGTTTTTATGTTAATGTGCGAAAGCATCGACTCTTAAAAAACCGAAAGGAGCTATTGTGAGGAAACAGGTATAAGGGTCTAGAAAAATATCCGTTTCGATCGACCCAATGTACTTACGTTACTGTTGTTGTTCTTATAGGTAGGTACCAAGCCTTCTACCTCTACAGGTAAGTAATGCTTATTAGATACCTAAGATAAAATGCTTATGCATGCTGATTCCTGATGCTGTGATGAGTATTCATAGATACTGGCTGTAGATAATGCATGAATGATATATGCTACTAACTTAGCAACAGGCTATAAGACAATATGCAAGTAGGTACCTGTAAGTCCAGACACCATTAAGTCATAACTATCCAAAAACCATGAACTCTATAATAGCTACCACCTACCTGTGGGTAGGTAAGAACGTAGAATGTAGATATAATAGAAACTCCGAATAATGAACTAAGTAAATAATAATAACTACCTACTACCGGCAAATGATTGAGTAAATAGTATAAACACAAAATCAATAATATGTACAATAAACCGCACACGAAAGAAACAAACACCAAATTACATGATGTGGTAATTCACCAAGTTTCACTTCCTGCCCTGAGTCCTGCTGCCTGAAGACTGGAGCATTTACTGATACAGTCTGGAAAAAACATTAGAGAATAATACTAATCATCATCATCACTATCATTAACCTGTGCTAGTTTACTGCTGCACATATTATTTGAAGCCGCTCTCAAGGTACGCCACTGTGATACACTACGTTTGCCAAGACAGTGATCTCCACTTAAGATAAGAACACGCCTAGGTCATCAGTTCTGTGGCTAAGCCCACGGCCACTTCAGTGTGCTAACTCTGTGCGGGCTGTATCGGTCATAAAATACCTACCTATATAGGATAGAGATCTGCATCGGTAACAACCTCATTTTTGATTGGGCCTGATGCATTGGCATATACAAGGTGAGTTTGAATTGGGGTATTATCCCGAAAGGGGTTAAATCTACTCCCCAAGGTATACAATGTTTATTCTACGACTTTTCTAAATTAATAATTTTTCATTGAAGAAATGCCATGTAAAGTTTACGTTCGAAGATAGCCGTACGCAGCTGGGTGGTTGAACTTTGTCCTTGACCGAATGCGTTTAAATGAGTTTAACGACCTTTGTTTAGAAATGAATTTATAGTATCTTGTTAACTCTCACGTGCAATTTTGTGAGTGGATTTATTTTTTAGTATGGAGGTTTGAAAACACGCAGTTTAAGTACCTATGGCTCTCACAACTTGTGGGCTATCATGGTCCCAGTCCCTCCCCTTTCGGGATAATACCCCAATTCAAACTCAGATAGTAGAGTCTGCTGATAATTCATAATATTTTGTATAATAGTAGGTATATTACTAGTTTAACAATGACATCTAAAACCGTGTTAATATAAAACTGTCCTCTAACACGTCTGGATGACAATATAAGGGTGCCGAAAAAATGTAACTTTTGTCCCCGGTCTCCCCTACTCGAATTTACGTAAGATGTGTAGCTCTACCGAAGCCAAGTCTGAGGGGCGGAGCTTTATGCTGATATGTGCATGATGATAATAATGATTAAAATAATGAAAAAACTAGAAGAGAATATAACAAACCTCTATCCTATCACGTGCTGAGTAAGAAACATTTTTGAAGTTATAAGCCCGTATCAAAACTACACAATATAAAATAATAAATCCACAATAAATCTTGCAACAAAACACTTTTGTGTCTTTTTAAAAACCGCACCGTTCTCATAATTTTTACATCCCTTCGATATTTTAACTTTTGACCATCTTTTGACATATTATTGATTATTTACAAATCAACACAAATCAATAAACGTAGAGTTTATTCTGTCAAAATAAAGAAGTTTATCACAGAGTACCTTTTTATAAAAGTTTACAGAACTGTGGAAAAAGACAAAGACATGACAAAGATGTGAACTTGTTGCAAAAAGTACCTACCTCTTGCAATATTGTCAAAGATCAAAACGAATTCTAAAAGATCTTTCTCTAATGAGTAGTTACCTGACCTACCTACCTACATGTACTAGCATACTTGATGTGTGCTCTTGACAAAATAGGCAACTAAAAATGTATAAAAACTCCATAATGATGTAACCCCCAACTGTTATCTTAACATAAACTTAGGTACCTACATAGACTTCATCATCATCATCATAATCAGCCTGAAGACGTCCACTGCTGAACATAGGCCTCCCCCAAAGAGCGCCACTTTGAGCGGCTGCTCGCCTACATAGACTTTAGACCTATGTAAATAGGGCGAATTCTGTGGGTATGTAATGCACATTTTCACTTTTTCCTTCATCTTGCTTGATCTTGCTTCTTTTATATAAAAGGAGAGTTGATCTGTCTATAGATCTCTTTTACAACAAAGATACAACATCTATAGATAGATCAACTCTTTGTTGTACACCGTAAAATAACAAAATTTACGAATAGAAAAAAAAACTTAATTTACTTATACTAGTACAATAGGCGGTCTTATTGCTTAGAGCGATCTCTTCCAGACAACCTTTGCATGGGAAGGATATCAATAGCTTAGAGTTATGGGCTTCAGTGTACAGGGGGCGTACTGGCTATAGGTAGGCACAAAAGTAAATAATTCAACAATGAATGAAATGATGACATAGGCTTCCCCTACAGAGCGCCACTTTGAGCGGCTGCTTGCCTCCTGCATTCATCGGCTCCCCGCGGTTTTCACCAGGTCGTCGGTCCACCGAGCGGGTCGTCGGTCCATTGTTACCTACTTGTATGATTTCCTGTTTTATTTTATTTTTGATATCTTGGTGGCAATAAAGAGTTTATCTATCTATCTACCACCTCCTAAACTTAACCACCTTATAAACTTAATAGACCATAGAAACCACATATAAGCCACAAAAGGGTTGTTCCTATCAGTTGCTTGCTAGGCTATCACCTTTTACATCTTGTATGATTTCCTGTTTTATTTTATTTTCGATATCTAGGTGGCAATAAAGAGTTTATTTATCTATCTACCACCTTTTCTAAACTTACTAGACCATAAAAACCGCAAATAAGCCACAAAAGGGTTGTTCCTGTTAGTTCCTTGCTAGGCCTTTCACATCCAACGGATTCCTTCGACTCTTACCGGAACATCGCGACCTCGTTGATGGTGTGAATGGTAGGTAAGACTGCAATACCTTCAAACTGTGTCTAACTAAAACTAAATTATTAGGTACTTTACTTACTTATAATATCTACCTGTTATCTATAATTATATTGTACCTAATTGCATATTAATTTGTAAATATTAAAACTGTATCTAGTTCAACGGGTAACTCGATACGTTTTTTACTTGCACCAATTAAACACATAGTTCATGCTTTACGTTTTTTTAGACTCGTAAATACCTGTACCTAGTAAACAGACTCGTGTGGCGTCTTTTTCATGTGAAACTCGGGACCGCAGTAGTATAGTTTGAAATAGTGCATGTCAGAGATGAAACTTAGTACAAATCGGTCTCCAGAAAAATTGGTTTTGTCGACATGAGAGAAGACTCAGACTTTAGTGATTCAGACTTTAGCAGGCGTCTTCGAGTTCGTTACTTTATCATCAAAAACAGGTAAGTACATAGGTAACTACTAATCAATTTCTCTACGTAGGAACTTTTTACCTTTAGCAATCTACCCTAGACGTCATATATTATTGTCTTCACATATTGATAATATTCTTCTGTGCCTATTACCTACTTTATGCTTGAGGCCTTGTGCAAGGCAGCGTAGCTTAGTCCAATAACTTCGTCCAAGAAAGCAGGTGCTACAGGGAGTACTATTAGTTATTATGTAGGGCTATATTTATACTCTTCGTGCTTTTCATTATTAACTACTAGCGGCTCGCCCCGGCTTCGCACGTGTAGTGGTGTAGCCTTACACCACTACACGTGCGAAGCCGGGGCGAGCTACATTCACCCTGAGTAACATAGGCATGTTACTCAGGGTGAATGTAGCTTTCCAATGGTAAAAGAATTTTTGAAATCGGCACAGTAGTTTTTGAGTTTATTAATTACAAACATACACATAAAAATACAAATCTTTCCTCTTTATAATAGTGGTGTAGACGAAGATGGTTTAAGACTAACAATGCATTTGATTTTTGTTAGTGTGCCTGCGGAAAGAGAAAATAAATAGCCCAGAAAACTTAATATACTTACAATACCACGTAGCTTATAAGACAGACAACCAAATATACGAAACACGAGCAAGGATTTTCAAAATTTGCTACTGATAAAATATACCTACCTATGCTTAACCTATAGGTTTCGGTCTTACGAGTTAAGAGTATACATAAGCAAGGTTTGGGTACTTATTTCATTAGGCAAACGCACCAGGCCCGCTATAAAAAAATTTGAAAATGCGAGCTAATGTGCTGGACTAAATTTCAATACTGTACCAACTCGGAGCGTAGCGGAGGCGTAGTAACCGATCCAGTCGTACTGGGTTTAGTTTGTTAACTGTTGCCTTTCCAGTAGGTATTCGCCCGTTTGTCGGCATGGAGTGCCAACGCCGCGCCATCACCAAATCGCTCGTCGTTTTAACACGTGAGTACACCCAAAAACTTCGAGCAATTATAGCTCGAAGCCCAAAATGTCTTCATGAAGGAACTATCCCCTACTTAGTCTGTGTCATGAAGTGTCAGATCTCAAGATGAACTCGTACGAAAACGCCACGGGTGGTTACAGTGTTTACAATGTTGTTTTATTTTAGTTTTGACAATAACTGTGCGTCCTCGATCTTAGGAAAGTGCAGTGACGGGTTGTTAGTACGTTAATACCAATTCTACTAAGTAACTACCTATACCTAAGCCTATATTGCAGTGGAAATAGGATTCAAAAACCAATAGCAACCTTTACAAAATATAAGACTGTTAATTCTAATTTTACGTGGGGGTGATAAGTCAATACTTATACAAATGAAGCATAATATTAAGTAGGCATAACATAATAATTAAGTACATATGTATAAATTATGTGTAAAATTACATATTATTATACATGCTCAACTTTGATATTATAGGCACAACTTAAGGTACTGGAAGAGATCTCTTAAACGTAATGGATTATTTAAATAATTGAATGGCATCAACATTGAATGGTTTCGTTAACGTTTCGATTATGAGCAATACGGGCATTATATTTTAGCTCTACTTATTCAATTTAATGGTGCAGGCTTCAACAGATGGAGAGAAAATACTTCATTGCACAAACAACTACTCTAGGTGCATACGCACTTAATGGCGAAGATCATTATCTTCCAGTCAACAATAGAACGATGGAAATTATTGCTTAATATTTTTTTTACCGTTGCATATGCGCTGAACCGGTAGTTATTTATAAACAAACAAGACAAACGACTATTGTCACAGACTACTAAATATGTTGCTATTGTAATCTTACGGTGTTGCTTGTTTACGGGGACAAATACTTGTAGGAAACTAGGTAGGTGCCTACTTGTTTTTTTTGAAGAGAAATATTATTATCCATTCACGTGTTATACCTACCTAAGTACATTACATCCCATTGAGGTACGTCCATGCTCCACATCCACATCCACAATCTGTGCCTTAGTCGCGGAACGGATACATTTGAATATTACTCCTTATGCACATGATCTGAAGATTTAAATTAGATTAAGATGGGCTTTGTGGATACTATTATCTGATATCTCATTGTTTACTATGACAACGGCAGCTGCTAGCAATACCGTAACTAGACTTATGTGTTCAAACTACATTCTTGCACTATGACCGTTAAACCCAGCACGACTGCAATTAAAAAACACATGTGTACTAGCTATAGGTACCTACATTATAACCTTCATCGGTAGGTATATGCCTCCTGGTTATTTTGCAATATCAAACAGATTACGTACACCTAATTAATATTAGTTACCCATCACGGATTTTTGTAACAGTAGATGATAATAAAACAGTTTAGGAAGTGCAACCAATTAAACACTAGTACGTAAACCCAATAAAAATTAGGTAAAATTAAGCAACAAATTATACCTATAGTATTTACCTGCCATTGGAAGTATTGGAACCGAGCACAATACGTAAAAATATAATAATCGCGGTACGGTACACATAGAAATAGAAAGTGAACGCTCCTAAAACATTGTGCAAGATTTTTGGAGCATGCGATTGCGTTAGGTACAAAAATCAATAAACGGTTCCCTTTTCATTGATGCTGTTGGTATCCGATGGATCAAAGTCCATTGTTTGGGACAATAAAACCAGTCAAGTACGAGCCAAACCTTGATCAGTTGAGAGTAGCTATCCACACTTTTTGTAACTTAAAGTATTCGACATTCTTTCCAGCCACGTTCAGCTGATCTCTATCCAACAAAGTGAGGCTGGATGTTATTTTTTGTTCCCATCCCATTATTAAGGTGTATGACCTCGGTTGCAAGGGCACCGCAAAAACTGGACCTCGAGAACCAGTTTGCTGTGTAATAGGAACAAATCAAGCTACTGCCTACATTTTTAAGACCTTACTATTCTGTTTCTAAGATTCCCGTGACTTTAGTTTTCATCTGTGTCAGTTTAAGTCCAATGCAATCCTAAAAGTGGATATATGATTATTTTCAGTGTTACAACTATGTCGAGCTGAAATAAAGGATGCACAGCCACAATGGTATTCAGCTAACATAATAAACGACGGTTTTCAACCAAAATCGATCTCTGAACTATTTCCATCGGAAGTGCCTTTCTCAACAACCAATCCTATAATTGTCTCGTCGGCAGCCAGCATTAGTTTATCTGAAGATTTTCCGTCCGATATGCTCCACCAGCAACCTTCGCAGGCAGGTTTCGAACCGCCTCTACTGAAAATGGTATCAGAACTACAATCACAGCCCCAACGTAACGTCCAAATTCAGTCGGAGCAGTCTACGTCTACGGAGACTCTAGCTTCGGGTCCACCTGTTACAAAACTAACAACGTTCTATCAACCGCTAGCTACTGAAAAGACCCTATCAAGAGAGACACGAAACGATTTCCCGCAAGATACTGAAGCAAGTCTTGGATCGCAGTCGTCGACACCACGTCCACCTGAGACAATTCCACCGCAATCTAACTACTTTTTGGTATACCAACAAGCACCTCAATCAATTCAAAGTTATCCGAGTCAAAATTCCTCACCGCGAACTACTGATGGAGAAAGCTTTACAACCAGTTCTCCTCTTGTAACGAGTACATTTTCGCCGACATTCAGTTCTCCTTCTCCAACTTTTTCCACTATAGGAAGCGTTCCGGTGCGCACTTCTCCATTATATTACTCGACGACTGGCTCACCAGTGACGCAGCAGCTATCGTCTATTACGTCGCCTAAAGTGTCGGTTACTTCCTTGTCCACAATTGGTAGCAGCAGCAGTATAGGCAGTGGCCCTAGTGGCACCAGGCTTGTAAATTGCGTGCTATCGCAATCAACAACACCTATTCCGAGATCAATGTCCAACAAGCCTATACCGATACCCTTTGATGGACTGTTCCCTCTAAAAATAAGAGTCGTAGCGCCAAGTGGGTCTATTACGAACGTAAACTTCAATCCTGCAATAAAGACCCCTATTTCGACACAAAAGTATATTGCGTCGACAACGCGGAAGCCCACAACGAGAAGGACGCCAAGACCAAGAAAGAACACCTATGAGAGATGCTTGCAAGGGTGCAGGAAGAACGGGCAGACGCTATGTGCAGCGCCAATGTCGCAATACCCCGTGGACCCAAAAATGCTCAGAGGGTTCCCATCAGTGTGTCATATGGCATGCCACAACTCTTACAGGAAAGATCGTGAGTAACATACGCATTTTTTATCGGTCGGAAAATCCGACCCAGTGAAGTCGTACAATACGTCCCAGTTCAGACATCATCGTCATCATCAACAGCCTGAAGACGTCCACTGCTGAACATAGGCCTCCCCCAGAGAGCAGGAGGCGTCCTGCATCCATCAGCTGCCCTCGGTTTTCACCAGATCGTCGGTCCACCTAGTGTGGGGCCAGCCTACGCTGCGTCTTCAGGTTCGTGGTCGCCCTCGAGACCCTTTCTTCCCAATCGGTTGTCAGTTCCACGAGCGATGTGGCCTGCCCATTGCAATTTAAACCTCCTAATTCAAGAAAAAATAATTAAATTATTATTTATTGATATTTTGCTAATTTTATGAGCTACATCGGTCACTTACCTCTCCTGCGGATCTCCTCATTTCGGATCTTATCTAGCAGGGAAACACCGATTATAGCTCAATAGCTTAGCTGATTGCGCAACTTTGAGCTTAAATTAATGAGGCAAACACTAAGAAACCACGACTCAGTGCCATACATAAGTCATCCCTGCCAACACACGCTGATTGAAAACCTTTGTTTTCTGTTCAGACGTCAATTCGTTTTATTTTCTCAAACAAGTTTGTCACATAACAATTTTTTTATTCTAAATAAGTTTCTTCACACGCGAATGCATTATTTATAGGTAACGATCTAGCTAGAGAAACAGTGCGTGTAAACTAAGTGTGGGCAACGGTTAATACGACTGGTTTCCACAGCACATAAATCATCTGTAACTGGTAACTCTTACAAAAGAGGTATAAAGGAATTATGGACATCATTTTAGCAGAAACAGGTGGTCCTGGTCACATAATACTTAGTAACAATATGAATCTTGACCTGATTTATATAAATGATTTGATTTGATATGTATTTCAGAGACTTTTTTTACATCAGACTTATCTAGCATTTCACCACGCTTTCACCTGATGGGAAATGCTGTAGGTGTTAGCTTCATTTCATTTAACCAGCACATCTGTCGTGTAGTCCAGATTTAATATTTTTAAAGCTTCATTTTAAGCTTTTGCTTATGTCAATATTTGCTTATTACAGCATTCGAGAAGGTCATAGATGGCAGTTGCGGCAAATTGCGCACACGAATCAGACCGATCGACACCGATTCTAAACTCAAGAGGGACGAGCTGCACAAACTACAATATACCTTGGACAATTCGGGGCAACAGACCATTTTCGAATTCAGCGGGACTTACTCGTAAACCAGAAGAGAGCAAACGCAAATGTTTACAACATAGGAGCTGATTAGGATATGTGCCCTTATTCTGGGTACGTTTGAGATGTTTTTGTCTCCGATTTGGAGGCAGATATTTTGCCCCATATGTGTTACACAACCACCAACTTATAGGTATATCCATAATCTCTTTCTAATTCATTTCCTCCATTATAAGAAAGAAATTGTGATAAATCTGACTGAACGGATAAGTTAAAGGTTAGTGACAATGTAAATGTGAACAAAGTTTGGATATAATAATAAATGCGGGTAGTTAAGCTTAGTGATAGCATAGCCACTGACCATCTAGCATTTGGATGAATTGGTCAACATTTTCAAACTAACCAAGCCGGTGAAAGTCTAGACGATTGCCTACTTTTACTAGCTATTTTATGTTCAAAACGTAGATCATTGCAACGCACATCTATTAGATCTACGGAATCGATCACGTATAGATAATTACCAGCAATTTTAAGCATAGTATTTTTTACTAACAGTACGTCTCTAAAGTTAGAGAAGCTCGTGAGAGATCTCTAGGACGTACCAAATGCGTTTCAGTAGGTACGCCATAGGGGGCTAAGTTAGAACTTAAGAGCTGTCAAACTTTAGTGCAGATGGACCTAAGTTCCTTGCCATATACATATCAAATAAATGCTAAGTTTTCCACCGGGTATAAGATCGATATTATAAGGCCATTAGTAATTGAATTAAGTTTACTTAATTATGCCCAACAACAACATAATATTAGGTATACATAATGCCTTAGTTCGTTAAGAGCTAAAGCCGCGGTGACACGCTCAGTCTCCTCGGACCGAGTGGACTCGGATACCTACTCGGATGCAACTCGCATTGCGGCAACCGATAATCCGAGCGCACTCGGACTACTGTATCGGATCTGTGTAGACTCGGACCGCGCTCTACTTACCCGAGGTAGCTCGTATACGAGTAGTGAAAGGTCAATACAAAATCCAAAAAAAAAAACGACGTTGACAACAATGAAAAGTATGAAGAAAAAAGAAAACGGACCGAGTAAACTATGATAATGTCAACCGATATTCCTTCTCGTGTAGGCAAGTGGTCAGCCCTGGTGTCAGAATTTTTAGGCCGCCCAAAGGCTTCTGACTTGGCGTAACGACTGTCGTCTTACGACTACAGCCGGGACCGACGGATTAACGTGCCCTCCGAAGCACGGTAGCGCTCAGTTGTAAATACCACTTTTTGCTGGAGTGGTCACCCCAAAGTAGTGACCACAGCGAACGTTGCTTAACTTTACCGATCGGTTAGAAACGGCTAGTCGTGCTTCGCTATGAGCGTTACTCCTACGAGTCCACTCGGTCCGAGGACTCTGATGTCTCTGATCGTGTCACCCCGGTTTAATCCGAGCGCACTCGGACGATTGTGTCCGATCAGTTAACTTGTAGTAATTAAATAGTTGAAATTATAAAGAAACAAGTAGCAACAGCAATGCAATAGCGTAATTTTTATAACAAAAGGCACAAACAGCTACTCAGTGTTTTTCTCTTGTTTTATCTTTGCCTATTTCAAACTTGATAGAGAGTAACAAAACACAAAATAACTATGCTTCCGCTACACATCGTGAACAAGGAGGATAGGAATGGCAATACACCAAGAAAACAGCGTAAAATATGCCAAAAACCCGTTTTAAACCTAGCCCGCGTAGCTAGCCGTATAGCCCGCTCATTTTGCAGCGCCATCTAAGTTTAAAACGGGTTTTCGGCATATTTATGATCTACGCTCAACCTATAGCCCACTCATTTTGCAGCGCCATCTAGGTTTATACTGGTTTTTGGCATATTTGTGATCTACGCTGTTTTCTTGGTGTGTTGGCATTCCTCTCCTCCTTGTTCCGTGGTACTATATACCTACTGTAAATGAGGCTAAAATAGCGTTTTATTCATTATAAGGCATTAGTGACATTTGTAGTTGCTATTTTTTTCTACAAACTTATTGTTTAAAGACCTGACATATTTCGCTTGTGATTAAAATAAAAGTAAGAAATCCGTCCATAATTTAAAAAGTATATTTTGTACAGAACTTACAATATAAGTCTATTAAAATATTAAAAAACGAAAACTTGTCTCATTTTTACATTGTTTATGAATTAGACACTATAGGTACTTAGATAAATTAAATTAAATTAGTAAATAAATACAAATAGATATATGTACTGGAAATTGATAAAATATACATTGCTTTTGATTGTATCGATCCAGCGTAATATAGATCCATTTTATCACCAAAACGGGCTAAACGTGATTTTAAAAAAAATTACACAATGTTTGAACTGGTATGTTATCCCGAAAGGGGGGGGGGGGGGACTAAGACCTTGATAGCCCACAAGTTGTGAGAGCCTTACTTGAAACTGCGTGTTTCCAAACCTCCATACTAAAAAATAAATCCACTTACAAAATAGCACGTGCGAATCGAGCGATCGCTACGACAGCTAACAAGATACTATAAATTCATTTCTAAACACAGGTCGTTAAACTCATTTAAGTGCATTCGGTCATGGACGAAGTTCAACCACCCAACTGCGCTAGGGCTACCTTCGAACGTAAACTTTACACGGCATTTCTTCAATGAAAAACTGTTAATTTAGAAAAGTCTTAGAAGATACATTATCTACCTTGGGGAGTAGATTTACCCCCTTTCGGGATAATATACCAATTCAAACTCAGATTGTATTACTAATTTTAGAATGTATAATATCGTTATTGTATATACTTTTATAAAATCCGTGTGCGATCATTAGAATATGGTGTTAAAAAATGCAAGATCTGATGTAAAATACAGTTAGCAAATTTTTTTTGGTAGCTGGATATATTTTAAAATACACAATACTCACCCCCGGTTTCTCGTATGTTTGTTAAAGTTAAACTCATGTCGACTTACAATACTGAACGCTCATTGGTTGCCTGTTGATTATCGGGTGTTTTCAACCAATGAGCGTATAGTATTTGGTGTTCAAAGTCAATAACCATCCAATTCGAACGCGGATTAAAATACAATATAAATAAATACCTCATCATAAACATAAAAAAAACAACATCATTTACATATAAAAAAACCTATCCGTATCCTTAAACTTAATATTATACAAAGGTGAAACGGTTGTCTGTTTGCTTGCGCGGCTTACACGCCGCAGCGGCTAAACCAATCTGGATGAAATTTTGCACTCAAATTACTTACTCAACTGAGAGTGAGATCAACATAGGATAGGACTTTTTATCCCAAGAGATTAAGTAAGACTTCCCGCGGGTTGCGGGCGAAACCGGCTGGCTAATTACATAACTCGCAACAAGTTTGCAACAGGCGTAATTTTCGCAATCATTGCTGTCATTAAATTTATCTCTTTGGCAGAGCAGAAAGCGATCGAACGCCAGATCAGTCTGTCGGACAATAAGTGCATTACTTTGTTTTCATCTATTGCTGTTCCGTTGCTAGTGGCGCTAGTGTCAACTCAGCGACAGGCGAGCAACAGGCGGGCAACTGCGACCGATTGCTAAGTGTTTGCTGTCGCTTTACTACTGCTGTTGCTTTGCGAACGTTGTTGTAACTTTTACATAATACGGCTGCGGGACCTCTTCAATACCATGAATTTTAATTCGATTCACCACTTGCTAACAAATGTCAAAGGAAGAAATACTCTTTAGAGGCTACCAGGGGCTAGGCTACAGTTCAGATAACATGTGCAATGTGTATTATACGTCTTATTCTCACCACAGTACAGTCCATATTAAAAAACTCTGATGAATGTTGACCTGTTACAGATTTCGCGCGTGTGCATTTTACGTCATATTCTGATTAGTATAGAGTCCATATTCAAAACCTCTGCTGAAAGTTTCCCTGTTGCTGTGAATTACCGCCTTGTTGTTGACCGCCAAACATCATTTGTTGTTGCTGATGGAATTCCTGTTGCCCGCCGTTCGCGTTGTTGCCTTGATTCGGACCTGCAATGCAAAATAATGTTTAACACAAGGAGTGAAGGAATGGAATACTTTAACAGTGTCATTGCTACCCAATAAATACAATCTCGAGAGTTTTTCGAAATCAAGAAAAAAGCGTTTTCTAGGCAATCATGTAGTGTCACTTTCCATTAGATGAGACAGCGGTCAAATGTTAGTTAGTATAATATACAGTATCATAGCTAAACGAAACTGAAATATACCCGTCTTTGTTATTCCCCCTTTATGAGAAGAGTGCCGCCATACTTCTAGCTAAGTATAGTCTTAGGAACGCGAGTCAAAATAGACGCAAATCAAATTCTCGAAGGGTTTCGTGCCACTATCTATAAACACGAGCAAAAAATCACGGTTGTTGTATGGGATCCCCCTTAAATATTTATTTTATTCTGTTTTTTAGTATTTGCTGTTATAGCGGCAACAGAAATACATCATCTGTGAAAATTTCAATTGTCTAACTATCACGGTTCATGAGATACAGTCTGGTGACAGGCGGACAGATAGACAGACAGTGAAAGCCTCAGTAATAGGGTCCGTTTTACCCTTTGGATACGGAACCCTAAAGAAATACAACCATATTGAGAACCTTCTTTTTTTATGTCGGTTAAAAGTACGCGCATCCGTCTTACATTAAACACTAAAATCAATTAGTAACATACCGTGAAGTAAATATGGAAGGAAGAACAGTTACGTAAATACCTACGATTACTATTTCCTATCATTTTAAATCAATCAAATTGCGATACCGCGTGTTTTGTAACTTCATAATGAACAAAAAGTAACTGAACTTGTTTCTTAACATCCAGAACACTTAATGAAATTATAAACTGAAAAATATGAAATGTTGATTTGCGGTATCCGAATCGACTGTAACACTTAGGCCCGATTTCACCAAACTAGAATAAATTTTATCCCAGGTATAACTTTCCGAGAACAACCGAGTTACGCGATCCCTTATATCACCAATTTTGTGAAGGAATAAGACTTATACCTTGGATACAATCAAAATGGCGTCTTTTTTGTGTAATTTCATTTGTCAATTAGCTGTATCCAGGAGTAAGGAATAGCCGTATGCTTGGAATAAACGTTGGTGAAATCGGGCCTTAGGAACGCATAATGTAACATACTTCATCTTTTCTTAGATGCTTGATAAGCCAACATTATAATATTTTTTGTGTGTGTCTCTCTCTCTCTCTCTCTCGCTGTCGCTTTATGACAGTTTGGAAAAGCTGGTCATAGTTGGCAATGTTGAACGCAAACAATTACGAGGCCGCTTGCCAACACGTTGGCCTGACCAAGTAAAAAAAGTCACCTCTTTTAGCAAATTTTCCCAGGGCGTGACTATGGACCGAATTCGATGGAAGCATTTGGTGAAATCAGATAGATCCTGTGACCACGATCCTCAGCAATGAGGGACCGACCAGAGAGTCTCTCTTTCTCTCTCTCACTCGCACTCGTGAACTTTCTTGTCAGTCAGAAGTTAACAGATATATAGCACCAAAAAAAAAGCCAAACAGCAGATATAAAGCCTCAGTGGAGCTCTGTAAAACGAGCCTTATGCCCGTCTGCACTAAAGTCAATTAAAACACAACTTAGCCAAGCAACACTTTCCCGGGGTTCTCATACGTTTGACAAACGAGACGGGGCGCTAGAGAAATAAGTGAGAGCTTAGGAGCTGTCATACTTTAGTGGAGATGGGCATTAGGCTTCTGTGATAGATTTAAACTCGATTTGCGAGCTTTGATCAACTTTTTTTTCTTCTTCTCGTGTAGGCAAGTGGTCAGCCCCTGTGTCAGAATTTTTCAAAGGCTTCTGACTTGGCTTAACAACTATTGTCTTACGCCAACTGCCGGGACCGACGGCTTAACGTGCCCTCCGAAGCACGGTAGCGATCAGTTGTAAATACCACTTTTTGCTGTAGCGGTCACCCATCACAGTAGTGACCGCAGCGAACGTTGCTTAACTTTACCGATCGGTTAGAAACGGCTATTCGTGCTTCGCTATGAGCGCTACCAACTTTGGCCATCTTTTAAGATGCAAAATATGCAATCGCTCACCTGCCATCCTCATTCGCTTGGCATTGTTGGCAGCATGATCGTGGTTGTTGGCTTGAACTTGGTTTTGTTGCGTCTGAAAACAAAACTTACACATAATCTTCTTTACTAATAAACACATGTATAAAGTGAAATAAATATAAGTAGCGGTGTTTACTCTTGTTTTATCTTTGCCTATTTCAAATTTGTTACAACGAAACAAAACTCAAAAACAAAAATTACCTTATAGAAAAATGTAAATTGACATAATAAGCGTCCAAAGCGGCGTTTTATTGGAGAAACCTATCTTCAGCAGTGAACATCTTCCGGATTAAGTGAAACACAAAAAATGACAACCTATTTGAAACCTTTTAAGTCGGTTGAAAAAAAAAACATACGTTATTCTGTTGTTGTTGCTGTTGCTGGTTCTGCCTCGCCTTTGACTCGCTCTTGTCATCCTGGTCATCGTCGGTCAAGAACTCTCGTTTGGGATACGGGATGGGACACCCGGCGAATACATCCTGTATAAAAAGGTAGTATAAAATCGGGATAAATAGTTATCTATCTATCCTTTTCTAGATAGGATCATAGATATATATATATCCTATCACAAAGTCACACTATGCGACGAGCTATGGAGAGAACTATGCTCGGTGCTTCCCTGCAAGGTAAGATCCGAAACGAGATCTGAAGAACTAAGGTCACCAATATACAAGTTGAAATGGCAATGGGCAAGCCACTTTGCTCGTAGAACTGACAACCAATGGGGAAGGTTGTCGGAGTGGCGACCACGAACCGGAAGACGCAGCGTAGGCCGGCCCCCCACTAGGTGGACCGACGATCTGGTCCAAACCACAGAGGGCTGATGGATGCAGGAGGTAAGCAGCCGCTCAAAGTAGCGCTCTGAGGGGAAGCCTATGTTCAGTAGTAGACGTCTTCAGGCGATTCGATATTTGATTTCGATACTTCGTTGATGATGAGTATTTAGGATAGATATCCATCATTTTCTAGATAGGGCAGATATATATCCTTAAGGTGGAACTAGCGCGAAAAATTCAAATTTTCTTGCGTTCTTTTGCCAATTATAGCTTAATTACTCAACATGAAAAATAATTTTGCGCAAATAAATGTAATGTATGAATAAATTACAATTAAAAGTACTTATCACCTACATATCATTGGTTTAGCGACAAATGGCAATAGACTGAACAACTAAGACGAAATTTGTTTATTGTCATTTGTCGCTAAACCAATGATATCTAGGAGACACTTTTAATCGTAATTTGTTATTTATTTATTATTATTACTGCTATTTACCATAAAACATAACATTACAGAACAGTCCAATACGTTACATTTTATTACTAACAGAACTTATCTATCTATAATTATTATTATTCACTAAATTTGATGAGAATCCTTATTTTAAAGGTGTCTGTAGAGATCCCACAAGACTGAAGATGTGCCCATGCAAAACTACACTTTACTTAAAAAACTGTAATGGTATGATAATGAAAGTATTTAACAAAATACCAAAAGACATAAGGGAGCTCCCATTGAATTATTTTAAATTCAAATTACGTACGTGGCTCATCGGACATTGCTTTTATGACGTAAAAGAGTATTTAGAATGTAAGGATTGACTTGTTTTATTATTCATTTTATGAACTGACTGCAATTATTTGACATTAATTATTTTAGTAGATTTTGTGTGACATTTCAACTTTTTTTTTTCGTATTGGGTTAACGTTAATATTTTACCATGTACATGACTAACTATATTAACGGAGTACATACTTTAGTAATTTCTTTAATTATTATTTTTTCTCTTGAATTTTGTATGCCAGTTTATATGGTGAAACACGAGTACATTCAACGAATTTTTTATAACCTGTATAACTAACCGTGTTTCGAACAAATAAATAATTTCATTTCATTTCATTTCATATCATTCACACTTAAAACTAATTAAGTACTTAATCAATATAAAATATTAGCCTACACACTACTAGCACAAAAATTAACAACTGTTAGATACATTCTATTTATTTACGTTAAATCAGTTTTAATGTGATCACGTTTAGTAATTAAGCTATTATTGGCAAAAGAACGAAAGAAAATTTGAATTTGCCGCGCTAGTGAAACATTCCACCTTAAGGGTCAATTCACATAGAGCGGCAAAATGCTCGAGCAGTTTTTAAGTGCTATTGGAATATAAACCTTATTCCATTTAGACAAAGCTGAAAACAGTATGCAACATTAAAATCTTGCCTATTTTAATGTTGCATACTATTTTCAGCTTTGTCTAAATAGACTAAAGTTGATATTCATATAGCACTTAAAAACTGCTCGAGCATTTTGCTGCTCTGTCTGAATTGAGCCTAAGGATTTAGAATAGATATATACATATATCCATAAGGATTTAGGATTATCTATCTACCCTATTCTAACTGCTGCAGGTAAAGCGACATGTTTTACCTGAGTTGGTAAAGGATCTTCAGTGAAGTAAGGGTCTTGCATCGCTTGTTCCGAAGTTATTCTTCTATTCGGGTCCATGAGGAGTAGCCGTTGTAGTAAACTAAATGCCTTCGAGTCAGGCTTTATTTTGTGTCTGTCCATGTATTTACTTAGTGAACAGTTTTGATAGCTGAAAATTTACAAGTTCTAGTATTAATTTATGGCACTGACTAACAATGACGGATCTTTAGGTTTTTCGAAAGTGTAAGTAGAAATTCGGGTCCAAGAGCAAAAAAAAATTATTGATTGACTTAGGGACAATCCAGACAGAGCAGCAAAATGCTGGAGCACTTTTTAAGTGCTATTGGAATATCAACCTTATTAAATTTAGACAAAGCTGAAAATAGTATGCAACATTAAAATAGGTAAGATTTTAATGTTGCATACTATTTTCAGCTTTGTCTAAATGAAATAAGGTTGATATTCCAATAGCACTTAATAAGTGTTCGACGAGCATTTCGCTGCTCTGTCTGAATTGACCATTAGGCGTGACTTTGCGAAGTAAATCTCAAACACAAAATGAAACAATAATATCTAAAAAACAATCAATAAGATTATCTAAATTGGGCAGTTGTAAACGACTGATGCAGGTTATAAGTAATTTGGCCCCTCTGTAGTATCTTTTTTTACGCAGACGCCAAAGATTATAAAACCCGTTGATAGCTCGTGAACCTAATTTCTCGTACAAACACGACTCACCTGCTCGGGCAGGGGGCGAGGTAACAAAACGAGACAAAGCTATACGAAATTACAAAGGATAGATAGATAGATAGAAAATGCTTTATTGCACAAGATAATCAAGTACATAGGCGAACTTAATGCTAAGTAGCATTTAGGACAGGGCAGGATAGAATAAAAGACATCAACGGGTTCCCGTGTTTTGTATGAAAATAGTAGTTGAAATACACTACTAATTTTCGTATGAGGGGAAGTTGTGTCAACTGGATTTATAGTCAATGGCAGCCGCTAACATTTTATTGAAGCACGGAACTGCACGCAATATTTTAACACATATTATATCTAGCAGGTGGACCCAATTGACTAGTCAAAATATAAATAACTTTCCTGATGTTGATGAGGCCTAGCTGACTAAACCACTTGATGTATTTTTGACATGATATACTTTTTTCCCGGAAAATAACAGCTCCCGCAGCAAACTTATACTTAATATATATATAATATGTATATATATAATGGTTTTATAATGGTTCATATAATGGTTTTTGGTCAAATATGTATATTTTTGTATAACAATAACAATGTATTGTAAGTACATGAAGATATTTTTACGGTTCGTAATTTTTTTTTATAACATGGATGGACAAACAAGCTGGCGGCCCGCCTGATGGGAAGCAGTTACCGTCGCCTATGGACACCTGTAGCACCAGGGGCGCTACCGATGCGTTGCCTACCCTTTAAGACTCTTTTTACTCGCCTTTCTCGCTTTTCTTCTCGTAATTATCTTCATGCTTCAAATTATGGTAAGTCTTAAATGTTCTTACACTAAATGCAACAATCAATTATTCAGAATCAGATTTTGTATTTTATTTACTGTTGTTTTTTTTTTGCTTACTTTGATCTCTTAAAGTCCTTCTGGAGTGTGGCATGCTCTGGCATTTTCCTGATATCTTCCCAATCTTTCTCCTGTGGAAATCCCATCACGTTGAATATCCTATCTAGTTGGTCGTGGTGATATGGATTGCTCGTCTTTATGTCTTCTTGGCGACAGTGGAAGATTGGCTCCGACGTGAGCAGTTCAGCAAATATGCAGCCTATCGCCCATATGTCTGAAAATTGTAATTATGGTTGAAAATTTGAAATACTGCAGATGTCAAATCACTAGAAACATTGATTTAGTAGCGGTAAAAATGGTCCATTTTTTTCATTGTCATGCATGGCGCTAAGCAGCTGCGCTAACACGAGAAAGAAAGAAGAAGAATTGAACTGAAGTTTTAGTCATAGAGAAAATAAATAAAATTTCAGGAAGTTTCATTTACATCACAGCTAGGGATGCGCCGAATATTCGGTAATTATTCGTGATCGGTAAATATTCGGCATGTTTTTTCATGTTCGGTATTCGGCCGAATATTCGGTTAAAGTGCCGAACAATAACTGAATATATTATTAAGTAATTTCCTAAAATATTTTAATTAAAAAATATCTTGTACGGGAACTCATTCTAAGATAATCCGAACACTCAGCACATTAAATCATTTTTCTAAATTTTAACACATTCTAGGCGCTCGATCACAGGACACTATAATTTTTGTTGATCGGCCCTACCGAAACTATAGGGCTTCATAGGGTGCGATTTGTCCGACATCTAATCTAAATTATTTCACAATACGAAAAGTCGCAAAACACAACGCAAGTTATTTCTAAGAAATCTGTTATTTTAATTTTGATTGAAATTAATTCTCGTAGGTACATACAAATTTTATACAAAATGTTCATATATCGATAGAAATTTTGAACAAAAAAATAATTGCCGTGGAGCCTTTCTGGAGGGCTTTTCTGGGTTTTACTGATTGTACTGAATGGACAGCACTGTTCGCGTAAAATGAACTGAATAGTTCGGCCGAATAGTCGGTTCGGCGCTGAACCGAATAATGTTCGTTATTCGGTTCGGCTCATAAACCCACGTTCGGCGCATCCCTAATCCCTAATCACAACGCAAGCTAATTTCTGCCTTAAAGCAACAATTACTTTTTGAAAATTTATGGAGGATAGACCATTACACAATTACACATTCGCTAGATCCCTACCGTTTCGTGATCAAACAATATTTTTTCCCTAACAATAACAAACACCTCTCACTAAAATACAAAAAATCATACCTACACCTTGTGCAGAATGAGCCTACTACATTAATCCTAATTAATATTCCATGCCTAATCGTAATTTTACCTTTTTGTGTGATGTTTTTTTTGTTGTTACCTACCTACCTACATTTATTTTATTTATTTCTTACTTTTCCGCTACAATGTCCTCAACCTGTACTTTAAACTAATAACCTAACTTAACCTGTCTTGGGAGGAGGGTGTTGGTATGCCATGCCAGGCATGGCATGATGCCACAGGTTTTATCCTAGTTTGGGTGCCAACCAACCTTCAAGGATTTATAACAATATTTAAGTTTTAATACCTACTATATAAGTTATGTAAAAGTTTTTTATGTATTTGTTGGATAATAAATCATTTTATTTCATTTATTGCTTTTGGTCTGAACATGACAAGTTTCATATTATGATAGAAAATAATGCAAATATACATGGCCCCTTTTCCACCTTAGTTCAAAGTTAATTCTCTTTCTATACACTACACACTATTAACAAACCATGGTAAATTGCTTATATTTTAAAATACTAACCAATTGCTTTAGTATAATGTCTAGCTCCAAGCAATAGCTCCGGTGCTCTATACCAGAAAGTTACTACAACTGGATCTAAATCTGCTAGAGGTTTCAGTGGTGCATTGAACAACCGAGCAAATCCCATGTCTGCAATCTTCACCCTACCACGCTCTGGACCTTCTCCCATTACTAGAATATTGGCTGGTTTCTGAAATAATTAAAAGAATTCACTACTATGTGGCAGGGTTTTTCTGCAAAGTTCTTCTAGGTAGGTAGGTTCGGCTTTGCCAGTTATTCTGCCGCCAAGCAGTAGTGTGCAATCACTACTGTGTTCCGGTTTGAAGCACACTGTAGCTAGTGAAATTACTGGGCAAATGAGACTATGATCTTATCTCAGTCTAGTAATCTGATTAATAAACTGTGCTGGTGTCTTAAGATGACATGCATGTGCAGTGTCACGTGAAACTTTACATTTTGGAGCTCCGAGTGACACTGCAACTGTAATGGGCGGCCGTAATAACGGGTGAATGACTAGCTTGTCACATCATTCATTGACATTAAAGAAATACAGTAGCTTTGCAATAGAAAATACTATCATAACATAATGATATATTTTTGGTTAAATATTCAATACTAGCTGCAGACTTTGGATATACACGGACTCATGATCATCATCATCATCATCATCCTAAAGATGTCCACTGCTGAACACAGGTCTCCCCCAGAGAGCTCTATATAGAGCGGCGGCTCGCCTCCTGCAGCCATCAGCTCCCTGCAGTTTTCAGCAGATTATCGGTCCACCTAGTAGGGGTCGGCCTATGGTGGGTCTTTCGGTTTGTGGTTGCCACTTAAGAACCTTTCTGTCTCATCAGTTGCCAGTTCTATGAGCAACATAACTCTCATTATGATTGGTTCATGAAAAAGTGACAAACAGACATAGAGTTACTTTTAAAATAATATTAGGTAAATGATTGATTCATGTGTGACTTTGTGGAAGTTCATCTTAAATACAAAATGAAATAAAGTATATCTAGTATATCTATCTGCTTTTTTCATTTTGTATTTGAAAATAATATTAGTTAAAGTATGGATAAAGTCAAGTTGTATGTAGCTTTTCAACCAACACTGTTTGAACATGCAAAAAACTGCAAAAGCCTAATACAAAACTTGGCCCCCTTGTAAAAGACAACTGAATAAAAAAGGGTTTATATTTTGTTTGTACCTGGGAACAAAATATTCTCATTCAAACCTGTCTGTAGCGCTAAAACTCCCAAATGGGTGAACCAGTTTTAATTAGAAGTATAGCCATTGTTGATATTCGCCAAAATCACAGCCAGATGCTTAGGGTTTATGTGTACCCAAATGATGTAGAAAAAGGAGCAGCAGTATTAATGTGAAAGTCACACAACCCAACAGATAATATTTCCATCTTAATATTAGTAGGGGAGAACCACAACTTATACTGTCCAAGCTAAATAAAACATTTTCCATTTTTAATAAATGACTTCAGAATTATCATTAAAATATTCCCATCTGTCCCACCACTGTCTTATTAGGGGGCCAGATGCAACAAAAAATTCTGTCACCCATTGTCCAATGGCATCCTCAAGTTTCAGTGGGACGGATGGTAATATAATAACGCTTGAATCCTAAGAAATTAATTTCAATGATTCTTTTTTTCTTCTAATGATTCATTTTACACCTGTTTTCAACTAAACCCCAATATTTAGCATGTATTATTAGCAACGAAGAAATTTTTTTTTTTTTAATAGGTATTTACTCTTATCTCTACATTACATTACAGATAGATATGTTTATACTTACCAAATCCCTATGTAAGACCCAGTTAGAATGTAAATAATGTATTCCATCCAATATCTGATAGAGCAAGCTCTTTACCATTCCCTTTGGCACCATCACAGACTTTTTATTAGCTTTAGCAGCACGGTGGAACTTAATTATGTGCCATAGGTCATGTTCAGCATAATCAAAGAGTAGCCAAACTTTCCTGTCCGTGTGTGAAAGGAAAACTCTTATTAGGTTTATTACGTTTGGATGCTTGAGTTCACGGAGTAACTGAAAATAATATACATAAGTGAAGCTTGCACTCAGCGTTATTGATTCAAAAACTGAATCCTACTTCCTACTAATATTATAAATAAACAAGTCTGTGTGTGTGAATGTTTGTTACCTCTAAACGCCACAAAGGCTGGACGGATTTGGATGAAATATGGAATTGAGATAGCTTATATACTGGATTAACACATATGATACTTTTTACCAGCGGGTGAAACCGCGGGGCGCTGCTTGTACCTAATATATTCTAGAAGAACTGCTAAGAAGTTGCTTTAGCCAACCAAGTGCAAAAACACTTACAGCAATTTCTCTACACGCTGACATGGACAACCCAGTACCCTCTATTTGCTTGAGAGCATAGTCTTTAGTATCGGAGCCATCTTTCCTTCTAGCTTTGTACACATGTCCATAAGTCCCTCTCCCCACTTTACAGCCTTCAAAGTCAAACAGATCTTCCACTTTAGACCGCTCGTTTTGAGTCTTGATTTTGAAGTCATAGTCCATCATTACGGGTGCCATGGTTTTGTTTTGAAAATTATCACCCATTCTAAGCGATTCTTGCTTCAAGTCCAATTAGTGAAGAACTGGCTATGGGCTACAGCTCTGCTAGGAGTTATACTGCTAAACTGCTATACTATACGTAGTATCCAAGCATCCCCGGGCGGCGAAGGAAGGAAAGAGCAGAGCATCCCCTACTACTTGGTCTGTGGAGTGGAGGTGGAGTTCAGTTTCAGTAGGTACTATACGTAGGTAGCACTATAATTAATAATATACAATCTATTCTGTGTTATCACGGACCTTTATTAAAGGCACAAAAGGAAATAATTGAAATACGTAATACCTATTGGAAACGAAATATAATAATTTGTTTTATTACAATACAATACACATAACACGGCAGACCACAGACAGACCACAGACTACTAAGGGATGAGACAGACCAAAGCACAGATATCTACTATACTAGTCAAAGACAGATAGGACAGCTCTATATGATTGACAGTTAGTTCTTTTTTTTTTTTTTTTTTTTCGCCCTTTTGGGCAGGCTAAAGTCGTGAGACCATACCGCCTAGTCTTTCGTGGGATTTATTTCTTTCGTCAGAGTTAGGATAATAATTTCATTCGTTTTATTGACAGTTAGTTCCCGTGTCTGCGCTAAGCTTTTTTTTTTTTTTTTTTTGTTCGCCCTATTGGGCAGGCTAAAGTCATGAGACCATACCGCCTTCTGCGCTAAGCGCTGGTGTCGCCATAGTGATGCACCTAGCTCCATATTCAAATATCGATATCGATAGCATAGTGACGCGCCACGGCAAAAAAAATCGACATGAAAGTTACATAGGAACTTATTATTATTATTTTAACCTATTACATTTTAATACTACAGGAAGATGAAGCACCCGCTAATAAGGATTAAATGAAACAAATGAGACTGAAATAGCTTTTGTTTATTTTTATTTTTTAACCTAAGTGCTTTGTATTTTTACTGCCATTTGTAGGCCATTTTTTGGGGTGAAACCATTTTTATTTTTATTATTTATTTTTGCTAAATCAAATTGAGTTTACTCACCAAATAAGCTCAAGGGAATCCCGTGCAACACTTCATTTGTAGTGAACAAAGATATCCATGCAGAAGACGGTTACCCATCCTATCAAATTGGGGGTATATCAAAGTGATTTTGGCGAACACGTTTGTTCACAATACAATACAACAACTCTTTATTGCACACCAAATCAAAAATAACAGACAATAACAAAAAAACATTAAGAAGCTTAGTACAATGGGCGGTCTTATCGCTATACAGCGATATCTTCCAGACAACCTTGACCTTCACTGAGACAGACCACTGAGCTCAGTATTTGTAGGAATCAGAAAAGACAACCATGATTCTCGTAATTTATCGTCCATTGGGATACTTAACAGGCGATGAGTTTTATTAGTTGCAAGCTTCAACACGACATTTTCGCGTTGCCATAGTGTTGATCAATAACCATAGTCACTGCCTATGCTCAACTGATTAAGTTAATTGGTATATAATTTGAAATTAGAGCGATGGTGGCAGAGCGGTAACATGTGCTCTTCGCAATCTTACGGCACCAGGTTCGATCCTCGGCCTTGCACCGATGATTTATCTAGTAAGTTATGTGCAGTTTTCGATGCCATCCATGCCTCGGAGAGCCGTCGGTCCCGGTTGTCATAAGACCATCTATGGCAATCGTTACGGGTAGTCAGACGCCTGATAGAATCTGACACCACGTCTAACCATCCTTGTTACTGGTTCCTTATGGGTTGCCAGATCAGATAGCAGTTGCTCAGGGCCAGATCTTGTATAAGGGCAATTTGAGCTTCAGCCCAGCGTGCCATGGAGATAAAGGGCCCCAGCCCCCTCTGAAATTTAACGGGTCTTATCTAGATTTACTTATAAATGAAAGAAAAAAAAAAGGCTGAGAATTAGGCAAACTCACGGTCCGATCCTGTAGTCGCTTGTGTAATTCTGGTAGCTTGCCGCTACAGATTAGACTGGGAGCTTGGGAGTCAACCCCAATAACAAATGCGAAATGGGATTAATTTGAAATTATACACAAAAAGCCAGAAAAGCTACGAATTACACCGAGTAATTAGGTTGTGTTATGTACATCATTTCCATGACAACAACACAATTGACTTTTGACATTATAGAAGTCATGTGATGCAAAGAAAATGTCGGAATGCGTGCGACACGAGCGTTTCGTGGAGACATCGGTACTAAAACTGACCCGGGCCTGGACCAAAGCAAAGAAGACGAAGAGTATATATATAAGTGAATGAGTTTGACAGATTTGTATAGAAAAAAAAGTTGACTCGAGTGAAAAAATGGTACAGTGACTTTTCGCAAGCGTAGCTAATAGGAGGTTTTCAGACAACCAAATAAAAAAAATTAGTTCATTAAAATCCGTAAGATGGCGTTGACGACACATGGCCGCGAATCACAGACCTAGACTTTTTCCGTGGCATGATTAATTATCACTACCATGTCTGTGGTTCCGAAGATGTATGCCACAGATTAGAAAAAAAATCAATACTTTGATTCAAAAATCAAAGTATTGATTTTTTTTCTTGATGCAAACATAGACCATAAACAGACTACTCTCTGCATCTATGTCCACGCTGTGAAGCAAAAGCAGGGAAGGCTGTGACAGTCTGACTATCTGCCCACACTTTGAATTCTTCCAGAAATATGCCTCGTCTTGTAATAGTAGGTAATAATACAACGGAAATATTATTTATTTACTTGTTTTTTTTTTTTAAATATTAAGGTATTATTGATTAGGAACCCAAAATTCGTGTAGAAATGATGAAAAAAAGGAGGAAAATTATCGTTTTACGTTAGATTTATATTTCTCTTTTTTTTATCATACATGGATTTTACATTCATATTTTTTATAATCATATCTTTACTTGGCGTGAGGGTGCAGCCAGCTTGTTATTTCTTAGTCATTTAAATAAATCTTTTAATCATAGAGTTCAACGAATCCCAGAATAAGAACTAAGTACCTACCTACCAGAGGCTGGCTTTCGCTGCGACTTCCAGTTCGTGATCGCCACTCGAGAACCTTTTTACCCCATCGGTTGCCAGTTCTATGAGTGATGTGGCCTGCCCATTGCTAATTCTAAGAGCATATTGGTCACTTTAGTTTTCCTGCAGATCTGTGTGGTAACATTGACTCCCACCAAATATCGAAGTCAATGAATTAAGATTGCGTAGCTATATTTCTGAAAATTACTTCAAAATAATAAAAACTCCTAAATCTGTCAAAATTTTTAAGTAGCCCTTTGTAGAGCAAATCTGCCAAAATGGCAGAAATCTGCCACAAATGGTCACACTGGTGAGTGAAGTGAAAGTGACACTGCGCTATAACAGAGGCCAAAGCCACCTCACAAAAAAAAACAAGCCATGTCTCGCCAGCGCCACCTACTTTTGGATGTAGAACTACGTGCCGTCCAGCTGTCAGAAAATCCCCTATTACTTTATGTTTGTTTCTTTCCTTCGTCACTGACGTAGCGGTACGTGTGAGCAGTACAAATATAATATCGCTTTGTTTGATCTCTCTATGCTTTTAGTCTATACTCTAAGGTAGATGGTATAATCATAGAATTATAAAAAAAGCAGGAAAGAATCTTGATTGACATCGAACTGACGTACAGCAATGGCGGCCGCATAAATATGTGTGACTGATTAAAGGATTGCCATGTGAAGAAAATTACCCGAATCCGACAAAAAAAATCTGTTGTTGGTGTGACTTTTCATATGACCAAAAAGCTACGTGAGCTTATAACAGAGTAGTCAAAATTGAATGGCTTATTTTTTTTTTTACTTTCGATAGGTTATCATTTGACTACATCTCACCTGATGGTAAGTGATGATGAGGTTGAAGGTGGAGCACGCCTACCTAGAATTAACCTATTTACTTTTGATTTGAAGACACTTAAGTTGTAAGTGGATGGAAATACCGACGCCGGGAGTGAGTTCCATTCCCTAGCTGCACGCACAATAAAGGAATCTGAAATCTCCCCTCCCCCACACTTGCCCCCACCTCCCCCCTCACTAAGTCTGCGTGCCCCCGCACTTGCCCCACCTCCCCCTCACTTAGTCCGCCCTCCGCACTTTCCCCGCCTCCCCCGTACTTACCCTCCTCCCCCACACTTGCCCCCACCTCCCCCTCACTTTCCTCGCCACCCCTGCACTTGCCACCACCTCCCCCCCTCACTTAGTCCAGCCCCCCTACTTGCCCTTTCTCCCCGCGGTTTCTATTAGTGTGATGTGATGGATGTTACGTTAAAATAGATAATACAAAACATTTATAATTTTATAGTTGATCAGATTACGAACAGAAAAAAATAATTGAACGCTGTTTTGGTTAAATATTGTAAACTACTGTTATAAAATATATTTTTTGCACTGTTATCCCCTTTGTTTACATAAAAAATCTAAGATTATGGAACACAATATAGATAGTCTAAGCATTTTTTTATGTTTAAACTACTCTGTGGTTTGAAAGGTTTAAACTATGTACTTACAGCGCCATCTAGAAAAGAAGCGGAACTAGTGTTTTTTTTTTTAAACAATATTCAGTTTTTATTCTGTGTTTTTCATTCTAGTGTATTATTTATATCGTACGTATTTAGACAAGTTTCCATCACACTATAATATTATAAAGCTGAAAGTTTGTATGTATGTATGTTTGTTACTCCTTCACGCTCAAACGGCTGGACGGATTTGGACAAAACTTGGAACATAGATAGCTTATGTACTGGATTAATACATAGGCTACTTTTTATCCGTGGGTGAAACCGCGGGGCGCAGCTAGTGGGTAATATAATAACTATATCCATGGTTCCATAGGAGTTTCGGCGGGAACGCGAAAAAGTTCACGACGTTGCATTGTATTATTTTACAAAAGTTATACTTTTTCCAGTGTTAATGTTTAAAAATGGTGGCATTTTACGCAATAAGTGCTGAATTACCACAAACCAAATATACTGATACTACGGGGATACTATACGTATTGAATTACGAGTATGAGGAGTGTGGGCAAGTGATATAATGTAGACAAACCTGGTTTTTCGTGTTGCTTCCAAAACTCTATAGAAGCCTCTAGTAAAGTTGCCACCACTTTACTAGGGCTTGACTTAGACTGGACTATGACCACCCTGACTTTACGTGAAATATTCCATAATACGATGAAAAATTACAATATTTAGCCAGTGTCAACTGGCTAAATACACTATGTGTGGAGCCAAAATATAAGCAAAAAAAAAGGTTCCATAGATTAAATACAGCTTTGACATTGACTTTGACACATTACTGCGTGCAAATTAGGGATGTGACCTAAGGGGTAAATAATCGGTTTTTAAGAACAGATTATATACCTCTTACCTTTACCGAGTATTCATTAATCGATTTTTTCCAAAAAATAATCGGTTTATGTATAAAGATCGATTTTTGGCGTATTTTATGGAAATATAACAAAAAAAAGGTTAAATCAACTTTATTTACAGTAATTATTTGTTTGGAACGTGAACGAGTGACGTGACAAGCTAATCCTTTGCCTGAAATGAAAGCATCAAAATTCAAAACATAAAACACAATAATTTTATTGCAATTTTTTTTTTTACCACTCTTACAAGTCGAATCACGGCCGACAACAACAGCTGCAGGTTGCAGTGCCGCTTAAAATTCTAAAATATAACTTTGCACTGCGGTCTTAAATCCAAACTCTTTCTCAAAACAAATTATATTAACAGAGAGCATAATAAACACTCGGTGGACCGACAGCCTGCACGAGGATGCACGAGGCAAGCAGCCGCTCTAAGTGGTGCTCAGTGGGGGAGGCCTATGTTCAGCAGTAGACGTTTTCGGGCTGTTGTTGATGATGATGATGATGGTGATATAAACACTACGTTAAAGACCAAAGAGTATATAACGCTACGCTAAGCACTTGTATTATAATATACTTTTTTCTAGGACTGCGTTTGTTTCATACATAAATGCGTGGAACCACAGAGTAACTAAAGCGTGGTACGAGAATTGACATTAGAGCAAAATAAATCAAATAGAATACAGATAACAAACGCATAATAGAAAAGAATAGAATAGAATAAAAAATATTTATTCTTGACAAAAGGCACAAAAACAACGCAAAGTTACAAGCCAAGTACTACAAACAATGATATACAATCATCTGTACATGACTCAAAAATAGTCATTTGTTTTTCTCTAATATGTGACCTTAAAGCACCCAGGAATGTGGTAGTGGTGTTGCCTTATTAATTTTAATACAAGAAAATTCAAAACCAAAAGAATAAAATCGATTTTAAATAATCGATTTTTTCATGAATAATAATCGACCAATATAAATATATTTTTGTAATAATCGATTTTTTTAACATCCCTAGTGCAAAGCAAATAGTGGCAGCGATATTATTATTATTTATACTTATAATCTAATTTCTTTCATTATTTTCGTTGAATCAAATCAAAATTAACCGTGGTATTGATAGTGCAATTGCTGTAATTCTATTTATCGAGATGAATAAATGGCGTATGTAGATTGACTCTTGATCCCAGTGAATATGTCTAGCATCGGGGAAGATATCAATTTCCCCGAGGAAATTGCGCTTTTAGAATCAATGTTCGGGGAAACAGTGAGTTCCTCGGTGATTGCCACTGTTATTGAAAGCTACAATGGCAATGGTAAGTGTTTTTCTGCCATAGCAGTATGAATGATTGAAAAGTGCAGTCCATCAATAACTAATAGGATAGGTGATAGGTTGTATATAATATATCTGTGCATATTATGCGTCTATGAATCCCAGTGCGCAGTTGCCGAGGTCTTAACAAAGGATTTGATTTGCTGCAATATTGATTTATGAGCCTGGAGCCCCCCTCCCCTATTCCCTTGCTCTTCGTTTGGATCATCCATCCCATCGTTATGCAGTGCAGTGTTTGTTGTAACTTACTTGAAGTAACACCAGCTGCGGTTCATGGTGTCACATTTTGTGAGTACTTTATAATTTGTTGAATGTTAAAAACTTACATAGTGCATTTGTTTGCTTTTTATACTATTCTTTTTAATTGTGTATATAGTAAAACCTGGTAAGCAAATGCGATCATGACAAAAAAATGTTCTTTACAATAACTAGCTAGCTGCTGTGCTCCTCAGTAAAGATTATGCATGAAATATGGAAAAAGTGCACTGCATGTTAAATGCACATTTCACTATAGTTTCACTTTTAAATATGACTGGTTTATCCTTTTATTACTTCAGCTTTAGGAAAAAACAATATTATGATTGTTATGAAAATGGCCATGCATTGCTCTATTGGGATTGTTCTATCATCACATACAGGACTATTGTAACCAATAAGCCTGATATCGTGCTGATAGGCCGGTCCCAACGCTGGGCAGTGCTCGTTAACATCACCATTCCGCATGACGAGAACCTCATGAAGGCTGAGAAGGACAAACTCAGCAAGTACCTTGACTTGGCTCGCGAGGTACCCGCTATGTGGAATGTTGACTCAACAAGCATTGCCCCAATAGTCGTTTTGGTGAATGGCCTTATAGCGAAGAGCCTTGACCAACACCTCGCGAGGCTTTCGCTAGACGGTTGGTTCAAGGGTCAGATTCAGAAGGCAAAACCCACCAGTAATGAAATTCCATACAACTTTGCTGGCACCTTTTCGAGTAGCACAGCAAGGTTGTCTTTGCCCAAGGAAGATTGTCAAAGTAATGTCAAAGTAGCAATTGCAATGTCACTTCAAATTAATTAAAATATTATTTATTATATTCCAAAAATTCAGCATAACTATAGAAAGTTTGGTTGATAAGCCAGTGTTTAAGCTTTGACTTAAAAGATTCCAAACTTGGTGCTCCTTTAACATCATCTGGTAGAAGATTATAGACGGTCAGCCCCATGACATGCGTCAACCTGTTAGACTTAGAGAGTGATTGTTTGATGGGTGCTAGCTTACCCCTCCTGCGAGTGCTGTATTTGTGACATTCACCTAGTTTTACGTAGGTGCCTACATTCAATCTCACAAATACCACCACTTGATAAATTACTATTGACGGCAATGTGAGAATTCCCAGTAGTTTAAAGTGTGGTCTGGCAGATGTGTCCTGCGACACCTTCACAATAGCCCGCACTGCACGCTTCTGGAGCCGGAATGCCCTCTCCCAGTCTGCTGCATGAGCCCATAACTCCGCTCCGTATTGTATCTTGTACTAATATGGGAACCAGATATCTGATAGAATAGATACTTAGATATTTTTGTATGTATGTTACATAAAATACAATATAACACCCGAACAAACATTGATGTTCATCACACAAATGTTTGTCCTGGATGGGAATCTAACCCACAACCTATAGTTCAGAAGGCAGATCTACTACCAACTTAGCTAACAGGCCAGTCAATGTTGAAGTGCTTATGAGAGGTAATAAAGTCTGTCATATGTATATAAATGTACTAGTTAGTAGATGGAATGTTAGGATTGGTTAGAGGGTACTTGTCTACTTTGTATTAATAATGTGGACCAAGTGGGTAGTTGAGAATATCCATACATATACTGGTGACATACTCACTCCTTGTACTGGCTACCTAGCGCAATACCCGATTCGTGATTAAAATGTGTTTTAATATCTGGACATATTAGTGGCGACGAGGATGGGATACAAAGTGGTAGTATCGCTCGCGGTCGTGCCGGCCCCGCGTGCAGGTGGACACCGGCGCGAGCTTCTCGATCATCAAAGAGCGCACGTGGTACGCCCTGCGCGCCCACCTGCCGCGCGCCGCGCTGTGCCCCGCCGACTTCACGCTGCGCACCTGGACCGAGACCCTCGTCCGTCTCCTTGGGAAGGTCTCGCTGCCGGTGCAATACAAAGAAGTCGTGCGTGACCTGGGCGTTATCGTCGCTAAAGGAAAAGGTCCGAATCTCCTGGGCCGAGATTGGTTCACGCCGCTCAACATAACTATGAACATTAACTTCGTTTTGAACGCAGATAATCTCGAAGTTGATAGACTGATGACTAAACACACGAACGTTTTTGAAGATGGACTCGGTACCTACCGTGGAGAGCCGGTGGCGATACACTTAAAATCAGGGGCGACGCCGAAATTTCTGAAGGCCCGGCCGGTCCCTTACGCTATAAATGATAAAGTGGAAGAACAGATCGACAGGCTAAGTCGCGAAGGAGTACTACAACCGACTTTCTACTCGGAGTGGGCTACGCCTGTGGCAGCCATACCTAAAAAGTCAGGTGAAATAGGTCTATGTGGGGACTATCGCAGCACAGTAAATGAAGCGACCGAATCGGATACATATCCGATGCCGACGGCAAATGAAGTCTTTGCTACCGTCGCAGGAGGTACATTTTTCTCAACTTTAGATTTGGACCGCGCCTATACGCAGGTGATTGTCAACGAGGGCACGTCAATGTTGTTAACATTGAACACCTGCAAAGGTTTATATACTGTACATCGACTGGCGTTTGGAGTAAAAGCATGTCCGGGGATTTTCCAGCGTCTAATGACATCCTTACAAGCAGGCATTCCGGGCGTGGCTGTCCAGGGGGCGTACCGTGAGCTCTTAGCGCGATTCAAAACTGAGCCTATATTGGATCGCTTTATTTTTTTTGTATGGGGTTTTTGACAAGCGAGCCAGTATAGGCTTTGTTTTGAATCGCGCTAAGAGCTCACGGTACGCCCCCTGATCGACGATATTATCGTGAGCGGTCCAACGAGGCAGGAGATGCTGGAAAGACTAGACGCGGTACTGGGACGCATTGGTCGAGCTGGTCTTCGCCTAAATAAGACTAAATGCAAATTCGATAAAGAGCAAGTCGAGTTTCTCGGTTGTAAAAAAAAAAAACGATTATGTTTTGTTTTTTCATAAAATTCAAATGACTGCGAATTTGTTTGAATTTATAACGTTGTATTTTATTTTTAAAATTATTACAAAATGAAATTTCTAAAGAAAATGAATTTATTGTGAAAGAATAGGACAATTTAATACAAAGTATGGCCTCCTCTGCTATTCAGAACTTGTCGGCAACGATTATTCATTGAATTAATGAGACTGTTTCTGTCATCTTGCGGTATTGGCTCCCAATGGAATTGTAGCAAATCCTTCAGCTATTGGGTTGTTGTCACTTCGTCCAAGTCCTTCAAAACACGTCTCTGGAGCATGTCCCATGCGTGCTCGATGGGGTTGAGGTCTGGCAATTGTGCAGGCCAGGGCAATACCCGGATGTTCTCCGTTGCCAAGTATTCACTGGTTCGCCGAGCTGTATGTGAACGCGCATTGTCATGCATTAACGTAAAATCGGAGCCAAAGGTTTATGCAAATGGATGGACATAAGGTCTGAGAATATCCTCAACGTAATTTTCAGCGTTCATGTTTCCATTTACAAAAACGAGCTCAGATCGCCTGTTCTTCATAATACCCGCCCATACCATAACTGTTGAGCCGCTGTATGGATGAACTTCCTGAACGCACCTGAACCTTTCAGTATTTCCGGGCCGACGGTACACTCGCACCCTTCTTGTATCAGGCCTAAACCCGAATCGTGACTCATCGGAAAACATAATTTTATCCCATTGTTCTTGGGTCCATGTTATGCGTTCTCTACACCATTCATTTCGACGAGCGCGATTCCCGTGACGTATCGGCATTCGGCAGTCGATTTCGCACAGTTTGGGGACTTACATCAACACCACTTGAATTTTGTAGCCTCAAACTTAGCTCTCGAGCGGTTAACATCGGCTGGCGTCTTGCAGTCAGTTGTATGTACCGGTCTTGCCGAGTAGTTGTACTCCTTCTAGGGCATGGGTGCTGTTCAGCGGGTTCCCCTGTATTATTGTAGCGCTGCCAAAGACGACAAATAACACTTCTATGAATGCCAAAATGTCGAGATACAGATTGTCCAATTAGGTAGGTCCAACTTCGACAAAGAGGTGGCGCGAAGAATCCAACTCGGCTGGGCAGCGTTGGGGAAGCTTCGTCCTATCTTTTCGTCCAAAATACCGCAGAGCCTGAAAACGAAAGTTTTCAATCAGTGTGTGTTGCCAGTGATGACTTATGGAACTGAGACATGGTCTCTTACTGTTGGCCTCATTAGTAAGCTCAAAGTCGCGCAGCGAGCTATGGAGCTCCGGAACGAGGAGATCCGCAGGAGAACTAAAGTGACCGATATAGCTCTTAGAGTTAGTAAGTTGAAGTGGCAATGGGCAGGCCATATCGCTCGTAGAACTGACAACCGATGGGGAAGAAAGGTTGTCGAGTGGCGACCACGAACCGGAAGACGCAGCGTAGGCCGGCCCCCCACTCGGTGGACCGACGACCTGGTGAAAGCCGCGGGGAGCCGATGGATGCAGGAGGCGAGCAGCCGCTCGATGCAGGAGGCGAGCAGCCGCTCAAGGTGGCGTGCTCTGGGGGAGGCCTATGTTCAGCAGTGGACGTCTTCAGGCTGTTAATGATGATGATGATGATGATCATGACCTGTGTTTTGCTGGGATTTATGAGAAGACCAAACTGCTGCGTCCAAGCAAATACAGCTTTAAGATCTTCATTAAGTTCGATCGAATTTTTTTTTTACAACCAGCCAGTATGTCATCAATAACAAAAAAGTTTGCTTACCTACGCACTTTGAGTGAGTAAATACTTAGAAATTAATTAATATAAATGGTAAATTTGTAATATCATGCATGTTGCTTAGACTTTTTTGATGTGTGTGGATTTACATTCCAAAACTCCATATCAACGACCAAAGGCATGTTAGCATAAGTGTAAAGGACAATCTTTATTTGTGTGTTGTAACTTTAGTTTATTTAAATGTTATTAATGAACTCTTATCATACTTAGGGTATGTCATATGTATATAAATGTGCTAGTTAGTAGATGGAATGTTAGGATTGGTTAGAGGGTACTTATCTACTTTGTTTGTATTAATAATGTGGACCAAGTGGGTAGTTGAGAATATCGAGTGACATACTCACTCCTTGTACTGGGCTACCTAGCGCAACACACGATTCGTGATTAAAATGTCTTTTAATTAATATCTGGACATATTAAAGTCCTTAACATGGACCCCTGTTTGATTTCATTTTTTTTTTCTAGTTGTTCATTTTCTCTATCATAAGGGAATATTACAGCTGGGGCATTTTTTTGAGACGTCCAGGACAGTCCGCTACCATGCAAAGCAAGTACGCACCTAATTGCTTATAATAGGAATTGAAATTAGTGCACTTTCATTTCAATTTTCCAAGACCTACAATACAACAATCCACATTACATTCAACCCCTGTTCCTCAACCACAAACCTCCAACCTACCCAATCTATAGCCAGGCACTTATCAAATCCCCGGGCATTCCGAGTACTCCAATAACGGTTGCTACGCGGGTGATCGTCCCTAGGTGACCTAGGTCGCCTGGATCGAAGTACTCGCCATTGCATTGCACATGCGTGCATCCATAAATCAATATCGCGCATCCTACCTTGTAATTAGGTTACCCGGCGGCTGGGAGCTAGCGCGGCAGGTTCTGTACGATAACTCGGATGTACTTATGTGTTTATGTGAACTGGTTTTAGTATGGATTTATTTTGATGTTAATTACGATTGACTGAATGGATGATTCTTAGTATTACAATTGATTAGGTATTAGCTCTATTTATTTATAAATTAATTGTCTTATAATTTATATGAGTAGTTCGTATAGTCAGTAATGAAGCTAAATAATCCTTCTTGAAATTGCGCCTCAATTTTTTGTAAACCTTAAAGTTTTAAATGCGAACAATTACGATGCGAGTGTGCGATTGTTATATTTAATAATGATTAAATTAAATTGACTTTAATTTTATTTTGATTTTTTACGTTATATTTTCTTTTTTCTTTAGTTAACCTTGCAGCTGATGCCATCATGAGTTTCTCTGAGATTACACCATCAGAAAAGTCAACAAAAGATATACCTGGGCAAGTAAATCTGGAAGGGCCATCGGCTCAACAACAGCTACTAGTAAATGTCCAGGAAGAGCCATCAGATCAACAACAACCACTAGTAAACGCCCATAAAGAGCCATTGGCTCAACAACAACAACAATTGAATGCCCAGGACGAGACATCGGATCAACAACAACCACTAGTGAATGCCCAGGCAGCGCCATTGGCTCGACAACAACCACTAGTAAATGCCAACCTAATATCCCAAGAAGTTCAAGCACCTACGACATCTTATTCTAATACTGGAGCTGTGCCGAAGAGACCATTGAATGAAAAACACTCTAAACCGCATTACCAACTCAATACATGGCCTGACTCGGTTAAAAATATTTTGACCCATCATAATCAAGGTACTAGAACATTGATATTAATGAGAGGCGTTGCCGGAAGTGGTAAAACTTATCAAGCGAGACATATAGTTGACTGCACAGTAGGAGCGTCGTCGCAAAATTATGCTAGACACATCTATTCTACAGATAGCTTTTTTATGAGAGGCGGTGTGTATCAATATAATAGAAGTAGTCTAGAAGAGGCTCACATAATAAACCAAAAAAAAGTGTGCGAAGCTGCTAATAAAGGAATAAGTCCTATCATAGTAGACAACACAAATACAGAAATATGGGAAATGGAACCGTACACGCGTGATGGTGTACGAAATGGTTACATCATTGAAATCGTTGAACCAAACACTCCATGGGCTAGAAACGTTAACCTGCTAGCTCAAAAAAATAGCCATGGTGTGCCCCGTGAGACAATACGGCGAATGTTAGACAGATACAACAATAACGTCACTACTGGAAGTTTGTTTAACTCCTTTAGATTGAGGTATCCCGCAAACAGAATACCTCCTGTAAAAAGAAATATACCACCAATTTCCTCCTTGGATTCTAAGCAAAAGTTGAAAGAAAAAACAAATTTAAGTATATTGGAATATAATAAAGACGATTCAGGTATTGCAGCAAGTTCTCCAACGGTTAAAATTTTCCATCAAAAAAGTCCTGATTCACCAGATGAACAAGTTCATTCTGTTGAAATTAATGACACTGCTTGCAGATCGCATAATATTAAAGGAACACTTAGTATGGATGCTTGTTCGCCAAATACGGACGAAGACTTAAAGATACAAAAAATCATCGAGGCTCAAAAAAAGTTTGAACAATTTGAAGCAGTGGAAAAAGAGTGGGACAATGGTGAAAGTTGGGATGCTGCAGTAAATGAAATTACCATCGAATCTCAAGATCTAGCTATTTCGTTAGATCCAAAACCCCCTAGAGCGGTTGAAAAAAATAACACTGAAAAACTATTTGTAGCTGGAAATATTTGTGATGATTGGACAAAGATAGCTATGTTCATGCCGCCATGGCAAGATATTAATACTTTGGGTTCGGTGACAACTGCTGAAACTCTAAAGCAAGTTGAAACTAAAAGTGTCGCTACATGTTTTGAACTTGGAGATTTTAGCGAAAACGCAAGAGTAATGTACGGTAAAAGGCGAAACATTAATGAAGCCATTGTAGATGGAGCGGAACAATTGAAAAGATCAAAGATTCCAAAAGTTATAATGCTTGATAAAAGCACAACTACTCATGAAAGTGACTTATTAATGGTACAGCAATCATGCAAACACAAAGAACACCATTTCAAGAAGCTCACCCGGATATTCAGAAATATACCCAAAGACATATTGCGAGATGTTTTTGAAAGTTGCAACTGTGACGCTGACTGGACTTACAGCCTAATAATAGATAGTACTCCTGAAAACCGGCAAAACTTAGGTATCATTGAAAACGTATCAAATGAAAATATTTCCGATTCTGACGACGATGAGCCAATCGACTGCAATTGTTTGGCTGCGTATAGCATAATTCCTAATATGGTGTCTGCTGCACCTACTACTCCTGTTTCACCTGCACCGGAGCCTAATCCTCAGAACACTACGCCACAGAAAAAACCAAAGAAGGAGATCAAAATATCAGAGAGTTCTTTGCAGTTAAAGCGTCAAATTGAAAGTAATGTAATGATATCAGACAATCACTATTCACAACATTATTTGAACACGCGCAGGCGACGTGAATGTCACTATAATGGTCCTGAAAAAGCTAATGAAACTATTCCACTTCTTGCTAACACTGAAAATGCAGCCGAGTCTGGTGCAGTAGGCGTTCACAACCCTACAAGCTTAGTGGGGGCTACGGGCTATAACTACGTGGGTGACATTGCTGGACCGAGCACATCACATTATAATTTTCAATTCTTGGACTCTATCGATTCAGATACAGAGAGTGACAGCAACAAGTCCGACGATGTCGAAATAACGGTTCCAGTAAATCTAGGAGCCGAATTTGTTAAGAAAATAGATGGGTTATTTGGCAGGGAGAACTTCCAATATCCCGAGCACATACGGCCCATAGTGAACCTTCCGATGTCTATTTTACAGCAGATAAATGCCCATTGGGCTATGTCTGTTTCATCTCAAATGGATGATGGCTCGCTACAATCAGAAGAGATGATACAGCAAGACGAAGACTTCGCCAGGTGAGGAATCTTTTGCCACATTAATATTGTGTAAGTAATTATTCGCAAACGCGTAATATTTTTTTTTGCTTTTCTAGCCTTGAAAGTTTCATATAAGCTGTAAGTAAAGCAGAATTACTAATGCAAAAATTATAAGTAATTTTTAAGGCGTAGAAAATTATTTCAAGTGTTTTAGAAAAAAATCACAGGAAGTCGGTTAAGTACGTACATCATAGAATCTAGAAACCATGGACTTATCATCCTAGAAACATTTACGTTAATAAGCTCGACTTGTATTATCGAATCCTGAATATGAAATGGAAGTAGGTAATTGCGTGCTATAACTTCTAAAATAATTATCCGAAAAACTATTTTATTTTAACTGTCCTGTCTCCAATTGACATGGTTAAACAAAACTTCTTTAAAAGTGGATTTACATAGTTTTTACGATAATTAGATTGGACGAAATTGGGATGTTTGTAGACTTTGTAGTGTGTGAAAGTAGACAATGTAAGTACATTGTTTTTATCGATTATTTTAATAAGTTAGTTGGCAGTAGCTTACACCGATAAACGAATAATAGAGCTAATGCCAGATAAGCGAAATGTTATAGTATTTAGTGAAAGCTCACTTGCGTCACCAGCGCGTTACGATTTTCAATAAATTGTTATCTGTTTCACTCGTAATGCGTGCTTCATAGTAACCTAGCTGCTAGTCTTTTACTAGATTTTAGATCGTAATTATCGAGTTGCGAATAGTTTTAAACTTCAGTTGCGTCACATTTTTGAGACTGTTGGCCTATGTTGGCCAATGAGTGAGGCTATCTTTCCTTTATATTACAGACAGTTAGCTGCTAAAGAACAAGAAATGTCTGAAGAAGGCAAAGAGCCGGATGTTCCTACATTAAAGGAAATTATGGATATGGAATTGGCCTATTCTATTTACGAAAAAAATGTCGCCGAATGGCGTAACAATGAGCCGCAGGATTTTGCAGCTAGGCTTTCCAGAGAGAAACTGTACAATTTATTCCCTGAGTTGAGTAAGGAAGTCCTGTCTGAAATGCTTATGGCTCATGAATACAGCTTCAAAGATACTGTTGAGGTAAGATTTTGGGATGCAGCACAGATAACCCCCAATAGATACCGCATGAAAGGCGACGACCGCGCACCACGCATCGGTGTAAATGGTTCTATATAAATCGCCGCTTCGCAGCACGGCTTTAGTTTCGACCAAGTATTAGACCCGTGAGCACCTATACGTTTCTGTGTTTTAAAGCGCGTTAAAATTAGTTTTGTGGCAAGAAAAAGTATAAAATGCCTACATGTGCAGTGAAATGGTGTGGAAATTCATCAAGGCATTCAAATTACCAAATAGACGGAGTAATATTTCATCGGTAAGTAAAATAATCTTAATTTTTTCAGCTATAGAAGAGGTCAGCTTATAATGGCTGGTCCAGGTAACGACGGTCACTTGTCCCTCTTCTACAATCCTGTTATTACAGTGGTTGTCCCTTTCCCGCGTAGCACGTGCAACGCTAGTGTTGTGAAATTCACTTCATTCTAGCCGCTATCGATAGCAGGCTTGAAAAAAGTGAAATTCATAACTAGTAGGTTTTATACCATTAAATATTTTTGATGTAGGTACATTATAAAAAAAATATTATGACAGTTATATAAACTTAAACACCCATAGGGTGACTGACTCACTGACAACTGATCTCAGCCCTCAGAAGTAGTGGATCAAAACCGAGTATGAGACTGTATAGGGATGGGCCATATAACCCCCAGGAAAAATCAGACATTACCATAAAGTCGTCTCCGAGATGGAACAAACAGGTCAACGGATCTCGAAAACTATAACTCGGATGGGTGTACTGTTTTAACTAATGTTGGAGTAAACCAGCCTTCCGCCAGTTTGGTGAGCTAGGATCCGAACAAAAATCCCGTAATGCGGTATCTATTGGGTTGAGAACACTGAGAAAATGGCGTAAACACCATGTTAGGCTTAGGGTCTTTATTAATAGTTTCCTGTTGTACATAACACCTGTGGCGAACGGCTGTGACATCACGATTGCGTTTGCATGCAATCGTGATGTCACAGCCGTTTTTGCATAGTGTGTTTATATGTGATACCTCTCGCTATTTATCTTCAGCTGTTTTTACGCAAGTCTTCTATTTCTTTGCATGTCAGATGATCAGTGTTGTATTTTGGATGTGATGCTGCTTTATGTGTTGCTTTTGATATTGACTTTAACATTTTAATACTTTACAAATCTATTTTTTATACATTGTTTCAAAAATTAAAGTTGTTAGCGATAACCAGCACCAACACCACTATTAAGTAATGCCTTTTACGACCACACTTTTCTGCGTACGCACGCGTGTGTCCGAGTGGTCGATGTATGAATAGGACCACCACATCTCTTCCAGCGGGTGCCATAAGAGCTGGCTAAGGGAATGTATCCAGGAAAGGGCCAGCAGCTTTCTCCTTGGTCTGCATTATAATCTACTGTGCGATCACCAAGACGCCTGCCAAGCGTGTCGATTATAGCAAACCCTAATAGGGGATGCCTATATTCAGCATTACTGGAAAAAGGCTGATGTGCTGTGATAAGCTTTTTGAGAGGACGTATGAAGAATTTGCTACTTTTTCTTCCTCAAGATTACTTAGGCTTGTAAAAAATCCATAACACACTACGTTTTAAAGTTTAAGCTGTACTGGAATTTGTGGAACGCCATAATCGTCGCAAAAAGTGAAGTCCTACTTAAGTAATAGTCAATTTAATTCCAGAGTCTTTTAATTTCAACTGGCCAGTCTCAGTGCCTGGAAGATGAAAAAGGCATTGAGAAATTTGTCATGCGCAAAGAGATGGAAAGGAAGGAGAAGTTCTTAGAAGAGGAAAACAAGGTAAATTCATCACGTTACGCTCAATCACTCTGAAGTAAACGTGAGTGGATGCGCAGTTCTGATATATTAGGTGCCAAAGGGATGTGGGTCAACGAGGGTGAAGTCCGCTCGTGTCACAGCTTCGGCGAGTTAGTGTAAGTGCTGCGTTCGTTCACAAAACACATGCGATAACTAACTACCCAATCCACTATGCGCGGTTTCGCACTCGGGCCTACGTTCAGATCATTCAAATTCTGAGAACTACCTACTGTTTTAGTCAAATTGTTGTGGTGAAATTGTGAAATTGCATGGCTTAAAGTTAACAAGATACTTTTGATGAAAATGGTTGTAATTAATTATTCCCTATTTATAAATGAGCTTCCAGTCCCCCGGGTATCGTAGTGGAATGGTGAGAGCTGCTAATCCCCTGTGGGACTACAGGATTTTATTGGAATAGGTTTAGGGGATAAACTAGTACCAAACTACTTAAGTCCCTAGTGTAGGGGATCGGGAATGGAATAGCGGGTACTGGACGGTCCCCTGGGGGACTGGGCTGGGGGATTCAATGGGCAGTAGCGATATTTCCTTGTAATTTTGTGCTGCATAATTTCTGTCTATATGTACATCTCCTTTATCTTAATGTAAGTATAATTATTATCAACTGAGGCCTATCTCGAGCAGTGGAAAAAAAATTCTCATCAGTGATCACTTGAGTGAGCAGTCATAAGCGTAACATTGATTACCACTTATGCCATTCTTTACTGGAATTACAATAATTCAAAGTTCATTTTGTTAAAAATCAAAGGGATTCTTCTGATTTCTCTCATCAGTTTTCTTGATATACAATTTTATCATACGGTTTGCAGAATTTGTCAGAAGAGCAGTGGCCGTACCTTAGTGATCCCGAAAAGCCGGTGACTCTTGAGACAGTTGATTTTTATCGGGCCGAAGCAGAGAAATATCTTCAGTACAGAAACACGTGAGTAAAGTACCAATTTGTATCTGCTTCTTTTCCTATGTCCAAGGTGACTTCACTGCGCTCTGCCTTGGACGATACGCTTCACTTCGCCCAGGACTTGCCAATTTTCCTCGCCTCTGCCATCACTGATCGAGGTGTGCTTGGTATAACTATGCTTGCATCGGTCCTGAGGGGTCTAGAGCTTGTCTGGGGGTGTGATGTGTGATTTTAAAATTACTGAACCATTAATTTAAAATATTAAAATCATAATAAAAAAAAAAAAATTCAAATCTAATCTTTACTCCTCAGTAGACGTATCATGTTACAATGGTACACATATTGATGGTGCGAGAGCCCAATGCACAAATACCTACGTGATCGAGTACCCCAATAGGCTATCTTTAGATCGTTAACCGACACTTAAACATGTAAAAAAAAACAGGTCTGCCGGTTCCGATCCTGCTGGGTCATGGAAATAATCCACCTCCACCAACTTCAAATGCCTTGAATACTAAGTTTCGCCAAGTTTAGACCTGGCAGACCTTTTAATCTATTATCAGGGTCACCGGGGCGGGAAATTGCGCTGTCGCTTAGTGAAATACCGAAAACGCAGAGGCAACACAAAAGACCACTAATTTTGCGAACCATTGCTGTATTTTAAATTCTACACACACCAAATTAAAACAAATGGCTTCTTTCTTTCACTTATTATTCAAAATCCGAACGTTTTATTTGTTACGTTTTACTTTTTAATTTTTATCGGCAATCGCGGCGTGCGGCGAAAGGTGCGCGGTCTATGGCGGTGTGGAACGCGCGTTCCGAATGTGAGGATTTTTGAACGGCCCGCGTAGGAGAGTTTCGCGCCGGTTTCTTGTTACGTTCCGTTTCACGCAAATTATATTTTTATGTTCGTTTAAGTGAAACTTTAGAGCATTTAAAATAAATTAAAAAAGTAGATCATGGTTTATTATTCAATTTTTAAATACCTAAACAATATTATAAAAATTTCAATACCCATGGAAGTTTAAAATCTTATAAATCTAATTGACTATTAGATTGGAATAATAAAACAATATCACCCAAAAAAAAACCTAGGTAGTAGGTAATTAGGTGTTACATAGGTAGGTAAGTAGGTACTTAGTTTGTCCTTCCTTCACCATTTTGTGTACCTACATATATGATGATATTGTACACAAAACGGATTAACTGCTGCTCTACGTGATTTTTTGCAGAGTTTAATAATAGGTACTTTAAAAATATTATATTAGTCAGTTTGTGGAAGTATGAAGTGACATAGAGTAGGTAACCGTTATCCCGGAAAATGTTCCATGTAATTGGCAAAACGCAAATAAATATTGTAATGGAAAATCTATGAGTGATAAATGTCAATAGGTACCTAAATATAAAATTAATAATCAAAACGCAAAATAACTACCTATACGTCATTCATAGGTCGGTAGGTACCTATTCTGTGGTTAAGAGTCAAGACTATTACTGTGAAATAGAAAACACACGTAGTATAAGTACATGTCTCATCTCTGTAACATTATTTAGGCTGTGGAGTGTAGACGTAGCAGTTGGTCTAGTGCAAATGGTGCAAATAAATCATCATCATCATTAACAGCCTGAAGACGTCCACTGCTGAACATAGGCCTCCCCCAGAGCACGCCACCTTGAGCGGCTGCTCGCCTCCTGCATCCATCGGCTCCCCGCGGCTTTCACCAGGTCGTCGGTCCACCGAGTGGGGGGCCGGCCTACGCTGCGTCTTCCGGTTCGTGGTCGCCACTCGAGAACCTTTCTTCCCCATCGGTTGTCAGTTCTACGAGCGATGTGGCCTGCCCATTGCCACTTCAACTTACTAACTCTAAGAGCTATATCGGTCACTTTAGTTCTCCTGCGGATCTCCTCGTTCCGGAGCTTATCTCGCAGGGAAACACCGAGCATAGCTCGCTCCATAGCTCGCTGCGCGACTTTGACCTTACTAATGAGGCCAACAGTAAGAGACCATGTCTCAGTTCCATAAGTCATCACTGGCAACACACACTGATTGAAAACTTTCGTTTCGTTTTCAGGCTCTGCGGTATTTTGGACGAAAAGATAGGACGAAGCTTCCCGAACGCTGCCCAGCCGAGTTGGATTCTTCGCGCCACCTCTTTGTCGAAGTTGGACCTACGTAATTGGACAATCTGTCCTAGGTAGACATACTTGTCGATAACTTCGAGAGTATCGTTCCCAACAATTACTGGTATAGGTGGAACATGAGCATTAGACATGATCTTTGTCTTGTCCATATTCATCTTGAGACCAACCTGCTGGGAGACTCTACTGAGGTCGTTGAGCATGGTGCTAAGGTCCTCGAGCGATTCCGCCATTATGACTATATCATCGGCAAAACGAAGGTTAGTGATGTACTCGCCATTTATGTTGATGCCAGATCTTTTCCACTCCAAGAGCTTGAAAACATCCTCCAATGCGTTTGTGAACAGTTTCGGAGAAATGACGTCTCCCTGTCTCACGCCTCTTTGCAATGGAATTTGTTCCGTACTCTGGTCCTGTAGTCGGACTGACATAGTGGCCTTACTGTACAACAATTTAGGATTATCGTGTCCTGTCCCTGTCTTCGGAATTCTGACAATCCCATTACCCATGCCAGCGTAACTTACCCATCTCCGCCTCTAACTCGACCATCCGTTCGTCAGCCTTCAGTGTGCGCACGTTATGTGTTGCCAGGGCCAGGGGTCGTCGTTGGGGTTGGTAGCCGGGCGTCTGCCGGGGATTCTTAACACCCCTTGCCCTGCCGTTACCGTGGCCGCTACCGTAGCCACGGGATAGCAGAGCTGCCGGGGACTGGGGGCCGTTTTTATTTGTGCTTGTCATTAGGGGGGGGGGGGGGGGGGGGGGGGGGGGTTGCTATAATCACCACGCTTGGCAGGCGGCTTGGTGATCGCAGTAGGTGAGGATTGATTACCACCAAGACCGAGGGGAACGCTGCGACCCATTCCCTGGATATTAGCCGCCTTCTACGGCACCCACGGGAAGAGATGGGGTGGTCCTATTCGTAACCGGGACCACACGGGGAAAAAATAAATAAATATACCAGTTCATATACGTATTTGCCTATATCATAATAATATACATAGGGGCTTATCGTAGAATGGATAAACTGCAATAAATTATCTCGGTAAACCTCTGAGTCTAAAGTAAATAATCTCACTATAAGAACCTATATTAATAATTGTATTTTACTATTGATATTCATATAGGTAACATAAGCAGAGGTTGTTAGGTGTGTTTTCTGTGTTCGCTGTGAAAATGACGAATTGGGAAGACAATGAAATGGTACAGAGATTTAGGGAATATTTGAGAATACCTAGCGTCCATCCCGATGTCGATTATGGTAACTAGTTTATTTTTTATTATAATAATTAAGTACCTACCTAGTTTTTATTTTAATACTTTCCTATTGGATATTTTTAAAGCGATTAACAATAGCGTTTTTCAAACTGTAAAAACCAAGGTATTTCCCATAGCATAACTATAATCTAGTGGAGACACGCATACAAGCAAGCATAATATAGCTAGTTCTAATATACTCTAGCTTAGATATACTACATACCTGGGATGTATTTTTTTGTGATCTGGGACCTATATTAATATTTTTGAAGTAGGTACTACGTAGTAGGTACCACAAATAAAAATTCGCTTCGCTGCGCGAACCGTCATTTGTGTTGTTAGTGCTCTGTGATATTATAGGTTTATATAGGTAGGTATATACCTACTTACAGTGTAGGTATCCTATATTACCTAATTGAATCAAAACGATTTTCGAAGACGGCTTAAGCTACCGAAGTCACCCCTGATTTTGATGTAATGGGACCAATCTAAAAGAATTTGAAGCAAAAAAGATTTTTTGGTTAAATCCGTTTATAAAGAGAGGTACCAAATAGAACAAAAACATACCTCATTTTTTTGAAATTGGTTGATAAATGAACAACTATTTTCAGCACGCGGAGACTAATAAAATATTTCACAATTTTCAATTTACTAAGAGGCGATCTTGGGTTTCCCGTAACTTACCCGAATTCCCGTGGAAACTCTTTGGATAAAAGTATACTATGCTAATCTCAGTAGTGTGAATAATCTGTGTGCCAAATTTCATCCAAATCGATTTAGCCAGTTACAACCAGACGACGTTTCACTCCACCACCTACCTAAATACCTTTTGTGACAATAAATCTAGGCTGAAAAGAGCTATAAGATCGCAAGTTGTAGCTATATACCTACTATTTATTACCACAGTAATTATGTAGTTAAGCCATCGACATCATCATCTAGATGTTGAAACTAAATAGTAGATGTACAATCGCCACTAGAGTGCACAGAACGTTAATAGACCAGTCCGAATGAAATGATAATCTATAGGACCTTTTAATTTGTTACCCATTAATGACTCATTGTAAAAATTCTAATAAGTATTCATTTCTATAAAAGGTGAACAAATAATTTGAGCAAGCACGTAGGTACGTAAATTGCATGCATTTTTGTTAGTAGGTACGTACTACATAAACCTACCTATACTCACACTTCAAGTGGAACATTGGCTAGGACTAGCTCAAAATGTATGTATTTTTTTTTCTTTCTGCTTGTTCTTTCATTTGGTTATATTCTGTTTTGTGTGCCAAATAAAATAAATAAATAAATAAATAAATTGAATGGACTCAATTTGTAAAATAAAATAATAAACAATACACACATTTTATACACTTATTTGCTTATTAAAATGTTTATTAAAAATCAAGATCTTTTAATTATTAAGTAGCTACTTTGCCTATCTCTATGACTTGGCCTAATAGACGGTATATAGACATAATAAAATACATAAACTAAAGATTTCTGTAATAATATGAGTACTTAAGTACTTTAGCACTTATAATACTATGTTTCAAGGAAATTATATTATAACTCCATAAGGGATTAAGTAATCAAGTGCAGCCCACACACTTGAGACGACGACAAATGCGCGCTACCAAAACTAAATTTTTCACCCCACATACCTACGCGTAACTTTAGATAGAAGTACTTAGATACGTTAAATATTTGGAAACGTGCAGTAGGAAGTAAAGAAACAATAAATTAAATTGTTACAAAGTAAATAACTCCGTACCGTACCGTGACCGTATGTGAAGGGCACATTCTTAGGGGTCTGCCAGGTACTTCCGGCAGGGTGCGCAATGGCAGACCAATTTTTTTTTTTACATAATTATTCAATGGTTAACTGTTGCCAGAACTTTCATTCGCGTAAATTTTGACAAAAAAAATACGTCAAAAATTTCAATTATTTCCATGACCCGGCAGGATCGGAACTGGCAGACCAGTTTTTTTTACATTTTTAGATGTCGGTTAACGATCTATAGATAGCCTATTGGGGTACCCGATGACGTAGGTATTTGTGCAGTGGGCTCTCGCACCATGACGGTCAAAACGATCAGCAAGCGCGTTTAGGATACTATTACGGCTGGCCCGCACCCTGGAAGTGCATCGTTTGCACATGATTGTGTGGAAGCAATCCACACGGGCTTCGACAAACATCCCCGACGCACTGCAGAAGCGAGGCAGCCGCAAGAGCACCTTAAATGCACTGTTGTACTGGATTACCTGTGGATGTCGCTTTTCCGCAGGTAAAGTCATTCCCATACATTTTGGAGTTATTGTTTGGCGTTAACACTAATGAAAAGGGATCTTCGCTAGACCCCCAGAAGATCTGGGGGGATCATATATGTATATGGCAGTCATCATCCTCTTTGCCTTTTCCCATTTGTTATTGGGGTCGGCTCCCAATCTAAACTAACGGCGAGCTACCAGAATTACACTAGTGACTGCCATCTGACCTCGCAACCTATAAGGAACCAGTAGCAGGGATGATTAGATCAGGCGTCACATTCTATCAGGCTTCTGACTACCCGCAACGATTGCCATACATGTTCTTTTGACAACCGGGACTGACGGCTTAACGTGCTTTCCGAGGCACGGAGCGATGGCATCAAAAACTGCACATAACTTACTAGATAAGTCATTGATGCAGGGCCGAGGATCGAACCCGGTGCCGTAAGATTGCAAAGCGCACATGCTACCGCTCAGCCACCATCGCTCCCTATATGCGCTCTTAATATTAGTATTGAAGATTCTTAGATTATCTCTGCGTGAGAGGTGTTCCCGCTGCAATACTACAAGATTTATTCTAAAAAGTTAGTTATTAGAATGAGCTTCCTTAATTGAAATTTTGATTTCAAACTATAAGAAGTTTTGTGATTTAGGAACCTGCCCTGCCTTACAAACCCTTTAGAAACCTGACGCGAAGCACACGATTAACCTTTTAAATTTTTGGTCAGAATCCAATTCCATTTGTTTTATTGAAGTTAGGTCTATCAACCAGTCATGTTACCTATTTTGGATTTCCAGGAATTTCGAGAAAGCGCGACAGTATTTCGCTAACAACAGTCCTTACGCCGCGTCTTTCTACTCCGAGATCGCTGCGCTCCATACAAGAAAATATGAGCAATCAAGCTGCCTAGCCGCTGCTTATTTGATGAAAGTTAGTATAATAAATAAATAGTTATCATCACCGTCAGGCCGTGCATTCATCAGATGCACCTTCATAGAATAAGATTGCTCCATCATTCATTGCTTTGTATTGATGTCCTTAGAGTCGACTAAAGGATAATCATGCGTACTCTACCAAACGCCCAGATATAGCTGACTGGTACTGGTCATATTACTATCAAAGAAATTTCCCTGGGAGCGTAGATGTAAAGTACTGAAAAAAAACTGCCAAATCAATTGATTAGTGGAGTTCTTCGTAGTGACATGCTGTTGGCACTGAAAAGACTTTACGTAGTGATAAAGGCAGGCAAGATGATGAAAATCAACATCATAGAAAATACATGACAGTTCTACACCATCTTGATTGTCCTTATTGCACTAGGTGGGGTCGATGCAGCAACTCTTTGAGTCTTTCTGGTTATGGTGATGGCCCTGAATAGATTTTTTGCGACCGCTTGCCAGCCTGATGTCAACCCTTTTATGGAATTATCGTTCCTGGACTAACCGTTACAAGGCTGGTTTTGGCATAAATTTGCCCTTAGCTATTTAAAATATCCATGGGTAGAAATGAAACAATCATATTCTCTAACCTAGAATATCTACGGTAACACTTTTATATTTTATTTTGACAGGCCGATAACGCCCCTCATGCATTACCTCGGGTATTTTAAATTTACAGTATCATTTGAAGAACAATCCCGATAGAGATGTGTTGGATCTTCATTTCCTGCGCGTTGCTGAAGCTATGGTAAATCTGGACATCTTCTTGGATCAGATTATATTGAAGCTTCGCAACAATAACATTCTATACAAGGTATGTACACACAAAAAAAAACAGCACAGAAAAAGATGCCTCCCCCCCGGCAGCTCGTCGTCGGCAGGGGGTGCGAAGAATCCCCGGCAGCCGTGCGGCTGCCAACCCCAAGCTCGGAAGACGCAGCGTAGGCCGGCCCCCCACTAGGTGGACCGACGATCTGGTGAAAGCCGCGGGGGATCGATAGTAGCAGGAGGTGAGAAGCCGCTCAAAGTAGCGCTATCTAGGGGAGGCCTATCTTCAGCAGTGAACCTAAGCCCACCTTAGTGGACGTCTTTAGATTGCTGATAATGATGATGACAAGGTATGTTGTGTTTTCTAAGATTTTCATGAATGTGCACACTGGGTTTAGTACTACGTATCCTTAGTCCTTACTAATAAACAGTGTACCTATAGCACCGAAATAGTTACTCAGGGTTTTTTCTTGTTTTATCAAATATATTCAGACGTGGCCAGAACATAACAATAATTATATTTAGGTCATGTCTGAATATTCCCATAGCCAGGGTCTGAAAATATCTCGTTAATAATGTAAATTTAGTTGCTTGCTGCCATAAAGTCTAAAAACCTACAAAATTGTGTGTGTGTATTTGTTTGTAGGAAACTTGGATAATCACAGGAAAAGGTCAACACAGCAAAGGAGGGCCTAGAATTAAGCCTGCAACAAAACGGCGCTTGAAAGCTCGTGATATTGCGTAAGTGACCTGCATATCCTTGGGAACCAAGATCAGGAGAATTTGCTAGTACCTGAACAGGCAGATGCACTTTGACATGAGACAAATAACATTAGAAAGTTATAGCTGCACCCCTGATACCCCAAATAACTGTTTTGTGCCAGAATATAATAATGTTGAATGATAGAGGGTTCCAAAACATTTAAAGAAATAAATACTAGAAGACTATAAAATTTTAATCACAGAAACTTAGCTGTGTCACGCTGTGTACAACTGGGACATTTTAAGTAGCTATGAATTTCATACTAGCTTCACTGCACAATATATCGAACAGATGTTAGATTTGCTTAGAAAAACAGTCTAGCAGCCATTTCACTTATTTTGAAAAGTTACAGAATATGAGCGACAGTTTGTGCCTTCATTAGACTGTCCTAACAATAATTTATTTTATGTCCATTATAAGTAAGGTAGTTTGATGTTTTCCGAAAACCTAAACCTGCATTCAGTGTATAATTGGTGACATTTGTGCGATTTGCCAATATATTTTGTGAATAAAAATCACTTGTCCTAATTTATATATGAGCTCAGGATTTGAGCTCAGGAATTGTTTCTGGTTTATTCGCATAAACCCGAGATTTCACAAAACCCCAAAGAAAAATGCAAATAAACCAGAAACAATTTCTGAGCTCAAATCCGGGATCCAACGCGTCATCGGTGAGATACGGCCACATCTCTGTGAAACAGTCATGGAAAACTTCATGACAAGAGTAAAGGCCTGTCATCAGAGCCGTGGGGGCTATTTGACGGATATTTTATTCCATACTTAATCGGAACATGTCTTCTTTACAATTCAATAAAAAAATCGCAACTATCTCAAAAATACGTGTTTTTATTTTAAAGTAAAAAAGTGCATTTTTACTAAGATACCTTTCATAAGTACTTCAATGCCTGACTATGGAGATTAGGTGTGTTATCCTTATCATATTATAAACACTTGCATGAATAACATACTTAGTTCTTTCTTACCTTTTCAGGAGCAAACAGGTGAATGGGGGCTTGTTAATGGTTAAACTTCACCCAACGCATAAAATGACCAACGAGCTGGAAGAAAATTCCTAGGGAACGTCGAATCGGCTTGCACAGTCGGCCATGTTTCCTCAGCTGTTCGTGAGTTACATGAATGTTTCTAGAAGTTCCAGTGTGACCGTTACGAGAAATAACGCGCGTGGAACCAATACAGTGTATGAACTAAGACTTGTGCCACCCGCCATGGGTGATCAAGCAAACGGACCTACACTTCAAAATCAAGATCCTCCTCAATCTGCGCCTAATTTAGATAGGGCTCAAATTCCGGAGCAAAATATGCCAAGTAACCAAGGTAATCAAAACTTGCGTGTTAGAGACATGGCTCATATTCATGTTAACCATGCTATTGAGAACTTGCCTACTATAAACAGGGCTCAAATGCAACAGCCATGCTATAACCACGTGTGTCGAAACGTTCCTGATACTCAAGTTCAAGTATTCGAGCAAAACGTTTACCCAAATATGGATCAAAGTCAAGGGCAAAAGCCCTACCAGAGTAATCAAAACACAGTTCAATATCAAGGTGATGTTAACTATACCAATGAACATTCCCACCGAGAGCCCAACCATATTATTCATGTTCAGAGTGGGGTGCCGTATGTGTATCAGCCCCATGAAAATATGCAACATATGGTAGCTCCATACTCACCTGATCAGCCTCAACAAAACGTTCCGTACCAACCAAATGATGATTCAGTTTACTTACCACCACTGAATCAAAACGATACTAGTTTCACGGGTGCAGTTGGTGAGAACTGTCAAATTGATGAAAATAACGTTGAAGCGACGAGTGCCGCGCAAAATCAAAATGAATCAGCATCCCCAGATTTAAACAATAATACGACGTATGCTATTCAGCCAGCCTACAGTCAACAACTTAGTGAAACTTCTCAAAACCAAGCCCACCAATACAACCAACAGGATGTATGTTACTGTCCATTTCCTCCTGATAACACCCAATATCCTCTGGTAAACACTCGTCCTTTTCAATATTATTACCAACCACCTACATATGTCAGTCAGCCAACTGTATATAACGCACTGCCTCCTACAACCGACCAAAACTCAGGCAGCCAACCACCTGTATGGAACGCACTGCCTCCTATAACCAACCAAATCTCAGGCAACCAACCACCCGTATACAATACATTACTTCCTATAACCAACCAAAACTCGGGTAGCCAACCACCCGTATCGAACGCACTGCCTCCTATAACCAATCAAAACTCTAGCTGTCGACCACCCGTATACAACGTACTGCCTCCTATAATCAACCAAAACTCTGGCAGTCAACCACTTGTTTACAACATACCACCTCCTATAATCAACCAAAATTCTGGCAGTCAACCACCCGTTTACAACACACCATCTCCTATAATCAACCAAAATTCTGGCAGTCAACCGTCATTTCCCAACTACCCTCATTCATATTTTAACAATCTACGATTTCATCAACCTCGTCCATACAACCGAGAACCTCGTTATCAATCAAATCAAAATCGGATATACAACCAACCAAGTAACAACCGAAATGTTTACTGGCAACAAAATCCACGCGGCCTGCAATACAATGAACCGCAGACACTAGAAAGGAACACGTACTATTTTCGCAATAACCAGTATTCGCCGAACCATAGTTTCGTAGAAATTCTATTTATACAGACCGAGCACGGGGCTATTGTCGTTGTAGCTGGTTTCGTTGGACTAGATGGTATTTTCTATCTACTGCCTGCAAGTGCAACATATGAGAGAACAGACCCAAATACTTTGGGGTACTTCGTCGTTAATGTTCTGTTGGCACATCAGGTAATTAACGGTCAGTGGTCCAACTACATTGTGCAGTTTTATGAACCACTTCGTAGACCGCTACAATTGGCGTATTACGATGGTGCTGGATAACCATAGCGGTCATTTGAAATTAGTGTTTTGAATACAGAAATTAGCGTTGTATAGTTAAGATCGTGATTAGAATGGAACCTACCTACACAATAGAAATAGTACATTACTACAGCGGCCAGCAACAGAGGCATTGATGGACGAACGTGTAAATGTGGGCAGAAGCGAAGCCGAGGCACACATACGTAAGTCCATCAATGCCTAGTTGTGGCCAAGGCTTCTATAGTACTTTTCTCAAATAATGCGCGGAAATTAAAACTAAGTAGTACCTAGGCAGAACTTTTTATTTGAAAATAATTTCTCTTATCTATTCTCATCTATTCCCATCTATTCTCAGCTATTCTATTTGCAAGCCAGTTCGAAATGTAAATATAACCTTTGGATAAGTTACCTCTTTGGTTGTCATATTTCAGAGTTAAATATGTTTTTCATTTTAAACACACACATGAGGTTACTATGTAATTTATTTGGCCCCTAAATCACGACAGATATGGATTTTCATAGAACTTTTGCCGGCCGCTGCTCGCCAGTACAGCAATTTCGATTTATCTCGAAGAAGGTTGTCAAAAATTTCCAAGCATGTTTGAGAAAAATACATTTTAATGTGGGCCTCCATCTCAGAGGTGTTACAATATAAAGACAATTAATTTTCGATGATATTCATCACTCGTCAACTTCGCGTATGAAGTACTCTCTGTCTCGCTTTCTCACGTGTTACTTCCCGTCCGTGAAAAGTTGACACATCACTTTATAGCATAGAGTCATAGAACAAAGACGTAGAGCGTAGAACAATAAATAATTCAAAAGAGACTGGGAAATTGACAAGGATACACATTGAAAATCCTCGAGGCAGACCAAAGAGTAACGTCTTGATTTTGTGAATCAGCGTTGAACAAAACGGTTGAGATTGAAATAGTCAAGAGACTTCTCGTGTTATGCTAACTACTGATTATTTTGTGGCGATGTTGAGATATTATCTGTTGTTGTATCGCGTTTCATTGATATGAAAATGAGATTCTGATGAAAGCAAGAAAATATTGTTTTGTCACTCCCACCACTCTGTCGAGATGCAGTGCGAGTGAGGCAACAATAGAAATGTCTGCTCCTTTCAGATATTTTCTTTATTGCGACGCGTTATACTTGGTGTTATCGTTTAAATTACCACTTGCCTACACGAGAAGAAGAATGAGAGAGAAAATATAAACCGTGCTAACATTACTTAGCGTAGATTGTAAAAAGACATTGTAAGTAGCACTACGAGGTAGTTCGTGTTTCAAGTCAAATAATGCTGGTTAGTGTTGTAGTTACGTATTTTATATATAAGTAGCTTCTTTGTCTACTCCAATGTGGGTTTATTATGATACCTACAATTAGTTACAATAGAAGTTGTAGTAGTAAGTAGCTTAGTGATTCATCCGATATTAATCTATATTTATGTTTGATTCATACGTTCATATGAAATTGAATTAAATTGTTTCCCATTTATTAAAGTAGTGATCAAATTATAATCGATAAATAAATTAAAAATAATGTTTATTATATCTATATGTATAGGTATAGGTTAACAAAGTTTATTATTATGATGGTTTACAAGGACGTTGCGTTTTAGAAATGCGCTAGTGTATTATGAGCGACATTAAGTACACTAAACGATTGCTAAATCTTATTTAATACTTACACTATGAAACTTAATAATAAAAAAAGGTCTAAGCACATGTATTGTAATATGAAATCAATTTGGTGTCGTAAAATTACATTAGTCAACATAGGTACCTATAGGTACCTATATTTGTAGTGAGCAAAGATTATAAAGCCCGTTGATAGCTCGTGAACATTATTTCTCGCACAAACACGACTCACCTGCGCGGGCAGGGGACGAGGTAACAAAACGAGACAAAGCTATACGAAATTACAAAGGACAGAGCAGGATGGAACAAAAGACATTAACGGGTTCCCGTGATTTGTATGAAAATAGTAGTTGAAATACTCTGCTCATTTTCGTATGAGGGGAAGTTGTATCATCGCGGTCAACGGGATTTGTCAATGGTAGTGAGATAGTACCCACTACACCAACTTGACAGCTCTTAAGTTTGCACTTATCTCTGGGACGTATCCACACGCGTTGCGTTGCGGTAGGTATGTCATAGAGTCTATGCAATAGAGGGATAAGTGACAACTTAGGAGCCCTCAAACATTAGTGCAGACGGGAATTAATCATCCCACACATGATTATATTTATTTGATAGGTGGTAGCGGTAGTGCATAAATTTAGATCTACATATCTCGCCAAATTCAAGATGCAATATTTACTAACAAAAATGTTAGTACCCTAAAAACCAGCTGATTCAACTGTCAGTACATGTTAGTGAATATTGCATGTTGAATATGGTTCTGGTATGGATGTAATATTGATCTCTATCAACGATTTAATATAATATAATGTGATCTCTATCAATATTACATCCATACCAGAGCCACAAAATACTAACAGAACGCAATCAACATAGTAAGTGCGCTCGAGCAACGCACACATAGACACCACTCACCGACACGATGTCTCGGAGTCTGTCGGAGTAGTGCGAGCGCGAGCGCCACCCGCTTGAGACACGCGTCGGTAAACATTCTTGTAAAAAAATGGAGCAACTAAAAATAGTTATTATAACTGTAACAGTGGACGGTTTTTTAAATTCAACATTACACGGTGAATTGTCATTTTTTAAGCTACCAGTTGTTTCAGAGAGGTAAGTAGGTAGGGTTAGCTTGTTTTCAATAATCTAATGAGGAAGATGTGAACGTAACATAACCGCATTATTTAGCCATCAAAAAAACTTTATCTAATTACATTAATAACTGCGAAAAAAGTATTTCGATATCAATGGAAGGGTTATGGTTTTAGCAGTCTATGTATGTATGTTTGTATTTACGTATGGATGATAAAAAAATACGGTCGTCTTCCGCATTATAGTTATGATAAGTAGGTAGGTACCTACTGCTCGGCGCGGCGAGCCGCCCGCCCGCGCAGCCGCCGCCATCCCTAGCGCGAGCGCCGAGCGTAGGTATAAAAAGTGAAGTACATACATACATGTGATTGACTTCTGTAGTATTTTTTGCCAGAGCCATATTCAACATGCAATATATGCTAACATTGTACTGACAGTTGAATCAGCTGATTTTTAGGGTTGTCGTGGCGACAACCCTAAAATTGATGGGGTCATATCTCTATATGACCCCGAATCTCGTCCATTCGATTCATCTTTTGTCCTTTTCATTCACTTTGAAAACCAACGTGACAAAAACACAATAGAAATCGGCTGTGCGATGATTGGGGCTCTGTTGTATGAGTTAAGGCTTTAGCGTCATAGATATAAGGGCTATAAACGGTCAGTATTTTTAATGGATTCAATTAAAGGTTATTTGTTATAAATTAATACATAAAGTCAGTGTTAGGTAAAGTAGGTAGTAGCTTAGGCCTGATTTTGTCGTTTTGGGCATGGTTTATATTTTCTTTGCCAAGTTATTCAATGACTTTACGAGATTGAAAGATTCGGTACCATTTTTTAGGTACTTAGTGTTTTTTTATTTGTAGATTATTTTAAGACAATGCTTTTTCACAGAAAACTTATTTTCTACATAAGAAAAAGTAAGTTTTTTTTTCTTTTTCTTTATTATCCTCATTATTTTAATGGTTCCTAGCGATAACCACATTTCAATAATATTTTAGATTTGTAAGCGTTTTCCTGTAACTATGAATTCCTTGGTTTTTAAAACCTTAATCCTTCAAAAGTGCGGGTTTTTTAAATATAATAAAATTGTTGTATTTAGAACGCACATTCTAGAACTTTGATTAATACTAGAATCACAGATAATGTTATACTATATTAATAGCTACTCACCTGGAGACAAAACAAACCAAAGACAAAACTTTAAGGAACATGACAGAAACGAAATAAAAAAATAACTTTTAATGACGTAATTTATAACCTCAAAACACTGTGATTCCCCTTTTTGGACCTATTTAAATGATGATATTTTTCAATTCAATAAATAGTTTTTACTATCTGTAGGTAATCGTTATTCTACGTATACCTAACCCCTATATAGGTTTTATAAATTTTATCCATTTGCCTAGCTCACTTTCCGAGCCTAAATTCATCATAAGTCAATATCTTCTAATTCACCTATTATGCATCTCTTAAAAAACGGAACCTCAATTGATTAAACCCAGCAAAGAGTTTAATGGCAAAAATAAGTTGTAAATCTATATGTAGGTTTTGATATTACCAAATTGTATTGCAATTATTTACTTATTGCTATGTTATTTCGAGCGTATAACGATTTGATATAGGCACACATTTCTTTGAATTAGGAGGATCTGAAATTTGGCTTATTTATGTACTACTTCCTTTACCAAGAAAGTGTTTAGTAACTGTTTATGGAACGCAAAAGCACTTGTTACCTATGATTTTAACACAATAGTTAAGGTTTGTCGATAATTATGTACATCGATGTTAAATGTTTAGTTTTAAGAAAATGATAGGCTTCCGATTGCAAACAAAAAAAAAATACAATCATGAATTGAAATAATTTCATTTTAATGTAATCGGCTTTATACAGCATTGATTGATAATAGAAACGTTCTTGAAAGTCTATCTAATGATTGTTATTAGATGTAAGTTAGCATTTAAGATTTACCAATATTTTTAGATCATTTATAGTATGTTGTTTAGTTATATTTTTACGGTTATTTTGCAGTCAAAAGACATACTATTTTTTAGTGATAAGTTTAATTTAAATAGAACTTAAACGTCCAAGTTACCGGAAGAGTAAAACCGTCTAATATCACCGACAAGTACAGTATGTGCTTGTCTGTGCTAAAATCTTGTAATTTTTTAAAGATTTCGCGATATATATTCTCGAAGACATGGATTTATTTGAACAAATTATGCAGTTATTATGATAATATTTACTATGTTAAAATATTTGACAGCTCCCGCAAACGCAAGTAACGTTTTGAGTGATATCAGAACAGTTTTATGACTTATTGAGATTTTGATATTGCTAAGTGTTTTTTTTTTATCAAAACGGCTTGCACTTGCGATGGCATCACAATTGAGTTTTGTCATCTAAATGTTAGTATTTAAGTACCCGTTTTGATACAATGAATACGCGAAGGATAATAATTACTATGGCCTTTTTGGTCCTACAGTATCGTGGGATAAACGAAAAGTAAATGATGTATGACTCTGAACATAACTTCGCGTTATCATTGTTTGATTTCAATACCTAAGGTTTATAACGCTAAGGTAAACTTGGTTTTCGGAATCGGAAGGAATGTCGAATGTCGATAAACAACAGTAGTCGGGTTATCGGAAAGGGTCCGATTCGAAATCTACACTCAGTTTTATACACCCTGAATGTATATGAAAGAAGCAGAAATACATTTAGAATAGAAACCTTTCCGATGAAGCTAAGAATACCGCAGGTAATAATTTGTTAAGTTTACCTTCTGTCCGTGTGCGTTTTGTATAAGGTAACTCTCTACTTCCCCGAATTTGTAGACAAAAAAATTAAAATGGCCTATTGGCCGTAAGTATTCGTGGTATTTTGTATAGTAAGCTGGCACAATGACACTTTTTATCTAGAATACTATACGTCAATTACGGAAAATTGCACAGCTTTAAAATATTCTTTTTATCAACATTCATAAAATCAGGCAAATTTATCTAATCTATATATTATATGTGATGGACTGACGGAAAAAGCATAGCCCAAACCAATGTACCTAGAGATTTGACGTTTACAATTGGGGTACCTATTGAAAAGGGATTTAAGGAATTCGATCTGTAAGTTTTTCAAATGAGGCGTTAAAGAATACATTACGAAATGCGGGTGAGACTGGGGCCTGCCGTAATACGTATTATACTATTTGCCTGATTTTAAATTATGTTTTTTTGAGTACAAATTTTAAAAATAGTGTCCACCTTACTATTGTATTAATATTTTAAAACCCTCAAATACTTACTGCTATTTTAATTAATAAATTTGAAACGATGTAAACATTGCCACATTTAAGGTGACGAGTAGAGCTAGATAAGCAGGTCCAAATCCGTCCAAAGAAACATCAACCTTAACGTAGTAGTCTTAAATATCAATTCAGTCTGCACTTCAGCGCGGCGCTTACGACGAAGACAACGCACGAAATGACTGATTTTGACGGTTTTCAATTAATATCTATTTTTATATAGTATTTTTCAAAGTTTTTACCACGACATCTGAATGTTTGTTGGGAATACACTAATTAATTTTTTGTAAAAATATATTCGGTAGTTGCTCAGTAAAATGGGAACATTCAAATTTTTTGAGGGGGGTTTGCGATTTTTTTCTATAGAGCTATATTTATTAATCTTGTATTTGCGGTCATCACAAACGACTTAAACACGATATATTCAATTCAAAACACCACATGTTTTAATTACGCCAGGAAACGTACCAAAAAAACACCTTGTTTGCTCTACTCGTCGACTTAAATTGTTTTGTAAATATTTGAGAACTTTTGTATTTCATTAAAGTAAAAGGTGGGTGCTATTTGATTTTGTGACGTATACAAATAGCAGTTTTAAGTAAAGCATAATCGGTTGATTTAAGCGCTGGTAATAGTAGTGCTATCATCACAGAGCAGTAAAAATACGAAATACGCTTTTCCCACTTTTCGTTTAATTCAAGTGTCACGTTTTAGAAGTGTTTTAGAATAAAAAATCTATACTTATTCTAGTTTACTTGCTCAGATGGCAATATAATGTAGGTACCTATACAGTATTGTCATTAGTGTAAGCGCTCGGCGCATATATGCTCGGCACGAATATTGTTACATAATTTTTGCTTCTAATCGGGGCGGGAGCGTATATAATTTGTTTTACTGCTCTGTGGTTTTCATCGTTACCAGTGTGTACGTTTGCTCACTTGAGACTGCAAACATATTTTCCAGAAAGTTACATGACCTTTTGGTCTTTTCCCCATTTTATAGGTAAGATTAATGTTGTGATGACGGACTAGCCGCCTTTTGTATTATGTAGGTTAGTTAGTAAGTCCTTACTCTATTTGGTTTCATTTGGCCGTAACTATAATAATAATGGCGATTTGAAAACATAGTTAAAATATGTTGAAATGATTGATGCAATGATGCACAATAATAATAGGATAGTTGCCTGCTATTTTTTTTATTGCGAAAATTAATATTCCTCAGAAAATAAACAGTCGTGAAAACAAAAGTTAAATATCTCAAAAAATTAGAGTTACAAGCATTTTAAAATACAAGAATAGAAAGAGACAGCTCAAAACATGCAGTGACGTCACTTGGTTTTTCATAGTACCTCATTGCTAAGCTGTGGTGGCTTAACATACAGTCTCTTTGGCATGTGACGTCACAACGTGCGTTTTTATAGTGTCTGTAAGGAAGCTCTGTTGCGAGAAAGGGACAGGCGATGCCCTCTCCAGGAAATTTAAAAGCTTATTACTCCGTGAATTATTTACCGATTTTACTTTCAATTGTTGCATTATTTTTTAACGTGAAAATAATATTTAGTTGTTCATTTTTAATAGAAGGCCACTAGTCTATTATACATAAAGTGTCCCAACAATTCACTAATCAGTAACATGGAACAAGGAGAGGAATGCTAATACACCAAGAAAACAGCGTAGATCAGAAATATGCCAAAAACCGTTATAAACCTAGAAGGCGCTGCAAAATGAGCGGGCTATACGGCTAGCTACGGCGGGCTAGGTTTAAAACGGTTTTTAAACCTAGCCCGCTTTAAATTTCTGATCTAAGCTCAACTTAAAGCCCGCTCGTTTTGCAGCGTCATCTAGTTTATAACGGTTTTTGGCATATTTCTGATCTACGCTGTTTTCTTGGTGTATTGGCATTCCTCTCCTTGTTCCATGTCAGTAACTTGAAAGGGTACTCTACCTACCCATGCCGAGTCCAAAACGTATACGGGATATGATTTACTATATCTATATCGATTCTCGTCACATTAAAGTTATGGCCAAATAAATGTATACCATATCAACTTTATCATTAATAATTAAGATTATATAAAAGTTGTTTTTGCTCAAAACCATTTTGGTGCAGATTTATTTTATAAGTTTATAATTATTACAGTTACCTATACCTATTTGATGTGCAGACCGCTAGAAGTTGTAAAATTTATTTATTAAAAATGTAATATTTTCTGAAGTACAAAATAGGTATGCGTAAAAAGAAAACTTTACAAATGTTTATTAGAAGATAACAGAAAAGGCAAGGTTAGTTCACCATTTAAAATCGTCTTCGTTTGGTAGTATTTAAATGAAAGACAATAAATAAAACGCTACGACAAAATTATGAAAAAAAAATAAGACGAATAAATTGGTCTGAAATATTCAAGTAACTATTTGGTGCTGTTAGCGTGAACATAAAGTAGATTTAATGACACTATAGTAAAGTGTCTCGCTCTTCTCTCTTCTCTCTGCCAGCATTGAGAGAAGAGGGTTCTATGGAAAGAGAAGGAGGTTTCCATTAAGGGGGAACGTCACACTCGCGCGGCAAATTCAAATTTTTTTGCATTCTTTTGCCAATAATAGCTTAATTACTCAACATGATTACATGAAAACTAATTTTGCGCAAATAAATAGAATGTATCAACAAATTACGATTAAAAGTATCTCCTAGATATCATTGGTTTAGCGACAAATGGCAATAAACAATTTTCTTCTTGGTTTTTTAGTCTATTGCCATTTGTCGCTAAACCAATGATAAATAGGTGATACTTTTAATTGTAATTTATTACTACATTCTATTTATTTGCGCAAAATTAGTTTTTATGTAATCACGTTGAGTAATTAAGCTATTGTTGGCAAAAGAATGCAAGAAAATTTGAATTTGCCGCGCGAGTTTGACGTTCCCCCTTAAATGGGATTTTCAATTTCCTTTGACTGATTGTAACAACTCATCAACGTGTATACTGTCGTCAATTGTAATATGTATGTAGCTTCATTGCTATGGGATAGCAAAGTTCTAAGATCTATTAAGATAAATTGTGAGACTGAAGGTTTTATATCGGTTGTGTACCTACATTGACAGAACAGATGACGAAAGATCATTTGCCTGAAAGTCGGTTTAACCATGGAACAAGGAGGAGAGGAATGCCAATACACCAAGAAAACAGCGTAGATCAGAAATATGGGTCATTACGTGGATGGCACTGCAAAATGAGCGGGCTGTACGGGTATAATAGTTACGGCGGGCCAGGTTTAAAACGGTTTTTTGGCATATTTTTGATCTGCGCTCAACTTATAACCAGCTCATTTTGCAACGCCACCTAGTTTTAGGCATATTTTTGATTTATGCTGTTTTCTTGGTGTAATGGCATACCTCTCCTCCTTGTTCCATGCTACTGACATTTCCGGTATAGATATTTAACCCAAGCGATGTCGCGCCACCTACCGGAATAAATGAGCACTTATGGCTCCCCATAAGTCTGAACAACGGTGAAGAGTTTTGTGGTGAAGTTTCGTCATCTGTACCCTTGATATTTGTGGCCTATGAGCGTTTACCTATGTATTTGTGACATGGGAAAAATGATTTCTATCGTTCGTGGTCCATGATTCGAACTTCTGTGATTTATTTCAGTACGATGGCCTTAGGGCAGTTAAAGTAGCAAACTAATAAGAGATAACAAGTAGGGAGTAAAACTCGCGCTTTTGGCCTTGCTAGATAAATAATATCCACTGACAGGAGTGATTGCTATCATTTAGTATGATTTTTATTGCATTTAGTGAAAGTTTGAATTGATACTACTAAAATATTGTTTATTAACGGGATGTTTACCATGTAAAACCACAGGCCACAGCAGCAGGCAGGGCAGGGTTAAAGACCATGTGCCATGATAGTTTAAAATCTTATATTGCCTATTGATATTATGAAAACGTGGTTTTCGGTTATGTTTTTTTATTGTTTACTAGCTGCTCCCGCGGCTTAGTACGCGCGGATTACGTAGGTACTTATGTAGATAAAAGTATCCATGTCTTTTTTTAGGGTTCAAACTCTCTTCATACCAAATTACATCAAGATCAGTTCAGCCGTAACCGCAGCAATTGTTTTTCTCTAATCTGTGGTTACGGCCACAGATTAGAGAGAAAAAACAATTGCTGTAAAAAAGTATCAAACAGACGGACGCAGGATAGTTTAGAATTTAGGACGTTAAGCCTCTTAAGGACGTTGTCTACGATAAATCAATACTAACTCGACAGACAGACAGTCGGACGAGCAGACAGACAACAAAGTGATCCTATAGGTAGGTATTATAAGGGTTTATTGAATAGGCATGATGGGACTTAAGATTCCCAAAAGTGAGTAATACTTACGCGATTTAAAAAGATTTTAAGGAACTGTCTTTTGACATGTTTAAAATAATAAAAGATAATTATAGGTAAAGATATTAGTACAACTTTTTTGTACTTACTAAATTCAAACTTATATTTTTATGTAGTTATTTATCTATTCTATACTTATACCGCTTCACAAATGCATTGGTAACTTATTATAGGTATTGGTATGCTGGCCAAAGTTGGTAGGAGCTAAAATATACAATTAATAAATGTTTGTAAAACATTTTCCGACGTAAATGTTATTTTTAAATGTATTTTTATCTGCGACATTTCATTCAAAATTTAATAAAAACTGGTTATTATTATTGATTGTTTTTTTTTTATATTGTATTTTAATGTATGTACTTATTTGACGCTTATTAAATTGTTTTCTGTGTTAAGTTCAATAAAAATGTGTCAAATAGTTTGTGATGTAATTGGTGTCTTAAATAAAATGTTCGTAGTAGAAAGAGTTTGTTTATTTTAATAAAACCTAACCTATCCCATTTTTAGGGTTCCGTACCCAAAGGGTAAAACGGACCCTATTACTAAGTCTCCACTGTCTGTCTGTCTGTCACCACGCTGTATCTCGTGAACCGTGATAGTCAGACAGTTGAAATCATCACAGATGATGTATTTCTGTTGCCGCTGTAATAACAAATACTAAAAAACAGAATAAATATTTAAGGGCCTCCCATACAACAAACGTGATTTTTCCGCTCGTTTACCAGATGAGTCATAGATGACGCTGCTTTAAATAGTGCTGCTACTCAACACTAGATGGCAGGGATAGATAATGGTACGGAACCTTCTGTGCGCGAGTCCGACTAGCACTTGGCCGGTTTTATTTATTCTAGGCATAGGTTAAGAACCGAGTAACAACTGTCGGTAATTTAACCAATAGAAATAGGGACTGGTGGGAATCGTATTATTGGTTTGGTAAAATACTATTTATCCTATTATAACTGAAATAGGTACGTAGTTTTTCATCATCATCTTCAGTACCATCAGTCAGATGTTTAATGCTGATGAATTACTCCTCCATTTCTTAATTTTTCTTTTGTAGATTTCAGTGTTTGTTAGTACATATATACCAATTGATCTATAATAAGTCCTGATATCTCTTATAGGTAGGTGTAGGTCCTGCGTACCTACCTACCTACATTTGGACACAAGCATATTACATGTTTCACTGGAAAAATAGATTACACTTATTTACAATCGATAAACAAAAGAAAATGTCAAGCAATGAACTATTATTATTCGAAAGGAAAACAACAAAACAGTGTGACATAAAGTGTCAGATATAGCTCTTAGAATTAGCATGTTGAAATTGCAATGCAATGGGCACTTGGGCAGGCCACATCGCTCGTAGAACTGACAACTAACTGATGGGGAAGAAAGATTCTCGAGTGGCGACCACGAACTGGAAGACGCAGTATAGGCCGGCCCCCACTACCGAGTGGGGGCCGGCCTACGCTGCGTCTTCCAGTCGGTCCACCGGGACCGACGATCTGGTGAAAGCCGCGGGGAGCCGATGGATGCAAGAGACGAGCAGCCGCTCATAGTGGCGCTCTCTGGGGAAGGCTTATGTTCAGCAGTGCACGTCTTCAGGCTGTTGATGATGACCTTATATACTTAGGTACCTAATAGAAAAAAAATATCATCTACCCGCTGATATTTTATTCTATTCTCGACTAACGCGTGGTTACCAATAACTACTTAAAATAGATGTAATGTGTCGAACTTTTGGGGCGGTTTTGCATACATGTATGTACCTAGTACCTATCTAAGTAAGTATAAGTGTCTACCTAAATCTGCATACAAGCGTAGGTGTGTTTACGACATTTATTACATCCGGCAGTAACATTGTCGGTTTTCTAAAGGCCGTAACGATGATCATTGATTAGTCAGCAGCGGCAAGCGTGGCCAAAAGTAACAGCGCAGAGCCACATAATAAATATTAGTAGTTTTGTAGGTACTAAGGGTGAGCGCAACTCGTGAGAATATGACGTGTAGATAGTCCAATGACCCTGATATTTGAGAGCCAGCGTTTTCACATGTTCAAGATCGGAAGCTATACTTATTTATGATCAGCGTCCTAATGTCAGACTCCGTTCCAATAAATTCTGCTAGCTAACTACGTAAAGTTTGCAACAGGCTTAAATTTCGCAATCATTGCTGTCAAAGCTGTCGAACGTCACTTTGGCAGAGCAGAAAGCGATCGAGCGCTAGATCACCGACTGTCGGACAATCGATGAACTAAAAAGTGCATTATTTTGTTTCCGTCTATTGCTGTTCTGTTGCTAGTATCAAAGGTCAAAGTGCATTTAGTGACCGGCGAGCAACAGGCGGGCGACTGCGACCGATTGCTAGGTGTTTGCTGTCGCTTTGCTACTGCTGTTGTAACTTTTACATAATACGGCAGCGCTTAATTGGCGACGTGGTGACGTTAGGTACCTTAGGAAAGGCTGCTGTCCAGCAGAGGACTAACACAGGCTAATTGATGATGGTTATTACTCCTTGAAGTACGTAACAGTGCTATGGAACAGTATGGAACTCTCTATAACCTTCTTTAAAATAGGGGTTATAAACCCATCCACTTCAATCGCCGTAATGTCATAATGATGAGAGATACTTGGATTATAATATCATATAAAGTAGGTAGGCATATATTATATTATATAAAATATACTTACGTATGTATATATTTTCCAGTGATTTTGATTTAAAAACCAAACTACTAAACCGAGTTTGATGAATTCTATGGGTCTAATCTGAAGCATATGTACCGTTTCAAATAAAAAATAATTGTACAAATCCAATAATTAGTGAGTTCTAAGGTAGGTAGGGTAGGTAGGTACTACTAGGGATGCGCCGAACATGGGTTTTAGAGCCGACCCGAATAGCGAACATTATTCGGTTCAGCGCTTACTTACCGAACCGAATACTCAAAACTCCATAATTTATTACAAATAGGCTATTAATAGCAAGTCAATAATCAGATAAGATATTTAAAACTCGGCCGAATTAGTCGGTTCATTTTATATGAACTTTGCCGTACATTCAGTCGCAACAAAACTTAAACAAAAGCTCCACTGCAATGGAGATAACTTTTTCATTTATTTTTTGTGCAAGTTTCTATCGATATGAATATTCCCTATGAAATTGTTAATTAAAATAAAACAATAATAACAGGTTTGTTAGAAACAAGTGTAACGTTTGCGCATTTTTGTATTTGTGAAGGCAATTACTTAAAAAAATAATTTAGATTAGATATCGGAATTTGGTTATTATTCGGCAATTCAACCAAGTAACTCGGTCGAATAACAAACATGAAAAACATGCCGATTACGAACAATTACCGAATATTCGGTGCATCCCTAACCTACCTATCTAAAATCTAACTTAACAAAAAATACCTAAACCTGAACTGGGAACCTCCTCCTTTTCATTTTGAAGTCGGCTGGCAAACGTTTCGCTACTAGTACACACTGACCTCTATAATACAAGTACGCTGGACTAAATATTCTCTAGGAAATGACAGTTATTTTTTGTGCCGATTCAATGCCCCTCTTGAGGGTCTCGCTCGGGTACTAAAATTGTCATTTTTCAAAGTGGCTGTTGGTAAGTTTGCTGCGTCTCTGATGAAAAATCGTAAAATAAGATGATAAAAGGCTACTCTTTCTGTTTGGTGTTTGATTACGGTACATGTTTGTGATGAATTTATGCGTATTTTGTACAACTCGCTACCGAAAAGGCAGCGGAATAACTGCCACGAGTAAGTGAACCTCACGATAAAAAAATGATACATTATTATGTTTATTGTATGTCTGAAGGTTTTTAATACTATTTTTTTATACCTAGTTTATTTAATTTCATCACATTTAAATGTAAGTAGAATTTAGTTATTCAATGAATTCATACTACTGGAATAGTAATGTAAATGTTTCATATCGATAATGTGTCGATAATGTTCTTCGATAGTGAGTAACTAGCAGAACTTCGGCAATGCTCAATAATGTACGTAGGTACAGAATAATCTACGATGTATATCTGGCTCCAGATTTTTTTTTTCATTAATGTAAACGAAATAGCTTGTTAGTACTAATAATGTTGTTTTGTATATTTTATTAAGTTTTACTATGTGCTTTTAGGTTTTCCACTGACACTCTTACTAAGCAGCTATGGGTGGAAAATATGAAAAAGGATTGCTATGTTCGCTGGGCCGCAAGCGGTCCGCGACTGTGTAGCGAAGGTGACCTGTGGTAGAAATAAACGATTTTTTTTCGAGGTTGCTTTGTTCGCGGGGTTGCAAGCGGCGTCTGTGTAGCTAGTGAACTATAGGACCTCCATAATTAGATCTATTCAAACACGCTTTGAGTTCTGTTAAAACCATGCTACTCTCATCCCGGAGGTATTTTACGGAAAATTTCATATTATTTCATTATTTGGGATATTGTCAGATTGTATAATATATCGAGAGAGAGTGAGAGCATTTATAATGTTTGTTTCTGCAGAAAAATACGCCATTCATTTCCAATTGGCCACACGGGCGAAGCCGCGGGCAGAAGCTAGTGTAAAATATAAATGTTATTATGTTGTTATCTGCGTTTTTTATTTTATTACCCAGTACCCTACCCCTACTAGTACTGAATCAACAGGAATAAAAAGAACTGGCTTTATGAAATTGAGCTATCAATCTAATATTTTAAAGAAGTTGTGTACACATTACGTACTTCTTCACACTTAAACGGCTGGACTGATTATGATGGAATTCGAAAATTGAGAATACCTAAAACCCTAGACATATAGGCTACATATTATGCTGGATTAACGTGGAGTGCAGCTAGTTAACAATAATTAAGTAGATTTCTTAAAAGCAAATATACAAAAAAGACGCTTATTTATTTTACTGGGTATAGGTTGTTTTTTTTTGTCTCAGTACCCGTATATGTACATAGTATTAAATAACTGCCTGAGACTGTAGTGATATCGATATCGTATTTTTATCTAAAGTTATGTCTCATCCCTAATATTAGTTCCATGGACCCTCACACTGCTATCAGCGCCAAAATAGCGAAAATCAAATGGCTTCTCACACAGATTAGAGAAAAAAACAAAGTGGCTTCTCATAACATCCGAGAGTATGAAGTCCAGCGTACTTGTATTATAGAGGTCAGTGACTAGTACAGTATTATATTATCTGTGGTTTCACTCAATGATGTATTGGCACAGAATAAATAAGAGTAGGTACTAGTATGTATAGTGTTATGTATAAACTTCAGCACGCTTTTTAAGGTTATACCTATAGCGCCTTATTACCTTCTTGATTTATTTTAAATTGTGCGAAGCGATTGTAGGAACTATTAAAGACTTACCATTACGTAGTAGTTTGCCTCGACAGACTTCTTTCACTCTTGTTGAGAGGAAGCATAATGTATCAAGTTTCATTGAAGGTACCTAAGTGGTAAAATACGACCGGCCAATATTACCACAATTTGTAATAAGAAGTTTTTTCGGCACATAATAATTATAATTACCTATTAATTACCATGATATAAGCCACCTACTTATTAGAAATATAATGCCTCATCCATGGCCTTATCCCTTTCATTCCTATTCGTCAAAACAGCTGAAATATTTTAGATTTTTGCATAGAGATTCCTTAATACACGGCCAAGATTAACATATTAAGGTATACCATATACCTATGGTATAAATACTGGTATCGGAAAATAAAAACCTCCCGCAAAAAAGGGAAAATTTCGGAAACTTCCGATTGATGCAAGAGTGGGAGGCCTATGTTCTGCAGTGGAATTCTTCAGGTTGTTGATCATTACGTTCGCTTATTTTGTTCATCGTAACTTTATAACAATTAGGCCTCAATGCTTAAATTTATGGGGGTGGTACCTACCTACTCTAATTTCATAATACCTGGTAGTGATTTTGGTAGGTACCAAAATGACAACTACAACACCGCGTGACCACTTGACAGTTCGTGACATTCCACGCACGTGGTCGGCGTAAGGTAGGTAAGTATGCCTATATTAAATTAGTTCTCTGAAAGTTTCATGTTATACGGTTATACGGAGGTAATTGATTGACATTTAGGAAGTACCAAAACATATCTAATATGCTTAGATTAGTAATAGATTAGGATATATTATGCTTAATAATTAAGCATAATATATCCTAATCTATAAATCTAAAATTATTATTTACCACTCAATGACCGAAAGATTAAGCCTATCTTTCAATCAATCTTTCACTGCGCACAACTTACACCCATGGTTCTAATTGCCACTCAAGGACATCTTGAGAACTCCTATGGATTCCATTTGGAACCAAAAATAGGCTGCAATTTTTCGCCCTTTAGTTCTATAACGGTTATATAAGGGTTTTCTCCACCTTTATAGAACTTGATGATGGTTATATATTTCACCCAAGGTTACAAATAGATATGATATATAAGCTATTTGCCACCACTTGTGCTACTTGGGTATAGGTACCCAACTTACTTAATAAGAAATACCAAAATTTCATCCAAAGCCACACAAACGATCAGATGACAACAAATATGTATTGAGGATCCCTACCCTATAAGAACCTACCGAATATTAAACACAAAAAAAATTGATGCACTTCTGAACTAAAGCTTTGCAAAATTCAAACATGTTTAATTCACACTTACAAACCACCTACATAGGTAGCAGCTGAAATGAATATCAATCAAACAAGTACCATTCAGGCTTCTATGTCAAAAGTAAACATGATATTTAGCTCCAAGGCTTTCGTAACCGCCCAAGCTTCTTACGCGCAAACGGAACAAACGAAATCGAAAGGCTATCTCTGACTCAGAGCGTAGGTAAGCTAGTTATATGCAGTACGCTCGTTCACCTTGGCAATGAAAGTGAATTGGACACTGTAGTCCGCATCAACCACTATAAAAACCGGAGCACTCCTTAACGAAATTATTCAGTTACCAACACTAGAAGCATAAACATGTACGCTAAGGTGTGTAACAATGAAATGCTTCTAGTGAAGCTTTAGTGAAGTGTCGATAATTAAATTAACATACAACTCTTGGACTAACCATTTCTTGAAATTTATACTATCTTGGAATGTACCTACTCAGAGCTTTTACTAAAGTGTATTTGACAGTCAATTCATTTTCGTTTTCAGCTGATCGTCGCCCTTTGCGCCCTGGGAGTGGCCCGCGCTGGTGGACTCTACGGAGCTGCTCCTCTGGCTTACAGCGGCCACGCCATCGCGGCCCCTACTTTGGTCACCAAAACCATTAGCCCTGCTGTCAGCTCCGTGTCTTCGTACTCGACCCACACCGCCCACTCCGGCCCCGTCGCCACCTACGCTGCTGGCCCCGTCGCCAGCTACGCTGCTGCTCCCGTAGCCACTTACGCCGCTGCCCCCGCCGTTGCGTACTCTGCTCCCGCCGTGGTGACCAAGACTATCTCCCCTGCCGTGTCTTCTTACTCTTCTTACTCCTCTCAGACCGCTCACGGTAGCCCCGCGTACGCTGCTTACTCCGCACCCGCCTACGCCGCGTACTCCGCTCCCGTCGTCGCCAAGTCTTACGTCGCTCCCGCCGTTGCGTCTTACGCCGCTGGCCCTGTCGTAACCAAGACCGTCAGCCCCGCTGTATCCTCCGTGTCTTCTTACTCGTCTTCCACCTCTCACGGATCTCCCGTCGCCTACGCTGCCGCTCCCGTCGTGGCTAAGACCTACGCCGCTGCCCCCGCCATTGCCTACGGCGCTGCCCCTGCCATTTCTTACAGTGCTGGACCCGCTGTCTCTTACGCCGCTCACGGATACTCTTCCCCCATCCTGGCTAAGACCATTGCCACCCCCGCCTACGCGTCCTACGCCGCAGCCGCCCCTGCCTACGCCTCCTACGCCGCAGCCGCCCCTGCCTACGCATCCTACGCCGCAGCCGCTCCCGTTCTGAAATCAGCTGTAGCGTACTCCGCTGCCCCCGCTGTGTCCCACATCTCATACAGCGCTCACGGTGCTAACTACGGATGGTAAACTGAATCATAGAACAATTGTAAATAGAACAATGTAAATAAAACGACTTGCCATAAACTACTTTTTGTCTTTCTGTCATAGTTAGATTATTCAACCCTGCAAAAAGTGATTTGGGTATAAGTAGTTGATATTAGCTCTCCACATCCGCAACATTCAGTGATAAATATTTGCATAACCAGGTTATGTTAAATAGATCAAATATGTTACCTACTCCCACTATAGTTAATGTGGGTATAAATAGGTCTTTACTTTGACTTGCCTCTTTCCAGTTTGCTTCATATTTATGTTACATTTTGTACGTAATAATCTAAGCTAACCTGTACCTATATCTTTGAAATCCAATTATATATTCTATACCTACTTTACCTACCTACTCTAAGCATGAAATACTATATGTATTTGTAAATTAATCATTAATTATATGGGCAAGGGTTTTCGTAATTTTATTAGAGGGGTAGTAATAAAGTAAAGGTTGATATATACCAATTAATTATAAATAATGCGACCGTCTTTGATGACGCTGCTCAATAAAATTTTAATTAAGTAATTTGAAGTTAAGCCTCTCAAAACAATTACGTTTCCAAAATATACGGACGACAAGACAAATGCTTACCTACATAATACGATAATAACATAACATAACAACATAACAAAATCAATTGATCCAAGAAAGGTGACAGACTTTGAGGCAAGGGCGTCCGCAGCGTACCTACATCGCGGGCAGAAGACGACACAGATTGAGCAATAATCACTAGCGCTTATATGCAATAAAATCAAGTGTACCGATTTTATTATTAAACCTACGATTGTAATATATAAATATTAACACGATGTTAAAAAAAAATTGGTAGGTTACCTATTTATCACCTGTCGTATGTGACATGATAAAATTATCTTTGTAAAAAGGGAAAGGGGGAGGAACTCAAGGAGAAGACAAGTGGGAAGGAATAAAAACGAAGAAAAGATGTATAAAAAAGAGGGGATGTAGTGATAGTGGGGGTAGGTGCAGTGGGACGGTAGAGCGAGGCAGGGGAGTAGCACAAAATTAAAACGGTATTGTAACCCGTGCCACAGATAATATAATACCTAGTACCCGTGCAAAGCCGAGGAGGGTTAAAAATTGTACCTAAAAGTTAGAATAAACAGATATGTAACGAACGACCAAGGATAATCCTTTCTCTATATAAATTTTACAAAAATTATTGCCTTTGCAATTTATGTTGCATCCGGAAGTGGTTGACAGCCAATCTGTTGATTGCAAAGATTTATTTATCATTTTAAACCTTAGATTTAGTAAAATATGACAGTATGGTTTCCTATGTCTATTAGCAAAAAACTAAGCACAATTTTTTTGTTAGATAGCTACGATGTTCAGTAGTAAAGTATTATAATGTACCTATGAAAATTCATTAAAGAAACGCAAATTTATCTTAATTATAAATTATTATTGATGCACATTTCGTAAAAAGTAGCTAGTAGCTAATGCGAGAAGACTTAGGTAAGTGTTAAAATTATATCTACCATATAAAAGCTATATTTTTACTGAATAAATTATGATTAGTGTCTACGTTGAAAGTTTAAGTTTAATTGTAGCTATATGTCTCAATGGCAACAACAAGAACACTAATGTTATTAGGTAATCATCAATAAAACAAGTTATTTTCATGATTAATAAGTACAGACCTACGCAAATTTTGTTGTCCATTTATGCAGCATGCTATAGAAGGGTAGACAGACTATTCGGTGACATATTATTCACAACAAAATCACTTGGTTCAAAATGAAAAAAAAAACTCAGAGGCCATTTCCAAATATCTCAACTTTAACATTTAGCAACGCGTTGGACATCTTGATGATACGACCTGTTTCTTATAACTAATAGTATAAAAGAGAATGCCAAATTAATTTAAGAAATATTCCGTCCGATTATCTGGTCCGCGATGCATCTCAAGGTACGAAGAAAAGCTTAGTGTTATTCATTAAATTAATATGAGAAATTACTAATTATAATCTTTTGTTACAGATACTGATTGGAGTGTTGACCTTGGGATTAGTATCAGCTAGTCCGAAAGCAGCCGCTGAACCAGCTGCCAAAGCATCACCACAGTATTATCCCAGTGGACAACCGTACTATTTTCCAGTTGGAGCAAACAGTTTTGAACAGAGCTATGCTGCGCAACCCTTCCCAGGACAACAATCTTCAGGATATAATGTAAGATTTGCTCCTTCATCCTATGGACTGTCATCTGGAAATTATTTTGGTGCTGACTACTCACAAGCTTCATTAGGGAACTATTACGGACAAAATCAGCTGGCTCCCGTGGGATATCCCAGTGGTGTTTTAACGAACGACGCACAGTCTGCTAATTATTATAATGCTAGATTGTGGCCGAAAAGTCTGGTTAGTCCGGCCGGATCCCCTTCACCTGCATTAGTAGGCTCGCCTCAACTTTATTATCCTTCATCGACGCCTAGTCCCGTAGTTTACCAAAATACAGGTCAGTACGCAAATTCCGCTCTTGCCGAAAATTACCAGGTTCCTGTATCCCCACCTTCTCCTGCTCCATATCAACCGTTGGTTACTGTTCCGTTAAAAGTTGGGTCCAGAAACTCTTTCCAGCCTGAGGTATCAAAGTATGTTGCTCCACAAAATGTTCCTGTGACGACACCAACTCCTCACTTAGCTCATTACCAACAGCAGTCTACTCCAGCTCCTTACGTGCAAAGTTTCCAACAGTCAACTGCTGCTCCAGTTGCAGCATTTCAGAGTTCAAGCGCTCAGTACCAACAACCAACTGCAGTTCCTTACAATGTGAATTATCAACAGTATTCTACTCCGTCCCCTTACCATGGTAATTATCAATACCAGCCAGCTTCAGCTTATCAATTTAAATATCAACCATCTAGTCCAGCTCCATATGCTTACAATCAACAAACTGCTATTTCTCCGTTCGCGGCGTATCAACAGCAAACTGCTTCTCGTTATATCAACCAGTACCAACAGCCTACAGTCTCTCCTTTTCCAGCAAACTACCCCCGTATTCCAGTTCCGGTAGCATTTCCTCAAAGTCAAATTCAATCCCAGACTGTTACTACTAAACCCACATTGATTACTTCTGTAACTCCAACTAATATCTATCCTAGTACTACAATCAAACCCCAAGTGGTTCCGGCAGTTATACCTACAAGTTCTCCACCAACCGTAACAATAACCGAGAGGGGTTTCCCGGTTACGACAACTCCTGCCCCTATCTCAAAACCAATAGCTACAATTATAAGATCTGAGTATACTTCTGGAACGGTTCCCCCTCAATATATTCAATCTACTGCAAGTCCAATTTTTAAACCAGAGCATCAGCAAACTGGATTCGTTTCGCCCCAGTACAATCACGTTATACAATAGTATTCTACTGCAAGTCCATTTATTCAACCAGAGTTTTATAACTCTGGAGCAGTTTCACCACAGCACAACTACGTTGTACCGTCGTATTCTACACCAAGGCCGTTTGCTAAATCAGTGTTTAATTCTGGAGTAGAGTCACCACAATATAGCCATAATATACCACCGTATTCTACTGTAAGCCCACAACCCTATGTTACGAATGCATATTTGCCTCAGTCCAAATAGGAAAATCTCTAAGAACTTCTCTGTGTTTTTTCACACTACATCTGTCGGTTAAACCTCTGCTGTCGGTCAGTTTCACAATGTCAACTTTATTAATGTATTAGGATGCGGCTACAGTTACGAAAAATCGAGTAAAATCATACTGTACCTACAAATTAAGTATAGGACCTGATTTAAATATTATTACTGAATAAGCTTTATATAATATTATGAATAAAAGTGTTACCTCATATTGGTTGGTGTTATTTTATCCCAAATATGTACGCATGTCTAATGAAGTTATTTTAGAAGAATGACTGGTTGATCCAGTCTGTATGACTGATTAACTTTGACCCCTGATTTAAATAATGAAAGGTGAAGCTAATTTTTTTGTTTTATTTTAGTTTAGAATATAATTATGTCTGCTACTCTACGGGTAATTTAAATTAATTTTAAGATACTTTAATACCTACCTATTTCATAGTCTACGTGCGATAAGCATTTACCTATACTTATTTTATTTCTTTAGCTGTCCAATAAACGGATATATAAATATAGATTAACTTTTATGATTACTATTGTGTAGGGGGTAAATAAACTACAAGGTACCAAAATAAATGGTCACCCAAATGGTCTTCCTAAAATAAGGCCGAGGCCTTTATAAGCGTAGGTACACCGATGGAAGTGTTTAGGTAGGTACTACGCTATTGTAATCTTGTAGGTACTGACAAGAATGGTTGCTACGTTGAAAGTTATCAATGAAGCACACCAAACTCTACTGGTATCCAAGTACATAGATAATATTAGATACCGTATGTTTTACCTTATAAAGAAATTCGTTTTGAAGATTACTACAAAATACTATGAATATATGTGATGAATAATCATCATACTATGATAAATCAGTAATCAACAGCCTGCATCCACTGCTGAACACAGGCCTTCCCCATGGAGCGCCACTTTGAGTGGCTGCTTCCCTTTGGCATCCATCGACTTACCGCGGTTCTGACCAGATCGTTGGTCCACCTACTGGGGTGCATTGCGTCTTCCAGTTCGTGGTCGTCACTCAAGAAGCTTTCTTCCCCATTGGTCGTTCTGTGAGCGATATGTGGCCCGCCCACTGCCACTTCTACTTGCTAATTCTAAGAGCCATTTGTATCGGTAAGCTTATTTCGCCTGCCGATTTCCGAGGCCCTAATACGAAGATGATAATTTCATCAGATTAAACGCTTTAAATTGAACCAAAGCAACGAAATGTAGCTGCTGAGAACTTGTTTTGGGCGTGAGTATTTCAAAACAAGATTTGACATGTGATATTTCAGACCTGTACCTACTTATGGAGTTATTATACTGCAGTGGTTTAGTATTCATGTGTTTTTTGTAGTAGGCGTGTGGTTAGTCAGAGTTACTTATTTGTTATTATTGTGTAGTAGTAAGTTTACAAAAACAAAGGAACTCTACTCGTTAATTCTTTTTTAAATATGTGTAACTAATAATGTAGTGCTCGATAATGTTCATAATATTAAAATTAAACAGCGGAAGTTGGGTATCGCCATGATTTGCTAAGGTCGAATATGCTTTCTGGTAGTTGAGTATCTCCGGTTAAGGTTATACAAATGGAAAGAAATTAGTGGAAATAATTCATTAATATTTTTATTTGTGGTCATCTCATACAAATAGCCATTATAGCTGAAATAATCAAGATATTTTAGTAAGGCTAGCTATAACTTTGGGCTCTACTACAACGTAATTTGTACTTGTAGCGAAACTAACTATATACTCTATTCCGTGACTTATATACAATGGTTAGGTATGATGAAGGTTTAAGTTTTTAAACAGCTTAGTGCTACGTCAAGTTTCTCTATTTACCTATTTATGTACGGAACACTTTTGCGTTGTTTTTATCGCACATCAATGAAGAATAGTTTCACTTATTACACATAAATACGGAATCGTAAATTATTAATAAATTACTAATTTTTAGGTTTGAATAATAAAACAGTCAAATTTAAAAATATACAAATTTTATTTCATTCTTTGCATAACTTTTCAATATTTACAGACACAAATGTTCAATAAATAATTTATTAACAACTATTTACAACGTTTACCAGCCGTAGTTGCTTCCCAGACCAGAGTAGGAGACGTGGGAGACCGCGGGAGCGGCGGAGTAAGTAAGGGCAGTCTTAACAATGGGAGATGCTGCGTAACCGTGGACAGCAGGGGCAGCGGCGTAACTGTGCAGAGCGGGGCCAGCCGCGTATGACGCGTAGGCTGGGGCACCCGCGGCGTAAGCGACGGGAGCAGCATGAGAGACCACGGGGGTGGAGTAAGAAGTGTAAGCGGGGCCGGAAATGGTCTTCAGTACGGGGGCAGCAGCGGCATAGGTAGAGTAAGCCGGAGCAGAGTGGGAGATCGAAGAGTAAGAAACAGCGGGAGAGACAGTCTTGGCAACGATAGGGGTGGAGTAAGCAGAGTAAGTAGGAGCAGAGATGGTCTTCAGTACGGGGGCAGCCGCGGCGTAGGTAGAGTAAGCTGGAGCAGCCGCAGCGTAGGTAGAGTAAGCCGGGGCAGCGTGAGAGTAGGAAGAGTAAGACACGGCAGGAGAGATCGTCTTAGTGACGACTGGTGAAGAGTACGCTGTGTAGGCGGGGGCAGCTGCGTAGTGCACAGGGGCGGCGTGAGAATAAGACGCCACAGCGGGGGCGGCAATTGGGCTACCGTAAGAGTAACCGTTTCCGTGCGAGACCGATGAGTAGGACACAGCAGGAGCGATGCTCTTAGCCACAACCGGACCAGCGGCGTATGTGGCGACGGGAGCAGCGGCGTAGGCGACGGGAGCCAGAGTCTTGGCTACCACAGCAGGGCCGGCGGAGTACGCGACTGGGCCGTGAGAGGTGTGCGATGAGAAGGACACAGATGACACGGCGGGGGCTGAGCTGTAGGCGACCGGGGCGGCAGCCAGGAGGTTGCCAGCGGAGGCGATGCCAGCCGCGCACATGAAGATTACAATCTGGAGAAATACATTTCAATAGTTAATACATTGTTACAACTTACACGGTGCACTTTTTGACTGATACAATAGTGCCAACAGTGAAGTGCTTCATAATGCTAGCTAAAAGTATGTAATATAAGAGTTTAAGTATTTGTATCACGAAATGAGACTTTATGACCTGATCTGATAGTTTTAGTAGGTTGTGCTGATATTTCAGAGTGACGTGCACACTGCGCAGTGCAGTATCACGTAAAGCTTTATATTTTAGAGTTCCGAGTGGCACTGCAACTGTTATAAACAGCAAAATGACTAGTTCGTCTCATAAACAATTAGATAGGTTGACCAGGCCCTTATTCGCTATGACCATCTTTGCTCTGGTTCCTGAAAATTTCTCATTGGATTTCAGTCTTTAAATAACATTATCATAAAGTTTACCAATCTTTATAAATAAGTAAATTAACAATTTATCGTATGACATTACACACTAAAATGTACTTTGTGAAACTATCACAAAAAATATTTTGGAAATTTAGAACCCGTATTTAAAATAGTTCAAGCTATTTTGTCAGACGCTATGGATTTATCCTGCCACGGTTTCGATCTCGATTATCACACCAATTCAATAAAAAATAATAAAACAGTTTGTACCTTGGAGTACATGTTTGTATGGCACGTTGTTACTGATTGTAATAATTTTGGAGCACTTGCTTTCGCTTTTATATAGTCGAGTACAAACTGGTATTCTGTATTGGACCTCTGAGGTACAGTGGATCAGCCTGCGGCAGTTTTCAATGTCAAGGCAAGTCTCTGCCTTGCTAATTAAATTGTGTAATCCACAAGTTACTTGCTTTTAAGTTTAAAGTAGCGCAGCGGATCTGATGAGGAAATCCTTTTCGGAAACGAGATCTTTATTTTTCTGTGAATATATTATTTTGCTATTAAAGGTCATGTACTTCTGGGTCGATGCGTAAATAGGTAGCATTTTATTGCTACGTTACCTTATTTAATAGCAGTAAGGTTGCTTGAAATAAATTACTGTTAAGTAATACTAAATATGCCTGTTGTTCTACCTATTTAATATTTTTGTCTATACATCTGTTACGAGTTCTTTAAATAATGCTTTATTTTTATAACTTATTCATTAATTAGGTGCCCTTTGTATTCTTTCATCTATATTTTCTGTGCCTTATGAGGTAAAGTGAATATTTTATTTATTAGGTTTTAGAAGACCATCGAGTATCGACTAACTTATGTAGGTAAGCTGAAATATATAATGAAATCAGATAACAACAAAATTATTAACAAGTCTTTTATGTTAAAAAAATAATTGGTAAAGTAATAGTTCCCCTCTTTATGTCAAGATACCTAAAGTAAAAAATTTCAACCGAATTGAACCTCTTCTTTTTTGAAGTCGGTTTACATAACTTTCATTGATAATTTTGCTTTGTATGTTACAGTACCTACCTACCTAAGTTAGGGCACGTTTCAATATTATGAATTGAATAAGAATAAAAAAGATTTGTAGCTTTTTATAATTTATTTCAATATCACAGTTTCAAAAAAACTTTATCTTAGATCTTTCACCACGCTTGCTTATTGCTGGACCAACCACTTTGGCCGTATCCTGCATTGTTTGACCAGCCACTGTTGCCACCGTTGGACCATCCGGCTTTGCCGTAACCACTACCGGCGTTAGACCATCCAGCATTTCCGTAGCTGCTGCCAGCGTTGGACCAACCAACCTTGCCGTAGCCACTACCAGCTCCAGCGTTGGACCAACCACCGTAGTTTCCAGCATAAGAGCCTTGCGCACCAGCGTAGGCACTAGGAGCTGGGTGCTTGGTGATAGTGTCAATGCGGTGAACTTCAGACACAGCTTGGCCAGCTCCAGCTCCAGCTCCAGCGTAACCATGTCCAGATAACCCAGCTCCGGAGTATCCACCATGAGCACCTGAGTATCCACCAAGTCCAGAATATCCATGGCCTCCGACACCTCCAATGGCACCAGCACCATGACCAGAGTATGATGACGAAGCGGGAATGACTTTGTTCACATTGGCGTAAGATGTGGCAGGAGCGTAACCACCGCTGTAACCACCAGCGTAACCGCTGCCGTAACCACTACCGTATCCAGCGTATGCTCCTCCATGACCGGCGTTACCACCGCCAAGGCCAGAATAACCATGGCCAGCATAACCGCCACCAAGGCCGGAGTAACCACTACCATGACCAGAGTAACCACTGCTTAGGCCGGAGTAACCACCGCTTAAGCCGGAGTAACCAGCGCCGTGACCAGCGTAGCCACCACCTAGGTTGGAGTAACCACTGCCATGGCCAGCGTAGCCACTTGCTAGTCCAGAGTAGCCACTACCTTGCCCGGCATAGCCACCACCGAGGCCGGAGTAACTACTGCCGCCGTGGCCGCTGTAGCCACCGTAGCCTCCGCTCAGACTTCCGTAACCACCGCCGAGGCCACCATAACCCGGGCTACCATAGCCTCCGCCAGTTGAAAGGCTACCATGGGCACGAGCCAGGCCAAACAAGCAGGCAGCGAGGGCAAATAGCTGTAAGAAAAGAATAGCAGTTAAAGATAAAGTTAACTTGATAGTAAGTACTTCAAATTTTTGTCCGTGATGTTTTTATTGATTCAGAGCTTTAACTACATTTGATGGTAAAAAATATAATTGAATTGTTGTAAAACATCAATTTGGTTTTATAGGTTGTAAAATTGTTTCTTACCTTAGTGAACATATTGCTTGTGTCTTCAAAGTGATGAGTCGAATGTACATCGAGCTATTGTTTCACGCTTTTATATCAAAAACGTAGGAAACGAGTTACTCTTTTTCAAGGTTTTATTAGATTTTTGGATGGGAAACGGGGCATGAAGAGATTTAATTAGTGTTATCTTAAATGCAACGACTATAATTACGTAGACGTTGCCGAAATCTCACAGGCGATTACAGATCTTAGACGTAAGGAAATAGAAGCAGTTATTGCTAGATGAAACTGAAAGATCGTATCAGTGTTTCGGTTTACTGGTAGCATGCATTACGAAGGGTTGGCAATGATATGAGAGTTGAAATTTGACGCCCCTCACATTTGCTTAAACGGTGTCGTCAATAGCTGAATTAAATAGGTACCATATGCATGTTAAAAATGATGTACTAATTTTAGTTTACTGTAAAAATAATTGAAAAGGATTGGGATGAGATTGGGACTGGAATACGACAGTAATAGGGGTAGAATTGGAGCGAAAAGAGATTGGGACGGAATCGGGACAAAAATGAGCAAAACATAATCAGGACAAGAGCGGGACAGTAGCATTTGCTTATAAAAGGCGAAGACGTCACGATAAAAAGAAAGGGAGTGAATGGGAGGCAAACAGGGAACAATTATTAGCTAGAAATATCTCTAGCTAATAATTGTTTTTACTTTTTTTTTCATAAAACTGCCGCTCAGAATGTGGGCGAGGATATCCTCGCTCACCTTCTGAGCGGCAGTTTTATAAACATTACTGTAAGGACTTTTAAGTATTAGTAATGTAGGTATACTAGTCCAAAAACTACAGCGGGTCTAGCAAAGATACCTTTCTATTAGCGTTAATGCCAAACGAGAACTCAAAATGTACTTATGGGAATGGCATTAGCTATTACCTGCGGAAAACCTTTCTGCAGGTAATGTCATTCCCATAAATTTTGAGTTATCGTTTAGCATTAACGCTAAAGGAAAGGGATATTTGCTAGACCCCCAGGTAATACAAGGTTTGCTTGTTACCACCAACAATTAGCGATTCTTAAATATAGGAACTATCCTTTAACTATATTCGATGTATTGATATCTTCTATAGGTATACTTACAGTAATACTTACCTACGTTTAGCTATTTGTAGCTATATCCGTTTACATTATTTTCTTATTGTAACTTCATTAATTTTACTACTAATCAAGGCTTCATCCACTTGGATTAATAACTCGGCTTCAAAGCTGTCAGCTAAATCCAATATCTAGTCAATTCAAATTATAAACTTTATGACAGAACTAGTAAGATAATTTTATTTAATGACATGTTTACCTTTACGGAAGGTGAAATTAAATCAGACTTACGTAACGTTTTGGCATATATTTTAAAACTACGAATACATTGGAAGCGATATAAGTTTCTAGAAATATATCTTTCATATTATGTAAATTTTCTGTGTCAAATAAAAACAGCATAATTATTTACAGGTGTATATTTTATTAATAAAATAGGTAGGTACTTCTTTTATTTAAAAATAGAGTGTCATGGTTTTATCACAGCTTGAAATAATTAAATAAATAATTATAGTAAGTATATAAGTAGTGAACACAATTCAAAAATAAACAAAGACAAAACAACAAACATATAAAAATCTGGACATTTACAGGTCTAAAAATATTAATCTATGTAAGTATCTAAACCATATCATCCACGACTATTATTTATTCTGTGATTTAACTTAGAGTTGTCCTCATTAATAAAGTTAGCTTCTCAACACATAATATCAAACACGAGTTAAACTGGCAAGTAATATCAATAAGAGGCAATTCTTTTTCAAACGCTATTCTGTTTCCTAAGACTAATTCCTTTTCTCAGATGCTATTTCTTGCCATCAGCTACTTATAAAAACTACCACAGATACTTGCTTCCATATCCGTATCCATGTCCACCGTATCCGTAACCTCCATAAGTCACGGGCGCGACGTAGCTTGGATACACTGCAGGAATCACAGCTTTGGTGACTATAGGAGCGGAGTATGCTCCATATCCTCCATATCCTCCATATCCGATGCCGGAGTAGCCGAGACCGGAGTAGCCATGTCCGGAGTAGCCAAGTCCAGAGTAGCCAATTCCAGAGTAGCCGCCGAGGTAGCCGGCGTGGGCGAAGCCAATGATAGCCAGGATAGCTACGAACTGCCAACAAAAAACAAAATGGTATAAATAATTAATATTATTTTTATTACTACCTAAGTAGGTAGTAGGAAGTTTCTACGAGAGCTCTATACAAATATAAGTATATCCTAATAAATCCATTTAAAAAGTAGAAACAAAAATTAATTGTAGCATTTTCGTGATGGTGTGCGCAATGGCTACTATAACTCATAGAAAACACAAGAGTATATTATACTTATTATTAAAATTTTTGGATCTTATATAATCCTATAAATAATAATTACGTAGGTAATCATTTTTCTATATTGTAGTGACAGATAGTAAAATGCACTGTGCATTGTAATCAGTAAAGGCAAGATTCATTCCTAACTTTGAAAAGCTGTTCTGATAAAAATGAACTATACTTAGGTAGTAATAACGATATTGGAAAAACGAGAGCGTGGGAAGCAGATAGCATTGAATGGCCTTGACAAAATTGTAAATTGTTATTGGTAGGATATACCTAGTACATAATAAAGCAACTAAAGCCTTGTGTACCTACTTAAAGATATAATGTGCAAAATATATCCACCAGAGTTTTTAGGGTGGGATCCTTTGGAACCTACCCTTCCCTACCCTTCAATTGTAGGATATGGATAGATGTTGACGCTTAGCATCTTTCAATAGTCAGATAATGATCGGCTAGTAAGTAATATATAGGTACATTACTTATTTGATATACCTAAGTATGTTTTTTTTAATATAACTATTTGGGTACTTTTAGTCGCTTTGCAACTGTGTCAGCCCCGTAACGTCTTAAAATTATAAGTAAACATATCTTAATCAACTGGCTCAACTACCATCGTAAAAAGCATTCTACCCACTTTTTTATAAAATATAAACAGGCACGAGTCTCTCCTCTTGAAATGTGGAAACTACCGCCTATAAATATTTGCCAAGCTCTTTTAACACTTATATTGAAGCTCTCCTGACGTAGTATCACCGAAAATCTTCAGGTTAAAGTTTTTTAGTTTAAGATTAATCTTTACTTGTCCACATTTACAATTTTATATGAGCGTAGCTTAAGTGTTAGGTTTTATAAGGGTAGTATGCTAGACTCTGAAGTAGGAAAACCTGCGATTTGATACAGATTTTAATAATGAAATCTATAGAGAGTAGAGAGGTAAGTAGTAAGTAGGTACCTATATAATAATTATTATGAATATAGGTACTTATAAGCGAGCTGTTTTGTTTTTACTTTTTCTGATGATTTAGTACGATCTTATCAGTCTTTAAATGTATGACTTTGTATAGATTTGGTACATAATATTATTTAGCTTGTACGTGAAATAAATGATTGCATGAAACACTCGAGATTTTTTGAATCAAATATATTTGTGGACAAGCCTTCTGGTATTGCTGAGAGGTTCGATGAATGCACGAGACTGAGGGTGAGATTCAAAATCTTTTCGGAACATTCGCGATTTTAGTCATAGAAATTAAACTATGCGTTTTAGTTGATTGCTCGCTAGAAATTTATGTCACATCTGATGTCAAGTTTTTAGTATTACCTACCTGATTCTACATTCGCGATTTTAGTCATAGAAATTAAACTATGCGTTTTAGTTGATTGCTCGCTAGAAATTTATGTCACATCTGATGTCAAGTTTTTAGTATTACCTACCTGATTCTTTTGTAGCTGCACCGACTCACATTTTAAAAATCTGCCTAATATATTTTCACAGATATGTAGATACAACACTGATAAACTCACACCTATAATAGTTAACAGATCACTAAACTACTAATAAAACTATGTTAATATGTTGCGAAAATTAACATTGAACACTTTATTACACCAATAAAGTTAAAGATGAGATCGATACCTAAACGTTGGAAACTAGATCATTTTGAAATTGGCCTTGTTAGCATTGGAGATGTGCTAAACATATCGAGAAACGCATCTGTCACAATATATAACACCGCAGTGAATCACTTTTATCAAACTAAGAGACGCAAGACGACAGGCAAAATGTTGCAACTGCTTTTATGCGTGTGAATTTTCGTAGTTCTATTTTGACACTTGATGACAAATATTTTTGGCAGAGACCTATTATAAGTTACTTATAGGTGCTTGGATGCAAGAGGCAAGTTGGCTGTTCAAAGTGGCGCATCGTGGGGGATAACTATGTTCGGCAGTGTACGTCTTTCAACTGATCATGATGATGATTATGAAGTCTTAGAAGACTTTAGTCTTATTATACTAATATGAGAGTAGGTAGCTTTTGTTAACAATCAAGAAGGGCGATGACAAATGTCCTCCAACAGTTGAGTCAATGATAACTCATGCCGAAAGATGATTAATGCCAAAAACCATACAAGAGTTTGAAAGAATGTTAGATTAGGTACTCTGGATTACACATTATGCACTTTTTGATATGTAAAGAAAGGTCATGACAAAGATAAGTCCTATCTACCTATCTAACTGCAATATATATTTATCAAATTAAAGGACAAACAAGTTAGTAGTAAGTTCATGCTGCATGTGCCGTATGATTAGCCATTTCGAAAGGACAGAGTTCTTTCGCTCAGCCCTGATTATCTACTTCATAAAAGTTAATTTAGTTAATTATTTAATTAGAGTAAACTTTTTTATTAATAAGCTTACCTTAGCGATCATTTTGCTGCTTTGGGTGTGATGTGTTGACTGCACAATGCTCCAAAATTGTCAGCTTATATATATCTAAATCTCGGAAACATCGCGACCTCGCCATTGTCACGGATCTAGTTAATTGTATCACAAAATGCGGTCAAAAGTGTGTGTTACAAATAAATTTTAATATTTTGAACATCATTATAATAGTGTGAAGGTGAAGCCACTCGGTTGAAAACAGGAAGCCAGCTTGTGAGGTTTTTGGGTTCTGTATTGGAATCCTTATTTTACATAAGCTTTTGCTATTTAATTGTTTCTGATACCCATAGCATAGAAGATTTGCATAAATCTTCTGTCCTTAGAGGAATTGCAGATGTGTGTTGTAACGAGAGCCTACTATAAATTTATCATTTTCCATAACAATAAGTACGTAAACACGAAGATATGCCATGAATCTTGGTTAATGATATATTTGATACTTTGGATGTCAATCAACTCTCGTAACTTCTTTTAACGTACCTAGCTGCTTATGAAATTTCGCAAGATACTTCGAATCTTAACACAACATTTTTTTTAGTTATAATGAAACATCACTTGCAATATTGACTCAAACTATTAAAGTTTTACACTGTGCTGTTTAGCAGGTGGTAGGACTTATCTGCAAGAGTTCATCTAGTACCTATACCACCGCTTTGCCATATATTCTGCCGCCAAGCAGTAGTGTATAGGTACCTAATATGCAAGCACCACTACTGTGTTCTGGTTTGACGGGCATTGTAGCTAAAGCATGAATTGCTGGGCAAATGAGACGTTGTGACCTGCTAGGCGATCATGTAAATTGATGGTAACCGATAGAAACACAAAAATGTATGGAAGTTCCGTGATCACCCCGCTGATCTCAACAATCTAGTGTCTAATACGATTTCTAATCATCATATTGTATGACTGTACTGATGTCCCAGGATGACGTGCGCAGAATAGTACCATGCATGCAAGACTTTATAATTTGGAGTTCTTAGTGTCACAGCAACTGTTATGGGCACCCGTGACGCTGTAATAGGTAAATTAAAAATATATAAGTTTAACTTTCGTGAACTCTACCGCAGAATAATATGACTCTACTAACCGACAGCTAGTTCCTACTATTACTTATTCTGTGCGCAGAGCACAGATAGTCACAGAGTGTCACGACACGACACAAATCTTACATTAGTTTGTTTAAGATTTTCTGACTGGATAAATAATGTGTTCTAGGTATTAACGTAAGCTTGCCGCGTGGATTGAAGACAATAAAGTAATTTGTAGAAGTTCAGAAAACATTCGTTTAAAAGTATCTCGTCTATACTTAAGCCTATTACTTATTAGTTGTAGATTTTCAGGTAGGTAGGTACATTATGCCTCACCACTCCTAACTGCGGTTGGCTCATATAATAGGCTGACAAACCTCATTACGTCATTATTTATTATGTCACTACGAAAATATAAAACCTATAGGTACAAATACAAAAATACAAAATACAAAATATTTTATTTACCAAAAAATGTACAGTAAATGACACATTGCTAGTAGTACCCGCACTAGGGCAAGCCTGTATCGCGGCAGACTTGTTATCGATTACAAGGGTAAATAAATGGAGAACTTATTTTATCTAAGGTATAAATTACTGTATGTTCTTACTTACTAGATAGTGTAGACACTCAAAAAGGACTCTTTTTATTTTAAAAGATAATTTCAACTAAAACCAATCAGCTATGTTATGGAACTCAAGAAAACACCTATTTAAATGCGGAGTGTGCGTGTGAGAGAACTTCTAGGCACGGAACTTGAAATCCACTAGTAGAAACACAATATGGATTGACAGATTCAATACATAGTTTACGTACATAGTTACTATGGAAATTTTCAAATTAGGAAGCTAGGGGATCACGGAACCCGAATTGCAACCGAAAGAAACGCAAATTTGGATGGATTTGACAGTTTACATGCATAATTACATAGAAATTTCTGAATTAGAGATGAAATTTCACCTGCTGCGTTGCAATCAAAGCTCCAGGTATTTCCGTTATTTACCTTTGACATTATTATATCGTTATCTAATATACTGTTTAGAAAATTAAATATTTACTTATCGTGATCTCTGTCCCCATCGCTACTCTACATATTAGTCTAAAAGTAAAACGTCTGTTAATTTATATGTTTGAGAGGGTTTCACGCCAAAATAGCTATACCAATTTGAATAAAAATTTTCACACTGATTGTTCACACTATCGAAATTAATATTGTATACTTTTTACCCCTAAAAAATAACAGTTTCCGAGAGAAAACCAATAAATTGCAGATGAAAGCGCACGGCGCCTCGAAAATGTTAGTATAGAGCGAAACAGTTTGAAACATGGACGTATCGATACGTCCATGTGTTGAAATGACTAACTGAAAAAGATTAGTACTTATAAAGGTTTCACATTATCAGCCGGAAAGTCTACTGCTGCACATAGGCCTCCCCCTCAAAACACTACTTTTGTACGTTTATCATAGAGGGAATTTTGCCATAATCACCACTAGTGGTGGTTAAAAAAGCACAAAGCATCCAAAGCGGGTCCGCTTTTGGCCCACAACGTACAACGCCCGCTTTCGTGGCTCTCACTTGGCGCTTTTTATATCGCGCAGCGCCTAGACTTAGAGCGTTGTGCATCGCACGCGCTGCGTACGGAACTACGCGGCGCGAGCGCAATGAGCGAGTAGTAGGTAAAAGCGCCGCGTTTACTAAAGCGGAGCTGCTTGTGCTTACCGAGATATCGCGGCAGCGGTCGGGCAGCCAGTCATCGCTTGCTTTTGGACGCGGCACGCTTTCTACGACTCTCGCGCGAAAGCGTGAACTCAGGCCGGCTCACGTAATATACACCTACGCTTACTTTGGTACGCTTTATGTTTTTTGTTGTGCTTTTGATTACAATCTGTGATAGGACACGCAATAATATTTATTTTGAGTGTTTAATGTTTATTAATTTATATGTATTATGGACCCAATATGTCTGAAATAAATGAATATTTCATTTAATTTTTAATAAAATAATTATGTGGTTGTGTGATTTGTGAATAAGTGGACCTACCTTAGTTTAAGGGTGAATAAAGTGAACATTTAATGAAAAAAAAAAACATATTTTTTAGTGGAGATTTTCCAATATGGAACTATTACCGATGACTTAAGTTCTCCTCGTTATAACTTAAGCACTTAAAAAAGCGTGCTTTTAAAAAAAAGCACAAAGTTTGTACCACGCTTTTGACATTAAGCATTTTTGAACACCACTAATCACCACGCTTGGCAGGCGTCTTGGTGACAGCAGTATATTATAACCTGCAGACCGAGAAGAATGCTACTAACCCTTCCCTGGCCATTCCGACTCTTACAGCACACACAGGAAAAAATGGGGGGTTCTATTCCTAAGCCGAAACCACACTACACACAAAAAGTCTTATAGAATGAATAGAAATCGGAAAAAATACACGCAAATACACGATCATAGTAATAAATGTATTGAGCATCAAGTAAAATACTTAATGAAAATGTTTATACGTTGCGAAGCTCGATAATAATAATTATTAGTAGCACACAGGCGTTCGTGAGGTCAAATGTCATTCTGTACAAGTTCATTGACCTAAAAGCTCATTAGATAAGTTATTAGCTAGTCACGACAAAAACATTCGTAGGTACATTACTTTTAGTACCTAACTAATATTAGTGTATTAGGTATACCTAGGCGTAGGCCGGCCTCCCACTCGGTGGACCGACGATCTGGTGAAAGCCGCGGGGAGTCGATGGAGGCAGGAGGTGAGCAGCCGTTCAAGGTGGCGCGCTCTGGGGGAGGCCTGTGTTCAGCAGTAGACGTCTTCAGGCTATTGATGATGATGATGATGATGATGATGAGGTATACTTACTTAGGTGCTGGTTTAGTTAACTTCATTTATTGATCCAAGAAATGTAAAACGATTATGTTCTAACAAAATGCATAATGTAAAACTAAAACTTCCAACATTATTGTGAGAGCAATGGCATATTGAAAACTGGACTCAATAGTGTTATGTGTAGGTTAAAAGATTAAGCTTAAAGACATCTTAAACGGTAAGCTAGCGTCAAACTACTATCTGTATTGCTAATAACCTGATAAATCACTATGTTTACTTTCATTACAAAATATCTATGTATAAACTAGCATACAAGCTTGCCCCGCGGCCATCGTATACAGTTTATTTGTTGAGTAACGATTGACAAAGTGATCGATTGAATTCACAAGTCATTAAGATCATTTGCATAAAGCTGCGTTTTCACTGCTTAGAGCAAAACTGCGTGCCAATAATTTGCCGTTGAATCCCAAGTTACCAGAAAAATTAGTTGTACGGTTGGGGGTAAAGAGATATAGGTAATGGAGGTAAGAATAAGACAACTTTAAATTATTGATAGTTATAGTGTTTTGTTTTGAGGTACCTGCAATTTCACCCGCGTTGCTTCATACTATAGTCAATTGTTTTTTCTCTAATCTGTGCTTCACACAATGTTCCACCCTATTTGACAGCCTTAGTTTGACAGTCTTCCATTTCCAAAAACCATTTCTTGGCACACACCACTACGCCATAAGTAAAAGGATGGCGTCCAAATATCTAGATTAATAGATCCAGTGGTTTGAGCTGTATGTCTTCTGTCAGTTGTCGATCAGGCAGGAAAAAGCGTTTTATGAACTTATGAAAAAGAATAGATAGAAGAAGATAGATGTTGTAGAACTTGACTTTTTTATTTTAAAAAACGAAGAGCAGTCTATTCCAGTGAATCTTATTATAGTGATGTTATTTGGTATAAACCTTAGGTATAAACTTGTTTGAGAGAAATGTAGTGGCATGCGTCGCAAGCGACGTTGACAATGACAGTACAATGTTCGTCCTTGGGGTGCATAGTTCGTTTTCGCTCGTAAAACAATTTTTTCTCGATTCGAGCGAGCACATGCTGAAAATGTTAATTCGCTGTAACTGTTGTCACCGATGAAAACGTGGCTTAAGTGAATGACGTTTTGATGTTACGGTTCAATAGTTTGTTTTGACCGATTGATGTTGTTAATTGCCACGGGTTTGACATTACATTTAAACTTTGCTAATAGCTTATGAGCTTTTAAAAAGCTTAATGAATGTCAATAATTTTGTCGTGAAATAGAAGCAGCCCGCGGTTAAGTTTAAGTTTTAAAAGCTCTTAGTGATTGAAATTTAAAATAATGGTTCTAGTACACGCTTATATATCTTCGCCATAAAATGAAGACGCTCCAAATATCAAGACCAAGAATTCGCTCTATTTACGGTTTGGATAGTGCATTGTCTATCAGTTAGTCAAGATACATTTTTATATTTTACTGTTCATTATAGGTACTTACTAATCAAATAAAATAAAATATACAGAACCATCGCAACTATTCAAACAATCGCAAAAAAAAAACTAAGTTAAGTAAGCACCTGTGTATATTTTTTAATTGTAAGCAAATGTCCTTACACATTAATATAATAATATTTTGGCCTCAGTACGTAACGCACATTCTCTACTAAAACACTTCCTTTTCTATATGAAACGAAATAGCATCAAACTCGGAATATATTCTCTGGTAGATGCTATTTCGAGTCAGATAGTCTCGCGTGTAGCATGTGTGAGGACTATCAGATAAGATACCTACCGATTTGTATTTTAGAGTAAAAATTGTTTACTTATAGTTAGCCACAGAAAAATATCAAAGTATTTGTGTAGGTACTTATTGTGTTGTTTTTGTCATCATAATAATTTATGTGACGGACTGTCCACTATGAAGTGGGATTTTGATTTTGTTTTTTTTGTCTCTTGTAGCTGGTAGATATTAACCTATTGCGTATGGTAATGAAACTCACGGAAACCGGAGATTATTCGTTTACTACGCTTCGTCTTCCGGTCTGTGGTCACCACTTGATAACTTTTCTTCCCCATTGGTTATCTGTTTTGTTAGGTATGTTGTCTGCCCATTACCACTTAAACTATTAATAGACTGTGATAGTTATACTATAAGTTATAAGTAGGTAAGAATGGCAATGGACAAGCCAGCACATCGCTCGTCAAACCGATAACTAAAGGGGAAGAAATGTTCTTGAGTGGTGACCACAGACCGGAAGACGCAGCGTAGGCCGCCCCCCCACTAGGTGGACCAACAATCTGGTCTAACTAAACCGCGGGAGCGATGAATGCAGTAGGCAAGCAGTTGCTCTAAGTGGCGCTCTATGGGGGAGGCTTGTGTTCAGCAGTGGACGTCTTGAGGCTGTTGACGATGATGATGATGAATGATGATAGTATCTTGCATAGTAGGGTATTATTATTTATCTTTTGATAGCAGGTAATCATTTGTCACAATTCAAAGTCGCGTGACAACCTGACAAATCAAGGTACTTCACCGACTTTGACATTTGCGCTTTCGACACCGTACTTGACCTTCTTCAAGACAATGATGATTATTAAAAATATCACTATCTGAATTAACACATCGTAATTATTAAGAATTGTTTGTTTCGTTCCACGAAGTTAATTATTCAGACCAAGAAGTTATGAATAAAAATGTAATGAGAAAAGTTAGAAGTTTGTGTAGATGCTGTCTTTTTTCACAAACGAAATTTACCATCTAATTTATTAAATTTTTATTTTTTAAATATTAATATATTTAATTATTCAGTTTCTTGTCTCGAAAGATGCAGTATTGCAAGGATATTGCAAACATGCCGAAATATTTAGTTAGCATATTATATAAATAGAATGACAAAAACTGTGAAAGATTTACTAGGTGGTAGGACTTTTCTGCAAAGTTCGTCTAGGTAGGTACCACCGCTTTGCCAGTTATTCTGCCGCCAAGCAGTAGTGTGCAAGCACTACTGTGTTCCGGTTTGAAGGGCATTGTAGCTAGTGAAATTACTGGGCAAATGAGACTTTACGAACTGATCTCACAGTCTAGAAAACTTTTTTAGACTGTGTGATGTCTCAGGATGGCGTGCGCAGTGCGTAGTGTTACTCGAAACTTTAGTTTGGAGTTCCGAGTGGCACTGCAATCTGTCATGGGCGGCCGTGTCGCTTAACACCAGGCGAACGACTAGCTCGTCACGTCATTCGTTTAAATAAAAAAAAAAAATTATGTTTTACAATTTATTTAGAATTTCTTGTTTTCACATTTATTTTGTTATTTAGTCTAGCTAGGTTCAAAAGCGTCCACTTAGGTATATGCTGTCAGCGTAGTATAAATTATACCTATACATTACTTATATGTCAAACCATATGTTAGGACTGTGGCAACGAACTAGTCCTTGATATTACCTACCTACATGACATGACCTACTTAAATAATTTACCATTATAAATATGTTTACTGTAAAATGTAAAGGTTCAAGTAAAGTGTACGTAAAAGTCAAGAAAACTGGTTTTAATAACAGTTTCATGTTATAACTTGTCTAAGTGAGTACTCATTCTGTACTAAGCATGTTAATTTAGAGTTAATTATTTGAATAATTTTAAAGTTATTAACGTGAAATTAAATATGACCCAAATATTCACAAAACTTTCCGGACGAGGCCTACCTAGCTGATTGAGTATTAGTAGGCACACTTTGATTTCGGTGCTGTTAGTCAGATGATCTTAATAGTTATACAGTTTGCTAGAGAGTCCAGCAGTTAGAAATATAGACAACTTAAGATAAACCGAGTCTAAATAATTAGATAGGTACTCTATTCACACTTTCAATAATAAAGTTACTAACATCCTAATATGTGTTGGAGCAACACGATCATATTATATAAGGCTGAAATGATACATCTGTTCCCTATCTAAAAACCTTAGTTATAGATGCTATGCAATAGGACTAATCACAAAAATGAAACGAAGAAAAACTTTTATAATTTTAATCGCGTTGTAAAAAAATATATACAAAATATTTAACAACTAAAGAACAACATTAAGTGATCACCAGCCGTAGTTGGCCGCGAGACCGTTGTAAGATACGTGGGAAACGGCAGGCGCGGCTGAATATGTCAGGGCAGACTTCAGGACCGGGGCAGCGTATGAAGCCAGAGGGGCGGCGTGGGCGTAGGTGGAGATTGGAGCAGCGTAGGCGACAGGAGCAGCAGCAGCGTAGGTGGTGACGGGAGCGTGAGCGGCGTAAGTGGCGACGGGAGCATGAGCGGCATAAGTAGCAATCGGAGCGTAACTCTTAGCGTAGACAGGTGCCGCGTGAGCAGTCTGTGTGGAGTACGAAGAGTATGATGACGCTACAGGAGCGACGGCCTTTACTACGGGGGCAGAGTAGGCAACGGGCGCGGAGTACGCCACGGATGGAGCAGCGTAGCTCGCAACTGGTGCAGCATAGCTCTTAATAATCGGAGCAGACGCGTATGTCGCTACTGGGGCAGCGTAGGACGCCACTGGGGCTGCGTAGGATGCTCCGTATGAAGCGTAGGGAGCAGCGTACGATGCTTCATATGAGGCGTAGGGAGCAGCGTAGGACGCTCCATATGAAGCGTAAGGAGCAGCGTAGGATGCTCCATATAATCCCCCAGCACGAGCAGTCGCCAACGCGCACAGAAGTACAATCAACTGGAACAAAACATTAAGGCCACATGACTCACTTGTGTCGTGATAATTGTAATCCTGATTGCTTCACTGTGAATTTAGAAGATCTAGATAGACAAACTCGTTGAACTTGTTGTGCGTTACTACATTGTCACAAGTCAGTGAGAATCTGATTTGGAAATGCAGTTCGATTACTCAGCTGTTTCAAAGTTGACAAGTCTATTATTTTAAGATGTTGAACATGTTCAGAAGTAGGTCAACTAAACATTATTGGAAACATCATTAATATATAAGTTCGAATTTTAATCCAGTTTTTTTAAAACATTTGTGAAATAAACAGGTATCCATAAACCATATGCACTTTAATTTAAGCTGACATGCACGACCAAATACCACTGTCATATGTCACTGTTTCTTAGCATTTACATTAACGTCCAATTTTCTAAAAAAAGCTCAAAGTCTGGAATCCATTTGGGTACACGTATGAAGACCTATTTATTTACATATTTTACACAATAATTTATTTTTAATACCTTAGCTGCCATTTTGTTGTTATATTTTAAGTCCACTACGGCAAGTGATACAGTCCAAGTGCCCTCAACCACTTTTATACTAGAAGGTTGGTTGGTTTACCCCCATGCGTCGCACTTCGCAGATCTAGTTCATACTACATCCATACTAGCTAAGCCAGAATACAAAATACATGATGCATGTACCTATACGCTATGTGCATGTAACTGTATTGGCCTACGATATTAGTTGCCTATTCTAGAACCAAACATTTATAGGATTTGGATTTTAGTCTGCTTAGGTTGACCTGCTGACTTTAAAATCAAGGACATTCTCAACAACATTAAGTATTACTTAAACCATTATTAACATCAGTTTAAGAGCAAAGTTTGGACTAAGTAGCCATCTAAAAAGCAAAAAAAAAGTTCTAAAATGACATACCAAATACATAGGCATGTATTAAAATACACCTAAGAGTTCTTTAAATAATTTAGGTATTACGAAGTATCACAGGACACAGAACTGCGGTGCCCTCCAATGAAATATTTTTGCTTTTACATCTTATCTAAACTATACATGCGTGCATTTTTACGTACTCCACTACCTATTTTCGACCAATTTCAATTTAATTTGATTGTCAAGAATTGCCTATTTGGTTCTTAATTGTTAGATGCTCAAATCTCAATTATTCAAGATTGTGTCGACATGGGATTTTGTAGTTTTAACTACATAAAATGTAGCACAAAAGAAGACATAAAAGTACAAATCAAACACAGACAAAACCAAATTATGTTCTGTAACATAATTTCGGGTTCTGACCCGATCCTACAAAAGTATTATAGTTGTGTGGTCTTAGGGCATTTATTTAGTGCTTGCCTCCCTAGCTACCATCCTCGGCTATTATCCATCAAAACTGTGTCAAACACTGTCGGACATAAAACAAAAATTAAAATATTTTCTTTTATTTAACATCATCATTAAAAATAGCTTTCCTAGACAATTTATACTCAGCATTCAGCCTTATGTTTATTAACACTAATTGACTTGACGTTTAATTATATTGCTAATGAATGTGTCAACTGATTAACATTATTTGCACAGGCGTGCTTCAATTACTACCGGCTACTCTATCAGATCAACCACGGAACTTGATCTCGTGGTGTATTAGAAAAGCATGAAATTGACACCACCAGACAAGCTTGCTTGAATTATTTGAGATTTAGGAAAACAACGTAGCAAAATAATCACTGTTCCTATGTTAGAGTAAACATATTGGTATGATTTTCAAAAATGAGCATCTTTAAAAATGGCTTAGGTACTCCAGTTTGTATTAGTATGTAAGTACTCTGGTTTATTAAGTAATTGTATGTAATTATTTAATTATTCTAAGGCCATTTTCACTCGTGTTGTATAGGTAGGTACTCATCTATGAAAAATTAGAAAAATCATAAAATTCATTCACCGTTCTGCGATAAATGTTTCGCCTCACGATCTAGAAAGTCTTGCTAAGGTCCAAAAAAATGAAGAAAAAATATAAGTCGAATGGTTTCTATTTTTCATGTTTTGACCAATTTCTCCTATTCTATCAGTACGTAGTTGGCGACATACTGTGAAGAAGTCACTATTACAGTAAGCATCAAATAGTTATAAGCAGAATCCACATTCCACGTACCACGTACGTACCATTTTTTTATGTAAACAAATGATGTGACAAGCTTGCCCCAGTGTTAAGCGTCACGGCTGCTCGTGACAGATTGCAGTGGCGATATTATTGATGATTATATCGTAATCTCGTAAGAGAGCAATGGTGGCCGAGCGGTAGCATGTGCTCTTCGCAATCTTACGGCACCGGGTTCGATCCTCGGCCCTGCACCAATGACTTATCTAGTAAGTTATGTGCAGTTGTCGATGCCATCGCTCCGTGCCTCGGAGAGCACGTTAAGCCGTCGGTCCCGGTTGTCATAAGAACATCTATGGCAATCGTTACGAGTAGTCAGACGCCTGATAGAATCTGACGCCTGGTCTAACCATCCCTGTTACTGGTTCCTTATGGGTTGCGAGGTCAGATGGCAGTCGCTCGTGTAATTCTGGTAGCTTGCCGCTACAGGTTGGGAGCCGACCCCAATAACAAATGGGAAAAGGAAAAGAAAATGATGATAATGATGATATCGTATCTCGTAATGAAAGTACCAGAGTAATATTAATTATAGCATAATAGAGTTCTTTGGCAAAAGGTATTTGTTTGGGTATCCATGGCATTTATGTACAACTGGGCAAAATATTTAACAGAAATTTTCAGAACTTAACCGAAGTTTTCCGTGTAAGCACCTACTTACAGTTATTCATATATATATCGGGTTCAATCACATTTAACTCTCGACGAGGAAGCAAATAGAGGCTTTTTTTTAAACCTATTTACACAACTACCCTTCACAGGTGTGTTCCATTTTCCATTAACACTAGTCCGTATCAGGCAAGTATTGTTGTATATAGTTTACATACAACGCACTGGGCCCAGCCCGCCTCGTTAAAGTTGTGTAAGCTCGTCGTATACGCTTTTGTCTGATAGTATACATGCGGATTTTCTGCCACATGTTGCTTACATGGCGGTAGGTATACGACATAATTTGTCAACTAAGTTTTTAACCAAAATCTTTTATGTAACTTACCTTCATTTCAAAAACTACTTCAAAGACTAGGCATTACTTTAAGATACCACTTATGACATCTCATATATTATATATTAACCGTAAAAATATAAGCTGTTCAGGTAAAGCTCTACTTCTAGACTGCCATTGTGACATTTGGCTTCCACACCGATAAACTCACTAATTGTTGTCATTTGGATCATTTCTTTTTCATGTTAATTCCATCATCATCATGGTCACAACAATGGTCGTCTTCAGGCTCAATGGTGCTGATTATCATCATCATTTTCATCATCATTTTTTTTAGCCTGAAGACGTCCTCTGCTGAACATAGATACCTATGCATTTTGAGCGGCTCTTAGCTTTTGCATTCGTTTTGTTCTACTCGTTACCTGATGGAGCGCTGCATATTTATTTAATTTGGTGTAAATTAAAGTTCCTATCGCCATGTAACCACACCATTATCGTTTTGCAACGCACGTGGACAGGTCAATCGTGTCGCGCCACAGCCAGCTGTGGATGTTGTGCTCATACATCACTATCAACTAACTTTTGTGTTCAAGTGACCGTGGCATATGTAGGTACTATGTACGATTTAATGTGAGGCGGACCTTTGAGATTTAACATAGGCTACACATTAGATATTTTACCTAATCTTATTTTTATAGTTTCTACAAGGGGAACTGACAACCCGGGAAATACTGTATGGAGCCGTTGGATGTAAAGCCAAGCAAAGTACCGCTCTATGAGGGAAGTTTTATGTTTAACAGCAGTCATCGTACATTTTGCTGCTGCGCGGCTGGTTAGTCAATTTAACGATTTTTAAGGGAAGTGCGCGACCATAGCTTAGCTGGTTAAAGCGTCTGACCCGAGTTGGGAGGAACGGGTTTAGATCCTGGTAGCAAAGTGAAGAAAAAACGAAAAACGAAACATAACAAGAAATCATAACTGTATTCAAAAACATTGAGATTTTTAATTTGCAGCATTTTTTATAGGTATTTCATTTATATTATATTTAAACATTTTATAAAGAAACCCTAATATATTTTTATATAATTTGAGTCATCATTTTAATATAAATATGCGTTTTTGTGCAGATTTTTATTGAAACTTGCTCTACTTCTAAAACATGTAGGTACAAAAAGAAACCTTAGGTATTTGAAACCCCTTTTCATGAATTTCTTAAAAGTTGATTAATCATATTTAATCACTGGCCCTTGAGAGTTCCCTAATTATCCTAAGCAAGCTTAGCTTGTGTACATAAAAGGTTGTGATTAAAAGTGCGTAATTGACATAAAGAATGTTGATTCTGTCTAGACTTAGGACTGGTTGTCTCAATAGAGAACCTAAAGATCTCTAAAATATATGAGACTAGCGGCTCGCCCCGGCTTTGCACGTGTAGTGGTGTAGCCTGTTACTCAGGGTGAATGCAGCTTTCCAATGGTGAAAGAATTTTTGAAATCGGCACAGTTGTTTTTGAGTTTATTCATTACAAACATACACACAAAAATACAAATCTTTCCTCTTTACAATAGTGGTGTAGATATAACGCAATAATTATAAGTGTCACATCGTCTAACATTGTTAGGTACTATTTGAGAGGGAAGAAAGGTTTGATTTTTTTATAACACGGAAAGACAAAAAAGCTGACCCCCCGCCTGATGGTAAGCAGTTACCGTCGCCTATAGACACCTGCATCATCATTTGTATATTTCATATTGTAGTTGTACGTATCTAGAATTTTGTTCTTACCGAGTAGCTCAAGATACCTACGTCTTAATTATCTTCAATTTAATGAAGAACTTGAAAATGGTAGATTCTAGAACATTATTAAAAATATCTGTAATTCCACTAAGTATTCCTTTCTCTGAGATAATTTCTTTGATGAGTTTTTCGAATTAGCTTTACAAAAGAGAAACTTTACCTTTCATCTAATAGTTTTTAGTGAAGTTAAAAAAGCTTAAGAATCATTGCTCTAGACATGAAAACATTAAATGCGCCAGCAAAATAACGAGAAGCTTACACATAAGTTGTCTAACATTAATATGAAGAAATAAGAAGTAATGCGGTTATCAATTATCATTCCTTTCCCTATAAAGGCAGCTGTGAACATAAGTCGTTTGAAAATTGTGTAGGTATGTTAAATTTTTATCTAGGTCCTAAATAAAGTTCAAGGGGTTTAGTAAAAGGGCATTTTGAAGGGCATTGTAGCTAGTGAAATTACTGGGCAAATGAGACTTTATGATCTGATCACTCAGTCTAGTAATCTGATTACTTGACTGTGTGATGTCTCAGGATGACGTGCGCAGTGCAATGTCACGCGAAACTTTATTGTTTTAAAATTCTGAGTGACACTGCAACTGTTATGGGCAGCCGTGTCGCTTAACACCAGATGAACGACTAGCTCGTCACGTCATTCAATCGCATAAAAAAAAAGTTGTTTTTATCTATTGAATTGTGTGCTGCTTATATTTTACACAAAATACAGACAAACACACATAGACACACACACACACACACACACACACACACACACATAGATACACTTCTTATTCAAACAGTATATATATAAATAAAACCATTGAAAGCGAAACAAAAACAAAACTTTAGAAGTGTACTAATGAGCGTGTCTCTCATAGCAATCTCTTCCAGACAACTTTGTACATATAGTATTAGAATCCAGTTTATGTTCTCTTGAGCTACCACTTTTTAACGACAGTTAGACTAATTTTAAAAGCCCAAGTTCAGAATTTTAGTTTAATTATTTAAACAACCAAACGAATCTGATTTAGAAAATTAATAATTTATTAAAATAATTATTGTTAACGTACAAATAAACAATTATAAAATTACTTATAGGTACCTATTCTTTATTATCAAGTCAGTCGCGCAATACCTACTTAAAATCTACCAGGAGTAATTGTAACCCGTCCCAGAAAAGGTCACATGTGACACTGCCGGAGTTTCAGAATTCAATTGATCAGCAGAAATAGACCGTGATTCAATCAGGGTTGGGGCATAACCGGTAAAAGATGATGCAAAGGCTGATAATCCTGGAGTTACCTTGGTATTGTATATTAAAGGAGATGCACCTATAGAATAGGCAAGTGGAGAATTCGTTTCCGGTGTGACATAATTTGCAGGCTTTATTTGGGTTGCATAAAGAGGTGATCTATTTAAAGGAAATGATAATAAGTTCGCAGTAGGAGACATAATATGCTGGCTGTAACTTCCAGATTGATAAATAGCTTCAGTATAAACAGGCGCTGAGAATGATAGTAACCCCTTTGTAGCGCGTTCTTCAAATTTATTGAACTTTGAGGGTCCAGTATCTAATGACTTAGAATAAGTTCTGTGCTCAGATCCATCTTGGGTAAAATGTTTGCCTTCCCGCCTGCTATAAATAGATTCGTAAATAGGCGACAGTTCTGCTCGTTCATATGCAACTTGTTGTGTATTTTCCACGATAGGTGTTTCAATAGATTTGATGATTGGTGGTGATGAAGAAAACGATGAATAAGATACGGACGTGGCTGGAGAGAAGTCTGTCCCAAGAATACCAGCGTTGACCAATATTGTGAAGCAGAGAATCAACAGCAACTGAAAGACAAAGTTAAAGCATCGTTAAACCTCAAAGCTATAATTAAAATATAAGAGACAAAGTAGTTTAAAATGCCGTTGGCATAATTCGTTTTTTCTTGTTTCCAGTTGATTTAAGAATAAATTTGCACTGGTATTAAATTAACTTTAATGAATAATTACCTTTCGAATCATTTTGTCAACCTTTTCTCCACTGCTTTGATTGACTGACAATGTAATTTCTCTGCGAGCTGTTTTATACAACGATCATATCAATCGGCTGTACAAAGCTCCGCCTTGTCAACTCAATGGGAACTTTGTGTTTACAATACAATCAGTTACGTTGCATAACTTTTTAGTATCATGTCACTTCTGCTGCTTTCGCTGGTGTTATATGAAAATTTATTTATTCTTATTAAGATAAAGCGAAACAATATCAAACCGATACTGCTATAAAAATCATAAATAATATCAAACCGGTCCAATGTATCGACCTTCAACTCTGATACGTTGACCTAATAAGATGCAATATAAAGGGTATGCAATTATTCGGTAATGTTAGGTCAAATTTTGCTCTCAATTTTAGGCCAATATTGTTGAAATGGAATTTGGGTTTATGAAGTTGGTACAAGTAGCTTGTAATACCAATAATTAACTTTGTAACTGCAATACGATTATTTTAATTGAAACTTTAAATTTAATCGTTCATAATACAATTTAATGTGATGGTATCTCGAGTTATAGCTATAATAATATAGTATATATAGCTTATTATTTTTTCATCTCATAAATTTATTATTTTGTTTATGTTAGGTGAACATAAACAAAATAATAAATTTATGAGATGACATGTCGACAACACTATAATTATTTTCAAATAGAGTACGCATAGCAAGAAACATTCAGATTTATTACTCCAATAAATTACTAAAGTGTGATAATTGCTTATCATTAATCTTCAAAACACTCATAATAAGAAGCCAAATTACCACTGCATTATCTCATTTATCACATCTATTCGGTGCTTTTGGCTCACATCTCGTTGTTATAGACACTCTTATGTACTCTATGGAACAAGGACACGAAGATTGTTGGATAGGCTACAAACAATGGAGATGTATTATTCATGTCCACTAGCATGAATGCATCGATTGTTACCGAGTTATTTATCGATATTCATAAGTTATCGATCAAGTTTTGTGGGTGGCTTAACAACTACCTATAGTTAATGATATTTGAAAGTAGTAGGTATAGTTTGTATGGATTTTATGTTGATCTACCATATTATCATAGATGTGTTGTATTTATCTTCAACTACTGTGATATACCTTTAACAACATAGTACTTACGTATACTTCATCATCATCATAATCATCATCAACAGCCTGAAGACGTCTACTGCTAAACATAGGCCTTCCCCAGAGAGCCCAACTTTGAGCGGCTGCTGGCCTCCTGCATCCATCGGCTCCTCGTGGTTTTCATCAGATCGTGGGTCCACCTAGTGGGGGGCCGGCCTACGCTGCGTCGTCTGGTTCATGGTCGCTACTCGAGAACCTTTCTTTCCCATCGGTTGTCAGTTCTACGAGCGATGTCGCCTGCCCACTGCCGTTGTCACATGATAATTCTATGAGCATGTATGTATACTTAATGTGACTTTTCCCGTTTGCTATTGAAAAAATAATTGTAAAATATTAAATAATTATTTATTATTATCAGTAGGAGATAATCGCGACAATTTTACTTCCACGTTAATGCTTTGGCATTAAAAATGGAATTTTGTTGAAATTTGGAGGATAGAGGAATATTATCCTATACTTAATGATGTTTTGTATAATCGTCATTAAACATTTATAAACAGAGTTTTTATGTTACTGGTCGAGCTTTTTATTGAACAATTTAAATTAGTCATTAATACGATAGACTATAAAAATACTTAAATCCCATTTATTCATAAAGGAATCTTATCTCACGTGCTAACTTGACTTGTAAATGAATATTGCTACCCGACAATATTGAGCAACCATGCCATGCCATAGTAACTTGGTGCAGACCCTTTGAAACTGGTTTGTGTCGCCCATAAGTCTAAAATCCTAATTAATTGAGTCACCAGTTATAATAACTACCCAAGCAGGAAACACTGTACAACTCCAAATTTGTAGCATTTCTTACCGATCTTTCTTTCTTTATCCGATTCTGAATCTATTGTTGTAATCATTACGACAGGGTACGAGAGAATCCTGTCTGTCTGCCTGTCTGTCAATGAACTGTAGATACTTATTGGCATCGCAATGTGAGTAATTTTGAGTGTTGGTGTGACGCAAATGTAACTGTATAAAGACTGTTTCAATTACGCATTGTATTCTTTCTAGTTTGCTTATGGCTTTTTTTGCAATATTAATGTTCTACCTATTGGTTTCTTAGTCATGTCGTGTTTTAATCGCTACTCATTTTATTTCAGATGTATTATTGGTCGCAGTAAGAAGAAGAAGAAGAAAAATAAAATGAAGAACAGAAGAAAAGAAGAAAAGAAGATATATAATGGCTTATCTCACTATTATAGAAAACAGTTCATTGAAACAAAGTCAGTCCAATTTTCACAGGCAATTTATAGTTGAGGCATCTTTATAGGTTAATCGCGACGTACCTTGGGTTTGACAGTTCGTTCCTCGATCCATATAAAGAAAACCGCCGAACGGAGAGCAATATTTTTTTGGCTCCCGCGGGCTTATTACCTAACTCGCAACAGGTTTGCAACAGGCTTAAATTTCGCGATGATTGCTGTCATATATCATTAGTGGTGTCGAGCATGTATGCTTCGCTACTGCTGTTGCTTTGCTATTGCTGTTGCTTTGCTGTTGCAAATTATACGTAATTACCCCGCCGATCCCGACTGTCAACAGATTAATTGGTAAAGGAAAAATTTGAGTCACGGACGAGATATGAATCCAAGTGATCTCATGTTCAAATTTATCCTTAACCTTCTACAACTAACAGGGTTAGCAGAGTAATCTATTGAGAGATTCTTGAGAATCACCCCAACCATCATGGTCAAGTTAAATCTACACAGATGCTATAAAGATAACGCCTCCCAAATCAAGATTTAAGATTTTTATAGCAGTATCGCCTGCTTAGCGTAACAACAGGTAGAGGAAATTTGAATCACAAATGGAAAAAAAAACATTACCAATATTATTCTATTGATTACGCTAAGCAGCCGCTAATGCTATAAAAATATTATGTCAGACTGCAGTTGAGTGAATTCTAGGAACATGTGAGATAGCAACTTAGAATATCGGTGAGCAGTGTGGAAGTAGGTATCTTATCATAGAGTTAATTCGGGGTAGACTTGGAGTAGGTGTAGGTGAATCTAAATAACCAGTCCATGTGAAATAAGGAAAAATAAAGGTCATGCTTCCTGATCTGAGACACGTGATGCAACAAAAACTTTAATTTATTTTTTCTCTCATTTGACTGAAAAATCATCAAGCTTGATATTACTGTGTCATCAATCACTACGTCTTGGATGTTTGTACTTACCATAAGAACATTATAACTCATAACATTATATCCATAAAGGTCATCATCACCATCTCTGGAAATGTCCACTCTTAAACATAGGCCTTCCCCGTCTGGAGCACCACCAGCATGACCAAGTGTTTGCCTCTTATGCATCAAGTTCCACATGGTCTTGACCAAGTCGTTGGGTCATCTAGTGAGGGCCAGCCTACGCTGCGTCTTTCAGTTCGTTTGCCATCAAAAACCTCTCTTCCCCATCAGTGCAAACGGGTGCTGTGAGACATATAGCCCACCCATTGCCATTTAGACTTGCTAATTTAGAAAACTATCTCGGTGTATTTAGGTCTCTAAATCTCCACATTCCTAATTTTATCACGCAAAGAAAGTACGTGCATAGCTCTCTATAACGTTGCGTGACTTTAAGCTTGCATAAGTAGAAAGAATAGCTTATATGTCACTCAAGTTCCTTGAGTATCAATGAATATATCCCTTTAGCATTCTCGTTTACATTGATAAATAAAAGAAATCCATATTAGCACAGTCGTGATATTTAGCAAAAGGCGAATCCAATAAATCAGGTTATTTTTATCTCAGTGTTGGCTTCAACGTGATGACGCAGTTAAGTACCTACCTACGTATAGTACTCTTGTACGAGGTTGGGACATGTGATGGAAAATTAATGGGAAGGGGAAGATCGTCCATAAAACATGGGATGGTAAATATGTAGTAGTTCCAAGTAAAGTTGAATGCGTGGGTGGGGGTGGTGTCTAAGCACAAATAGTTTTATTCTCGTAGTTTTCAAATATCCAGAATTCCACTAGATTTGTTCTACACTTTGTTGTAGGAATACTTATAGGTCACTTCGTTGCTCTTCTATCGGATTGTTTTCCAACAGTATCAGAGAGAATGCCAAATATTAAAAACCAGAACCCTCTGATTCTCTAAAGATCTATGATTTTTTTTAAATCACCGTCAATGGATAGGTATTCCCATACACCGATAAAATTTTTGCTTCATGTAAATCTACCAAAAGAAATGTAACTTACCGAAGTATCTTATCTTTTTTTAATACTGAGATAGATTTGAAAACTAGTATAATAACTTATATACTTGCTCTACTTTGATAGTGTTAAAATCTAATCATTGTATAAAACGACAAAGTAGTAGTGATTAAAGATATTTCACAAAAGTGGTCTTAAACAGAAGTTACAATATTAATTCCGATTCTATTCCGTGTCGATCCAATTAAATCATTGACAGAGATTCTGTAAAATGAATCCGTCTTCTACTGATAATGACCCTAAATCTATGTTTCGTTTGAAATCTGAACGAGGTCGTATATATGCAATAAGGAACACAATTAAAACACAAATCTTAGGTTGCCTGTAATATTATTGCAAATGACTCACGATGATTTAGCAAGACCTAGTAGCACCCACAAAAAATAAAAAGCTATTTCGATTCTTATATTTCAAAATCGTGTACTTATTAATATTAGTAAAATTATTTCCTCAAAGCTCGGTAGTGTATTGTATTTTCACGATATTCCTAGATTTCCTACTTGAAAATAATTGGATTGGTTCCACACAAGTCTTAGTTTTCTCATAAACCTTGAGTTAAAAGTTTTTAACCTAAATGATAACCTACAGCCTAAACCAATTCGTAATAACCAGTGCAAAATAAGAGCATCGAAGGTTAAACAAATTCAGACAATCGAATGGTCACCATTATTATTACTTCATCTTTGTTAGCTTTTAGGACGTACATTGAAGTAAGTCAACTTCAGACTTTGATGCATGCAATTATTTATTTAATTTTATGTAGTTTGGTTGATACCGTAATCTTAGATGTTAAAGAATTTAGCCCAGTTTTGAAGCTGAAATAAATTACTTAGAAGTAATTTTGTTACTAAATCTTTTACTAAAAAGAGCCGATGATCTTCAAACAGCTGAACAAACTTTCATGAATGTTTCTTGAAAGTTTCACTACAGACGATAGCTAAAGGTATAGCTAATTTGGTTGGTATGTAATACTAATATATAATATGCGTACTTTAATTATAATAAACTTCAACAAAAACCACCGAAACATAAATGCAAATTGGTACCACTTACCGTAACATAGTAAAATTTGTATCAGCTTTTGTGAACGAAAAGGTGTGTGTGTGTGTGTGTATAATATCAATCTGATCTTTTGCAAATTATTTGTACAAAGTTGGTTTACTGTTTAACTATTTAGGGTATATGTAACTCTTTTATTCTCAATAATGACCTTGCAGCTATCTAATTGTTCAATTGCTTTAAGATAGGAATAATCCTGATGTCGTAAGAATACCAATCAGCTTTGAAGGCACATACGACTAGAACACCAACGAAGACGACACAAACAGTACAAAAAGTAAGTATAAACAAAAAAGAATACCACATTCAAAAACCATTCCATTATAATTGCATTGTTTTTTCAAGTAATAATTTGACGTATTTAATACAAGTACTGTCTTAGACCCGTAAGGTCAATCTACTTGAAGAATGTTACCTACAATGCGGATAAATGTAATCAAAGAATAGTTGATCTCCTTACATTTTCCAATAAAATTAGGACAGAAGGTCGAATCTATTACTTATAAAAGTTATTATGTCATCTATGGAAGATACTTAAAATAAACTAAGATTGATATAATGTCTACAGGCTTTAGCGCATAGATTAAATAAAATATGCTCCAATGTTACTCGACAGATACTCCGGGTGGAATCGCGGAATGCTATGGTTCTGCGATTTGGTATTACTTTTTTGAATTTACTTTCCAAGTCTGAGCGTGCGGCTTACATTATTTTAGTCGTAGGTAAGTACTGTTATATAGATCGTCCAGTCTAGTGAAGCAATGCAAAAGCTGTTGTCTCATTCTTGATTATTAAGATTAATTCGTTTACGCTTTTATGAAGATAGATTGCCATATCTAATTGATCC